>JAGSMR010000003.1:6745000-7465000 GCA_029286605.1 Sericinus montela
TCTAGATGCTTTGTCCCCAACAACCAAGCAACTACTGCAAAATGATCAGGCAACAATCAAAATAAGCAGGTAACTACAGTAAACTGATTGTTATTTTTTATTGCAAAGTTAATAAAAATTCAAATATATCTCAGAGTATTCCAAATTCTAATAAGAAAAAATATATAAACAATAATCATTATGAAGGAGAACCACAATATGGTAGTAAGCATATTACAGGAATAGTTTTACACCATCATTGCCATGTGAATTATTCATCATTATAAATGTGAATTATTAGACCTTTTTTCAGTAAAAATATATATTTCAACACAAAAAAAAATATCTTATAGTACTGCTTCAAATATATTAAATTTGGTAAAAGAAAATTTCTTACTTTATTTTCTCCTCAATATTCCCTTTGGTCAGGACTACTATTCCGCACAGAAGATCTTTGAATGTGATTCCTCGTTTGGTGCCTCCACAAGCCTGGTACAACCATTCTGCAACTTCATATGGTACTCCGTCACAGAGAACTTCATGGACAAACGCTTCTAGACTCAACGCTGAACCATTTGTGCCGGCGCACCTTTTGAACGCTTCACGAATACGCCGCAGTTCACTATCGCTCACTGCAAACAAAAGTATACAATAGAATCATCCTGACAACTTCGTAAAACAACAACGCATTCAACACATCACATACCCCTCTTGGTTGCATCTTCATAAGATATAAAACTAGGTTTTGAATCTTTCGCACCCATATTCGATTGTTTGAAACGATCATAACATTTTCAAGCCGTAACAAACTTAGAACAAACACAAAAGAAACAAAATTATTACAGCTGACAGCTCACGTCGTATGATCTGTAGCCATATTGAATATTTTCATATTTTTTGTTTGGTGTTGACATAACTAATATCAACGTGACGTTGGTCGAGCGATCAATGTTTCAGTTCTTAAAATGCAGAGTATATTAACTAGATCAGTAAGTCATAAAGATCACTAATAACATTTACACAATAAACAAAAAGATGCTGCCCGGTATATTGATATTGGATGATAAGGGTTGAATTGGGCGTTTAACTGTTTACACCGACTGATTAGAACATTCACGTTCATAGTCATTATCATCATCTTTAAGACTCTTCTGCTGCGGGGTATGAGCATCCATTAGTGTGTGCCCTCAAACTATTAACGTATTCACAAAGTACTTACGTACTTTAATTTCTACACTAAATGGGAAGAAATAAACATTTTAAAGAAATTTTACCGCCTTATAAAAGAAAAGAATGGGAAAAAGCAAAAAACAATGTCAGTTGATTTTTTTAAATTTGTCTTTAATTTGATAACAAAAAGTTCAGCACAACTGTACTTGCTACAATTGCAAATAGAACTCTTCTCAAGTTAGTTTTTTTTTTTCGGGACATTGACTCAGGACGACATTGATTCAGGACGTAACCTGCAATCTTCCGATGGCATGTGTTTATTATTTGTAAGGAATAGAAGAGGTCTGTTCCAAATTATTGGGTTTAAAGTGACATAAAAAATATCTTCCCGCCATTCCCAATACTGGGGTTAAAAGAGATCTAGACAAACGAAGAGAAGAAAAAAAAAAAGAGAGAAGATACCCTCAGATAAAGTCTGCAAAGCCTCCCGAACTACTACTCCAAAGTACAAATCGAACAGTGTTGGGGCGAGTACGCAGCCTTGTTTAACGCCGCAGCTCACCGAAAAGTACTGTGATTGCACATCTTGTACGTTGACACAACAGCGCATATCATCATGCAAGAGTCGGATCATTATTACAAATTTATCTGCACATCCAAGTTCCGATAGTACCACCCAAAGTGTTTCTCGTGGCACACTGTCAAAGGCTTTTTCTAAATCAACTCAACATAGCAACAACGGTTGACCTGGCTCTCAACTTTTCTCTTTAAGTTGGTGAATAGAGAAAATAGCCACACACGTACCCCTATTAGGCCGGAAGCCAGACTGGGTTTCGGGCTAAATATCTTTACACAAGGGTGTAAAGCGGTTAAGTAAAACTATATTCTTTAAGAATTGCAATCAGCACTGTCGCCCTTGTTCAGGAGAGAGATATATAAGACTTTAAAGTCATCAGGGACACATTCTTCATCCCACATTCGAACGAACACTTTCTTAATGGCTTGATGCAATTCTGAGCCACCATTCTTTAACGATTCCTCAGGCATATACGCGACCGCTTTGGTGTTCTTAAGTTGATGTACAGCAACGATGACATCCTGCAGAGACAGTGGACTATCCAACTCATTAATCGTAAATAATGCAGACATCGTGCTGATGTGTGCGAGGTCTACAGCTCGGTCCACATTGAGCAAGTTGTTAAAGTGCTCTCCTCAACGATTGAGAACATCTTGTTTGTTGGTAAGCAGTTTAGTGCCGTCGAGTGATTTAAGATGCATCTGATACAACTAGCAGTACCAACATGTTTTTCGACTTCATCATAAAATGCTCCCAGTTGATTAGTGTCAACAATCCACTACTTGCGTTCGACGTTATCTTTCTACCACTTTCCTTTTATTTCCCCTCGCATGCCTTCGCAACTCCGCACCACCTTTTTTTATTGTGGGGAAATGCTGATAGGTACCCATACACCATTGCGGCGAAATGATTATACCGGACTCCTACTGGCTAAAACCCAAGGTTTTCCTCTCAACGTCCCAATGTCGGGACCAAGAGAACGCTTTCGCTTACTACCGCAGTCGTTGGTTCACTAAACCTATTCTCATAAATATATTATTTTTCGTCTACATGCACGAGAAAAACACCGCATCACAGCCTGCAGTGGACGTCGGATAAACCCTATGTCCACTGCCTTAGCATATGTTATGGGGGATGAAGAAGAGCTTGATAAGCTCTTCTTCGTCACCCGGTTCTCCGGCTACGGATCGAGAGGTTGGAATTTTGCTCTCTCTCCCTTTCCGCAGCCTCCTTTTGCGTCATAACCTGCTCGCAAATGGAAAGTCCGACTTTCCACAATCTTTCACTGGCTACTATAGCTTTAACTAGGGCAGGAAGTGAAAGATCGTCTCCAACTTCAGGTTAGGTCAATCCTCGCTGTACATTCTTGTAACTCCACACCTCCTTTTTTTTCTACGAGGGGAAACATCTAAAGTATACCCGGAAATACCTAAAGTATATTGCGTCCGCGGGGGTATGGACGGGTGATGTCGGGCTCGCATCGACTAAAACCCCACGGTGTTCCCCCTGTGCCGCATGTTAGTCGGGCCACGGGTACGATTTCGCACAACATCGCGACTACACTCACGCTGGCCACCCAGAGCAGAAAAAATCTCTCCCACTCCGACTAGGCTAGACGCGCCGGAACACGGACGCGTCTACCTCCTTGGCCTCCAAACCCACGTGACTGACCCTCCGAGTCCGCCACCCGGAGGCCATGGGGCTCAGGAAGGCTAGTGCTCGACTGAGCACCGCCGCAGACCACATTTCGACCGCGGATGGCAGGGAGAGCGGTGCCTCGTAATACCGACACTCCTCTCCCCCGCCCAACCTCAGCCGCATTAGTGGTGCGACACCCGCCGGAATCGCGTTGGATAAGGAGCAAGGCGAACGCAATAGCAAAACTTCTCATCCACCGCGACTCCACCTCGGCTGTGAAGGCACGGAGAGCGGTTCGGAGGCAACGATGCAAACACTCCCCCCACAGCCCACCAACGCGCATCCGAAGTGGGCTGCACAAGCTCACTTGGAGCGGCCACCTCGGGCCGGCCATACCTCACTAAGTTAGGCCGGCCATGTGGGATCCTCTTGATTCACCGTGGGTGACCAAGCCACGGTTACGTAGCCCCACCGCCATGACAAGGCGGGGACCCGTTCGGGGGGAACTCCGTACCTCCTACCTTAACTTGCCTCGTTTGGATGTTATTGACATATTGGCGTAACAGAGACAGATGCTTTTGTATAGCCTCGGACAAAATTTCGTCGTAGTCTTCAAACCAATCCTCGTATAAATTGGCTTTAGTATCTAATGTTTCCGAGGCGGTGGAGACCATATTGGACGAGAGCGTTTGCCAGTTAGCAATAACATCACCGTTCTTAAGGTTCAGCGAACGGAGAATATTACCAATTAACTGACTATACGCACACACACACGCACTAATAGACTCTGTAATTTTTTCCAATGTCCCAATGGCTAGGCGTTTAAGCTTCGTATTTTGGGATCTCCGGGGAGGGTGTAGGTGGACTCTCGGTTTGGTGATGGAGAGTTTGTAGTCAGTAGAGCAGATTGCGTTTGCATTACGCATGTCGGACAATCACAAAGTCAATGAGATGCCAATGTTTTGACCTCGGATGTATCCATGTGATCTACTTTGCCGGGAGCGGGCGCAAAGCGAAAGTAGAAATTGCCCGTTGCTATTATGTTCCTTACACCATATCTTCCCAAGACTTGCGGCCAAGATTCAAAGTCACGCCCGACTATCGCGTTAAAGTCCCGATTCAAAATGTGAATAGGACACTCCTCCAGTTTACGTACAATGTCATTTTCGATAGCGAAACCGACATCAGACCTTCTAGGCTCTGACGACAGGGTTCCTTTCAAAAGAAACTATACCCGCCCAGTCGTTCAACCCTCTCCCATGCGTTTCATAGAGATCCGAAATATCCACACCGTAGCGTCGGAGTTCTTGGGATACAAGAGCAGTTTGAGGGTACTCGCAGTGGAGGGTACTCGCGATCGGAGGGGGGGGGGGGGTACGCACGTTCCAAGTCATTTGCGCAGGAGATATTATAGTGCACGATACATCAAAAATGTCAGTGTTCGCGCTATCACTTATGCACTCTTGCTCCTGCCTCCCTGAGTCCAATGGACGCCGACATAAGCAGCTATTAGCAAGTCTTGTGACTGGCCGGGATTGCCAGTCGGTGTTGACGAGAGGCTTCCGCCTTATTAGGTGGTTGTTAGGGAATAGGATACTACTATCACAGGCCAAGTCAAGGTCATGACAGCAAAAGCTAGAGCAGTTCGGGGTTGCATACCTGTAGTCGTTCCTACAGTGCCGGACAGATAGCTGAACGAAGCACCTTCTCTACTACTAGATCTGTGGCTCGATTCAGCTGAGCATTGATTTGACTTTTGATTGACTTTGATATTGACACTTGTGTTAATGTAGATTCTTATTGTATATGTAAACTTATTCTATTTATAAAAAAACTGCGAACTGCACAACAAAGCGATAAAAAACTCATATAACAATAGTATCACAATAAATATTAGGTCCTTCTCTTGAACCTTGAGAGTTACTACACCGTATATTTATTCCTATCCCATAAATTGTTTATCTACAAATTATTGTATATCCATATTGTGTTATTTCCCATTAATTAACCATATTTGTTAAAAGCGCTTTCAACTAATGAGCTTCAAAATAATTATTTAGTTTAAATTATTGTTAGTGTAAATTATAGTCTAATTCTATTCCTATGTAATAAGATTTAATAAACAAAATCCTTTGTATGTTTTGGTGATGTATAGTTTCTAATTCTTTGCATTTTTTTATTTTGTGTTGTAAATGCCTGTGTCATTGTGTGTTTTACGTATAGAAATTGACGAAGATTTACCCGAGATGGGTGATAATTTATCTGAAGCAGGTAAGAGTTAACTTTTAGTTTACAACTTTTAGTACAAATTACAAATAATTTAAGCTGATTGATTGTGTTTGTGAGATTGTTACAAATTAAGGGAATACCTTCTTGCTTTGCCGGTGGGTGTGCGATGATAGCTTAAAAATATGTTAGATCAAAAAATGTTTGGTACCATATGTAACCGCTAATTCAGGTATAAAAGACAATTTATATTTTATTTATTACCATATTGAAAATGAAGAGACTTAACATTGTCAGAATTGAGGCAAGAGTGACCATAAATTTAAGAATAAATAAATTTAAAAATAAGGAGAAAGCTGTAGTTTGTGTGTATGAACAAACTCTTAAACTTGTATTTTTTGTTTCATTAGTAATGGTGATAAATATAAATGTTTTGTGAAATCAATGTATGGTATGGTTTTAATTGAAACAAATATGACTTCCATATTATGCGACAGTAAAGATAAGGATAATGTTATGCAAGTATAAATCATTATTAAATAAATTATAACATTACAAATATTTTTTATTTCTACATGATTTATCGAAAAATTATCTCCATAGAAGCAGCTAAAGAACAGAAAAAGAAGGACCGTGGGGCCCGTGAAAGCAAGACTATCACTGTTGAAACTTATGCCAGTGTACTTATGGGCCCCAATACTGATACAGGAATTCTTCCAACAAGCTCTCGGAGGTCGCCACCAGAAGGCAGTATTAGTGAAGATGAAACAATAAGCTTCTTCTGTGGAAACCCATTAGTTGAAGTTACAAAAGGGGTGCTCCATTTATATAAAGAAAAGTAGGTTAAAATTACTTTGTATTTACATGAATTATTGCCATAATCATGATCATTGCAGTACATCTAAAGCCATTATAAGTCACATCTATCTGATTCAAAGATAACTACATAGAACAGTCCTGTGTTATGTGCATCCATCTTACAATATTTTGCAGGACATTACTCCATCTTGTGCACTGTGAGGCTTCCACTTGTATATTATAAAATTATTGCTTTCTAGATGTAGTCTGTACGAAGATACTGCTTATTGAAAATTGCATTAATTGCAAAACCTATTCTTTATTGCATTTTATGTTAAAACAACTATTTATGTATATGCCATGAATATTTAATTTGAAATTTTTTTTTGTGTATCAAATTAAGTTAATTTATAAATAACCGCTTATTTCTTTATTTTGAAAAGCTCAAGTGATTTACTATTTCTTTACATTATTTCCAAAATATTTGACTAGTTATTATTTGCTAACTAAAATATTTACATAGATTGCTTTCATAAAAAATATTTTACATTATTCTTTTATTTATACCCATAGATAGTGGAAGAAGATAAATCAATAAAAACAAATAATGATTGTTTTTTGGTAAACATATTTTTTTGGTTTTAATCTTAATAATAACTTGTGTTTTAAAAATTTCCAACTAAAAGCCTCAAACATACATAATCTTATTGTATTTTAAATTTTATCGATTTGAATATGAATCAATAGTCGGAAATTTAAGAATAAAGAGAAATTAACAAAAGTTACAAAAACATTAATTTATCTAAATGACCCCTATTATTCACAACCTCTTTATCTTTTAATGTGGGTTGATCAGTGGGATTTTTATAGGGCTTTCAGGTTTTAAGGTCCAGTCATGGGGTGGTACAGGACCAATCTAAGAATATAATTTAGAACCGTTTTACAGAGTGTACAAAAGTATAATTTCCATTTTCTGTCTAAAGTCCGGGTTCCATTCCCGGATGATTCAATACAGAAAACCACTTCATTGTTTTGTTGATAAGATTTTAAATTTATTTCAAAAACATTTCATGTAATTGTTTGTGTTCGATTATATGGTAATATTGAATACCGCAAAATTATTTACTCCTTATGAGAATATCTATTGTCATATTTTACTTTGGGAAAACAAATCAATTTCTTTAAATGGATTTAAATTTGTTCATTGTAAGTTCTGGACAGATGGGAGATACTGACTCGACCTAAATTATTAAAACTTTCGTGAGACATTATCAATCAGATAATTAAAAACGGCTAAACTCATGTTATAATAATTTATAATTATTTACCTGTGTACTACCTACTCATTAAAATATTTATAAAATCAGATCTGTAATCTCCCAAAACGACTGCTTAGGAGCTGGTCGCTCAGATAGGATTTAATCCATCTGAGAATATTACCATGTATTCCTAGACCATAAATTTTAATATGAATGACGTGATCCACTCGGTCATACGGTGTTTTAAAATCCGTGTTTATCACGTTAATCTGAAGTCGTCTGTAGTCTATGTCGTCATATTAGTGAAAACATGGTTCGAAAAGCATTGACTGTCTAGTAAACTTTTTGTTATGTTAGCTTGTTTTTCAAAATTTTTAACAAAAAATTCAGTATCAAGATTACTCAGTAATTTTGCTATGACAGCAATGCATGGGATGTTGTCCACATTTATTTATTTTCAGTGAGATGAAGGAAACAGAGGAAGCGAAGACACTGTGTCTTCTCTCAGTGCCAGGTGCATTAGGTGCACCAGACCTCCTGGCTTTTGCTGCCGCCTGCCAGCAAGATATTGCACATGTCAGAGTTTTGAGGGATGGCTCGCCTGATCACTACATGGCTTTGCTTACGTAAGATTTCATCAAAATAAGTCATTTATATAATTTATACTTGAGATTGTTGTCTCTTGGTAAGAATTCAACATATTTAAATGCATTGTTGCCCATTTATATTATATATATAGTTTATAATAATTTAGTATTCACGAGGGGTGATCCAAAAGTAATGATAATTAAATATTTTTCTTAACTTCTAATTCCCTTACTACAAAATATATGCCTCCAAAAAAGCCTCTAAATGAAATTCAACTATTGCATGCGGTTTGCTGTGTATTATTCTCTCACTAGCCTTTTGTAATTCTCGAACTTATATACTTTTAATTACTTTGGCGTTGGTGAGTAGGTACTTTTTCAAACCATTGATTGTTTTATAGATTCACGATTAAAATTCCAAATCCAATTCTCATCCACCATCACGAAACATTACAAAAATTTTCCTAATGTCCTTCAAACTTTTCAAGTTTCATTCTCAAATGTCGAGTCTTTTGCCGTCGGTTAACATTGTCCATCCGTGCCTCTTCCAATTTCCTATGCAATTCGTTCATTGTCGTAGAGCTTTCTTTCGTTTTCCCTCTTAAAAATTGTTTGTTGTTGGCGAAAATCGTCTTAATGTTTCGCTCACGATGCAGATTCCGTACGGCGGCGGCGGCGCGCGAGTTCCACGCGGCGTTCGCCGGCGTGCCGTACAGCAGCCTGGAGCCGCAGGCGCTGTGCCACATGGCGTGGGTGGCGCGCGTCGACTGGGCGCGCCACGGCTCGCCACCGCCCTCGCACACCGAGCTGCCCACCTGCCCCGTCTGCCTCGGTAAATAATTATCAGAGCACTGTATAAATATTGTATTTTATTCGATGTATAAATATTGATAGGATGTACGGGACGATAAAGAAAAGTATGTAATGAAGAACGCGTTTGTTGTAATGAAGCTCGTGAGAGCCGACTCCTCGAGCAGCGGCTGGACAAAAAGGCCCTCGCTCCTTAAGACCCAGCCTCAGCTATGAAGCTCTACAATGAAAGATAAAATTTAGTAGTGAATTACGTCATCGGCGATGTAAACGCTGCGCGCGCGCGTGCCCGCAGAGCGCATGGACGAGAGCGTGGCGGGCGTGCTGAGCGTGCAGTGCGCGCACGCGTTCCACGCGGAGTGCCTGGTGCGGTGGCGCGACGCGCGCTGCCCCGTGTGCCGCTGCGCGCAGACGCCGGAGCCGCGCGGCGCCGCGCGCTGCGACCAGTGCGCCGCGCCGCCGCGCCCCCGCCCCGCCCTCCCCGCCGCCGGCCCCGACCCCGGCCCCGACCCCGGCCCCGACCCCGGCCCCGGCCCCGACCCCGGCCCCGACCCCGGCCCCGACCCCGGCCCCGGCCCCGACGGGCTGCCCGAGGGGCTGTCGGACGGCGTCACGCCCGGCGCGCTCTGGATCTGCCTCATCTGCGGGCACGTCGGCTGCGGCAGGTAAACAACTGTCGCGGTTATTTTTATTTTTTGATAACCGCGGAGGAAATGTTTTATGCACGAACGTTCCTTGGCCGGGAGGCCACCGAAACGAACAGTGTCGGGCTCGAATCTCAGAAGGAGAAGCATACCGACTAAAACATCCACGGGATGCTGTTGGCCCGGAGGCCTTTACAGCTTCATCTAAAGAGACTTGCGAGGAGAGGCTCGCAAGTAGAACTGTCACGGTTGGGCTCGCTCCCTCATAAATACAGTTCTCGCTCACTTATAAGTATACACCCGAGCTTCAGTTACTTTTTTGTATAGTGTTGTGTTGATTGCTTATTAATAACAATGAATGATAAAACTTAATATATGATAAATAATAATAGAACATAGTATTTAAAACGCTTAGAATTCGATGTGATTTACACAGATTACTGTAAGGCTTTTGATAGAATTAATCATATAATTCTTCATATAACTAATCTTCTGTGTGTATTAGGGTGAATCTCTATAGATGGTTTTCATCTTTGGTGAAAACAGATGTCAAACTGTCGTACTCAATGGTTGCACTTCCAGAACTACGTATACTTGATCAGGTGTGCCTCAGGTGTCTTCGGTGGGTTCTTTGCTATTTACGATATCTTTTAATGACATACTTACGAACATATTGTTTTCATTATTATAAAATCTTACTACAAGCTGAATACCATGAAGAAACTGACCAATCGGGGGTACCAGTGATATGACTTATCTTCAAGAGAATCTGAATTTTATTCAACTGTACGATTAACAGACTTCAGCTAAATGTATCAAAAAAAAATGTTCACTGCTTATATACTCACAAATCTAGCCTCCTTATATAAAACTATGCATTTTAAATTCTCCAATCGCACAGGTAAATAACTAGATTTAGAAGTCACCTTTACTAAATGTTATTTTATATGTTTCTAACATTGATAACAAAGATGATAAAGCACTGTGATTTATTATAAGACTTTTCAGGATTTAAAGTATTAATACAGTAGTAATTTGATTACTATATTATGCCTTTGTCCGATCCAACCTAGAACATGGACCAACGGAATCCATTGTATAATAAAAATATCAATTGCCTAGAAAACATACAGAAAAAAATTCTAAACTATGTTCTATTTGGAAGTAAAGTTAATATCAAGTATATTTATTTTACTTCCACCATTTACAGATTATTACAGTCGTTGTAAGAAATTTCATCTTCTATATCAACGAAGACAAATTGCAAATTTAATACTTGTTGAATCTGCAACACGGTTCATAGTCCTGAGCTCCCCCTAGTAAGGTTGGATTGCAAATACTTTCAAAATCACTGCGAAAACTTACTCTCCTATATGTATTTATTATATATCCAATTTGCTAGGACGTCATACCGTCAAAGTTCCATTGTGCCTTATAATACTTTCAATGTTACGGAAAAATTAAAAAATGTTTAATGTGGCTTGCTTTTTCTTATAATTCTGCGTGTTACCTTCGTGCCTAAATTATTTTAAATAATATTAATGATTTATTTTCTTTGTTTCATATATATTATTTATTAAGCTATACGCGAAAACTTGCAATTGATCTCTTTTTTCTATTCTATTCTACAATATTTTGTTAGCCGTAACTTCTAATCGAAAATTAAATAAATACATATTACATTGCTTTCGTATTTAACAAAAGATGCAACAACAAGATAAAGATT
The DNA here is from genome assembly GCA_029286605.1 of Sericinus montela. NCBI lineage: Eukaryota > Metazoa > Arthropoda > Insecta > Lepidoptera > Papilionidae > Sericinus > Sericinus montela. Next base: position 6,756,415 of record JAGSMR010000003.1, read on the forward strand.
CATTTTGTCCTCTTCATTAATATTAGGTACGAAGGTGGACATGCAGCGAAACACTTCCAGGCCTCGAACCACACGTATGCCCTCCAGCTGGGTTCTAATCGAGTTTGGGATTATGCAGGTGAGTTATTGTTGTTGTATTTTCACTCAACCATCAATAAAATTGTAATAAACGTTATTAAACAATATCTGTTTATCTCGTTAAAGCTCTTGTATCCCTAACAACATCAACTTTCCCTCTTAAATAAATTACAATTTATAAGAATTTTCAGGAAATACATATTTTCAGACTTCTTAAAAAAATTAAGTTGCAGTGGACAGTCATGAAAGTTATCCTTCAAATACTTCCGTGGTTTCCCAGGGTAGCATTTTAAATTTCCCACGAAGTTCTTGAGTTGAAGGTATACAAAAATCCCAATTGCCTTTTCGAACATCAGCGATTTACGGAATATTAAAGTTTTTACTACTTTGATACTATTGGCTCTGGCTTAATATGATAGGAATTTAAGAATATCATAATGTCAGATCGTTTGATACGTATATTAGATAAAAAAAATATCTTCACGCAATTCCCAATACAGGGGTAGACAGAGGTCTAGTCTAGACAATTAAGCCCCTTCGACCCACCTTCCACCGAAGATATTTTCGGGACAACGTGACAGGTGGTGAGCCCGTCGCTGTCTTTATGTCCAAGCCAACGATATAATTTGTACGTAGGTTTTTTGGTACGGCCACTTGAGGATCGAACTCGGGTCTCTCGACTCGAAATTCAGACCACCCAACCACTCGGCTATCGTGACTATTATATTGTATATTAGATAAAACTATATTAACAGGAGAGTATTTTTGATTTTTTTATTATTCTTCAGGGGACAACTTTGTACATCGACTGGTGCAAAATAAGACAGACGGCAAGCTTGTAGCGGCGGACGGCGGGCTGGCCGCGGAGGATTCGGCCTGCGGCGGGGAGAAGTTGGATTCCGCGCAGCTCGAGTTCACCTATATCCTTACGCAGCAGCTCGACAGCCAGCGAATGTTCTACGAGGAGAAAATAGCCAAGTACCTATACAGTTTAGATCAGTTGTACATCTATTTGTTTCACATATTTCCAATGTACATTACTAATAACGTTTAATATGAAAATAAACAGAATAACGTAGAATCACATTTTTAAAAAAAAGTCACGATAGCCGAGTTGTTGGGTGGTCGGAATTTTGAGTCGAGAGACCCGAGTTCGATCCCCAGGTGGCAGTACCAATGAGTTTTTCAAAAACTTATGTACGAATTTCATCGTTGGCTTGGACATAAAGACGGCGACGGGCTCACCACCTGTCACGTTGTCCCGAAAATATCTTCGGTGGAAGGTGGGTCGAAGGGACTTAATTGTCTAGACTCGACCTCTGTCTACCCCTGTATTGGGAAGTGCGTGAAGATATTTTTTTATTAAATCTTCTTAGACTGGAGTCGGAGCGGAGCGGCGAGTGCGAAGCGCTGCGGCAGCGCGCCGCGGCGGCGGAGGCGGAGGCGGGCGAGCTGCGCGCGCAGCTGGCGCGCAGCGAGCGGCAGCGCGCCGCGCTCGAGCGCCGCCACCAGCAGCTCGCTGCCAAGTACGTGCCACTTGCCGCGAGCGGCAGCGCGCCGCGCTCGAGCGCCGCCACCAGCAGCTCGCTGCCAAGTACGTGCCACTTGCCGCGAGCGGCAGCGCGCCGCGCCGCCTGCAGCAGCAATTCGATCTTGATATGCCTCGAAGAAGTTAATGACTCCGACTCTCTGTATGACGTCTTGGCGTGTAGACTTACCCCGCGCCCGACCTGCAGGCTGGCGGGCGTGCAGGGCGAGCTGCGCGAGGAGCGCGCGCTGGGCGCGGCGCTGGCCGGCAGCCAGGCGCAGTGGCAGCGCCGCGCGCGCGCACGCGAGGACGCCTTCGCCAGCGAGGTACCGTCCGTCCGCGGCCGGGACAGTAGCCGCTGGACACTGTCCGCTGCATCGCAAGTTGTGCCGCGTGCTCGATTGTCGATTCACTTGTTCATCGTCGCGATTATTCGAATAACAATCGATTAACTACTAATTGTATGCATCGCCGCACTGTTTTCTGATTTATGGGATTCTTTTTATTTTACATATTAACTAGTCAAACTAGTTATTTATTATAATCTTTGGACAATTCATTTCCCAATTAAGTTCCCACTTCATCTGTAGGATAGATTAGAATTAGATATTTTGATTAATTGCTGGAAAACAATTTCAATAATTAAACCTTTTCACTCCATTCTTATACTACTCTTTCCTGCTTAATAAGAAATGCTATTACTTTCTTATGTATTCATCTCTTAGTTCAATAATTAATTAACATAAATGGTGCCTCACGGACTTACAACTATTGAGTTGTAGCGTAGCGCACCGCCACCGCTACATATGCTAAATCAGTACTACTAATTACTACTAATTATATAGATGTCGCGGCATACGAGTACTGTAATAAGTGCTAGCGCACTTATTACAGTACTCGTATACCCTACAAGTTAGTATTTAAAGTTGACACAGAGACCGTGTCACTGTCAGTCATCATCGCCGCACACCATTACTTCGATAACAATCGAATAACATCCATTGTTATCAACTAAACTGAACTATGCTGATACATTAAAAATTGATTTTTATGTATGTAATACATATAATACGACGAATAAGAACAATCATAATGCTTATATTATATATATATATATATATATATATATATATATATATATATATATATATATATATATATATATATATATATATATTATATTATATTATAGTACTGCACAGGCACATCTACTCTGCTACCAGATCTAAGCATATACTGCTACTTCACTTACTTCTCAACACAGTTGCACAAAAATATAAGTTTAACATCCGACTGCCAACCATTAACAGGGACAACATCACATCACATGTAATCAGAAAAAAACAACACCCTCAAACACCCACACCCGAGACAATGCAGAAAAATATATTATAATTTCTAAATAATAAATAAATACATATCTTCATGCAATTTCCCATACAGGGGTAGACAGACGTCGTCTAGCCAATTAAGTCCCTTTGGCCCACCTTCCACCGAAGATATTTTCGGGACAACGTGACAGGTGGTGAGCCCGTCGCCGTCTTTATGTCCAAGCCAACAAAATAATACGTACATAAGTTTTTTGTAAAACCCATTGGTACGAGTCTGTGACCTGGGTATCGTTCTGGGGTCTCTTAACTCGAAATACAGTCGGTATAAACATTCGGGACAACGAATCACGATAGCCGAGTGGTTGGGTGGTTGGAATTTCGAGTCAAGAGACCCGAGTTTGATCACCTGATGGCAGGCTCGCACCAATGGGTTTTACAAAAAATTTGTGCTCGAACTTTAGCGTTGGATGGACATAAAGACGGCGTTGGGCTCACCATCTGTCACGAAATATCTTCGGTGTTAGATGGGTCAAAGGGACTTAACTGTCTAGACTAGACCTCTGACTTAACTGTCTAGACTAGACCTCTGTTTACCTCTGTACTGGGAACTGCGTGAAGATATTTATTTATTTTACTTTAGAATCGATTTCGAACCGCAACCCCCAGGTGGCCGAGCTGAAGGAGCAGCTACGGGACGTGATGTTCTTCGTGGAGGCGCGCGGGAAGCTGGAGAAGGCTGAAGGCGCCAGCCAGGACGAGATCGCATCCGCCAGCGTCTCAGTGCCGCCGCCCGCCAAGCCACGGCGGAAACGACGTTAAACCTTCCACACCTGACGACTCAACAATCGCTTCTAATGTTATCAATTTGAAAAAAAAAACATTATTTTTGGGAATAATTTGGCTTTAAAATCTTTACAAAATAAAAAAAACAGGGATTGGAAAAGGTTTATGGAAAAAAGAGCATATAACATAAGGTCAAAGCATTATTTTTGTATAAAGAAATATTGCACACTGTATCTGTTTCATTTCGTCAGTTGCCTTAAAACAGTACCACACGTGTTCTGATTTCACAATTTTCACGAATTTTTATATACAACTACAAACGACTAGAATGATTTATTTTATTAAAATATATATATAGACATAGTTTAAACTTTCGTTTCATTAAAATTACAAAATGGTTTTTTTTCCAATGAGGCAAAATGCTGTGATAAAATAGATTTAAATAAGAAGATTCAACTACTTAGCACCATGTATATTGTATGTAAATGTTTTAGTTTTTATTAAATAAAGATTCTTCTAGTGTATTCGTTATTTTAATTATATGCTGGTAACTTAAGACATTCCCTTTAAAAATAAAATCTATAAAATACATTATAGAACACCATTCCGCACTCACATTTAGACATCTCAGTGACATGTCATGGAAATATTTGTCTAAATTGGCAAAGTTTTAAGTCGAGCGTGTATTTTGCAATTTTACATTTAAAAAAGTCTATGTTCGCCATTTTGGATTCGAAAATTTTACATTTTGGATTTTATTTTGCGATTTAACATTTAAAAAAAGTCTATTTTCGCCATTTTGGATTCGAAAATTTTACATTTTGGATTTTACATTTGGAATTTTATAATAAATTATTGAAACTAAAAATAATTAGTTCTGCAATATGTGTATGTAATTTTTATTTTTATTCTTATTGTGTTTGTTTTGAAGGCAGCAGTCCGCCATGGTTTGTGGCTAAAGCCTGCTCAGCCTATTGGTAAATCTGCCAGTGTGCTATGTGCCTGCCACACAGCACACTGCCATCCTATTGTCACCACATGTCGTTGTTGTCTACATTATCCAATTCAGCTAAAAGAACTTAGTAAAGTCACGATAGCCGAGTGGTTGGGTGGTCGGAATTTCGAGTCAAGAGATCCGAGTTCGATATTCGATGGCAGGCTCGTACCGATGGGTTTTTCAAAAACGTTATGTACGAATTATATCGTTGGCTTGGATGTAAAGACGGCGACGGGCTCACCACCTGTCAAGTTGTCCCGAAAGTATCTTATTTTCGGGACAGCGTGACAGGTGGTGAGCCGGTGGAAGGTGGGTCGAAGTCCCTTCGATTGTCTAGACTAGGCCTCTGTCCTCCCCTGTATTAGTAATTGCGTGAAGATATTTATTTATTTATTTTTTTAGAACTTGCTAATCATCGACCGGTAGTGCTCGGCGTTGACGGTGATCACCTTGTCAACTTCGTGTTCGCCTCAAAGATACCGAGGCCACGAGGATACCGCAACCCCTCTCGCGCTTTCCATACTAGGCAAGCCCTCCTTGAGTTAGAATGCATTCTCTCCCTCTCCTTCCCGGTTAGGAATACGGGTACGTCTCTTGGCCTCTAAGGCCACGAGAGTAACGAACCGAAGGCCATGGCACTCAAGAAGGCGGGTACTTGAGCGAGCACAAGCACACCAGTGACCCCGTGGCGGTTGTGGATTGTGTTGCAAGATCAGAGCGATGCAAAGGCATCGACACAAATACTCCTTCCACAGCCATCCAACGTGCATTCGAAGTGAGCTGACCAAGCCAACTTGGAGCAGATACCTCGGGCCCCAGCAAAATAAGGTCAGCTGTAGGTTTTTCTTGATTCGTCCCCCGAATAGAGAGGTTGGCGGGCGCAATGCATAGACTGTTGCCCAATCTTGGGGGACCGAAGGAAGAAGTTCGCCGCCTCTATGCCGCAGTCGTTCGATCCGAAGTCCTTTATGGGGCGCCTGTGTTGGCGAAAACGTATGTACAAACAGTGTTGTACAACGACGGATGGCCATACGCGTCGTGCGAAGATACCGCACTATATCCTTTGAGGCAGCAACTATCTCGCTCGCTTTTCACCCTTAGAAATACTGGCGGACATGGATGCACAGGTGTATAAACAAATATGCATCGTCCACCAGGGTGGTGATAGCGAGGCGTCCGTGGCCATTAAGCGGCAGGAACGTCAGAATGCCTTCGAGACGTGGTGTGCTCGGCTCAGTGAAGAGCGACACGCGTGCAGGTGCGTTGTTGAGGCTTTCTTGCCGGTCTTCGAGGCCTGGCTCCAGCGTCGGAATAGAAGACTATTACTTATAGACTTATTTATTTCTTAATTTTATTTTCCAGATTGTTTATTTCATTGCACCTCCTCCTACTTGTACATCTCTGTTTAGCCTATAGTTGACTGGGAGAGAATGCCTTCAGGCATAAAGTCCTTCTTCATGTACTTTGTGCATAAAAGTTGAAATAAATAAATAAGACTCCCCTACAGATTTACACAGGTAATTACCGGACGTAGGTGTTTCGGTGATTATCTGTGTAGGATCGGACGTGAGGCAACTGCGAACTGCTTCCATAGCGGTGGAACGGTCCAAGACTCTCCATAGCATTCCCTCGGGGTTTTTCCAGCATGGGAGGCGGAGCGGAGAACCCTGGAGAGCCGCATTGGATAAAACCTCTCACTTCCAGGCGTCGTGTCGGCGATGCTGTGCAGGTATTCTGCATGGAGGGCCGTAGCCCCCTAATGTGGGACCCTGATGGTCCAGAAGGAGAGTGCTGTGCGATATTGAGAGAGGACAGATCCCACTCGGAGACCGGCCATCGAGGAGCAGTTGTGCCTCTTCACGGTTCTCCTAACAATGGTGTTCCCCCACCGGAAACGGGGCCTAAAGAGTCGCGAGCGCTCGGGGCATAATCTCCGAGTGCTCATTAAACTCTGAGGAGAAGAGTGGCTCGATGTGGTCTCGAGCCACCGTTGTAGCACCGCGGGGATTCTGGAGGCAAGGATTTTGCTCCCGGGATAGGGCGCTGATGGTGACCACCATAGGGTTTCTAGTGGGTGGGAGTCTGTCATAAACCAGCTCTTCCAGGAGGCTGGGTATACATAATGGATTTCTCCACATAAAAAAATAAAAAAGAAAAGGTTCATCTTGGTTGACCGTGGGTTACTAAGCCTCACCGTCAAGATAAATAGGTAACGCGTTCGGGGGGTGAGATGATATAGCTACTCGATTCGATCCACAACTTGAAACTTAGAATTGTTTACTAAGTTAAAATTTTTCATCGCATAATTTTGTTTTCGATTCGGGCCCGAATTTATTTTATTTGGCCTAAAGGTCTAGATACCTGGCCATCAACTAAAAAAAAAACTCGTATTTTAAATAGGTAGCTATTTCAGTTATATATGTATTATCTATGGGTAGCGAATTGACTTGGCCCAGTCAGACGAAGCGACACAATTTTGATCTGATTTCTTCGGATTACTTTCATATTCTTTTATGAAGTCAGATAGTTTCACTTTTTAAAAAGTGCATAAATCAGTTTAGTATATTTAAGCGTTACTTCATCTCTATAAGGTAAGAATAAATCTAAATTTACCTGATTGCATTGCGGTCAATAATTTATGATTGACAGTTCGTGAAACAAAATTAACGAAAGCGAAAGTTATGTATTAAATAGTAAATGTATTGACTGCGTTGCAACATGATCATCAGTTCTTTTGCAGACCGCAGTTAATTGCAGCACGTTCCAGGAGCACGACTCTCGTCCACTTTGTCGTTTATGTGGTCTTGCAAGAGGCCCTACTCTGTTTTATTTTCAGAGTGGGTCTCTCGTAAAACCATTGCATCCTCGCGCTGTTCTTCTTACTCTGAATTTCAAATTTCGAATGAAATATTGAAAGTCTGCACCGAGTGATGGTAAAAATCCAATTGTTATAGTACATTGGATTTTTAATGCTATCGCTATTTGCGGACTATCTTTCAACTGCTTGTTCTTTAGCGATTGAAAGCACAAAGGTAACGCTGCAAAATTGTATTGGTAATTAGTACACTTAGTACATTAGTACACTGCTTCAGGCATTTATCTTTGAAATTTATGGCTACAATAGCTAAAAACAATATAAAAATTATAAATCTTTATACTTTCTTGTAAAGTATAATATTAGCAGTTATATAATAAAATGTAATCTGTCTATAGATGAGGTAGGTAGTCTGTTTGGTATTTTATACAATTCACAAGGCCTTAATGATTAATGGTATATTTTAAATTTTTAAGAAGTCCTTAATATATCTTCATATATACATATGTCTTCATATGAAAAGTTTACTTGTGAGTTTTTTGAGCATCTAGAAATCACCATAAACATTGAACACAAACATGTGTGAAAATTTAGCTGAAAGGTCTAAAATCATAACACTATGCTAAAATGATTGATGTTATGATACCCTATTTGACCCTGCTTTTGAGACTTTGAGTTGTATATATGTATGTTTATAGAACATATATGTTTGTCCCTGTGTAATGAATTTTATCTGTATATATAATTATTTATGTATGCAGAGATATGTATATAGATCTTATCAATAAGCTCCACCAGTTTCTCAGAATACTTTAGAACTTGATAAAGAATGTTTGTAAATTACTCAAACATTATTATTAATTTTTTTATGAATATAGTATTATGTATTTGCATGAAACATCAAAAGTAAAGCTTAGAGTACTCATGCTTTATTTTCACATATTTTTAGGATTCACTTATAATTCTGTCAATTCAAATAGTCAAAATATGAAGTCGGGATTACTTTTTTACTTTTAGAGATAGCTACCCTCAGTTGCAATTAAAAAAAAATCTTCTAAATCCATAAAGTTTTTTATAACAACCCCATAGCCTAGTTGGTAGTGACTCAGCTTTCCAAGGTAAGGGTTGCGGGTACCCATTAAGGGTAAACATATTTGTGATTTATTAGAATTTTTGGAATCAAGTTTTGGATATGTACCCATGAATATTAATCTATGTAAATATATATTTACATCCATTACTGTTCACCATGTTGCACATTGTCCCAAATAGTTTTTGGTGAAAAGTGGGTCAAAAGGTCTTCATTGTTTAGAGATCTTTTTAACCCAGTATTGGGAATATCCATGAGGATATTTACTTATTATATTTTATTGATGTCTTCACCATAACAAAGGTTCAATTTGCTGAGAATACTACTAGGCATTTAGTCTCTCTGTAGCTATCTAAATTAAAAAAAAGATAGAGATATTCAAAATCCTAATTACACACTAATAACACTAAAATTGACTAAATTTGCTATATTTTTAAATTAATTTCAATTTATTTGATATGATAACTAAAAGATTTTTATATTTCTTTTATGGTTGCATTTTGTATTATTTTCAAAGTTTTTGTTTTGAATCCCATTCTTTTTGAATATCTCTATCTGTATATTAAAAATGTCTATCTGAGAGAAATTTGAAGTTTGCTAGGGATTCATCTTTAATCATATAACAATTCAATATTCATCATCTCTTAATGTTTTTACACCTCACATATAACACTTACATATCTAGATTAAAATTTAAAAAATTTAAAATGATCTTCGATGGAAGGTGGGTTGAAGACTCCTCTGTCTACCCCTGTATTGGGAATGGCGTGAATGATTTTACAATTAGCACAATCAATGATAGCACATCTTACAACTTACAATGGCAAAATGCTAGAAAAAAATATCTTCACTCTATTCCCAATAATGTGATAGACAGAGGTCCAAACAATTAAGTCCTTTTCCTCCGACCTTTCTCTGAAGACTTTTTGGGGACAATGTGATAGTAGTGAGCCTGTCAAGATCTTGATGTCCAAGCCAACAATATAATACATGGGTATTGAACTTGGTTCTCTTCACTTAAGTTCTGAGTACCCTACCACTATGCTATTGTGATGTCTTCATTCATTCTATCATATTTGTAGACTTCTACCATTAAGTTTTTTAAATTAATTCACACTTTTCTTATTTTATATTTATGTGTTTACTATGCTTATTTTATATTTATATATAGTGCTTTTCTTTAAACCGAAGTTACCATGTTACTATAATAACTTCAGAGTTTTAAATACACACCTAAACATGTTTTATTTGTTCTTAAATTTATGTTCACACAAAGCACACACTAAATGACAAAAACACATACACAATGTCATATCAATTGTGACCACACTCTATAACTACATAAATGATAACATTTATGTAAATTACATTTAAAACTAACCAAGTTATATATATAATCAAAAAAATAAAATATTCTTGTGATTATAAATGAAAACTAAGATCCACAGTTATTAGATATATAATAAATATTTTTTTTATATTTATTAGTTAGGTAATCTAACATATTCTATAGAAAAGTGTAGTACTTATATTCAGTTTAATATCCCTGTAGTGGTTGTTAGTGTAAATTTTTACTGAGCTAATTTTTATAGTGTTGGAATAGATCTGCTGGTAGTTATTGTTTTATTTAAAATATAAGTATTTACATTACTTATATAATAGCTTAAATTGAATTTTCAATTGAAATGCCTCGATTTGAACCTGCGGCTCTATATGCTATAGAGAATAAATATTAGAGATGTAAAAAAATAGGGTATAAAAGTAAGAAGTAATGACAAACAAAATTATACATATTTCACAGACACATTCACACAAAAGAAGATTTTGTATGTGTCAAAACATACGCCAATGGTTCTGTCGAAATTTGGTTTTTGCAAAGTAAACTATGACGCATTGGAATGACACAATACCTAACATGAATATGTCTTTCCCCTATCAGTGTAAATATTTTCAGGTTTAGGTAAAATGGAAACGGAAACCAGTGACACAGAACAGCCTTTGCCTAAGAGACAGAGGACCGAAGAGTCTCAAAATAGTCCAAATGAAACAGAAGTGGATTTTACACAGGATGCAATAGTTTATGAGGATAAGTTTCTATCGGAGGACAAGTATACGAATTACGTCACCCCTGAGGAATTGGAGAAGCTGAGGGAGTTCAAGGTGTTAGATGAAGTTAAATCAAACGATGAGGACAGTAACGATGGGGATTCGGACAGTTCTGATGGTAGTTATAGTGTTTTGTTATTTTCTTATCAAAATATTGTTAATTTTGAACACTAGTAGAGCCACGCATCAGCTTTTGTTGTTGCATGAATGGGCCGGCTCGACCGGGGAAGTACCTCACAGAATACCGGCGTAAAGTAGAAGTCTAGCAAACTTCTGCGTTTTGTCTGGTGAGTGTAGGTAACTGGTGGTCCCACACACCCCCTTCCCCCAATTCTGGGGGCACTCTAAGGGAGGCAACGCATCTGCTATGCTTCTGGTATTGTGGGTGTTCATGGGCGGCGGTAATCACTTACCATCACGTGAGCCACCTGCTTGTTTGCCTCCCTTTTCTATAAAAAAAAAAATTAAAAGTAATTCTAACAGTTTTGTTTTTTTAAATAAATATTATAAGGAAGCTTTATGTAGCAAGTATACAATAGGAAGATTCAGAAGAATTATTTCTACAAATAAATTCAGTTATCTTGCACATTTTTTGTGCATGATAACTGAATTGTGTCGGTTTGAGCCTCAGTGGTTTGGTGGCTAACTCAATTCTCTAGATTTGAATTCCTATTTAGGTGATTGATCAGGAGAATCAGAATCAAAAGAATCAAATGGCTACCAATGTTTTTCTTTTTTTTCGAAACTTATGTACAAATTATATTGTTGGCGTCAATATAAAGACGCCAATAGGCTCACCGCCAGGCATATTATCTGGTGAAATATGGGTCGAAAGGACAGAAAATTCTCTAGATTATTGCCTACCCTACTTACCTACTTGGGAATGTGTTAGTAATATAAAGAGATTACATATATAATTTATGACTGATACACACATCAATTGCCGCGTGGTAGCATTCTGTTTCTTCCCGTGGGTGTCGAATAAAACGATTCAGGTTATGCAGAGGCCCATTGCCAGCAGTGGATTTATTATCATGATGACTCATCAATTATGTTGTCATGGTAGTCTAATTGTGACAACTAAATTCTAAATGCATACATAAGAAATGTGGGTAGATAGATCATTAAAAAATTTCAGGCAAATCCGAGGGACTCCCTGAGGAGGAAATTGAGAAAATGCTGGAAGAGGACCTACCCGATGACTTCAAAGGTGCACCCAAACCTAAAGAAAAGCCATATGTTACGAGACAGAAAACCGTATTGGAAGGTGGGTTAAAGTTTTCTCTACTTTAATTTACTTTATGATAAATGGATATTGTTTAGTAGAAAAGACTCAACCATAAAGGGAATACGACGCTGGGTTTTATGCTTTACCCTATATATACAGTCAAAAGTTTTCCTCAAAAGGACTTCAAATAAATTATTAAATTGGCGAAATACTCATCATCGGTCACATTCCTCCAAATAAGCTTCTGTGAAATGTGAGTCGAAAGGATTAAAAATTCTAGCTCTCTGCCTACCTGGGGTATTGGGAAATGCTAAAAAATTACAAATTTTGCCTGCCTTGGATAAGATTAGGTATGAGTACGCATACTGCATGATAATGGGCGAGGGCAAAACTTCTCTAATCAATTCAAAAATCTATAATCGATTCAGTCGATTTCACTATACTACTAGTCTAGTAATAGCGTGGAGATATATTTTTTTTATATTATTCTTTGTGTGTCGTTATGGGTTGGGTTCTTTTTCTACATTACCCTGCTTAGTAGTATTTTTAAATATATTTTTCATACTTAAAAATATTCAATTTTTTAAAAAATATCCTCGTAGAAAGGCTTTAATTTTCATTCTCAAACTTATGTAATCTTTCACGAATAGACGCGCCCATGTTACAGAGAAAGGCGTGAATCAGTTCGAAGTGTTGCCACTGGACTGGATGATGGTGCGCCACTACAGCGGCATGCCCGTGTACATGCACCGCACTAGCCGCGTCTGCACGCTCTCCAAACCGTACTTCCTGGGCAAAGGGAACACGAGGGTAACTTTTGACATAACTGTATACGCACAGTGGATGTATATATATAACAGTGACATTAAATTTTACTAGGTATTCTTCGGGCTATATTTGGATTCGTGTATTTTATATAATAATAAATAAACAAATACATAAATAGATAGGGATGATCTGATATAAATGGCACTGATCCCACCAGTAAGTTAAAGCATAGCTAAAGTACTTGTAAAGTAAAGGAACCACAAACACCCAAACCCGGAAAAACGTAGAGAAAGTGCATTTCTACATCGACCCGTCCAGGAATCAAAACCGGGACCTCGAAACTGGCGACACCGAAAACCGGTGTGTACACCACTCGACCATGGAGGTCGTTAAAGAATGTTCTTTGTAGCAACTTCAATTAAGCAATAGTTGTCGTAATCCGACGTAAGTTTCACAACATTTACCCAAACCCATCAACACCTGCTGGCGCCTTTCAATGTCATTAACTAAATATATACAAAGATAGGGACACCATTTCATACATTGCTCCGATTCCAAGGTAAGCAGCTTAAGCACTTGCGTTACGGAATCTGTAAAAACGAAGGCACCCCAATTATCTAGATCCGAGAAAATGTAGATAAAGTGTTTTCTACATTGACCCGACCGGGATCGTAACCGGGACCTGGCGTCACCATGAAAACCGGTCTGTACGCCTTTCGTCCACGGAGATCGTCATTCAATAACATTATTATGAAAGTGCAGTAGTTTTCATTTTTTCCCTCATTAATATGAATATGAAACTTTTTCTAAAATTTCTTTTTCGATCACGATAGCCGAGTGGTTGGGTGGTCGGAATTTCGAGTCGAGAGAGCAGAGTTCGCTCACCTGGTGGTAGGCTTGTACCAATTGGGGTTTTCAATACTTATGTAAGTTTTATATCGTTGGCTCGGACAAACGACGAGGCGATCGGCGCACTATCTGTCAAGTTGTCCCAAAAATGTCTCCGGTGTAAGATAGTTTGAAAGGAATTAATTGTCTGGACCTCTATCTATCCCAGTCACGATAGCCGAGTGGTTGGGTGGTCGGAATTTCGAGTCAAGAGACCCGAGTTCGATCCTCAAGTGGCCGTACCAATGGGTTTTTCTAAAAAAACCTATGTACAAATTATATCGTTGGCTTGGACATAAAGACGACGACGGGCTCACCACCTGTCACGTTGTCCCGAAAATATCTTCGGTGGAAGGTGGGTCGAATGGACTTAAATGTATAGACTAGACCTCTATCTACCCCTGTATTGGGAATTATTATTATTACCTATCTATCTATCCCAGCGTTGGGAATGGTGTGAAAATATACATTTCACAAAATATGACATCATTTTACTTTGTTGTCTTTCTAGATAATGGCAAATTTACTTAAGGGTTAGTGATTACCAAGGCATATAGACTCGTATTCTTATCATATACACGTTACCAAGACAATGTTTGCAAACTGGTGAAAGGCAGCAGCGTCTAAAATATGAGTAGTCTGGTGCAGTCATCGCTAATTCGTCTGCTATGTGTGGCGAATATAACGAAACTATGGCAGTAGCCTATGTCATGTCATGATATGTATGTATGTATGTATGTATGTATATATATATATATATATATATATATATATATATATATATATATATATATATATAATGATATACTTTATCGGTTAATAACTTTTCAGAGACACGATATACCAATTAGTGCGATACCGTGTCTAGCTTACAGACGAGCTTTGGAGGAAGAGGAGAAACAAAAAGAAATAGATAGAAATATTGAAGAACAAATAAGAAACGGTACCTGGATTAATAACGTCAATCAAGCTAACGTTACTGTGACCTCTAGTAGCAATAGCAATAGTCAAAGCTGTAACTCTAACGTACAGAAAGATGAAAATGACGGTTCAGAAAAGGAACGAAGGAATGTGGAAAATACGGACGAATCAGTTGAAAAACTGAATAAAATAGACAAAGACAACAATGAAGCGATGGACGTTGATACCAGTGTTCACGTGAAAAAAGATAGTGACACTGTAAGTGATACAGAAGGGAAAAGTAATGAAAATAAGGATATTTTAGATAGTACTGAAGATGCAAGTAAATCAAGATGCCCCTTTAGTCAAGACCAGAATAATACAGAAACGACTAATAACGACCAGGTCGTAGAGAGTAAAAAGGAGAATGAAAGTATTCCATTGAACAGACAGCCCGTGGTTCTCCCGGGAGGGATCGTCATGCCTCCGCCTCGCGTGGAAACTGTCAACACCAGTTGGAAGACGCAGCACTTGACTCCGGAGCAGATCAATGATTATTGCAAGAAGCTTTTCGTATTCAAAACCGTCAATATTATGCACTTCAAGTAAGATTTTTTTTTTTTAGCTTTTGCTGGCCTCAATCAACTTATTATATTGAATTAAGTGGATGCAGTTCAAAGATTGTTTTGTCATAAAATTGAAATTATAAGACATGTGTAAGTAGTAGCAATTACTAAAATTAGTTGGCAAGGGTTCGTTAGTGTAATGTATTTTTATGGTAGGAAAGATGCAACTACGAGGGGTGATCCAAAAGTAATGATAATCGGTTACTTCAGGTCCGCATAAAAATCCAAAAAAAAATTTTTAGTTGCTTATATACTTACTACGTCATATATATAGATCACGATTTTCGGGACATACATTCATTTGAATATGAACTGTCAATGAGATACATAAACACGGAGAAGAGCGAAATTAGAGCTGTCATCAAGTACCTCTGTTTGTAAAAATGTCTTCAAAAGACATACACAGTGACTTAGTGGAAATATTGGGGGACTCTGCTTCTCTGAGCTTAAACTGGGCAGAACATCCACTGAAGATGAACATCGCGAAGGACGCCCATTCGTTTTGTGACTATGGACGAGACCTGGATCCACCGTTTTGATCCTGAAACGAAACAACAATCGATGACTTGGAAGCGAGCCTCCTCACCGACGCCAAAGAAATTCAAAGTTTCAAATTCGGCGGGAAAGGTTATGGCATATGTTTTTTGGGACTCCCAAGGCATAATTATAGTTGAATATTTGGAAAAGGAAGCCACTATTACGGGCTCTTACTAGGCAGACCAAATAAGAAGATTACGGAAGGCCATTATGTCATTGAGTCAAGACAAAGAATTTTTTTCAAAAGGAATCCTGGATTTAGAAAAAAGATGGACTAAATGTATTGATTTCTTAGGAGACTATGTAGAAAAATAAATTAAAATTTTAACTTTGATTACCGTGTTTTATTTTCATTATCATTACTTTTGGATCACCCCTCGTATGTAACTTGTGAATGCGTTAAATAACAAAGGATGTAAATGTAATCCTTGTGGAACACCTGTCGTTTTGGAGTATATTTCATATATGGGTCTATTAATTTCGTCTTTATTATGATTATTAAATACGTAAGTAGTCTGTTAAGATAAATGACAAGAAAACATTAGGGAGAAGAGCTGTTATAAATCATGTTGTTTTAATTTGACTAGAATAGAATAGAAAAAACATTTATTCAGCACATGCAGTTCATACATATGAAAGTTTAAGTACATATTAAGTTTAAAATATAAAATAAACATATATAGATAAATACATACATATGGACAACATGTAAGATGCTAAAGCACTTGAGGTATGGAAATCGGAAACAGCGAAGGCACCACATACACCCAGACACGAGAAAATATAGAAAAAGTGGTTTTTCTACATTGACCCTACCGGGAATCGAACCCGGCATCTCGACACCTTGAAAATCAGTGTTTACGCCACTCAGCCACGGTGGTCGTCTAAGGTCTCATGGTACCGAAAAGGGGTTGGCTCAGTATGTGCGGTGTGAGTATTGCCTCAGCGCTGATTTTCAGCCAAGAAACCTATTCATTGGCGTCACGAACGTAGCACAGCTGTTACGTAACCTTTAGTCTTTCTAAGGGCCAGCATGCAACAAGGCAAGTGGATGCAAGAGAATATTATGCCCTTTAGTATGATATTGTGCCATAAGTGTTCCATTAAATTTCTCATTAAAGTTCTCAGTATAATTCACAATTTTGTCTGTAAAACCTTACCTTGCATACTGCACCGGATGATTTTCTACTTTAAATACTTATGCCATCTAAATCTGCCATCTAAAGTAGAATTGCTGAAACTTAGAGATAAGATTACGTATTTGGTAAAAAATCTTAACAGGCCTGTTCCTGTATTTTATTTAAAATGTGCTTTTTTCTATTTTATTATTGAATGCATTGAGGATTGTAGAAGTTGACTGGTTTTTTATTAAAGTATTCATACACGTATACGTCATTACGGGATTTAAAAGTGGTTAAATTGGAATATCTTTGGATAATGTCAATTGTCTTTGATGGAATTTACTACATTTTGCCTTTGATAGTATACTCTGTTTTAGATGTTTTAAAATGACGAATTGAATTTACCGTTTTACTTGGGAAGCCTGACCAAGGCAATCTAAACACAAAAAAAAATACAAAATCTTTATCTCTCGCTCTTTCATATTTACTTTAAACTCGCTTATAAGACGAGCGCACGGCGCGAAGATAACCCAGCATCACGTTGACATTAATCGCCTTTGCCGGTGCAGTCGTTGGGCGGACCGACGTAAGTACGCCAAGGCCAGGAAGACCCTGCAGTACCCCACGCTGCCCGAGGGGACCAAGCTCATCACCATACCAGCTCAGCCTTCGACGGGACAAGAGAATGGTAAGCATCGACCGACAGTTATAGTCCTAGTATAGAGTACCATTTATTATTTGTTGTATCAACTACTTCAACCTTTGTTTGTAACCAGTAAATTAGTTAGTAATTAAAAATAAAAGCAACTGGTGAGAATCCCAACCGCGACCTTTGCCATACGGTGGCACACGCATAAGTTGACATTTTCAATGTTTCATTTTACTTACGAGAGCGCTTTTTCCAATGGGTAATAGACCCGTTTACCACCCTTACGTATCTCTTATATAAATAAAATAAATAAATAAATATCTTCACGCAATTCCCAATACTGGGGTAGACAGAGGTCTAGTCTAGACAATTAAGTCCCTTCGACCCACCTTCCAGCGAAGATATTTTCGGGACAAGGTGACAGGTGGTGAGCCCGTCGCCGTCTTTATGTCCAAGCCAACGATGTAATTCGTACATAAGTTTTTGAAAAACTCATTGGTACAGCCACCTGGGGATCGAATTCGGGTCTCTTGACTCGAAATTCCGACCACCCAACCACTCGGCTATCGTGACTTATAATCCGTGACTTATAATATCGTATCTCTTATATCCGTACAAAATCTTTTGAAACTAAATGAAATCTCTGTGACCTTCCCCCCTCTGCGGTTGCTAACAGGGGGCAGGGCTGCGAAGAAGGACTGGGTGATGAACATGAACGGCCGCTGCTGCCTGTCCGTCTTCCACGAGTACGTGCATCGCGCGCTGCAGAAGCAGCCCGTCTACGAGTTCAAGCAGCTCGGTGAGCATTCAATTATCGGACAGTTCATCTGTCAATAATAATAGTCAATAATCATGGCTGTCATTTGCAGGGCTTACATGCTTCGGATTACGAAAATGGCATTCGTTTCAAATTCTCAATCCAAGATAGTGGGACTAAAATTTTTGAAAATAAAATCTGTTCTTTGGGAGTATTGATTTTGACAAATTGCTTTTTAGTCCTATTAGGTTGTCATAGTGGCATATTCGTATTGAAGCGATAGCCTCGTTGTTTTCGTGGACCGTCTAACGAGAGGGTCGTTGTGGTCGGCAGAGAACGCGGCAACGCCGTACCAGGCGACGGTGTACATCGGCGGCATGCAGTACGGCGTGGGCCTCGGCTCCAGCAAGCGGCAGGCCAAGTCGGCCGCCGCGCGCGCCTCCATACACATCCTCATCCCCGAGATGCGCGACCAGCTCGAGCCCGCGCCCAAGCAGCCCGAGCCGGACTTCTCCGTGAGTGCCCGTGCCCAGAGCGCGTAGTACTTTTTTGTTGATAATCATGGAGGAGGAGAAGCATACCGACTGAAAACCACGTGATGATGTTGGCCCGGGAGGCCTTTACAGCTTCATCTGAGGAGAAGAAAGGAAACGAAGTCGTGACGCACTCGAACCCTGTAACGAAGCGAAGACCTTCGACACACGGGGGAGGGGGAGTCGCGCGTTATACTCGGCTTCAGCTCCACCTAAATAAATTAATCGGTGGTCGTGTATCGGTCGGCAGTTCTTCGACTGCGTGGGCATCGAGGACCCGCGCATCTCGGAGTTCTGCGCGGCGACGTGCGAGCCCTCGCCGCACGCCATCCTGCGCACCTGCCTGCTGCGCAACTTCGGCGCCGGCGACCGCCACATACACACCGAGGTGACTGCCCGCCGCCCGCAGCCCGCTGCCCGCAGCCCGCTGCCCGCTGCCCGCTGCCCGCTGCCCGCTGCCCGCAGCCCGCTGCCCGCTGCCCGCTGCCCGCCGCCCGCTGCCCGCTGCCCGCTGCCCGCCGCCCGCAGCCCGCTGCCCGCTGCCCGCCGCCCGCAGCCCGCTGCCCGCTGCCCGCTGCCCGCCGCCCGCTGCCCGCTGCCCGCTGCCCGCTGCCCGCCGCCCGCTGCCCGCTGCCCGCCGCCTGCTGCCTGCCGCCCGCCGCCCGCCGCCCGCCGCCCGCCGCCCGCCGCCCGCTGCCGCTGCCGCCGCCCGCTGCCCGCGCTGCCCGCTGCCTGCCGCCCGCCGCCCGCTGCCCGCTGCCCGCTGCCCGCTGCCCGCCGCCCGCTGCCCGCTGCCCAGCGCCGCTAACGTCCCACGAGAGAGCTCCTCGGTGCCACTGCCCCTTCGTTTGGTCTCCGACAAACATACGACATTTAAGTCTCTTACATTCATTATTTCAAAAAAAATATCTTCACGCACTTCCCAATACAGGCAGAGGTCTCTAGAGGAGTCTAGACAATTAAGTCCCTTCGACCCACCTTCCACCGAAGATATTTTCGGGACAACGTGACAGGTGGTGAGCCCGTCGCCGTCTTTATGTTCAAGCCAACGATATTCGTACATAAGTTTTTGAAAAACCCATTGGTACGAGCCTACCAACTGGGGATCGAACTGGGGTCTATTGACTCGAAATTCCGATCACCCAACCACTCTGCTATCGTGACTTATTCATTATTTCATTTTTATTATATTATTTCAATCTTATTCACTATTTCAATCAGCTCATTCGTTTTGTATTTCATGCTGTGACAACTCTGCACTCTGTCCTCCACCTTCCGCCGTGTCGGGCTGTGCGTGACGGGTGGCGGTCCCCATCGCCGCTTTGCGCGCTGCATTCCACACCAACGGGGACGAACTGGTGTGCGTCGCCTTGGGGGGACGCCCTAACCCTCGTTGCATGAGTGGGCAGCTGTGTAGAACTGCTGGCAGGGGTCGCGACGAGCACGCTTCTACAATCACTCCGTTTATGGCTCGATATTAATCCGAATAAAAAATATAGAAGAGATTGTTGTTGCATGTTACAGATGAAGAAGCTGGAGTACCAGAAGATCGAGCTGACGATGAAGGTGGGCAAGCACAGCGCCACCGTCGTCTGCAAAAACAAGAAGACTGCCAAGCAGCGCGCCTCGCAGGCCATTCTGCAGGTGAGTTGATGACGTGGAATGAGGATAGCTGATATAAGTTCAAATTCGATTGTGTATTTTGTGGAAGGGATTCAAGTCGCTGCTTGGAATAAAATCTTATTTACATAATTTATAAAAACAGATATTTAACCTATTTCAATTTAATAACTAATATTTGCCTTAATATTAATAAAAGAACTTATTACTATTATTTATTCGAAGAAAAAAATATTAAATTTCAGAAAATATGGAATATTTTTATCGTTTAAGGATAGATTAATTTGAACTAAACAAATAAACTATAGCAACTGTGGCTGAACTAGAACTTTACTAGAACTTTTTTTACTAGAACTTTAGAAATGAATACCAAGCACCCCAGAAGTCGTCAAATAAAATATTAACAACGTATATGATTGTAAGAAGATTTAATTAAACTAAAATCATACTATTTACAAAACCGCAACTAACAACTGTGGGGAAATAAAACCTGTCAAACACATTTTCAGATAAACCAATATATAATTATAACATTAACAATGTGCTGATATTGACAGTATTGTCAGACCTGTTATAATTTAAGCAGTAGTTATAAATTTTGGAAATTTTGTATCATCTGGAAATAATAGTATATCAGAAAATTACATGCAATAACCTTAATAAAAATATTAAAAAGAAGAGGGCAGAGGTGCTATCCTTGAGGTACACCAGAAGTCATAGGTAAGAACGTGGAATAATAACCCTTAGCATTGCGGCCTGTCTACGATTATGTACATTGGAAATCAAGCAATGCAAGAGGTCGCCGTATATACTGATTTGGTTTTATTTACCTATAACAACAGGACGGGAAACTTAATCAAAAGTTTTTGTGTAATCAGCACATGTGGCATCCCCCTGATATCAAAGGCTTTGTTTCGTTCACCAAGATTGTTTTCTGTGGACCTTTCGGTTACAAAGCCATGCTTAATAAACTTTTTGTATAGTTCTAAGCGTTAATGCCAGCGATTTTTAGTTTGGTGTGACATGTGCTAGCTTCTAAACTTCGGGTATGCAACCCTCTTGTAAGGAGAGACTAAACATCGGTGCCAAGATTTGTCTGCGGCAGTTATATAAAAAATACGTAGAGATTGTATCTAGCAATCCATTATTCCGAAATAACCAAAAGTTTTGTTGTTTTTTTTTTGTATTTACCAAAATTTTTTATAACATTCAGTTTGGCCTGGAATTTTTGTCTACCTCGCAATACTTTATGAGTATAACGATCACTAAGACGACCATTAGTCTTCCATTTTCAATGAAATGTGAGTTTTATTTTATTATACCACGCTTCCGCGGCAAGTACAGCCTCATCCCTGACGATTTTTTCATGTCGCCCTCATCTATACGCAAATTTTGAAACATACCCGGTATCGGTATATAGCAAACTCGGAAAGCGTTTATATGTTGGCGGGCACATGTAAGTCTATGTCTTCGGCGTCTGTGACCTTGCCCCTTTCGACATGGAGGACCACACACTTATCCGTCCCGAGATCAATTTTGATAGAATTGCTAAAATCATTAGTGATTCCAAGCATTTCCATCAAATCAACCGCTCCCGGTTGAAGGCGTACAGCCTTAAGGTAGAAAAGGTGAGTCACTTTTGTCCCTCCTTTCAAAATCTGAAATTCTCTTCCTAATCCCTCAGTTGTGCGTTGAGAGGATTCAAGGAGAGCAAAACCAAATTGGGCTTTAACAATCGCTCTGGAAAATAACCCGTCGTATCTTTATCGGGTAAGGATAGCATTCGATTGTCCGAGGAAGTCTCTTACTGTACGGGTCGACTTTGTAAAACTCGAGGATACGTAAACTTTCTCGCCTGCCGCTTGGTTTTACCACCATATCTCCACAACGACTCGATCCTCACATATTATTATAAACCTTATAAAATTATTATTATATTATAAAACTATTATTATTATAAAACTTATAAAATGATTTTAGTGAAACAGGTTCATGTTAAATTAAATCAAAGCATTTATAAATCTATATAAGTAACACATTACATCCATCACTTGTAATTTTTTTATCCGACATCGTTTAATAATGTGGTTCAAAACAGAGAAGAAGCTACTCCGTAGGTATTTTTTTCTCTTATTTAATTTTTCTAACAAACGAAATCTAATATTGAACATTAAAGTAATACACATTTATGCTCTTTAATATATATCTTTAATATAAATAAGAAAAGAAACTGGCAGAGAAGTGAACCCTGTGGAAGCTCATTGAAACATCGACCCAAAACAACTTGTATTATGTATATTTTACGAAGACAACTTATTAAGTTCTTTTGTATAAATATGGGTACAATATGGTAGACTTAGAATATAGTAGACACCATTATGACAAAAGAAGTACTTGCCTGCGCCAAGTACTTCTTTTGACATAATGGTGTAATTTTCTAAGAAGTGTATTATGATTGATGCAATCGAAAGCCTTAAAGAGGTCATAAAAGACACCCGGAGCATTCGTGAACTCTCCCAAGCCACAATATTATTCTAATCTACAAATTTTGTCTAATATAATATATTTATTATTGTTATTGGCGTTTTTACGTGCAGTCTGTTTAAAGTCACGATAGCCGAGAGTTTGGGTGGTCGGAATTTCGAGTCAATAGACCCGAGTTCGATCCCCAGTTGGTAGGCTCGTACCAATGGGTTTTTCAAAAACTTATGTACGAACATCGTTGGCTTGGACATAAAGACGGCGACGGGCTCTCCATCTGTCACGTTGTCCCGAAAATATCTTCGGTGGAAGGTGGGTCGAAGGGACTTAATTGTCTAGACTCGACCTCTGTCTACCACTGTATTGGGAATTGCGTGAAGATATTTATTTATTTATTTAATCTGTTTAAATATATTCGTACGCTGTCTTTTGCTTAACACCTCTTACGACAACCACGGAAAGAAAAGAAGGGTGAACAGAAGACAGTAAAGTGAAGTGGCGAATCGGGCGGCAGGCGCTGCACCCGCACGTGCGGTCGTGGGGCTCGCTGCTGCGGCTGTACGGCTCGCGCTCGGTGAAGAGCTGCAAGGAGAGGAAGCTGGAGGAGCAGCAGATCACGCTGCTGCAGGACAAGGCGCGCCAGAACGAGCCCAACCACGCGGTGCTGGAGAAGCTGCGCCACGAGATGCGCAAGCTGCGCGAGCGCGACGCCGCCGTCGCGCCCATCGGCACGCTGCTGCTGCCCGCCGGCCTGCCGCCCTCCGCCGCGCCGCTCAACCACGTGCGTCTGTGAGCCGCCCGCCACTCCCCTCCGCTCCACTCCACTCCACTCCCCTCCCTCTCCACTCCCTCCCACTCCACTCCACTCCCCTCCCACTCCACTCCACTCCCCTCCCTCTCCACTCCACTCCACTCCACTTCACTTCACTCCGCTATCCTCTCTGTGTGTGCACTATCGAAATTACGTCACTTAGCAGCGATATTTGTGATGCCATAAAAGAATAATTGTCCGGGTATCCATTACTCGTTTTTACCATCCTCTGTGTGCACTAACGAAGTTACGCTGTATTCATATGCGCCGTTACTTAGCAGCGATATTTGTGATGCCATAAAAGAATAATTGTCCGTCATTAAATCGGATGACTTTATAACTAACAAACAACAACTTTTGCTTTATGATTGTTGACGAAACTAAATAAATTTACCTAGAGACAAGTTTTTGTTGTATTTACTTACTACTTTTAGATCTGTATTTCCTACTACGTAAGGTTTAGGTTCGTTAGCATTTAGACTGGTCAATCTAATTATTTATATTTTTGTGTTGAAAGTAAATCTAATAAAGTTAAAACTCAAACAGTCTTCGGAAGTTTTTGGTATTATCCAAATAACATTGATTATATTATTAATTGATTGGACATAAACAAGAGACGATTACAGATTATGTGTGACGATGTATTTGTATATGATATTATTTTGCAGCCACATTTACATTGTTAACTTGGACATGGCGCATAATTTGTCATTGTGCTTGAAGAAGCGTTATATTAGTAGAAAATAATAATTTACTGTATTTAATTTGTAAGTTTAAAGATAAAAATGTACAAATAAAATGGGCGGTACTTCATATACGCGGCATACTAATTGCAATTGTAGTGGGTGCAGTTGCCATAGCAAAGAAGTTGTGAGTTTTAAAAGCAATGCGAGCGCCTTCACTTCACCCGCACCTCAACGCTCGTTAGATTATGAAATACATAGAAACAAACAGATTATGAAATACATAGATTATAATCTAACGATTTGTCGAAACAAAAAACAGATGACAATAAAATGACATTTAAAAAGTTGTTGTTGATCTTCTTTATTTAATAGCATCACTTAACAGAATCCTATTCTTAGTCTTTTAAAGAGTTACACATAAGTTGTTAGAGATGAAAAAGGTGATTGAACAAAGGAAGAGATAAGAATATCAGGCAATTAATTTGCGAACGATACCATATTCGCTCAAAGCCTCAATCGCATGTCAAATACCGTAAAAGTATTAAACGAAGCAAGTAACGAGGCGGTACTAGAGATTAATTTAGAAAGACAAAGATGCCAATTGACTATCGACGATGGACAATTGGAATATGTGGATAGTTATGTATAGATAGATAGATAGATAGATAGATAAATGCATAGATAGATAGGGACGACATCATATACACTGCTCTGATCACACAGTGATTAGGTATTTTCAGCGAGCACTTGTGATGGAGCCAGAAACAACGAAGGTACGACGAGCAACTAGATAGAAAAATGTAGATAAAGTGGTGCTCGTGCTTCATAATACATTTAAGGCGTTTCTCCCATCTAGTGATCTTCAGCCTCTCATCCCATACATGTCTGCACCAGCTGTTTCGTGAATGCATAACGCCGGTAAAAAAGCACCATTTAGTGAAAATTTCTTTGATAGACGAATCTATTCACTTATGAAAATTGTAATTTATAATCTTTCACTTTTAGCGGTGTGGTTGGGTGATCGGAATTTCGAGTCAGGAGACTCGAGTTCGATCCCGGTGGCCGGCTCGTACCAATGGGTTTTTTTTCAAAAACCTATGTGCGAATATATCGTTGGCTCGGATATAAAGTCGGCGACGGGCTCACCACCTGCCACGTTGTCCCGAAAATATCTTCGGTGGAAGGTGGGTCGAAGGGACTTAATTGTTTAGACTCGTGTAGATATTTATTATTATTTTTTTTAATCATTAGACAAAATTATAACGGAAATAATGTTTGTTATTTAATTATCTGTCTGTAAGTGTTAGTTATAAATTAAAATAGTATATACCATGTATAATAACAGTAAAATAAACCGCTTTTTAAAAGCGTTCTAAAAGCAGTTTATAAAACAAATTGAATCAAATTCTTTAGTGTAGTTTCAAAAGGTAACTATGAATAGTTTTATGTATACAAAATCAGTTTGTTTGGTCAGACTAGAAACTTGTCCTGAAACAGCATCTAGATAAAAAATATTAGTCTTTAGTCGTTTATAGACCTTTAGTCGTTTCCGTGATAATTATGAATATATTTATATATTCACAACCAGCAGCCGGAAGGGAACAAACAGACAGGCAGACAAAAATTTTAAAATGTAAGCATTCTCAAACTTAAATTTTATTTATATATGTACACTTGTGAGCTGATTTAAAGTAATAAGAGAGAGAAGAGAGAGAATGCGAAGCTTATTATACGGATAATTGGTTAGTATAGTTTTTGAGGTACTCAATTTATGTATATACAATATTAGTTCGTTTATATAAAGATTTTTAAATACTCTGTCATGCTTATGAATTAGCATATCTTTGTTTTTAAACATTTTACGACAATATTCACAAAGAATAGTTCTTTTATTTTTATCATATATTTCGCGGATCATGTAATGGTTTATCTGTAAACCTGACACTTTCCGAAATTCTATTTGACTCCACCCATTTTTAAATGATATTGACTTAAGAACATTTATATAATGCAAATAATAATAAGTTGTATATCTTGATTTTATTATAGCATTTGCAATTCAATAGATAGATGCTAATATGCTAATATTTGTCTTTCAGTGTTTCAAGATTTGTGTTTCAAGAAACATCTGGTTTTTATATAGGTTATGAAATTTTTGTGAGTATTAATATTGTGCTGTGAAAGTTCTACCGTTGTAATTTAAAAATTGAACTGTTAATATGAAATGTACGCGCAAGGATAATTAATTAATTTTTCTACGTATTAATAAATAAATAACTTTCTCTACATTGTCTCTGGTCTGAGTGTTTGTGGTACCTTCGTTGTTTCCGATTCCATGACACAAGTAATTTAGTTATTTTGGGATCAGAGCAACGTATGTGATGTTGTCCCTATCTATCTATGTGTTAATCGATATAAATAAACACGACCACATATATTTTTCTCTTCATCCAATGCGCTGTGTATATTTCATTTTCATTTAGTTATAAAGCATTATGTATAATTGTACGCCAATACAAACTTCTTCCTTGGATATTGTACTAAATAACAGTGTGATGGAAATTTTAATCTCTGTAGTAAATTGTGAAATAAATACTACATCTGATTTATCAATAAATGTGTTTTATTTTAATAGCAAAACATTATGGTAACTTTTTTGCGGGCGTTGGTAAGTTTTCATTGAACGAATTCACTGGAACTAGTAAGACATTAGCTTTCTATGGCATTGGAGACATCTACCTGAAGACATTCAAAATTGCAGGTTAATGTACGTAACTTTACCAACAAGAAACAATTTTTTTTAAATTTCTCTTTAATAACAAATTGTTCAGCGCGACTTCTATGCTGAAAAGCAATAAAATTGCACAATACAGACATTACAAACCATTTTTGCTTGCAGAGGTCCCTTTAAGTCTGTCTCACATTAGCCTTACCTTTTGTTGAGTCGAGTTAGTAATGACAATTGTTTTAAAGAAGTTTTCACTTCATAGAATAATGGACTTTTACAAATGATACCTACTCAAGGTATCCATAACACTGGGTACCTGTTAATTAAAGCTATGTATATAATATGAATAAAGATACATTCATATCAAATGATTTAAAAGCAAAATTAGATTATATCTTGGAATTCGGCCGCAGTCTATCCCGAAATCTTCGCGGGATCTCTTAATTTGACGAAGTAAAAGTGAGACCTTGTTAGCGACATGGGCTTATCCAGACTTAATACAAACAATTTAAAAAGATAATTCGATATCACTGAGATAAAAGTACTCAGCTTTGTGCTAGTCCAGGCTAATAATCTATCTCTGTTCCAAATTTCATCCAGATGCATTCATCCGTTCTGGCATGGCTGTAACGTAAACACCCATCCATTCATCCTTGTTTCACTCAACTTTCGCATTTATAATAGTTAGATGGTGCCTGTGAAACAAAGTTCCATTGATATAGAAATTTACTCTATGGTTCTTAGTTTGTACTCAGTACATCTATGAGTATTTTAACATATCAATAAATATTATTTAGTAGAATTTAAGATAAACTTAATAAGGAAAGTTTTATTCACTAAATTGAAAGCTAAAAACAAAGATAATGCTGCGGTTTTTTTAACAAACTCACTTTTTTATAAATTGTATGCTTAAAATATTATCCCAAATTATTATTTTTTGTCATTCCTTTGTTAAACGTAAACAAAAACTAATGTAGTTAAGTAAAAGTTCCGCATTACAATAATTACTTCACCTTATTATATCAAATTCTAGAAAATTCTTACCTACTTATTGACTACTTACATTATATCTGTTATCTAAATAATAATTAAATATTAATCTACATAAATTTAAGTGTGTCAAGCCCAATAGGGCCAGGGTCTGGCGCTGTGTCTGGATTCGCTTGCCGTGAGCACGTTGGACACTTCTCCGTTGGCGAAGGGATATTCCTGAAAGAGATATTAATTCAAAGTCAAAGTTTTAGTACATTCAGGAGTATATATATATGGTTTAAGAACCTTTAGTAACACATCGTGATGACTATTTTTGCGTAACAATAAATTATGTGAAATTTTTTAAAACTTTCATAAAATATTTTAATAAATTGGAATTAAAACGAGTTCTTAACAGATTGTTTAAATTGTCATCAAAAGTTTTATATATTTCAAATTTTTATATATTTTTTCTATTTTTGCATGTTTTGTCACGTTGAAGTAAAAAATAATGGGAGTAAATTAAGGTTAAACTTGGCCATGAAATATGGGGAAACGGATTATTTTTTATTTATTCAGGTTAACAAACAGTAAGCTCATTTATATATTCTTATAAAGTTATTCCTATATTAGTGATTGTGCTACCCTAAACAATGGTATTGCAATTTGTTACTTATCCTAATTCGTTATTAGGTTTATAATATCCTTCAGCATTCTTAATACCATGGAATATTTTATCCACAAAATATATAGAGAAAAAAAATTGGGACCAAAGGAAATAAATTTTAAAAATCAACTGACACGAGCGTGATTCGAACTCATGCCAACGAGGCTTAGGTAGTATTATATCAATGGTTATATATACGTATGATTCTCCGCTGCTGGTCCAAGCCATATATATTCTGATACCTGTTGCCATATGGGAGTCAATGAAGCCACCTTTTTGGCTTTTATCAAATTACCACACACGTACTGAGCTCCCATACAGTTTCTACGGGAGTGTTGAAATTTGGTCGGCGGTACGGGTATTTGTTGATTGGGAGCAAAAACGGGAAGTATTTTTGTCATAGAATGCTAATATGAAGTGTGGCAGAATGATAACTGTGTTGTGTTTTTGTGGCACGAAGTGAGCCGATAAGAGGCGGATTGAGAGCGGGAAGTGTTTGTGTGGCAGAGTCGGAGCGCGAATTTATCGCTTCGGTAAGTGCGTGTGTGGCAGGATGTGAGCCTAGATCCTGCCACACACGTGCCTAGATGTTGTTTGTGTGGCAAGATAAAGTGGATATCTTGTTTGCGCATACGATCTGTGTGGGTACCGACTTGTGGGGCGCCGAGCCAGCGCTGCTTTATGAAATCGGCGGCGCGCTCGCCCACCATGACGGCGGGCGCGTTGGTGTTGCCCGACGGCACGCGCGGCAGCACGCTCGCGTCAGCCACGCGCAGCCGGTCGATGCCTTGCACCTGTGCACAAGTTGGTGAGGTAAAACTGAATGAAGCGCGACCAGAGTGTTACGAAAAGTGTTGGGCGAGACGAACGGAAGTTGAGAAGGAGATGAGAGTTAGTGAAGATATAAAGAGAGATTTCGTATATTTCAATAGAGGCAAGAGAGAGATGCGAGACATAATTTTTTTCTTTCTTTTTATTAATAATGCTTTTTTTTTCAATGAAAACCCATAACCAATTTAAATAATATAATAAATTTAAATAATTTGTGCTCGTGTTATGGACGTTTATATGTACATATATATGAATAATATTCTAACATATATGAATAATATGTAATAATATTCTACCATTAGCCAAGATACTAAAACGGAGATAGGTCCATCACTTGTCACGTCGTTCGAAGTAAGCATCGGTGAAAAATGGTATGAGAGGACTTCATTATCTGCTATAATACAAAATGAATGATTTCGTCCAAAAAGAAAATCATAAACCAGCATGAAATAGCTTAGCTGAATCTACTATCTACTAAAATAATGTTTGAGACAGAATGGACCTACAGATTATGATTAACTATATTACAGGTTTTGTCACATGCAGTGCGTATTCTAGATCGAAATGGTATGCTATTATTGCTATTTGTCCTGTGGTATCACAGTAATTTATGTGATGTTGTCCCTATCTGTTTATGTACTTATCCTAAGGGATAAAGCGTTTCGTAGGCGGGATAACTAGATCTCTACCTGATAGCGTAGTTGCTATCAGCTAGAGATCCCTTAACCAAAAACAATACCAACCTGAAGTAGAGGATCGACCACGGCGGTGGGGTCTCCGCGGGGGCCCATCTTGCAGGAGCCGGCCTGGTGGTTCTCGGGCCCGGTGCGCATGCGCACCGCGCACTCCCAGTACGCGTCGCAGCCGAACTGGAACTTCTCGCAGCCCGGCACCGGCGTGCGGTCCAGCTTCAGCCCGTACTTCTTCAGCGCCTTCGTCTCCGACAGCTTGATCGCGAACTTGATCCCCTCGATCAGCGTTTTCACGTCGTCCGGGTGGGTTAGGTAGCTGGGGTGAAGTGAGGTTAATATCCCATTAGAGCTAATAGTTAAATTTGAGTGATTGGGAGTGGTTTTTTCAAAAGTAGTTAGTTACGAATTATATCGTTGGCTTGAACATTAAGACGACGACGGGCTGACCACCAGTCACGTTGTTCCAAAAGATGTTTTCAGTGGAAGGTGGGTCGAAAGGACTTAATTGTCCACCTCTGTCTACCGCAGGAAATCTCTAGATATTTTTTTTTTTAATAGTAGACTCACTTAGCGTAAATCTTGGGGTGGGCGAAGGGATCCGCGCTGGCGATCTCCAGCCGTCCGCGGCTCCGGGGGTGCAGCACGGCGGGAAACACTTGCACGGTGCGCGAGCCGTTGCCCAGCCGCTCGCCCACCATGCCGGTCTTGGCGCAGTCCGCGAGGTACCCGCCGAAGAACAGCTGCACGTCCGGGTCGTCGCCCGCCGGGTCCGCGTATTTAGTGTTTATGAATGCCGTCACCTCCGATATGCCTGGAACGTGATCCAATGGAGATTCTGTAAACGTTGTTACCTAATGATTTATTGTATTTACGCGAATACTACACATTTTAACTAAAACGATTTTATTAAATATGAGTCACGATAGCCGAGCTGTTGGGTGGTCCGAGTTCGATCCCCAGGTGAACCAATGAGTTTTTCAAAACTTATGTACGAATTTCATCGTTGGCTTGGACATAAAGACGGCGACGGGCTCACCACCTGTCACGTTGTCCCGAAAATATCTTCGGTGGAAGGTGGGTCAAAGGGACTTAATTGTCTAGACATACCTCTGTCTAACCCTGTATTGGGAATTGCGTGAAGATATTTTAATTTTTTTACGATTTTCGGATTTTATCGCGTTTTTAATTAGTTTTTACAAACTATTTTTATTTTCCGACGTTTCGGATGCTTTATAGCATCCGTGGTCACGGGGGGACTGTAAAGCATCCGAAACGTTGGGAAATAAAAATAGTTTGTAAAAACTAATTAAAAACGCGATAAAATCCGAAAATCGTTTTATTTAAAACGTTGTTACCATTAGATTCTGAAGAATTGTCATCGTTTCGTACAGGAAACGGTGACAGGCAGATCACCCGTTCTCTTGTCCCAAAAGAGATCCGACGAAATATCACTAGGTTCTGGACGAATATGCTTCGTAACGTTTAAAAAAGGAAAGAGTTTAATTTTATTTTTAAAGCATTTAAGTTATGTTGAAATTTTTGTTATTAATATATAATATTTTGTTATTATATTAATATTTTTTAACAAATTCTCTTAAATTTAACAACATAAAGTTTAAAAATCAACCAAATTGCACAATAAAGGAGACATTATTTTTTTGTTTATCTATTTAATGTTTCGTATCTGTAAAATTACGGACATAGAGCTGGAATTTTGAATATCTTCCGGTAGATGTCTCCAATACTATAACAGGCATAGATAAAGAGATTTGAAATTTTAACGGATGAATATTGTACACGGTGGCTCGAAGGTATGAACATTGCCACGGTTTGGCAGGAGTCGCGAGTTCGAATTCCGCCGGTTCTATGGAACTGTCTTGACCTCTGTCTGTAGTCAAATCAAATCAAAGCATTTATTTATCGAAATAAGAACATACATTCGTTTATCGATAGCCAATTTCTATATCAGTAGTTAGCAGTAAGATAGTGCTGGGAATGCGTGTAGACGCGTACCGGTGCCGGCCATCAGGCCGTCCCTGAACAGCAGGTACTCCATGGCGGTGGCCCAGTTGAGCGGCGCGGTGTTGTTGTCGCTGACGCTGAAGCTGAGGAAGTGCGTGACGTGGTTGTGCAGGTTGCGGCCCACGGCGGGCAGCGCGTGCACCAGCGGCACGCCGGCGCGCGCCAGCAGCTCCGGCTCGCCCACGCCGCTCAGCTGCAGCAGCTGGGGTGACGCCACCGCGCCTGCGCTGCGGACGCACACACAATACGAACATTTGAGACCGAAATTTTACGAGTCATAGTCGAGTGGTTTAGAATTGGAATAGGAGTCGAGAGACGAGAGTTCGATCACCCAGGCTCGTACCAATGAATTTTTATCGTTGGCTTGGATATAGAGACGTTGGGTCTTTCGTTGTCCCAAAAATGTGGTCGGTGGAAGATGGGTCAAAAGAAAAGAATATCTGCCTACCCCTGTATTGGTAATGGTGTGAAAATATTATTTTTCTAATGTTTCATCATCATAATGGTCTGTAACAATCAACTGTGGGTGTATAGGTAGGAGGGTTTGTGACAAAAGCTACGCTTGGCAAACGGATTGGCGATCGCAGTACCACATTTCAAGCACTTTGACGCTGCTGCCCGTCACTAGTCTGCAACAAACACAATCTAAACTACTGAAGAATCGTGACTGTTGCAAAGATACTGACGTTTGTTCTATTTCTTATAATAAAACCTAAAACAAAATTATTACGGTTAATATGCACCAGAGGGCGTGGAGATTATTTTGATATTAACTTCAACATTCTAACAACGGCTTGGCAAGAGAAAGTAGAACTTAATTTATACCTTCTCGCACCTTATTTTATTCCAACGGAAACTAATTGGAAAGGTGGAGAAGCGGTGAGCATATCGCCGTCTTAATGTCCGTTCTAATGTCATCAATATATATACATACACAACGGCTTATCAAAGTCCACCGCAGGACATAGGCCTCTCCCATAGGGAGGATTTGCCATAATCGCCACTCCAGGTTCTATCGGTCGCCATAACGATGTTCAAGGCTGTTTCCCTTAGTCGCCTCTTACGACCCCCACGGGATGAAAAGGAATGGCAATATTCTTAAACTATTACCACACGGCCACGTCGTCAATATATTTACATGGATATTCGTATAAACATCCATTCTGGGTTCAAACATTCATATTCATCACACACGTTTGCTCACAACGGGCTACGTACCCACAACCCTCAGCTTCAAACACAGGTCTTACCTCAATATAATCTCGTTGTTAGCGAAGATCGTCTCTGTCCCGCCGAAGCTGTTCCGAACGGTGACGGCGTATGCCTGGCGCGTGGTCTGGTTGATGAGCAGCTTGGTGACGGTGGCGTTGAGCATCACGTGCAGGTTGGGGCGTGCGCGCGCCGGCCGCAGGAACGCGCGCGCAACGCTCAGCCGGGAGCCGTTGCGGTTCGTCGTCTGCGCGATCGCGAAGCCGGTGTGATGCTCGCCGTTCAGGTCGCGAACCTTGTACCCTGCCAGTACATATACACTGTCAGCTAAACTGAACAAAAGCCTCGTCTCTTTATCACCCCTGTGACTGAATTGATGCTGGTTGAATTGTATCAAGAGAGGCAATTAATTAAAAGAGAAGAAGACCTTAAACGTCAGTAGCCTATCGTTTTGGTTGCGGATTGCGAAACGTTGCTGGTTCGGGTCCATACGACTGTTGTCCTGAACCACTCCACTAGTATTGTAACTATGAGAGTGGTTAACAGGAATATTAGTAACGTTGGAATTGCTGGTATTCTTCTTTTTATTTAAAATAAAACTACAGTCCGACATTTCAACCTATTGATATTTTGTCTATATCGAAAGTAAAGTAAAATATAATAAATAGGACTAGGACAACATCGCGAAGACTCTGTAAGCATCGCTTATCGAGCGTGCATTATATTTAAGATTTTATTGAATACTTAAATAAATAAATAAAAATAAATATCTTCACGCAATTCCCAATACAGGGGTAGACAGAGGTCAAGTCTAGACAATTAAGTCCCTTTGATCCACCTTCCACCGAAGATATTTTCGGGACAACGTGACAGGTGGTGAGCCCGTCGCCGCCTTTATGTCCAAGCCAACGATGAAATTCGTACATAAGTTTTTGAAAAACTCATTGGTACTGCCACCTGGTGATCGAACTCGGGTCTCTCGACTCGAAATTCCGACCACCCAACAACTTGGCTATCGTGACTTTGAATTGAATACTTGACGTTTATATAGTGTTGTCTCGTCAGAGACTATAGTTTATGGCAATATTTCAGTAAAGAAAGTTTTTTGAAGGTTATTTGAAGACGCTGACTCTTTCTCAGCCTTGAAGCCATTAATATCATACTTTTACCGGATACTCTTAACATATCATACTCTATATCATACCCTTACCATATTTGGCGAAACAATCGCCAAATATGATCCGGTTTGAAGAGTATAAGAGCCAGCGTAATAACATTTCATTTAAGTCCTCGGGAGTAGAAACGTATGTTTAATTCTTTCTCCTTTTGTTTCTGTTTGCAGGTCTTATTGTCACTTATCATAAGGTGAATTGAAAGCTTGTTTTTTCACCCATAATTCTAACCTAAACTATTTATAACGAAAAGGCTTTTTATTTTATGATTTTATACTTTACAATCTGTCCACTCACGTGATACTATCGGAGCCTGGGTGTTATTATAATATTCGACTTAGCAGTCAGTTAGCAGGAGGTGTTCTGCAATGGAATTTCACAGGCTATGTATGTATATATACCTAGTTCTTCTCCAGCTTTCACGAGGCTGTAGCTCAATGGTGGATGATAAGGAAACTGAGAAACAGTGAGCGGTCCCCCAGTAGCGTGGTAGCCCTGGTCCATCTCGTCGATCTGTTTGTTGTCTTCGGATTTGAGGAAGTAGGGGAGCACGTCGTCGTAGGACCAGCCCTCGATGCCCGCTGCCGCCCAGCTGTCATAATCCTTGCGCGAGCCGCGGATGTACATCATGCCGTTCATTGCTGAGGTGCCGCCTAGGACCTGGAGTCAAAGAGGATTTAATATTATTCTATTACATATGAACTTTTTAGATGGAGGTCTGTAGAATGAAGGCCTTTCGACTCATTTCTAACGAAGCCTTTTTGGAATATCGTGACAGGTGCTGAGTGTTTCACTGTCACTGTTTTAAACACGTATAGTGTTATAATACATTATGTACATACATACATACATAGTGACAACATCACATACATTAGTATGGTCCCAAAGTAAGGAGCTAAAACACTTGTGGTATGGAATGAGAAACAAAGAAGGTACCACAAACAATCGTACCCAAGAAAATGTAGAAAAAGTGATATTCTACATTAACCGGCCCCGAACTCGAACTTGGAACCTTTGAGCTGGCCACACCACACGCACACGTACCTATGTCTAAAATACTTAAACTCTTGTTGACTGGCAGAGAATGCCTAAAGGCATTAAGTCCGCCCTTTGTTGCCTTTATTGTTAAGGGTAAGCAATAAAGTATAAATAAATAAAAAAAAATAAACATAATTCTAGAATTTGAAGCCTGAACCTCCCTACCTCTAGGGGCGCCACGGCGGGCGTGTATTACTTCTTCTTCTCATACACACAGATTTAGCTTTAGCCAAGCAACCCATAAATAAAGAAAGATAGATAGGTTGATAGATAGACAGAATACTCTTTATTGCACACCTTCACAGAAAATATACAACATTAAATTTTGCAAGATTATGGTGACACAAACGGCGGTCTTATCGCTAAAAGCGATTTCTTCTTGACAACCTTTGGATGGATCGGATTGTAATAGAAGAATCAGGTGTTTTATACCTGAGTTATATCTATATTTCCATCCTGGGGATCGAACTCGGATCTTTCGACTCAGACTTCCGACCACCCTACCACTAGGTTATCGTGACTAAATTAAAAAGATAAATAATAATCCTTTACTAGTTTTTGAAATGATGTTAAAGTTTTGGCATTTCTCACTGTCAAAGGCAAGTCATTCCATAGACGGACAGCTTGAATATAAAATGACTTATCTAGAAAATTTGTGCGATGATGACATCTGCAATTGCAAGTTTTCTGATGATCTCAAAGTTCGATGATGAGAATCGTTCAGGAGTTTAAAACGATTTTTCAAGTATATAGGATATAGGGGATTAAACAACACGTTATATATTATTAAATACATGAAAGGAGAGAATATGAGTATTCCGGCAAAATGAAATTGGCAGCCACTTGTGCATTTTCCGGAAATCTGAAACATGGTCGTATTTGCGTAAACCGAAAATAAACCGTATACAAAAGTCTTGAAGTCGATGAAGCTTATTAGTTGCTGCTCTGTGAGAGAACTGACGTCAGCACGGCCGAGTATAAGAAGCAAATGACTTTGTGCTAGAGTAACCTTAGTGGTAAATAAATAAAGCAGCAAAAAATATGGTTATTGTGGTTACGGTGACTTCTTTCTACGAATCAAAACCAGCCAGGATGCAATGCGACTTTCTGCTATATTACTCGTACATAAAATATTCTGGTGCCACGTTGTCCCAAACAAGCGTCGGTGAAATATGAGTCGAAAGGCCTTAATTGTCTACACCTATGACTACCTGAGTATTGTGAAATGTATAAAGAAAATAAAGCTAGATTGGGAGGGGGGCGTACCTTTCCTCTGGGCCAGTAACAGCGATGCTCCTCCTCAGCAAGACAAGCGGCTGGCTCGGGTTCCGTGCGGTACCCCCAGTCGATGCTCGACCCGATGAAGTTTAGGAACATAGAAGGCACCTGTGAACCCGTGGGCTCGTCGAATCCTGCAAATGAAGAAAAACTTTCGTCACCATATTTATCAATGTTAGGCATTGATTAATTTCCTAATATAGGCGACTCGATAACCCAGTTCGTAGCGAGCCTGCTTTCCGAGCTAAGGGTTGTGGTTTCAAATCCTGCTAGAGGCAAACATTTGTGTTATGAATATAAATGCTTCTATTCGATGTATGGATGTTTATATTATGTACATGTGAAAGTTTATTAATGTAAATATAGAAAAACATACAACGGTATATGTTTGGACAGTAGGACGGAAGACCTCTACCTACCTCAGTATGGGGAAGTTACGTCAAGATTTTTACGTTTTTCATCTTAATTAGTATTAATTCTAACACAAAAAAGACTACAGTTCTTTGTCTTGTCTGACTGGCTTTGTCAACAATCATAAGGGTAATTTATAGTGGATACGATATAATTTGTACATACGTTTTTGAAAAAACCCTTTGGAACGAGCCTTGGAGATCGAATTCGGGTCTCTTGACTTGAATTGCGATCACCCGACCACTGTCTGATCGTGACGTTTTTGTCAGTTGTCAGTGTGTAAGTGTAAAAGCTGTTTTTATTCTGATTTAAATATTCACCTGCTTCCAAGAGGAGCACCCTCCATTCAGGTACTTCGGACAGTCGCGCAGCCACCACGGACCCGGCAGAGCCTCCCCCCACCACTATGAAGTCGTACACAGAGTCCATGTGCTTTCGGAACTGTAATTAAATATATTAATAAATATATCTTCATGCCATTCCCAATACAGGGGTAGAGGTCTAGATAATTAAGTCCTTTAGACCCACCTTGCACCGAAGATTTTTTTGGGACAATGTGACAGGTGGTGAGTCCGTCGCCGTCTTTATGTTGACGATTGACGTAAACACACCAGTTTACAAGGTGTCGCCATTTTGAGGTCCCGAGTTCGATTCCTGGTCGGTTCAATGTAGAAAAACCACTTTTTCTACATTTTCTCGGTGTGTTTGTGGTCTCTTCGTTGTTTCCGATTCCCATGCCACAAGTGCTTTAGCATCTTACATTGGGATTGGAGCAATGTATGTGATGTTGTCCCTATCTATATATGTATTTATGTCCAAGCCAACGATATAAATCGTATGCAAGTTTTTAAAAAAACAATTGTTACTAGCACCTGGGAATCGAACTCGGGTCTCTTGACCGTGGTAGTATCAAAAAATGAACATATCAAAAAATTATCATCCAAAATACGCAGATCAGTCTCGAGCAGCAGTCTCTAACGTGCACGGTATCTAGTACAGAGATCGCCAATCAGCTTGCCGAGCGTGGTGGTAAACCACCTCAATGGAAAGGCATACGTCTTGACGTGGTCTATTAAAGACCGTTGTGTATTTACAGTGCCGTGTGGTAACGGTGTAAGAATGTTGCCACTCCCTTTCTTCCCGTGTGTGTCGTAAGAGGCGAGTAAGGGAAACAGCCTTAAATATCCTAATGGCGACCGATAGATGGTGGGGTAACCATCTCTTAAAAATGTCAGACTAAAGTAATCAGACTGAAGGCGGGCAGCAACGTCTGAGGTGCGAGTGGTCTGGTATTGTGATCGCCAATCCGTCTGCCAAGTGTGGCGATTATGGCAAGTCCTTCCTTTGGGAGAGGCCTGTGTCCTGCAGTGGACTTTAACCGTTATGTATGTATTTATTGCAGTAAAGTTTTTTTTTCCTTGAGAAAAGAAAAAAAAATAAAGTCAGGATAGCCGAGTGGTTTGGGTGGTCCGATTTGGAGACAAGAGACTCGAGTTCGATCTGAGAATGGCAGACTCATATCAATGGTTTTCAACAAAAACTTATATAGGAATTATGTACTTGGCTTGGACATTAAGACGGCGACGTGCTCACCGCCTGTCACGTCGTCCCAGAAATGTCTTCGGTGGAAGGTGGGCCGAAACGACTTAATTGTCTAGACCTCTGTCTACCCCTATTTTGGGAATGGTTTGAAGATATATAAAAAATTTTGCTCTCGCTCACATTCATCGCAACGAATGTGAACTCTATATATGTGAACTCTATATCGCAATATAGAGTTATTACTTTTTACTTTTTAGTTATAAAACGTAGTATTCAATTTTGTCACATATCTTTTGGGAACAATCTCTCTTATATAATACGGTTGCAGTCTCACTATTGTTAAAATTATTTCTTATTATATTTACATGTGAACATTTTTTTTGTTCGTTCTTAAGAATTACTTAATGATTACTTAAATTCATTGAACCTGTTGATTTGAACTTTTTAAATTTAGTGTCAAATTTGTAATGTTAAAAGTAATAAGGTATTTATTTTAATCCATACGAACGTACTTTTTTGCCAGCACGTGTAGATTTCGACGTTTAAAACAGACATAAATAAGTTTTGCAACGTTTAGTAAATACCAAATTAATGAAACGTAATTTCTATTAATTATTTTTATTTTTATAGCAATAAGCACTACTTACAGATGCACTTGAAGGCGGTGCCGACATAACAGACTATTTGTAACTATCCTAATGGAATGTTAATGTGAAATATTACAAACTTATGAATTTATGAACTTGGGGCCGATTTCATGCAAATCAGCAAGTAGTGCGTATTACAATATTTAATTAAAATGAATAAGTAACAAGTTTAGCTAGGAAAGTTTTTGAGAGTTTTTTTGAAGGCGTTTCACTTTTCTATTTATAACGTTTTTGACAAATCACATTGCAATATTTTTTAACTTCACCGTGCTTTATCGGTGACAATTAACTTAAAGAAATTATTTCAGATATATCACTTGCTACCTGAAACACTATTTCGTTTATAGATAAGCTGACCCACGCAACCTTTTTTTGTGGTATTTCGTTTACATATATTTGTACGTTGGAGTTTGAACTTATAAATATAAAGTCGAGAGCGGATAGTGAAAGCCTTAGGCTAGTGGTAAAAACTATGTATATTAAATATTTAAAAAATGATACATAAAGAAATCTTTATATTATCTAATGCGTCCGTATGCCGCCATGGTATACAACTATGTTTCTTCGGCCACCGTCAGTGCTGTCACCGCCGGTGCTGCCACCAACGTCGTCTATAGTCGCTGAACGCGTAACCTTGCGCTGTTGCTGCAACAGTTGGTTACCTGCATCCTCCCGCATGGGTCCTCCAGATCGCACTGACTCCTCAGGAACACCTCGAGCAGACCCATGAACAGCATGAACGCGCCGCCGCCGCAGGTTGCCGCCAGGGTCGGTCCCGGTTGCGACATGGGACAGTCGCACGTCAGCGCCATCTGCGAAAACAAATGACATTAAATGAATAAAATATAAAAGGAACGTGCATACTGGGTAGAAGTGATAAATAAATAAATAAATACATAGACCCTTTCTACAGCATCACATACATTGCTCTGACCCAAAGTAAGTAGCTAAAGCAATCGCTTTAACTACGTAACTTTAGCTACTAAGTAGCAAAGCTGTTATGGAATCGGAAACAACGAAGGTACCACAAACACCCAGACTCGGGAAAATGTAGAAAAAGTGATTTCTGTAATGAACCGACCGGAAAACGAACCCGGGACACCATGAAAACCAGTGGGTACGCCACACGTCCGCGGAGATCATCGGATTATCTTTATTATTACGTTAATTATAAATGACGACAGCCGAGTGGTTGGGTAGTCGGAATTTCGAGTCAAGAGACCCGAGTTCGATTCCCAGGTGGCAGTACCAATGAGTTTTTAAAAACTTATGTACGAATTATATCGTTGGCTTGGACATAAAGACGGAGACGGGCTCACCACCTGTCACGTTATCCCGAAAATATCTTCCGTGGAAGGTGGGTCAAAGGGAATTAATTGTCTAGACTAGACCTATGTCTACCCCTGTATTGGGAATTGCGTGAAGATATTTATATTTATTTATTTATTTTTAATTAGTAGCAAGATTATAAAAAAAACGAGTATCATTACAATAGATAAATTATCTAACGTATGCGCTTCTCATTCATTATTTTTCGTTTAAAAATAGAATGATGAGAGAGACTACGTTATCATAAATTACTTAAGCGCAGATCTGTTGAAATATTTTGACAGTTAATGTTATTTTTAATAAGATGATGGCATTGGCTCAAAGCTCCTCAGCAATTGTATTGTTTCCATAATTAAGATATCATACAGTTTAAGATATCATATTGTTTCCATAATTAAGATATCAGGCCTTCAACTACCTCCGTGATGAGTTAGTAGCTAAATTATTTGTGTTATGGAATCAGAAACAGCGAAGGTACTACCAAAACACAGACCCGAGGCAATATAAAAATAAATCATTAACGTTTCCTTAATCAAATCCGGGAGTACACTGTGTTGCTATTTAATGGTGATACTTGGGATTATAATTGATAGCAGAATTTCTTGGGAAGACCATGTTAATGCAGTTTCTGCAAGACTAAGAAAACTGGTTTATGTCTTTAAAAACCTACGTTTACTTGTAAATAAAGCTCTCCTCATAAAAACATATAAAGCTCTAGGATCTAGCTCTCTCTAGCTCTGTAATAAATTACTGCATTAGTTCTTGCGGTGGTGCAGCTAAAAGTCACATAATAACGATAGAACGTGCACAAAGAACTGTCTTGAAAGTTATGCTCCGGCTACCATTCCGCCACCCAACTGTATCTGTTTATGAGCCTGCTAACGTGCTAACCGTACGCAAAATGTTTATTTTAAACATCATAAGAAG
Source organism: Sericinus montela (assembly GCA_029286605.1). Lineage (NCBI taxonomy): Eukaryota > Metazoa > Arthropoda > Insecta > Lepidoptera > Papilionidae > Sericinus > Sericinus montela. Next base: position 6,798,213 of record JAGSMR010000003.1, read on the forward strand.
GTTTAATCGCTTTACAGTGCCCCACGTAACTCAAAGTCATAAAAGAACTGACCGTTATCCTATCCCAAGAGCAAAAAGTGCAGTATTTAAAAGACATTTTAATTTTCTTGCCCCTAAACTATACAATGACTTAAGTAAATACCGTATCGTTAGAAATGTTAGTAATTTTAATATAAAGAGTTATGTTACTGACTGGTTAAATAAGTTTGATTACAAAAGCACTGAAAATCTATTATCTATAAATATTTGACTAAGTACATCCATAAATGCACACACACACACACTCATGCACACAAAATAAATTTTAAAAAATTCTTTTACCTTTGTAAAATTTTATAATTTTTCGTTAGACTAATTAAATTTAAATTTGTTTAAACTATTTACTGGGAAGGAAAGTGGAATGTACAATTCTTATGTTTGGACATAGACGGCGACAGGCTCACAACCTGTCACGTTGTCTCAAAAAATGTCTTCGGTAGAAGATGGGTCGAAAGGAATTGTAATAACGGGGGTTTTGGGAATGAAGATTTTTTTCCACTTTTAACGTTGTGTGAAAAATTCTATTACTTTTGTAAACACAAGTAAGGAAGTAGATTTTTTGTATAGTAACAAACAAACAGATTCGTAACGTATATGAAACGAGAAAAGATAGTTATTTGATATTGTGCCGATAGTTTTTATTACCTAATATAATTCTCTCGATACATTCGGTTTTGTAACAAGTTGTTTTGTAATAACAAAAACTTGATTTTACATTAAATAAATTGAAAGTAATAGATATGTTAAAGAGGTATGTCGTGTGTGAGAGTTAACCGGTCAATTACTACTGACCAGTTACGAAATATTAACTACCTAACCGCCCCTGCTTCGCACGTGTAGCAGAGTAATGTAGCGTAGCGTCTTAAAGAAGTAGCGTGTTGCATGGACGATGATTATAATCGGTATTCATACGTACAAACATAAATAACGACCTGTAAAATTCAATGGCTGGACAAAGGACTCGTCTATTAGGCAGGGTTTGCCATATCAAATCAAATAATTTATTTATCGATATAAGTAACATATATTACATCCATCGATTGTCATTTAATTAATTAATCGCGGTAATCAGGTAGAAGAAACATGCGAAAGAAACTCCGTAGGTATCCCCTTTTTTAGCTTTATTTACATAGAAAATACAAAATTGAAAATTAATTTTATTGGAAATAGCGATCAACTCATTCCTCCTTTGAAAAATTTTTATTTTATAAATACTTTGAATCTGTTAATAGGCAAACTTTGCACTTTTGCCGGGATTTTGTTGTAGAAGTTTACACACCACATGAACGAGTTACTTTCTCTATGTGGTCTAGTAACTGGTGTTGTGGTTGTGTTTGTCCCATAACCTAAAGCACCTTACGCCATCTTAGACACCCTAAACACCTCAGAAACTGCTACCCGTCACAGGTCCGCTGGATTTGTTCTGGTATTTTCGAAATGTTCATCTCGCTATCTGTCGGTAGCCAGTGGTATTTTGAAAGCCTTCTTTGAGTTGCCACCACCCAAAAAATTAATTTAGATCAATGTGTTAGGTACGTCTCTGTTCACGGTAAAATTTTCGAAATATCAATTTGTAACGTGTTCAATTACGCCGTCTTATGAGGTGAAGGCCGGATTTGAATTACGTAACTTGAGATTAATAATGTCGTACAGTAGCCGCATCGGTTTACGTTACATTATGTCCCTGCGGCTCTGGGTTCTAATACTAAAACCCACCAGATATAATCGGGCTAAATGTGAGTTATTCTTAGTTTAAAAAAATATAAATATCTTTCCGCATATACCAATAGTCACGATAGCCAAGTGGTTGTGTGGTCGGAATTTTGAGTCGAGTGATCCGAGTTTGATCCCCAGGTGGCAGGTTCGTACCAATGGGTTTTAAAAACTTATCTACGAATTATATTGTTGGCTTGGACATAAAGACGGCGACAGGCTCACAACCTGTCACGTTGTCTCAAAAATGTCTTCGGTAGAAGATGGGTCGAAAGGAATTGTAATAACGGGGGTTTTGGGAATGAAGATTTTTTCCACTTTTAACGTTGTGTGAAAAATTCTATTACTTTTGTAAACACAAGTAAGGAAGTAGATTTTTTGTATAGTAACAAACAAACAGATTCGTAACGTATATGAAACGAGAAAAGATAGTTATTTGATATTGTGCCGATAGTTTTTATTACCTAATATAATTCTCTCGATACATTCGGTTTTGTAACAAGTTGTTTTGTAATAACAAAAACTTGATTTTACATTAAATAAATTGAAAGTAATAGATATGTTAAAGAGGTATGTCGTGTGTGAGAGTTAACCGGTCAATTACTACTGACCAGTTACGAAATATTAACTACCTAACCGCCCCTGCTTCGCACGTGTAGCAGAGTAATGTAGCGTAGCGTCTTAAAGAAGTAGCGTGTTGCATGGACGATGATTATAATCGGTATTCATACGTACAAACATAAATAACGACCTGTAAAATTCAATGGCTGGACAAAGGACTCGTCTATTAGGCAGGGTTTGCCATATCAAATCAAATAATTTATTTATCGATATAAGTAACATATATTACATCCATCGATTGTCATTTAATTAATTAATCGCGGTAATCAGGTAGAAGAAACATGCGAAAGAAACTCCGTAGGTATCCCCTTTTTTAGCTTTATTTACATAGAAAATACAAAATTGAAAATTAATTTTATTGGAAATAGCGATCAACTCATTCCTCCTTTGAAAAATTTTTATTTTATAAATACTTTGAATCTGTTAATAGGCAAACTTTGCACTTTTGCCGGGATTTTGTTGTAGAAGTTTACACACCACATGAACGAGTTACTTTCTCTATGTGGTCTAGTAACTGGTGTTGTGGTTGTGTTTGTCCCATAACCTAAAGCACCTTACGCCATCTTAGACACCCTAAACACCTCAGAAACTGCTACCCGTCACAGGTCCGCTGGATTTGTTCTGGTATTTTCGAAATGTTCATCTCGCTATCTGTCGGTAGCCAGTGGTATTTTGAAAGCCTTCTTTGAGTTGCCACCACCCAAAAAATTAATTTAGATCAATGTGTTAGGTACGTCTCTGTTCACGGTAAAATTTTCGAAATATCAATTTGTAACGTGTTCAATTACGCCGTCTTATGAGGTGAAGGCCGGATTTGAATTACGTAACTTGAGATTAATAATGTCGTACAGTAGCCGCATCGGTTTACGTTACATTATGTCCCTGCGGCTCTGGGTTCTAATACTAAAACCCACCAGATATAATCGGGCTAAATGTGAGTTATTCTTAGTTTAAAAAAATATAAATATCTTTCCGCATATACCAATAGTCACGATAGCCAAGTGGTTGTGTGGTCGGAATTTTGAGTCGAGTGATCCGAGTTTGATCCCCAGGTGGCAGGTTCGTACCAATGGGTTTTTAAAAAAACTTATCTACGAATTATATTGTTGGCTTGGACATAAAGACGGCGACGGGCTCACCACCTGTCACGTTGTCTCGAAAATATCTTCGCTGGAAGGTGGGTCGAAGGGGCTTAATTGTCTAGACCTCTGTCTACCCCCGTATTGGGAATTGCGTGAAGATATTTATTATATTATTGACATAATGCCTATATCACTCGGCAAGTCTTAATACTAACTTTGCTAAACACTCGAACAACGTGGAAATGTTTGTGTCTGGAGTGGTTTACAACAATAGCGGAATGACAGGTTCTAATCCGCGATGTATTTATTGCAACGCACCATAACCCTCCATAAAGTATAATGGTGTATATTTTTTACTCGTCACAAAAAAAAAAATCGATATAACTAATACAGATTTAGCAGCGCACTGTTCGCGTGAAATAAGGTAGGTAAATGTTCATGTAAAGGTTGCAAATATCCTTTTCGGACAGTCTTTAATGTAAATTAAAGAAATATATTCGCGTATTTCCCAATACTGGGCTCGACAGTGGCAGTGACAGCTCCCTTCGACTCACCATTCACTGAAGATTATTTAGGGCAACGTGGTAGGTGGTGAGTCTGTCGCAGTCTTTATGTCCAAGTCAACCTATAAAACCTAAAAAACCTATTGGTCAGAGCCTACCACCCGGGAATAGAATTCGGATCTCTTTCCGACTTCGATCACATAGCCACAGACCAATTACAATTAAGTCCCTTCGACCCACCTTCCACCGCAGATATTTTAGGACAACTTGACGAGTGGTGAGCCCGTCGACATCTTTATGTCCAAGTCAACCTATAAAACCTAAAAACCTATTGGTACGAGCCTACCACCTGGGAATAGAATTCGGATCTCTTTCTGACTTCGATCACATAGCCACAGACCAACTACAATTAAGTCCCTTCGACCCACCTTCCACCGCAGATATTTTAGGACAACTTGACGAGTGGTGAGCCCGTCGACATCTTTATGTCCAAGTCAACCTATAAAACCTAAAAACCTATTGGTACGAGCCTACCACCTGGGAATAGAATTCGGATCTCTTTCTGACTTCGATCACATAGCCACAGACCAACTACAATTAAGTCCCTTCGACCCACCTTCCACCGCAGATATTTTAGGACAACTTGACGAGTGGTGAGCCCGTCGACATCTTTATGTCCATTCCAACGATATAATACGTACATAAGTTTTGAAAAACCCATTGGTACGAGCCTACCACCTGGGAATAGAATTCGGATCTCTTTCTGACTTCGATCACATAGCCACAGACCAACTACAATTAAGTCCCTTCGACCCACCTTCCACCGCAGATATTTTAGGACAACTTGACGAGTGGTGAGCCCGTCGACATCTTTATGTCCAAGTCAACCTATAAAACCTAAAAACCTATTGGTACGAGCCTACCACCTGGGAATAGAATTCGGATCTCTTTCTGACTTCGATCACATAGCCACAGACCAACTACAATTAAGTCCCTTCGACCCACCTTCCACCGCAGATATTTTAGGACAACTTGACGAGTGGTGAGCCCGTCGACATCTTTATGTCCAAGTCAACCTATAAAACCTAAAAACCTATTGGTACGAGCCTACCACCTGGGAATAGAATTCGGATCTCTTTCTGACTTCGATCACATAGCCACAGACCAACTACAATTAAGTCCCTTCGACCCACCTTCCACCGCAGATATTTTAGGACAACTTGACGAGTGGTGAGCCCGTCGACATCTTTATGTCCAAGTCAACCTATAAAACCTAAAAACCTATTGGTACGAGCCTACCACCTGGGAATAGAATTCGGATCTCTTTCTGACTTCGATCACATAGCCACAGACCAACTACAATTAAGTCCCTTCGACCCACCTTCCACCGCAGATATTTTAGGACAACTTGACGAGTGGTGAGCCCGTCGACATCTTTATGTCCAAGTCAACCTATAAAACCTAAAAACCTATTGGTACGAGCCTACCACCTGGGAATAGAATTCGGATCTCTTTCTGACTTCGATCACATAGCCACAGACCAACTACAATTAAGTCCCTTCGACCCACCTTCCACCGCAGATATTTTAGGACAACTTGACGAGTGGTGAGCCCGTCGACATCTTTATGTCCAAGTCAACCTATAAAACCTAAAAACCTATTGGTACGAGCCTACCACCTGGGAATAGAATTCGGATCTCTTTCTGACTTCGATCACATAGCCACAGACCAACTACAATTAAGTCCCTTCGACCCACCTTCCACCGCAGATATTTTAGGACAACTTGACGAGTGGTGAGCCCGTCGACATCTTTATGTCCAAGTCAACCTATAAAACCTAAAAACCTATTGGTACGAGCCTACCACCTGGGAATAGAATTCGGATCTCTTTCTGACTTCGATCACATAGCCACAGACCAACTACAATTAAGTCCCTTCGACCCACCTTCCACCGCAGATATTTTAGGACAACTTGACGAGTGGTGAGCCCGTCGACATCTTTATGTCCAAGTCAACCTATAAAACCTAAAAACCTATTGGTACGAGCCTACCACCTGGGAATAGAATTCGGATCTCTTTCTGACTTCGATCACATAGCCACAGACCAACTACAATTAAGTCCCTTCGACCCACCTTCCACCGCAGATATTTTAGGACAACTTGACGAGTGGTGAGCCCGTCGACATCTTTATGTCCAAGTCAACCTATAAAACCTAAAAACCTATTGGTACGAGCCTACCACCTGGGAATAGAATTCGGATCTCTTTCTGACTTCGATCACATAGCCACAGACCAACTACAATTAAGTCCCTTCGACCCACCTTCCACCGCAGATATTTTAGGACAACTTGACGAGTGGTGAGCCCGTCGACATCTTTATGTCCAAGTCAACCTATAAAACCTAAAAACCTATTGGTACGAGCCTACCACCTGGGAATAGAATTCGGATCTCTTTCTGACTTCGATCACATAGCCACAGACCAACTACAATTAAGTCCCTTCGACCCACCTTCCACCGCAGATATTTTAGGACAACTTGACGAGTGGTGAGCCCGTCGACATCTTTATGTCCAAGTCAACCTATAAAACCTAAAAACCTATTGGTACGAGCCTACCACCTGGGAATAGAATTCGGATCTCTTTCTGACTTCGATCACATAGCCACAGACCAACTACAATTAAGTCCCTTCGACCCACCTTCCACCGCAGATATTTTAGGACAACTTGACGAGTGGTGAGCCCGTCGACATCTTTATGTCCAAGTCAACCTATAAAACCTAAAAACCTATTGGTACGAGCCTACCACCTGGGAATAGAATTCGGATCTCTTTCTGACTTCGATCACATAGCCACAGACCAACTACAATTAAGTCCCTTCGACCCACCTTCCACCGCAGATATTTTAGGACAACTTGACGAGTGGTGAGCCCGTCGACATCTTTATGTCCAAGTCAACCTATAAAACCTAAAAACCTATTGGTACGAGCCTACCACCTGGGAATAGAATTCGGATCTCTTTCTGACTTCGATCACATAGCCACAGACCAACTACAATTAAGTCCCTTCGACCCACCTTCCACCGCAGATATTTTAGGACAACTTGACGAGTGGTGAGCCCGTCGACATCTTTATGTCCAAGTCAACCTATAAAACCTAAAAACCTATTGGTACGAGCCTACCACCTGGGAATAGAATTCGGATCTCTTTCTGACTTCGATCACATAGCCACAGACCAACTACAATTAAGTCCCTTCGACCCACCTTCCACCGCAGATATTTTAGGACAACTTGACGAGTGGTGAGCCCGTCGACATCTTTATGTCCATTCCAACGATATAATACGTACATAAGTTTTGAAAAACCCATTGGTACGAGCCTACCAACTGGGATCGAACTCGGGTCTATTGACTCGAAATTCCGTCCACCCAACCATTCGGCTATCGTGACTGTGAAAATTACAAATATCTATATATATGTGGAAGGTGGGTCGAAGGGGCTTAATTGTCTAGACTATAGTCTAGACAATAAGACATCGGTATGCCTCTGTCTATCCCTGTTTTGGGAATTGCGTGAAGATATTTATTTATTGATATTATTAACATATATTTACTATACGTGACATGGTTGACCTAAAGTTATCTGACCTCTCGGAGGTCGGAACGCATCGATTTCTATCCTCAATCAATCTCTTTGAATGTGTTATTAGTTTGACAGTGACTCACATTGTTCGATTTGTAACATAGATATGTCTAGTATGTATGTTACATATACATAAATTAACAATATTTGTGTTATGAAATATTATATAAGTCACGATAGCCGAGTGTTTGGGTAGTCGGAATTTCGAATCAAGAGACCCGAGTTCGATCCCCAGGTGGCAGGTTCGTACCAATGGGTTTTAAAAACTTATCTACGAATTATATTGTTGGCTTGGACATAAAGACGGCGACGGGCTCACCACCTGTCACGTTGTCTCGAAAATATCTTCGCTGGAAGGTGGGTCGAAGGGGCTTAATTGTCTAGACCTCTGTCTACCCCCGTATTGGGAATTGCGTAAGATATTTATTTATTGATATTATTAACATATATTTACTATACGTGACATGGTTGACCTAAAGTTATCTGACCTCTCGGAGGTCGGAACGCATCGATTTCTATCCTCAATCAATCTCTTTGAATGTGTTATTAGTTTGACAGTGACTCACATTGTTCGATTTGTAACATAGATATGTCTAGTATGTATGTTACATATACATAAATTAACAATATTTGTGTTATGAAATATTATATAAGTCACGATAGCCGAGTGTTTGGGTAGTCGGAATTTCGAATCAAGAGACCCGAGTTCGATCCCCAGGTGGCAGGTTCGTACCAATGGGTTTTAAAAACTTATCTACGAATTATATTGTTGGCTTGGACATAAAGACGGCGACAGGCTCACCACCTGTCACGTTGTCTCGAAAATATCTTCGCTGGAAGGTGGGTCGAAAGGGACTTAATTGTCTAGTCTAGACCTCTGTCTACCCCCGTATTGGGAATTGCGTGAAGATATTTATTATATTATTGACATAATGCCTATATCACTCGGCAAGTCTTAATACTAACTTTGCTAAACACTCGAACAACGTGGAAATGTTTGTGTCTGGAGTGGTTTACAACAATAGCGGAATGACAGGTTCTAATCCGCGATGTATTTATTGCAACGCACCATAACCCTCCATAAAGTATAATGGTGTATATTTTTTACTCGTCACAAAAAAAAAAATCGATATAACTAATACAGATTTAGCAGCGCACTGTTCGCGTGAAATAAGGTAGGTAAATGTTCATGTAAAGGTTGCAAATATCCTTTTCGGACAGTCTTTAATGTAAATTAAAGAAATATATTCGCGTATTTCCCAATACTGGGCTCGACAGTGGCAGTGACAGCTCCCTTCGACTCACCATTCACTGAAGATTATTTAGGGCAACGTGGTAGGTGGTGAGTCTGTCGCAGTCTTTATGTCCAAGTCAACCTATAAAACCTAAAAAACCTATTGGTCAGAGCCTACCACCCGGGAATAGAATTCGGATCTCTTTCCGACTTCGATCACATAGCCACAGACCAATTACAATTAAGTCCCTTCGACCCACCTTCCACCGCAGATATTTTTAGGACAACTTGACGAGTGGTGAGCCCGTCGACATCTTTATGTCCAAGCCAACGATATAATACGTACATAAGTTTTTGAAAAACCCATTGGTACGAGCCTACCAACTGGGGATCGAACTCGGGTCTATTGACTCGAAATTCCGTCCACCCAACCATTCGGCTATCGTGACTGTGAAAATTACAAATATCTATATATATGTGGAAGGTGGGTCAAAGGGGCTTAATTGTCTAGACTATAGTCTAGACAATAAGACATCGGTATGCCTCTGTCTATCCCTGTTTTGGGAATTGCGTAAGATATTTATTTATTTATATTATTAACATATATTTACTATACGTGACATGGTTGACCTAAAGTTATCTGACCTCTCGGAGGTCGGAACGCAACGATTTCTATCCTCAATCAATCTCTTTGAATGTGTTATTAGTTTGACAGTGACTCACATTGTTCGATTTGTAACATAGATATGTCTAGTATGTATGTTACATATACATAAATTAACAATATTTGTGTTATGAAATATTATATAAGTCACGATAGCCGAGTGTTTGGGTAGTCGGAATTTCGAATCAAGAGACCCGAGTTCGATCCCCAGGTGGCAGGCTCGTACCAATGGGTTTTTCAAAAACTTATGTACGTATTATATCGTTGGCTTGGACATAAAGATGTCGACGGGCTCACCACTCGTCAAGTTGTCCTAAAAATATCTGCGGTGGAAGGTGGGTCGAAGGGACTTAATTGTAATTGGTCTAGACTAGACTTCTGTCTACCCTCGTATAGGGAATTGCGTGAAGATATTTATTTATTTATTTTATTTTATTTTATTACTCGTAGATACGCCAGACTAGGTAGTATGTAATCTCGGTCTCTATATACAAACCGACTTTTTTAAACGTTCTTCCCTGTACTAGGAATAGTTGAAGTCTAGACAAAACTTATCTATGTTATATATTGTTGGCATGGACATAAAGACGGCGACGGGCTCACCAACTGTCACGTTGTCTCAAAAAATGTCTTCGGTGAAAGGAGGGTCGAAAGGACTTAATTTTCTGAATCCCTGTCTTCCCCTAGTATTGGGAATGAGGTGAGATATTATTCTAAAATTCTTTCTTAGCCAACGTCTCCTATGCCTTATTCATCTCTATGCAATATAGTCATATTATTTATGCTCCGTGGATGAATGGCATACACGCCGGTTTCTATTGCAATAAAATTTCCACCAATTCAAAATCAAGCTAAAAAAATTTCTTATTGATGCACAAATACAACATGGCAATATCAACCGAGACAGCTCCTTCCTATAACGCATTGTACGGTTATTTACAAAATTGTTTGTACGTTTCTGTTGTGTTTATTATTATTATTACTAATCAATTTAAATTGATAATTGATAGTTGTTGTTACCACACAAACTTATGTATAAGGTTATATTTAATGTCTTATATTGTATTTTTTGTTGCTTTTTTCTTTGTTTTAATTGCTGTATTATAATTATATAGAAAGTTTAGGCTTTTTTCGTTTTATCGAAGGACTAGACTACACGTAAAAGCTGTGCTACGTTCGTGACGCCAATGAATAGGTTTCTTGGCTGAAAATCAGCGATGTGTGTATGGCCATACTCACACAACACATGCTGAGCCAACCCCTTTTGGGACAAAGGGACCTTTTTATATTTGAAACTCAATATGTACCTATACTTTCATGTGTATGAACTGCATGTGCCGAATAAATGTTTTTTCTATTCTATTGTGTCGCCAGCTCTGAGGTCTCGAGTTCGATTCCCGGACGGGTTAATGTCTGGATCTGATTGTTTGTGGTGCCTTCGTTGCTTCCAAATACTTAACACAAATCATAGTTACTTATAGGATCATATTACCCACTCGTCCATGGAGGTCGTATAGTATAGTTCATGAGCTTTGATGATAAGGGTAAGAAACTTCCGCGTTTACATAATATACTGAATGAATACACAGTGTAGACACGATAGCGGAGTGGTTAAGTTATCGGAATTCGAGTCAAAACACCCGTGTTCGATCCTCGAGGATCGGACCAATGTTTTTTTAAAAATCTTATGTACAATTTATATCATTGGCTTGGACATAACACACAGTGATAGGCTCACCACCACTTACGTTGTCCCAAAAATGTCAAGTTCTCTGTCTTATCCTGCATTGGGAATGGCGTAAAGATATTTTTTGTACAGTGTAGGAACGCAAACTGCGTTTAAAGAATTACGTTAGGCCGGTACTGGGTGAAAGCGTATCGAGCGAATGCCTTTGCCTCTTACGCGACAGGTTCTAAACGACGATTAGACGGATGTTACGTCACAGCCCTGATTACGGATCTCTTCAATTGTAAGTCGTTGAGCGACGTTAATTTTATTTTATCGCTGCATTACACTAACTCGGATGTCTCCTTTGTTGTTTGTATACAGAAAAAGAAAGGTAAATTTAAGGTGGTAGGTGGTTATGGTGTTAGTATATACCATCCCCTTTCTTCCCGTGGGTGTAGTAAGAGGCGTGTAAAAGAAAAGTCTTGAAAATGTAATAGGCTATAGATGGTACAATCATAATCTCAAAATATACCAGACCAAATTTTGATCGTTGAGGGGCAGCTAAGTCTTAAGTGCAAGATGCCTGGTATTGCGATCGCCCACCCGCATGCAAAGCGTGGCGTTTACAGTATATTTACGGGAGCTGCCTAGTAAATGCAATCCGATATATATGTATGGAATAGGAAGACAAAACAATTAAAACAATTAAACAACTATACCATTACAAGCATTTAACTTCTACTGAACTACTATACAAGAAAACTAAATTACACAATACAAAACAAATACATAATTTCAATATATGCTCACTAATAAAAAAAATAGTTTCGAAGACTATAAGTTCTTTAAATCCAAGTAGTAACCCACGCAACGCACTCGCAATTTCCCATACTGGGATACGCAGAGGTCTAGATAATTATGTCAGGGTACAAAATTGTTACATACATATATATTTACTTCAAGAAATATTCGTATGTACATATAAACATTCATGACTAGAAAACAAACATTCATCACACAAATCTTTGACTCTAGCGGTATTCAAACCCAAAACCATTTGTTTCCAAGGCACACCCAATACCTACTCAGCTATTGGGTCGTCAAAAAGTATGGCTTTATACAATTAAAATTATGTATAATTTACTTGGAGTTGTAAGGTTTTATAGCAAAACTTTTTTAACATGAATCCGATTGACTTGCTCTGGACTTTACGTTGGTAAGTATTGACTATATTTCATCAGAAATGTTAAAAACTTATTACAATTTCTTGCAAATGTTCTTAAGAGATAAAAGACTCGGGCAGTTAAGCCCGTCAGTCACGAATACTTCATTCTAAAAGCTCAAACGTCATGAAAGCACTTCATTGCTAAAAGCTCACGTACCTCGGTCGCTAAAAACTGCAAGCTTTATGTCGGCGATAGGCATAACTCGAACATAACCGAGCTTATCAGAATCTTTATAATTCGGTATAGAAACTTTTACTCGTTAAATTTGGTCATTTATTAGTCTACAGCCCTTACGTTGAGACTGTATCCCCGCATTTTATACGCTACTGCCCGTCACTAGTCTGCTGAATTTTGATAAATATCTTCACTGTTCCCAATACTGGGACAGAGATCCGTGTCCTCCTAGACAGAGGTCTATTAAGTCCTTTCGACCTACCTTTTCTCAAAGACATTCTTTGGGACAACGTAACAGGTATTGAGCCTTCACCGTCTTATGTCCAAGCCAACAATAAAATCGGAAATTAGTTTTGAGAATACGATTACGGGTCTGCCATCTGAGGATCGAACTCGGGTCTCTTGACTCTTGATTCGAATTCCGATCACTCAACCATTCGGCTATCATGATATCGTTTAAATAAATAAATACTTGAATCACATACATTGATCTTAAAGTAAATAAGCACAAAGTGTTGCAAACTAAGAGACATATTTGAACCAGTTTTCGATACCCGGACAGGTCAATGTAGAGAACCACTTATCTATGTTATCTCGGATCTGAGTGTTGTGGTAACTTCGTTGTTTCTTACTTACTTTGGAATCAGAGCAATGTAAGTGATGAAATCTACATTTAAACAATAATCATAGAGATTTGTTTTCAATTAACAACTAAACAAAGTATTAGTAACAAGGTTTCGTTTATTTGCATACGATTCCGAACACCTTGCGCTGAATGGTGATAGTTTTTCTCATCAGCTATCTGAGCGGCCGCAGCACGTGGGAACTGTGCCACGGGAACCCGACATTCGAGAGACAATTACGTCAATTAAAGAGGTTCTGTGTTTAATTTCATAAATGCTCAGGCCTAGTTAACTCCTGGACTAATTTTGTTGTTTTTTTTTTATTGGGATAGACGCAAGATAGCTCGACGAACTGATAACGGTTGAGGGAAAAGGGTCTCGAGTGGCAACCTCGTTTAGGGAAACGCAGTTCACAAAGACCTTCTACCAGATGGAGTGACGACCTGCAAAGTAATGCCGGAAGTTGATGGATACAGGTGGCATAGGTTCTTTGTGAAAAATTATAGGGAGGCCTATGCTAGATATTTTAGTGTGTTCGTATTATGAACCTATCGATGTCTAGAAAAACATGACATATATATATTTACTTCAAGAAATATTCGTATGTACATATAAACATTCATGACTAGAAAACAAACATTCATCACACAAATCTTTGACTCTAGCGGTATTCAAACCCAAAACCATTTGTTTCAAGGCACACCCAATACCTACTCAGCTATTGGGTCGTCAAAAGTATGGCTTTATACAATTAAAATTATGTATAATTTACTTGAGTTGTAAGGTTTTATAGCAAAACTTTTTAACATGAATCCGATTGACTTGCTCTGGACTTTACGTTGGTAAGTATTGACTATATTTCATCAGAAATGTTAAAACTTATTACAATTTCTTGCAAATGTTCTTAAGAGATAAAAGACTCGGGCAGTTAAGCCCGTCAGTCACGAATACTTCATTCTAAAAGCTCAAACGTCATGAAAGCACTTCATTGCTAAAAGCTCACGTACCTCGGTCGCTAAAAACTGCAAGCTTTATGTCGGCGATAGGCATAACTCGAACATAACCGAGCTTATCAGAATCTTTATAATTCGGTATAGAAACTTTTACTCGTTAAATTTGGTCATTTATTAGTCTACAGCCCTTACGTTGAGACTGTATCCCCGCATTTTATACGCTACTGCCCGTCACTAGTCTGCTGAATTTTGATAAATATCTTCACTGTTCCCAATACTGGGACAGAGATCCGTGTCCTCCTAGACAGAGGTCTATTAAGTCCTTTCGACCTACCTTTTCTCAAAGACATTCTTTGGGACAACGTAACAGGTATTGAGCCTTCACCGTCTTATGTCCAAGCCAACAATAAAATCGGAAATTAGTTTTGAGAATACGATTACGGGTCTGCCATCTGAGGATCGAACTCGGGTCTCTTGACTCTTGATTCGAATTCCGATCACTCAACCATTCGGCTATCATGATATCGTTTAAATAAATAAATACTTGAATCACATACATTGATCTTAAAGTAAATAGGCACAAAGTGTTGCAAACTAAGAGACATATTTGAACCAGTTTTCGATACCCGGACAGGTCAATGTAGAGAACCACTTATCTATGTTATCTCGGATCTGAGTGTTGTGGTAACTTCGTTGTTTCTTACTTACTTTGGAATCAGAGCAATGTAAGTGATGAAATCTACATTTAAACAATAATCATAGAGATTTGTTTTCAATTAACAACTAAACAAAGTATTAGTAACAAGGTTTCGTTTATTTTCATACGATTCCGAACACCTTGCGCTGAATGGTGATAGTTTTTCTCATCAGCTATCTGAGCGGCCGCAGCACGTGGGAACTGTGCCACGGGAACCCGACATTCGAGAGACAATTACGTCAATTAAAGAGGTTCCGTGTTTAATTTCATAAATGCTCAGGCCTAGTTAACTCCTGGACTAATTTTGTTGTTTTTTTTTTTATTGGGATAGACGCAAGATAGCTCGACGAACTGATAACGGTTGAGGGAAAAGGGTCTCGAGTGGCAACCTCGTTTAGGGAAACGCAGTTCACAAAGACCTTCTACCAGATGGAGTGACGACCTGCAAAGTAATGCCGGAAGTTGATGGATACAGGTGGCATAGGTTCTTTGTGAAAAATTATAGGGGAGGCCTATGCTAGATATTTTAGTGTGTTCGTATTATGAACCTATCGATGTCTAGAAAAACATGACATATATACTAAGCCTGCACTGGACTGACCATTGATTAAGCCCTTAGTGTGGCTATGGCGCCCGATACTTAAAGTACAAAACCATCTATCCTCCCGTGAATATCGAAAGGGCGACTAGTAGAAATACCACTCAAAACCATAGGCGTAAAGCTAGTATGATAACGGACTGAGTGTTGCTTTGCCCGCGAGAAAACTTGTCTCTCGAAATTGATTTAATTTCTGGGATACTAAATGTGAAACCTAATAAGCTGTGCTAAAAAGTAGGGAGAAATAGACCTCAGCCTATCGCAGTATGCGAAATTACGTGAAGATATTAAAAAATTACTTTTCTATGCGGGATTACGCAAAAACTACTGTTATCTTTTAATAAATGGTTTACCGTTAGTAAGTTTATTGAATAATATTATCGATTCCATCGTAATCGATAAATGTAATCGATTCAAATTATTCAAATAAAAATCTTAATAAATAATCAAATCGTGCTACATATGGGATGAAAAAGATTGAAAGTGAAATAAAAATATGCTAAACGTAATTGTAAACTATTGCAAGATACAATTTTATGTTTTTAGTTGTGTCATGTAATTTTGCTTGCGCTATGAAGACATCTTAAGCCTATTACGTTGATGAGAGGCCGTCTTTTGAAAGCTTTGAGTTTTTGTTCAGTGTTTCCGTAAGTTGAATGAAATGTAACGTTTTACGAAGAGTTCGCATCTCCAGTGCATTCAATTCAAGTCTTAAATATCTGGACCTCTGTCTACACTACAATCATGCCTACTGAAGAATCATGGAATGCTTTTTGCGCACACAATGGAACCTTAATTTGTGTACATAAAGACAAAACCTTCAGCAGCTAAGAACCGTTAACAGATAACCACTAAATACATTCCTTCGCGTTTCAAGTTCGAGTGAGAGGCATCTTCGTGTAATGTCAAGGAGGCGGCGCATTTCCGAACTAGTTCCGCTGCAAAGGTTGCCGCGTTTTTGGTGCCTCCGTTTCTCTGAGACCATAGCGAATCCGTTCTAACGGATGTTTTTGGACGAGTCCTGAGTTTACGGGTATTTTTTTTATTTATTAATTGGAACACCTTCCGCGGACGAGTAGCGTACACTCTGGTTTTCATGGAGTCGCCAGTCCCGAGTTCGAATCCCGGTCGGGTCATGGGGAAAATACTTTTTCTACATTTTCACGGGTCTGGGTGTTTGTGGTACCTTGTCTGTGTCTGATTCCATAATACAAGTGCTTAAGCTGCATACTTAGGAATCAGAACAATGTATGTGATGTTGTCCCTATCCATGTGTATTTTCTTATTATTATTTATTAATGTACTGCTAATCACGTTGTACCAAATATTAACACCGCGATAGTTTCACCACTTGTTATGTTGTCCCAAATAAGCTTCGGTGGAAACTAGCTTGAGAAAACTCTTAGTCCAGACCTCTGCTTACCCCAGCGTGGGATATTGCGTGAAAATGTAATAAAATTATGTACATATAACAAAAGGAAAATACTATTAAGAAAATATTTCTTTAAGCGTGTGGTTACATAGTACATGGACATATATAGTATGTGTAGTGTCTCCTCTGTACATACATACATACATACATACGTAGCTATGTAAACATGCTTTGCTTAAATGACAGTTCTCTACCCTACTTCAAACTAAATCAATTGAGTTGTCACTAAATTATTAGCGAATTTGAAATTAAGATGCAAAAGTTCGAGGTAAACTTCTTCATTGTAAATATTAGTTGGTATTTTTTCGAAAATGTATATTTACTCAAAAATTGCGCAATGAGAGACAAGAATACCTTGAAATTTAATATTGCATTTTTTAAACAATATTAATTAAAAAAATACGATAGCCGAGGTTGGTTCATCGGAATTCGAGTTAACAGACCCGAGTTCGATCCTCAGGTGGTAGAGCCGTACCAATGGTCTTTTATTTCAAAACCTTAGTGTGATTTTCAGCGTTGGTTTGGACATAAAGACGGGACCACCTGTAACGTTGTCCCAAACAAAGTTTTTCGGTTGTCACCGTTAGGTAGGTCGAAAAGTCTTACTTGTCTATTCTAGATCTCAGTCTATTCCAGTATTGAGAATGATGTAAAGAGTTTTTATATTAATGTTATAATATTGAGTATAAATGCAAAAGTTATTGTGTATTTAACGCGGTTGTGGTTAAGACCCTAAACAGATTTTAAAAATTCTGTCAGCAATATTAAGATTCATTATCAAAGAGTAACGTAGGCTATGTTTAATTAAATTCCTAATAAATTACGGTAACGTAATACAAGGTATCAAAAATTTGTCAAAAAAATTCATAATTTCACATGCACTACCATTTTGTCATTTGTTAGAAAATTTAGGTAATTATGAAGATCGCTTTAACACTTAACATTCAATTATGTATTAGTGTAGAAATAAATATGAAACTGACTTCCAATAAGTAAATATCTGTGGTCAGCTCACTAATCAATAATAGCATCAGCTGTTTCTATTTGTTTGAGAAATCATCATAATAATATTAAAAAAAAAATATCTTCACGCAATTCCCAATACAGGGGTAGACAGAGGCCGAGTCTAGACAATTAAGTCCCTTCGACCCACCTTTCACCGAAGATATTTTCGGGACAACGTGACAGGTGGTGAGCCCGTCGCCGCCTTTATGTCCAAGCCAACGATATTCGTACATAAGTTTTTGAAAAACCTATTGGTACGAGCCTACCAACTGGGGATCGAACTCGGGTCTATTGACTCGAAATTCCGACCACCCAACCACTCGGCTATCGTGACTTCGACTAAATATAATAATATTAATTATTATATTTAGTTTCTTTAACATTAATGCGGACGAAGCAGCGGGTAAAACTATTATTAAATAAAATTATCCCATTAACGACATATTTAACAAATTGCTTATATGCGTATATCTATCAACAAAGTGTCACGGTGTTTGTCTGCGGTGAACTTCGAAACTGCTGAAACAATTTTAATGAAATTTTGCACATTTATGTAACTTGTATCAACTTTATAGACAGGATAGTTTTGGACTCGATAGGCGATAAAAAATTTTCAATATGGTCACTGCTATCAGTCGGCAACCATTGTCTTTTTCTAGGCACTTCCCTTAGTATATACAATATAACATTACTAGTATTCCTGTTAACCAATGCAATACTTGTGCCTGGAGTGGTTCACGATATAGTGGAATGACGGGCTAGAACTTGTGACATTATGTTTCGCAGTCCGCACCCAAAATCATTGGGCTATTGTCGCTTCCAATATCCTTAGCCTCTTTCTTTATAATTTGAGTGTTTAACACGTATGTTATCAGAAATACGCTTATAGAATTAATATTTCTAAAATACCTATCTTAACTACGCAGTAAAATCAGTAGGGCAAAGCAAGTGTATATAAATGATATGCAATTTTCATTCACTGTGCAATTCCCTTTCTAAGACTTCAGGCGTCTATTAAGCCGTCATCTCGTATGACTGGCTGACAGTAAAATAGTCTAATAAACATAAATGTTATCGAGAATATATCGCCTAAAAGTGTCCTCGCTTTATAAATTTTTATTAAT
Organism: Sericinus montela; assembly: GCA_029286605.1. Taxonomy (NCBI): domain Eukaryota; kingdom Metazoa; phylum Arthropoda; class Insecta; order Lepidoptera; family Papilionidae; genus Sericinus; species Sericinus montela. The sequence continues at coordinate 6,817,209 of JAGSMR010000003.1, forward strand.
GTGACCGGTTTTACCATGGTGGCAGGTACCCACCTCCGTGGTACCTCGCACTAGCTAAAATACTATAGTGCACTCCACTGTGTTCCATCAACGCTTTAATCATCAGAATCACGGGAATGCATTTACCTCCCTTTTTTTACTCCCTACCTACCCCTTACTTACAAAGCCTGGTGTGTTAGCGTAGGCTTCCGGGCGGATTAAGAAAGCGAGTGACCCAAGTTCAATGTCAGGGTATCACGAATTAATTTGAGTTTATTGAAACCTCGGCACTAAAAGAAAACATTGTGAATAAATGGGCATGTTAGAGATGTTAATATTATTATATCTTCACATGCAATCCCTGACGTGGTAGCCAGGGAGAACAGATCGCCAAAAATCTTTCGCTTCTGATAAATTCACCAATTTTATCATCCACGCATATCTTAGGTGGAACATTCTTAACCATCCCCTCTTCGAGCAATTTGGTTACATGGTCTTCGAAGATCTTTGGTAGTCTCGGCCTACCTTATTTTAACATTCGTGCTATGTATTTTCTTCGCCATTCAGTCTTCACTCATTCGCTCAGCGTGTCCAAATCGTCGAAATACGCACTTATCCGCGATAGTGAGATAGAGAGAATAGAAAATATCATATTTCTCAAATATCATATCTATTCAGCTTTCAGAATTTCCACTGCTGTAAACTCTGCCAAATAATATTTGAGAGCAGACCACTATTCAGCAGTAGATATTTGTGGGTTTAACTTAACATTATAAGCCCTCGGTTAAATGCGCTTTGTGACATAATCTTTTTAAATAGGTCGATTGCCCAGTCAAAGAATATGTCAGGATTTATTTCATTTAAAAAAACGAACTATACTGAGGCCACTATTTATTAAAAAAATAATAATATTAGAATATTATAAATAATAATATTAGTCACGATAGCCGAGTGGATGGTTTATAAAATTAGAAGCAGCGTATTTCTAAATTACACGTCGACAAAGCATAATGTTTTTATAAGGGTTTGTGTATAAGTTTTTTTCTTCCATCATAACTTTAACTTCTTCACATATATTGCTCTGATCTCAAAGTAAGAAACTTGTGTCATGGAATCGGAAACAACGAAGGTTAAAGCGGTTTTCTACAGTGACCCGTCTAGGAATAGAACCCTGGAGCTCAGAGCTGGCGTTACCTTGGATTTCTAGTTTGGATGTCTAGCATATTTTAAGAATAACAACACAGGCTACATATATTTTTTTAAAAATCAACATGGTGACATTTTTCTATCTAATCCCATAATATTGTTATGTAACATCGAGTAGTGCATAACTTTCAAATGTTCGTCGTGCTTAGATGACAATGACTCGATTGCATCGATGAATTATTATCGACACTACTTACAGCACTATTTATAATGATGGATCTTATGAAATATTGTCACAAGTGACATCATTACAATAGATACAAATCTAATACAAATGCATAAAAAATCAACTACAAAAAAACTATCTATCTACATTTGAGTGTATGTAGTTATATTATAAAGTTACGAAACGAGTTAAGAAACCTGAGTTTGATCCCCAGGTGGTAGGCAAGTACCAAAAGGGTTTTTTTAAAAAAAAAAACTTATGTACGAATTATATCGTTGGCTTGGACATAAAGACAGCGACTCTCCACCTGTCACGTTGTCCCGAAAATATCTTTGGTGGAAGGTGGGTTAAAGGGACTTAATTGTCTAGACTAGACCTCTGTCTACCCCTGTATTGGGAATTGCGTGAAGATATTTATTTATTTTATATTGTTATATTCTACCGTTGGTTTGGATAATGAAGATGGCGAAAAGCTGTCCCGTTGTCCCAAATAGGCCTCGACGAATGGTGGTTCGAAACTCTTTAGTCTCTAGACCTATGTCTAACCCAGTATTGGGAAATGCGTGAAGATAAAAAATAAAAAAATGCTTATAGATACATAAAATAAGATATTAGAAAAGATAACTTGACAACCTCTTCGACGAGTGGCGTATACACCGGTTTTCATGGTGTCGCAACATCTAAGGTCCCGGTCCCGGTTCGTTTTCCGGACGCTATGTAGAAAAAACACTTTTTGTATATTTCGTGGTGTCTGGGTGTTTGTGATACCTTCGTTGTTCTGATTCATATAACAGAAACAGACAGAGAAAACATATAGAGAAAGTAGAAAAATTGTTTTGTATATTAACCCAACCGGGAATCGAACCCGGGACTTGACGACACTATTAAAACCGGTATGTACGCCACTCGTCCACGGAGGTCGTTCACGAGTCAAGTGTTGATGAGTTTCTATATCAAAAAATATAAACTTATTAACACTTGGTGCCAACTTTAAAGTAGTACTTCCGAGTATTAGAATGTTTCTCTTAAAATAAACAATAGACAAGTTTAGCTATGAAAGTTATTCACCAGGGGTAGACAGAGGTCTAGTCTAGACAATTAAGTCCCTTTGATCCACCTTCCACCGAAGACATTTTCGGGACAACGTGACGGGTCGTCGCCGTCTATATGTCCAAGGCAACGATATAATTCGTACATAAGTTTTTGAAAAACCCATTAGTACGAGCCTGCCAACTGGGGATCGAACTCGGGTCTCTAGACTCGAAATTCCGACTACCCTACCACTCGGCTATCGTGACTTTATTATATTCAAACACATGTTGTAAAACCTTTAATCGGACATATAGTTACGCAAATTACTAATTGCATTAAGTTAAATTAGAGCGACTGCACTCATATTTTTATCGCTCCTGTGCGTGTTTTCGTAATAATAGAGTAGTATACATTACGCACGATTTTAGTTTCTATAACAAAGGTGTTAGGGGAATTATTTGCATGAAACTAAGATAAATAACTTTGATTACATCTGTCGTGTGATTTTGCTCCATTCCGAAATAGAGATTAGCGAATAATTAACCCTAATTCTTTTTAGTGTCATAAGAGGCGACTAAGGGAAATAGCCCTTTACTACCGTAATGGTCACTAGCAGATAGAGGGATAACCATCGCAAAATATACTCCCATTAAACAATGCTCAAATTGCTCTGATCCCAAAGTAAGTAGCTAAAGCACTTGGGTTATGGAATCGGACAGAACGAACGTAATACAAATACCTAGATTTCTTCTTCGTCTTCGTTGAACTATCCAGGAATCGAACCCGGAACGTCAGAGCTGGTGACTACATGAAAATCGATATATGTAAGTTATATAAAAACACTTTTTAAAATAAACATACAACAAAAACTCGGGGTCTATTCTGAAATACATAGTTAAGCAACCAAAGAAACCCTGCGGCATAATATCGCACGCATGAATAACCGCAGCTTTCAATTCGCAATAAATTCAAAGCGAAGACCGAAATGTCTCGAGTATTACATTGTTTCATAAGATGTTTCCTCAACACCATCGAAATGCACATAATAGACGTACTTTCATCCGTGACGTCATTATATCTATCTTTACTAATATTAGAAATGCGAAAATGAGTTTGTTTGTTACGCTTTAACACCGATTTCGATGAATTATGGTACAGAGGTAGATAAATAAATACAAAGGTACAACATCACACACATTCCTTTGATCCCAAAGTAAGTAGCTAAAGCTACTGTTATAGGATTAGAAACAATGAAGGCACAACAAACACCCAGACCCGAGAAAAATGATTTTTTATATTGACCCATCCCGGAATCTCAGAGATGGCGATAACTGGAAAACCGGTGTGTGCGTCACTCGTCCACAAAGGTCGCCTGTGGAGGATAGGCTATTATTTCTCGCGATAAACTTTAAAAATTTTTATTAGAGAAGGTATAGCCTCGGGCAAAAGCTAGTTGTCTAATAAGGATGGTTTCGTACATAAAATGACAGCCAGGTCAATTCAACGCAGAGATTATAAAATGAAAACTGTCATTTACGTTACAAAAGTAACATGTATGATTGCGCAACACCACCATCTAGCGGCCGCTGCCCTAAACAAAATTATTTAACGCGGGAAACAATGACGTTTAATTAGGCGCGAACTCATAATACGTTTTTATTCAGTTAATCTATGCATGTTTTATATTATTAGAGTTGTAAATGCTATGTACTTATTATGCAGGTGTTTTCCATTTACTTATAATATTTTTTTAAGTTTTTGGTAAAGTCTGTTCGAGATTCATTATATCAATAAACACTTTTTTTAATAAATATAAAAGTCACGATAACCGTGTTGTTGGGTGGTCGGAATTTCGTGTCAAGAGACCTGAGTTCGATCTTCAAGAGGCAGGCTCGTACCAATGGGTTTTTCAAAAACTTATTTATGAATTATATCGTTGGCTTGGATATAAAGATTGTGAAAGGCTCATCACCTGTCACTTTATCCCGAAAATATCTTTGGTGGAAAGCGTGACGAAGGGACTTAATTGTCAAGACTAGACCTCTGTCTACCCCTGTTGGGAATTTCTTGATTTATTTATTGATTTATTCATAAAAATAAATCTTACATTGGATCTCACATATTTTACGGTATAAGAGAAACAATATGATACTGATTTATAGAAAGAGATGTATTATTCGGATTTGCTATTTTATTGCAGGGAATATTAGAACATGGCAACTCTAACTGCACAAAACAAAAGCAACCATAGATAAACGCATTATGCGTTATGAAAAGTAACAGGGTGCCGCAAAACAATGGACGCAGTTATCATCAGCTGATTTCTGGTTGATAAGCATTGAATATATAATAGTTTCCCGTATCTATAATCTTTAAAACTGTTCGTTTGTTTATTGGCGTGAGAAATCCTAGAGGATTTTATGTAATTTTATTTGCCCGTGCAATGTTATAGCGTTATATACTTATAAATAAAAAATATATTCACGAAATTACAATACTGGTGTAGAAAGAGGTTCAGACAATTAAGGCCTTTCGACCCACCTTTCACTATAGACATTTTTTGGAACAGCGTGAGAGGTGGTAAGCCTGTCACCATCTTTATGTCGAAGCCAACGATTGCGTTATGATCGTATTATTCGGCGAGGGAAAGCAAACTATCTCATAACAGTAAAGGGGCGGCTCTGAAACTTAAATTATCATATTCCGACCGTTTTCGATTCGTCTTTATGGTTTATCTTTTTGCAAGAATATGTTACGCGATAATGTACTGGCCATTAAATTATGATGAAATTTCAAATATGGAATACACACACATGCGTACTACTAAGAACACAGTATTTAAAGAATACTAGCAAAATTTAATAGCATTACTAGTATTACTGTTAACCATTACAACTAAGCTGCAATGCTTATGCCTGGAGTGGATCACGACGATAGTGGAATGGCGGACCCGAACCTGGTACGTTATCTTTCGCAGTCCAACCCTAATTCTTCAATTCTCAAGAGCCCTTAATTTTGTTTATGATCAGCTTTAATTATGTTGTTTTTAAATCATAAATGTAATGGAACGCCCTTCGCGAACGAGTAGCGTATACACCGGTTTCTATGGTGTCAACCGCTCTGAGGTTCCGGATTCGATCGGCTCGGGTCAATGTAGAAAACACATTTTCTTAATTTTCTCAGGTTTAGATATTTGTGGTACCTTCGACGTCTGATTCCATATCAATTTCAGCATCTGAGCAATGTATGTGATATTGTTTCTACCTATGTATATATTTATTATTATTATACGTTTAGTAAACACGATAGTCGAGTGGTTGGGTGATCGGAATTCGAGTCAAGAGACCCGAGTTCGATCCCCAGACGGCAGGCATCGTACCAATGGTTTTTCTTAAACTTATGTACGATTTATGTCGTTTGCTTGGACATCAAGACCGCGGCGGGCTCTACACCTGTCACGTTGTCCCAAAGATATCATCAGTAGAAGGTGGGTCAAAAGGACTTAATTGTTTATACCTCTGTCTTCCTCTGTATTGGAAATGGTGTAAAGATATTTATTTATTATTTTATTATTATACTTTGTTAAGCAGTGTAAGCAGTATGTTTAGTAAAACACGTACAGGAACTGACAAGTATTGCTAATTGCTAAAATGCTGGTTTGCATTCCGGCGACTGTTTTTTGTCGAACAGTCTCGTATTGTACTTGGAATCAAGTAATTGAGCTCAGAAATAACTAACTGTTGTACTCGTAACAAATAACAGATTAAAAAGAAACCCAAAAGCATACGTATTTGTGAATGGACGGAGTAAAATGAGGAAAATAACTTTCTTGAAGTGCAAATATATAAAAGTTATTAAAAGATAATATTTTATCGTGAAAGCGTGTGGTGCTAGATGTAAATTGTTGTAAATATTTAGTATTATAACATATCTTCAGGCTACTCTCAGTAATGGGGTGGATAGAGGTCTAGACAATTAAGTCCGTTCGACCCAGTTTTCAACGAAGACATAATTTAGGACGAGACAATGTAGGAAATTAGTTGATAACCGGTACATACGCCACTCGTCCACGGAGGTAGTCAATGCATACTGGCAGAGCAATATGTTACTTGTGTTGACGACTGTACATGAGATTAAACATACATACAAGTGAAGCTAATATAAAGCGTGTAAAAAACGAAAGGTGCTTTAAGTCGAGGTCGACGTATTGTGATCTTCTTCGGACCGTACGTGTTTCGGGCATTATAATTACCCCACGCGTAATCTTCATTGTGAATTTAAATTTCTTCTAGATTAAAATTTAATTGGTATACTAATTTCGACTTTTATAACAAAACAAGTTGCGCTAGCGAATTTTTGAATATATATATAAATTACGCATGACAGTATTATATTATTGTGATTACAAAGAGTAAATTGTTTCTAAAAATGTAAAAACAATAAGTGCCTAATTATAAGTTTGTAAGTAACACAAAACATTTATGATAGCTTAAAATGTTTGTAAGGTTTTGACTAGACTTCGACTCAAAGCGGTCCTTTGCCACCTGCATCATCGACCCAAATGCATCACACACACAGCCAGACACACATAAACACACCTAGAGGCTATCTTTAGGGGAGGCCTATGGTCGGCAGTGGACCTCTGAAAGTCAGTTATGATGATGAAGGTTTTGACAAGGTATTTCCGTTGATTATGGGTTATGACCCCTTGACAAAACCAAATGGAGACGAATGGCTTGGAAATGAAGACGACGACAGGCTCACCACCTGTCACGTTGTCCCAAAAACGATTTTCGGTGAAAGGTGTCTCGGAAAGGCTTAATTGTCTAGACCTCTGTCCATTGTGAAGATATTTTTTTATATGAAGAAATTACAAAATATACCTCCTTCAGAACATTCTTATAATGATTTACCTATTATAAGAAACTTTTTATATGGCAGATTATATGTGATGGATTTAAATCCCATTTATCTTAATCTTCAAAATAGAGCTTCACCTTTAATAGAACAAATTATGTTCTTTCATGATCATACTTTAATTATCTTAATTATAATTAGTATATTTTTAACAGTGGTAGAGCCACACATCAACTTTTGTTGTTGCATGAATGGGCCGGCTCGACCGGGGAAGTAGCATGACGTCACAGAATTCCGGCGTGAAGTAGAAGTCTAACAAACTTCTGCGTTTCGTCTGGTGAGTGCAGGTAACCTGAGGTCCACACACCCCCCATCCCTAATTCTGGGGGAGCATGTAAGGCCGGCAACGCATCTGCTATGCCTCCGGTATTGCGGGTGTTCATGGGCGGCAGTAATCACTTACCATCACGTGAACCACCTGCTCGTTTGCCTCTCTTTTCTATATAAAAAAAATTTAGTAGGATAACTCAACATCGAAAACCACGATAACCGAGAGGTTTGATTATCAGGAAAGCAGAGTTGGATCCCCAGGAAGAAGGCACCAAGGAGTTATTCTTAAATTTTTCGAAATTTATGTGCGTACAGTGTAGATACGGAGATGGCGATAAGCTTTTATTTATCTTCACGCGTTTTTCCACAAATTTCCTGGTTGTTTTGGGACAACAATGATCGCCATCTAGTCCAAGCGAACGGTACAATATACATACATGTATAGATATATTTTTGTAATGACATATAAACATACTAACTAACATTCATGACTTGAGGACCGCTGGTGGCAAACATTTATGTTCATCACACAAATGTTTGCAACCTGCGAGAGTCGATCACGCAACCCTTACCTTTGAAGGCAGGATCAATCTTTACGGCATTCCAAACACTGTGATAGACAAAGGTCTAGACAAATGTCGTTTATTTCCACCTTCCACCGAAAATCTTTTTTTGGGACAACGAGGCAGGTGTCGAGCCTGTCGCCGTTTTCATGTCTAAGGCAACGATGTAAATCGTACGCAATAAAAGATGACAACCCTTTGCCATCTTTTTAATTCTCATAGATTCTTATATACAAGATATGTTTTAAGAAAACGTCACAGGTCCTGCCTGGCCTGTGACCGGCTTTATGTCCAAGCCAGCGATATAAATCAGTCATAAGTGTTTTTTTTTTAAAAACCCTTTGCTTCGACCTTGCCACCTAGGAATCGAACTCGGGTCACTTGACTCGAAAACTTGATAATGAAAAAATAAACTTCAGTTCACACTGCAATCATTTTTATAATCTACGGTAATGATAGATTTGTCAATCGTGATGCTGTGACCGCGACCCAGATAAGTCGAACACACAGACGGACGACGATGCGGTTTATAAATGAGATGGTAGCCTCATAGCAACTTAAATATGTATATTATAAACTAGCTAAATCCCGCAACTTCGGCTGCGCCATATTAAACAAATAAACAAATCATTGCTCACAACGCATACATTGCTCTGATCCCAAAGTAAGCAGCTTAAGCAGTGGTATTATGCGACAATAACTTAGGTTCCACAAACACCCAGGCACGAGACACTGTAGAAAAAGTGGTTGTTTTGTTGACCCGTTCGGGAATCGAACTCGGAACGGACGACACCTTAAAACTGCCCTTCAACCACAGAGATCGTCAATTTAGAATTATTAATATCTTCACGCAGCTTCGCAATACTCGGCTGGGTAGAGATCTAGACAATTAAATCCTTTCAACGCACCTTTCACTCTATCCTAGGTTGTCCCTATTGTAAGTCGAGTATCGACCAATTAAGATGATATTTATTTATTGAGGAATTCCGACCACTCAACCACTCGGTTGTCATGGCTTCTTAGGCCTTATATTATTTTCATATTTATGTCTCACCTATTTGGACTTTTATTGTAATTGCTTTAAAAAGAACAGTCGCATTCATCTCCGGGCACAACAATTAGCCTTAAATCTAATAACAAACGTTACGACATTGCGTACATAATTGTATAGTTATTGTGTCAGATGCGTTTAAATCTTAAAGTGAACGTGCGCTTAACTTGAACCCCGACCTCAGCATTGGCAGGAACTTTAACGCGTTCAGACATGAAAAGTGGATGCCCGGCGGAACTCTACTTTGCGTACGAATCTTTTGATATTTTAAATAAATGGATATTGATTAAAGAAAACAACAATCAACTAGTATGGAGAGAACAAGGAAGCCGATTCACCACTTGTCTACGGAATTCCACCATTCCGTAGACAAGTGGTGAATCGGCTTTCATGATATCGTCAGGTCTGCGGTACCGCATTCGATCCCCGGACGGATTGATGTAAAAAAACCAACTTCTTCCACATGTCTTGGGTCTGGGTGTTTGTGGTGCCCTCGTTGTTACCGATTTAATCATACAAATGCTTTAGCTACTTACTTAGGGAACGAATCAATATGATGTAGTCCCTATATATCTTTTATTTATGTCATTATTTACTAGAAGTAAAAAAAAGTTAAAATTCCATCTGTCACGGGCGGAATTCGAACCTGCGACTTGCAGTACCGTAGGAGCGGTCTTACCTTTGAGCCATCTTGCCCTACACGCATCACTTGAAATTTAGTAACAAAAAGTTCAGCATGTCTTTAAAATCAATAAAAATTGCACAATATATGAAACCAGTCTTTGTCTTCGTTTTCTTTACATGTGTACATTTTCTCATTTCTTTACATACCAAAGTCTACTTTAGGATAAAAGACTATCCTGTGAGGAGGGATTTGCCATAAGCGGCAAATTTGACAGGCAGATTGGCGATCGCAATCATCAGAAATATATACAACGCCGGTATATATTTCTGATCCGGTATCATAAGATGGTTATCGCCATTATACTAATGTAAGACTTTTTACTTTTGAAATATATATTCAAGTTTAGAATCTTTTTAGTTATAATAAACTTATAGCCAAAGAGTATGCATATATGAAAATTATGTATCATAAATAATGTATTAAATATATGTAAAAAAAAAAAATATCTTTATTTACGTAAACACAGAGAATACATATGGTTACAATATCTGTTGTCTCCTTTTAAGCAAAAATAATGCCTGTGCCAGGAGACATCGCTCTTCCTTATCTCTATATTTACCTTAAAAATTAAGTAAACTTAGTTCATAGGAAACAAAGAGAAAAAAAAATGTAATAAAATGCGTGCAGAGTGTGTGTGTGTGTGTGTGTGTGTGTGTGTGTGTGTGTGTGTGTGTGTGTGTGTGTGTGTGTGTGTGTGTGTGTGTGTGTGTGTGTGTGTGTGTGTGTGTGAGAGAGAGAGAGAGAGAGAGAGAGAGAGAGAGAGTGAGTGAGTGAGGGATATGTATATCTATAGCTTAGATAAAATAGTAAATAATAATAAATATCTTCACGCAATTCCCAATACAGGGGTAGACAGAGGTCAAGTCTAGACAATTAAGTCCCTTTGACCCACCTTCCACCGAAGATATTTTCGGGACAACGTGACAGGTGGTGAGCCTGTCGCCGCCCTTGTGTCCAAGCCAACGATGAAATTCGTACATAAGTTTTTGAAAAACTCATTGGTACTGCCACCTGGGGATCGAACTCGGGTCTCTCGACTCGAAATTCCGACCACCCAACAACTCGGCTATCGTGACTTATTAGATAAAATAGTGATCAAGAATAGACATGTTTATTTACTTTGTGTTCATAAACACATATGACAGTTACTGCTAAGGACACCCACGGGGAGAGAGAGGGCTATATATACGGGCTTACGCCGTAGCTACGCGGTTTTTCAATAATCACCCAATCAAATGTCCATTCTTGAACGACTCGCCTAAAGATTTCCACAAAGATCGGTCCAAATGTTATCTCTCATAAAAATCAAATTGCAATTGCAATTGATGAGTGGGGAATACGGTGGCTTGGAGGTAAGAGCGTTGCCATAGTATGGCAAAGGTCGCGTGTTCGAATGCTGCCCGTGTTAGTTGATTCCTAAAATTCCTCATTAATTAAAAAACAAAAAGTGCAGCTTGTCTGACACGTTTTTTTTTAAAAAATATATTATTTATTTAGTTAAGGAAAAATAATGACAGAAAACGCAGACTATTTTAAAAATATTGAAGAGGTACGGAAGAAATCGCGGGTACGAATCCGATTCGGGTCTGTTGGTTTTTTTTATTTTTCATTCGTTTAATAATAATTAAAAGAAGACAATATCACTAACTGAGACTTTTTAATTCAATTAAATCATAAGTATTGAGTTAAAATGAAACAAATATAAACGCAAATAAAACATAAAAGTATAATGAAAAAAAAAAGAAGCAAAAAAACTTACTTCGTCAGCCGTTTAAAACAATACACACACAAAATTTTAATGCAATTATAGTTAATATCGCGCGCGGCGAATATTGCAATACGATATTGCACGGTTTATTCGCGCGTGCGCCGTGCGCGTCTGTTACGAATCCACTGGCGTCGGTTGCCGAAGGTTGATGAATGAGAAGTCATGATGGCGTTAGGCGAACTTTGAACATTTAAGACAACTCACCATCACTATAGAGTAATCAAGATCTCGCCTAATAAAATTAAGTTCACGCGAAGCTTACTTGAACAAACATCGTTGTTGCAAATGCAACAACGATGAAGAGTGGCTCGAAAGGACTTTGTCTAGGCCTCTGTTTACGCCTAGTATGGGAAATTGCGTGAAGAGTCAACAACAAACGTGAGAGCTTTGGGCTAGTCTTATACTTGTGCATATAACCTATAATCATCTCTTAATTTTTATTATTAAGCCATACATCAGTTGAAAACATTTAATTGGCTATGTGACTGACTATGTAATAAATATATTGTGTATTAAGCAGCTATGTGGTGTTCCAAATAAAGTAAATAAAATAAATAAATATCTTCACGCAAATCCCAATACAGGGGTAGAGAGAGGTCTAGTTTAGACAATTAAGTCCCTTCGACCCACCTTCCACCGAAGATATTTTCGGGACAACGTGACAGGTGGTGAGCCCGTCGCCGTCTTTATGTCCAAGCTAACGATAAAATTCGCACATAAGTTTTTTTTTGAAAAACTTTTTTTGAAAAACCCATTGGTACGAGTTTGCCACCTGTGGATCGAACTCGGGTCTCTCGACTCGAAATTCCGACCACCCAACCACTCGGCTATCGTGACTTCCAAAGTCATAAATAAACATACCACCCACTTTCTTCCAGTGGTTGTAAGAGACGACAACAGGAAAAGCCTCGGAGACGCGACTAGCTAACGGCAAAATCGGTATAAACATCTCCAAATATAGTAGACCAAATATAATTTATGCCGAACTTTTTGTTATTAAATTAAAGAGATTTTTTTTAAATTTCCACTGACATGGGCGGGAGTCGAATCCGTTTTCACCTGTGTTAATAGTTAACTAGAATTGAGCAGACCAGTGACGAGCAGAAGCCTAAGGTGCGAGGTGTCTGGTACTGCGATCACCAATTGGCAAGGAAAGAAAATTATTTATTCACCACTACTATTTTTCTTCACTGTTATATATTCTACTTGCTGCTCCCCGCGACTTTGCCTGCAGTTTAAACTTAACGCGCGGATCTAATTATTTATATAAAACGAAAGTTAAAAAAATTAAAAAAAAACTTAAGATACACCTTACAACATCAGCTATCGGCCAGTCAAAGCCCCGTTAAAATCGGTCCAACCGTTTCAGAGATTAACCTTTATTAACAGACATAATGCAATTTTTTATTGAAATAAATCAGACATTAATTGGCATCAATAAAAAAAAATTCTTTATGTAGCACCGTTTATAATGATTCCTTGTATTTACGCGAATACTACACATTTAAAATAAAACAAAATAGTACCGTTTATACTTTCATAAGCATTTAGTGAAAATCTGTTAATTTGGACGAACCGACACTTCAATTTCATTTACATGTATTTTAATTTAATATTAGCAGCGACTGCTTGCGAGCAGATTTTCAATTGAATCCTCTTAAATTAGAGGGGATCGGTATTATTCTTACGTCGCTTCCGCACGGCAATAGTACACATTCAATTTTTAGTCTTTTTTTTCTTATGAGTCAAAAAAAGACACGATAGCCGAGAGGTTGGGGGATCGGAATTCAAGTCATGAGACCGGATTTTGGTTTCCAGTTGGTAGTCTCGTAACAATGGGTTTTTTCGAAACTTACGTACGATTTATATCGTTGGCTTGAACATAAAGACGGCGACAGGCTCACCCCCTGCCACCATGTCCCAAAAAATGTTTCGGTGAAAGGTCGGTCAAAAGGACTTAATTGCCTAGACCTCTGTCTACCCCAGTATTGGGAAAGGCCTGTAGATATTCTTTTAAGGTGGAGCATATTATTAGCTCTGTCCGTCAACTTTAACCTTATTAACCTGAATTCGTAGTAATGTAAGCTAAATAAAAAAACATTCAATAAGCTCCAAAACAAAATTCCCTAAAGAGCAAAGGTCTTTAAGTGAGGCGTTTTTTGCGATACCTCAGCGGCCTCTCACAACAAGGGTACCTCGATATGGGCCGTGGTGGCATCAGAGCTAGCTGAATTGAGTAAATACGAATCTTTGAAGTGAGAATATATATTTGTTCCATTTGCCGTAGAGACGATCGGTCCGTGGGGTCCCCGCGTGATGCAGTTTCTAAAAGAATTGTATCCGCGACTGGTCGTAGCCGTTCGTGAAAAGAGGGCTGTTACTTTTCTCGCTCAACGGTTAAGCTATCGTGGTAATAATATCCCGATAGCTTAACATAGATAGTTGGGTGATCGGAATTCGATTCCAGAGACCCCAGCTCAATCCCAAAGGCTGGTAACAATGGGTTTTTTTAAAAAAACTTATGAACGATTTTTATTTTTGGATTGGACATAAAGACGGCGACGGTATCACCACCTGTCACGTTGTCCCAGAGAAATGTCTTCGGTGGAAACTGGGTCGAAAGAACTTAATTGTCTAGAACTCTCTCTACCTCTGCACTGGGAATGGCGTGAAAACATTTTTATATATAGTGGTAATGCAGCCAGCGTTCTTGGTACCATGCCACGAGGAGTAGGTCTGTACAATTATGGTAGTTTTTAGTTGATTGAGGTTATGCAAACTTAGTTAAAATTTCCGTTATTTGTAATCTCTTGAAATAAATTAGTAAACCTGATTATCTTAGACCGTACAGACGGATGCTTGTAATGAGTAATTTATTATAAACTGTCTTAATATCAACAGCATATGTTTTTGAAAGTCGAATGTCCGTTAAAATTGGACCTTAGCGCGTTGACAACATTAAAATAAATAAAACAAAAAATCACTATGTTTTTGAAAGGGTTTGTCCAAATTGGGTGAATGCGCCACGCGCGACCCGCTCGCAGGCTGCTCGCGCAATTACTGCAGTAACATTTAGTGCAATTGTTAGGTGGCGTCTATTTAGCGCAGCTCGCGCAATGTTCGCACAGTGCGCGCGCGCAGCACGCGAGCAGTTCTGTTCTTTCACATACATTTTATATTTAAATTTTCAAACAATTTTCCTCTATCCACTACATGATAATACGTATTCAGCCTTCAGCAATAAGAAGAGAACTAAGCGGGAGAGCAGGTGACGCGCGGGAGGCACACGAATGCTGCGCGAACTTAAAATGCACGGGCGCAGTCCGCGTCGAGCGGGCTGCCTATTCGCCTGATTTGGACGCATCCTTACATATACTATTTAAAACACCTACCATTTAATAATATATATTGTTAGCTTTTCTCGTGTATGTCATATGAGGTGACTAAGCGAAATGCCTTGAAAATGTCAATTGTATTAATTGGCAATACTTAAGCAAAACCGTTACGGTCAGGTGCGTTAAAGATGCGCGATACAAGGATCGCCAATCCGCTTGTCTAGCTTGAAGATTACCGCATATCGTCTTTACAGGAGAGGCCCGCGATGGACTTTTAAGTAATATAAAAATTAGGAAACGAATTAATGAGAAGAATTTAAAATTAAAAGAGATTCGAGATTCGTAACAAATACATGCAAATCATTAAAAACAATATTAAAAAGTTAGATAAAAAAAATATATCTTCACGTAATTCCCAATACTGGGGTAGACAGAGGTCTAGTATAGACAAATTGCCCACCTTCCACCGAAGATATTTTCGGGACAACGTGACAGGTGGTGAGCCCGTCGCTTTTTTTAAGTCCGAGCCAACGTTATAATTCGTACATAAGTTTTTGAAAAACCCATTGGTACGAGCCTGCCACATGGGGATCGAACGGGAAATTCGAAATTCCGACCACCCAACCATTCGGCTATCGTGACTATAACAATATATACTCGTATAAAAAAGTTAAAAGTAATAATTGTAAACATAAAGTAATTTATATACACAGGAATCGTAAAACGCAAATTCACTGG
This sequence comes from Sericinus montela, assembly GCA_029286605.1. NCBI lineage: Eukaryota > Metazoa > Arthropoda > Insecta > Lepidoptera > Papilionidae > Sericinus > Sericinus montela. The sequence continues at coordinate 6,832,919 of JAGSMR010000003.1, forward strand.
TTGGTTAAGGCAGAATAAAAAGAAAGAATAAATATATACGCAATCATGATTTAATTGTATTAAATCATGATTGCGTATATACTATGGAAATCAAAAGAAGGTAGGTATACATTAAATTTACTACCAGAAAATTCACCTGCATATGGTACTTTGTTCCAAAAAGGGAAGACACTATATTCTATATGAAAAAAAAATCAAATATATAAAATTCTCATATCACGGTGTTTGTACCTAAACTCCTCCGAAACGGCTAGACCGAATTTCGTGAAATTTTGTGTGCATAATTTTCATTCCCCTAAATATTAAGGGAGGGTCTAAACTTTTATTGATTTTTCAGACAAAATTTTTTTTTGTATATTTTTTTATGATATAGCGTACAAAAATACATACAACCCTAAATTTTCACCCCTCTACGATCAACCACAATTTTGTATATGGCAAAACAACGTTAGCGGGTTTCAGCAATTATTCTTTATAAAAAACTATCATCACGCATTTTCTAATACAGGGGTAGACAGAGGTCTAGACAACTAAGTCCTTTCGACCCACCTTCCACTGATGATATTTTTAAGATTCTATATATTAAAGCATCAGCGGGCAAACGTGGCTACTCTAATTTTAATAAGATCATAATACAGACTTTGTTATACCTTCCAACTTCCTACTCTAGGGTAAACACACACACACACACACACTCACACACATACTTTCACATACTTTCGATACAGTTTCCACCAAGGCGTCTGAAAGTACTGCGATCGCCAATCCGCTTGTCAAGCGTGGCCATTAGGGAAAACCTTTTCATACGCAGACGCCTGTACTGCAGTAAACTTTTATGGGCCCTTATGTATCTATAATAATAAATAAATATCTATAAATATCTTCACGTTATTCCCAATATAGGGGTAGACAGAGGTCTAGTCTAGACAATTAAGTCCCTTTGACCCTCCTTCCACCGAAGATATTTTCGGGACAACGAGACAGGTGGTGAGCCCGTCGCCGCCTTTATGTCCAAGCCAACGACATGAATCGTACATAGGTTTTGAAAAAACTCATTGGTACGAGCCTGCCACTTGGGGATCGAACTCGGGTCTCTCGACTCGAAGTTCCGATCATCCATCCACTCGGCTATCGTGACTTACTTTATCGGATTTACGGCTTATGTATCTGGGTGTGTATTTCTATTTCTATGTACCCTTTTAATTCGATCTAAACAAATCAATGGTAATGCCTACTATACTTACAGCTTTATATGACACTAGTAGTAATAATAATACATACATACGTATTGCTCTGATTCCAAAGTAAGCAGCTGAAGAACTTGTGTTATGAAATCGTTATGAAATAACGAAGGTAACACAAACACTCAGACTCGCGAAAATGTAGAAAAAGTGTTTTCTACTTTGCTCCAACTGGGAATCGAACCCGAGACCTCGGAACGGGCAACACTATGAAAACCAGTGTACGTCACTCGTCCACGAAGGTCGTCAACATCACAATGGGTTTTTACCGACCTTTGACTATTTTTATATATGAATGTATGTGCCCTTTCACAGAGGCAGTCGGAGATTTGTAGGACAGTAGTAAAACGAATAACCTCAAATCAACGAACCGCATGAAATTAGGACATAGTTCAGTTCATTCGCAAGACTCAGTTATGGCTAAGTATTTGACAATAACTCGATTATACAACGTTGACTTTTTCTATTGAACCTTCGCCTTGACAACGCTCGCTACCACTCGAGCGGAAACCGCAACAGATATTAAATAATATTAATACAGTTCTTGTACAGGTAACTGTTGCAGCCGGCTCTGCCCAGGTTACGTTTATTAAACTAGTTTCTAATATGTTAAAGACGGCGACAGACTCACCACCTGTCCCAAAAATCCAGTGAAATGTGGTTCGAAGGGACTAAATTGTTCCTAGATAAAATGTTAGCCAGATCAAAGATAAAATTAGCCAGAGGTATAGTACAGGGGTATTAAGAAATCGCGAATATAAAAAAAAAAGATTTGAGTTTTTTTTGTGATTCTGATATAAACGGTATTCTATGTACTTTCCCAATCATCAACAGCAACAAATGGCCATCAATCCTAACTTTCGTAATCAAGAACGAAAATCCGTTGTCCCATGTCGTGGTGGTGTTAGATAAGGCATAAGCTAAAACAACGAAGCAAGTAGCCAGAGAGGTGGAGAATGAGCTCTATATCGAGGACAGGTTCGGGCTCCCGTGTCTTTATCATGCGACGGAATACCATGAGGTTTTAGTTAGACAGAGAACATTTCTACACCTATTAAAACCCACAATGACTACGGAAAGATGGCGAGAACCTTTGTTAAAGGAATTCATCATCATTACAGCCTACCTAAAATCCACTGTTGTACAAAGACCTTCCTCAAAAATTCTCACATAGAACGGACCTATGCCATCTGCATGCATGTACGATTATACATGTAAAAGAAATATCAGACGAAAATCAAACATTTTAAGGTGCGAGGTATCTCATACAGCGTTCTCCAATCAGCTCGCCAAGCGTACCGATTATCGCATTTCCTCTTTGTGACGGCATTGTCCTGTTGACTGCTTTGTGACTTCTTTTTTTAAAAAATAAAAGAACACTAAAAAAAATTACCGTAGCGAGCGAGCGGTTGGGTGATAGTGATACGAGTCAAGAGAGCCGAGTTTGAACCCCAGGTGGCAGAAGGCTTATGTATGGACCTCGGCCTACCCCTGTATTGGGAATTGCGTGAAAATATAAAAAGAATAGTAGCAACGTCGAATAAAATTACTAGTATTCCTGTTAACCAATTTAATGCTTGAGTATGAGTTTAAGCTGTGTCAAGAGTTGGTTTACGTTTAGTCGAACGGCGGACCCGAACCTGCGACGCTGTTTCAACATCCCAAACCATTAGGCTGTTGGCATTTAGGCTTTACTGGCATTTGAGTAAGTAAGATAAGTGGAAGTAAGGACTAACTATATGCTAATAAAATACGGTAATGGCTACAGTTGGGTTGATGTACAAGCGCGGGTGCGACAACTTTCCACTGTGTTACGTCACATTTGACGCACGTGTGTACCCCGGTTGTAGCGTCTGCAAAACAATTAAAAACATTATCTTCTCGCCATTCCCTATACAGGGCTGGACAGGGGTCTAGACAATTTAGTCCTTTCGACCCAACTTCCACTGAATATATTTTTTAGGACATCGTGACAAGTTGTGAGCCTCCCCATATTTTTACACATTCGAGTAAAAGAAACGTCTTTTACACGACCGATACGACTTAGGGTCCTTCAAGAAAAGAGCCTATACCTTTCTCAAAGGCCGGCAGCGCATCAGCTATGTCTGTGGTTCTATTGCGGATGTTCATGGGCGGCCGTAATCACTTACCATCATATGACCAGTGTAACGGAAAAACTGAATAATGAATGTGATATATAATTTATAAATAAAAGATAAAAGATCCCCACAAGTTCTTGCTATGTACTACACAACTGCGGGGAGTCGAAGGATGCAGATGTTATAGGACCTATGTGGTAATCTCTAGGGAAGACCTATGTGCAGTAGGACTTTTTACAGGGTGCAAAGAAAGAAAACGAAAAACAGAAATAATACAAAGTGAGATTTTATTTAAAAATAAATTAATAAATATCTAAACAATTCCCAATTCAGGGGTAGACAGAGCTCTTGTCTAGACAATTAAGTCCCTTCGACCCACCTTCCACCGAAGATATTTTCGGGACAACTTGACAGGTGGAGAGGCCGCCTTTATGACCAAGTCAAAGATATAATTCGTACATAAGCTTTTGAAAAACCCATTGATACGAGCCTACCACCTGGGGATCGAACTCGGGTCTCTTGACTCGAAATTCCGACCACCCAACCACTCGGCTATCGTGACTTATTGAGATTTTATTTACGACATAATTAAATTTCAGTTTGAATCCTGTTGATGATTTTTCTGTCAACCCTACTAAAACTAATTCAGCTCATATGGAAGCCGAGATTAATAAAGTTACACTCGATAAGAAAGTACAGAATACGGTTCCTGTGACCCTAAACTATATAGGAATAAGAGTTAAAATAATCAACACTAGCAGCTGATACACTTTGATCTCATGTGGTCTTATTCTGTCGCTGTAGAAGACCAGTTCATACAGTTCTTGGAAATTACGTTAAGTTTCGATACAACTTTCAAAGCCTATTCTAATGTATCAAAGTGACGTCATATTTCAAATAAGAAGCTTATGAAAGAATCCCGATCGTCGAGTGGTTAGATGTATGGAATTCAAGTCAAAGACACGAGTTCAACCTCCAGATTTTAGGCTCGTATCTGTGTTTTTTTACTTATGTACTTGTACGTTATTATCATTGTCTTGGTCATAAAGACGGCGACAGGCTTTGCTACTTGTCACGTTGTTTCGAAAAATGTCTTCGGAAAAATGTGTTTCGTAAATACTTCATTGTCTAGACTCCTGGCTGGGGTAGGCAATATTGGGAATGGAGTGAAAACAAGAACTTGAAAAACAAAAATTGATAGTCAGTGGGTTGTTGTTGGGGTGAAAGTGAAAACTTATCAAGCGTTGTCTAAGCAATTAAGGGAAAAGTATGGACAATTGTTATGGGTACAGACAGATCACAGGATGGGATTGGTGATCGGAGAACCAGATACCTCATACAATAGCATAGACGTTGCTGCCTATCATCTAACTGCCTAATTTTTTTTTAGATGGTTACCTGTCATACATACACGTATATGGAGGAATTACTTACACATTAGTTTTAATTCTGTCGCCAGCACGGAGATCACGGGTTCGATTCCCGGAATGTCTTGGGTCTGGGTCTGTGTGGTACCTTCGTTGTTTCCGATTCTATAACACAGGTACATTAACTACTTACTTTGGAGTCAGAGCAATGTATATGATGTTGTCCATATCTATGGATGTGTGTACAAGGCGTTTTGCTCAGTTGCTTCTTACGACACCCACGTGTATAGGGGGAGGTACTGACGCTGTTACCACACGGCAGCATTTAATGATCGCAAGCAGCTATTTAAAAAAAAATACCTTTAGGGACATAATAGTATAAAAGATAGATTACGACCGATTCTCAGATCTACCGAATATACAAAAAAAAGAATCGGTCAAGCCTTTTCGTAGGAGTCCCCTAACAAGTAAAGAATTTTGTATATAAGATTATTTGCACAAAGTAACGCCTTTGTCTATTAACTATCTTAAATTTGAACTATAATACAGTAGAACAGAAACCCCTCTTACAACTTTCTGATTAATTGAATTCCAGTTTAAATGACATCTGTGGAACTCCTTGGACGCAATCACGATGAAATGGCGTTTGTCAACAGTCACACGGAGGGACGGGTGGATGAAGAAATGTTATATGATCACCCTGACATTTCTGCATTTGCCTCGAGGTGTGACGTCTGTGACAAATCTATTAAAACTATATTCGCCTTTCTTTAGTATGTTGCAATTATATAAAATACTTATCATTCGGTCTTTACATTAATACATATTTAGATACATACATGGATTCTTTTAACGTGACATGCATTGCTCTGATCCCGAAGTAAGCAGCAAATGCACTTGGGTTATAGAGTCGGAAACAACAACGGTACAAGTACCCTAGGAAATGGAAAAGAGTGGTTTCTTCCACGGACCCCTCAAGAATTTCATTAAGAATTTCCGAAAATTTCTATCCATCAAGAAATTCTGAGCTGGCGACATCATGATAAACCCATCGTCCAGAGGTCGACAGTTAATGAACCAATTGTTCAAAGAATTCGCTTTTAGGAAATCGTACAGTGCCATGTGGTTACATGGTTAAGTATATATACCTATATATCAAGTAAGTATGTATATCCCCAGGTGGCAGGCTAGTACCAATGGGTTTTTCAAAAACTTACGTACGAATTATGTTGTTGGCTATGACATAAAGACGGCGACGGGCTCACCACCTGTCACGTTGTCCCGAAAATAGTTTCGATGGAAGATGTGTCGAGGGGACTTAATTGTCTAGACTAGACCTTTGTCTACCCCTGTATTGGGAATTGCGTGAAGATATTTATTTATTTATTTATTCATTTTATGTATTTGTTTAGTTATTGCCACAATAGGCAAGTCATTAGATGATCGAATCAAATTCGAAACAAGATACCCGAGATATATTCCCTAGTAGGAAGGGTCATAGTAATTAGTTTTGCAGAAATTCACGTACGATTTGTATCGTTAGCTTGAAACAAAGAAAATATGTTTATTGGTACCAATAACGAAACTAAAAAAACAAATTTTATTCCCAAAACGCAATGACAATTAAGCCTTTTCGACACACCTTTCACAGAAGATATTATTGTCACAATGTGACAGGTGGTGAGCCCGTCGCCGTCTTTATGTATAAGCCAACGATATAAATAGCACATAGTTTTGAGAAAACCCATTGGTACGAGCCTACACCCTGAGGATCGAACTCGGATCTCTTGACTTGAATGCCGCTCACCCAACTCATTCGCCTTTCGTGATTATCAGTATTGAGAACGCGTCAAAAAAACTACCATTAGAGGCAACCCTAGACTTAAAGTTATGACGTCACAGCACGCCGATGCACTCAAAGGACGCTTAGCATTTAGCAAGCGGTAGGGTCCACGTTACAAACTACCACCATTCTTGCAACAAAATACGAAACACTTCTGCAATACCCTGCTGCCAATCACGGGTATAGTTTGACGCGTCGTTAATTTAACAAACTGACAAGCGATGTGTTTAATTAATAAATAGAATGGTGAAGTTGCGTGCGAAATATTGACCCATTGTGTACATGCTATGTAGAGCTTAGAGTAATTAGACAGGTTAAATCATAAAATTTTCACGTATATTGCCAATACTGTGGCAGACAGAGGTCTATATAATCATGTCGTTTCGACTCCCCTTTTACGGAAGCCTTTTTTTAGAAAGTGGCTAGTGGTGAGGCTGTCACCATCTTAACGACGAGGCCAACGACATAAATCCTCCTCGGGATAGAACACGAGTGTCTTGACTCGAATCCCTATCACCCAATCACTCGGATATAGTGAATTATTCCGGAAATAAACCGGTAAGTTGATATCGCGCTAATCTGGTATAGCACCGCCATTCTGGTCCTGAATGTGTACGTGATTATATGGTATCGGAACATAGGAAGTACGTTGACTTAAGATGGATACGTACCGGGCATGCCTTGAGCCTCGTTTCCCACGCTGATTCACTTTCCGTTTCAACCAGATCGTTCAACTCACGACCGTCTAGAGATGGTGTATATCGATATATTGATGTGGATAGACTTATATTATTACTATTTTTTAATAAAATTTTCATCGCGTGATTTCACTCTGAACGTTGTGTGTTTCAACTCGCTTCGTGAATGTTTATATGAAAGTATATTGTACTGTTACCTTGGACAGACGGCTGGGCACATCTCAAATATCTCTGTTACTCTGCCCACGTCAGTATTTAGAAGTTGCGTGACATCTTCACGCATATATAAATTTCTAAATGTATAAAATATAATAATTAGACTGATAACCGTTGGGGAAAAAGGAACTCGAATGACAATCTACTTTCGGGTAACGCATTGTATCATTCTAAAAGCTGAGTGGTGTCGATGGATGCAGGTGGCTGAAGAGCGTTCTGTGTGACAAATTTTAGGAAAGGCCTGAGTTTTGCAGTACTCTCCATAAAGTTTTGAGAAGAAAGATAAGATGTTCTCTACATTTTTTAAGGCTGTTTTGTAAATAAATTTAAATAATTTGTAATTTTGACAATTGTCCGTTTTTGAAAATATAAAGTAATTTTTCTATCGTCGAAAATTTTGGATGTATATACATATATACATCCAAAATTTTGTATACATTATATACATATATAATATATTTTTCGATAGTAAGTGAATTGTGTAACTGACACAATTCACTTACTATTGAAAAATATATTATGTTATCGATAGCGAAGATTATGGCCACCACTATACTTTCCTTATTAAGAAGAACATGAGATTGACCCAGAACCAACAAAGCACTTACCGCTTATGTAAGTACAGAAATTGTTCTTAATTTGTCATGTTTTGAATTCATAAAAATGATTTAATCAAAAAGTTATAGATGTCTTATATCGACGGTCCGAGGTTTTATCTGCTAGAGCTGCGCTGCAGCTTGTGCATTAATGGACTACCTCTACCTGCCAAATTTCACTTTTACACAATAAAAATAAATGGTTTCATAAATTTCAGATGCAAGATCATTATGGTGATGAGTTTGCCACGTGTCGCGTTGTTTGAAATAAGTTTCGGTGAAAGTTTAACGGTTATATATACGTTAGACTAAATGTTTTTATGAACCATCAATATTTAGGATAACTTTTTAACATCACCCGCTAACAACACCCGCTCCCGCACCCGCACCCGCACCGCTATTACCATCGTACCCGCTCCCGCACTCGCACACGCTCCCGCACCTGCTCCAGCACCCGCTCCAGCACCCGCTCCAGCACCCGCTCCCGCACTCGCACTTGCTACCACCATCGTACCCGCTCCCGCACCCGCTCCAGCACCCGCTCCTGCAATAGCTCCCGCACCCGCTCCCGCACTCGCACCCGCTCCTGCACCCGCTCCCGCACTCGCACCCGCTCTCGCCATCACACGCTCCCGCACCCGCTCTCGCCATCACACCCGCTCCTGCACCCGCTCCCGCACCCGCTCCTGCACCCGCTCGCCATCACACGCTCCGCACCCGCTCTCGTCATCACACCCGCTCCTGCACCGCTCCTGCACCTGCTCCTGCACCCGCTCCTGCACCCGCTCCTGCACCTGCTCCTGCCCGCTCTCGCCATCACACGCTCCCGCACCCGCTCTCGCCATCACACGCTCCCACCCGCTCCTGCACCCGCTCCTGCCTGCTCCTGCACCTGCTCCCGCACTCGCACCCGCTCCTGCACCTGCTCCTGCACCGCTCTCGCCATCACACGCTCCCGCACCCGCTCTCGTCATCACACCGCTCCTGCACCGCTCCCGCACTCGCACCTGCTCCTGCACCTGCTCCTGCCCGCTCCTGCACTGCACCTGCTCCTGCACCTGCTCCCGCACCTGCTCCCGCACCTGCTCCCGCACCTGCTCCCGCACCCGCTCCTGCACCGCTCTCGCCATCACACGCTCCCACCCGCTCTCGCCATCACCCGCTCCTGCCTGCTCCTGCACCCGCTCCCGCACCTGCTCCTGCACCTGCTCCCGCACCTGCTCTCGCCATCACACGCTCCCGCACCCGCTCCCGCACCGCTCTCGTCATCACCCGCTCCTGCACTGCACCTGCTCCTGCACCTGCTCCTGCACCCGCTCCCGCACTCGCACACGCTCCCGCACCTGCTCCTGCACCTGCCCTGCACCCGCTCTCGCCATCACACCCGCTCCTGCACTGCACCTGCTCTCGCCATCACACCCGCTCCTGCACCTGCCCTGCACCTGCCCTGCACCTGCCCTGCACCCGCTCCCGCACTCGCACCCGCTCTCGTCATCACACCCGCTATCTCCATCACACCCGCTCCTGCACCCGCTCTCGCCATCACCCGCTCCTGCACCCGCTCCCACCTCGCACCCGCTCCTGCACCTGCCTCGCCATCACACCTGCTCCTGCACCCGCTCCCGCACCTGCCCTGCACCTGCTCTCGCCATCACACGCTCCCGCACCCGCTCGTCATCACACCCGCTCCTGCACTCGCACCCGCTCCTGCACCGCTCCCGCACTCGCACCCGCTCTCGCCATCACACGCTCCCACCCGCTCTCGCCATCACACCCGCTCCTGCACCTGCTCGCCATCACACCTGCCCTGCACCCGCTCTCGCCATCACGCTCCCGCACCCGCTCGTCATCACACCGCTCCTGCACCCGCTCCTGCCTGCTCCTGCCCGCTCCCGCACCGCTCCTGCACCTGCACCCGCTCCTGCACCCGCTCTCGTCATCACACCGCTCCTGCACCGCTCTCGCCATCACCCGCTCCTGCCCGCTCCTGCACTGCACCTGCTCCCGCACTCGCACCTGCTCCTGCACCCGCTCCTGCCTGCTCCTGCACCCGCTCCTGCACTGCACCTGCTCCTGCACCGCTCTCGCCATCACACGCTCCTGCACCCGCTCTCGTCATCACACCCGCCATCTCCATCACACCCGCTCCTGCACCGCTCCCGCACCCGCTCCCGCACCTGCTCCCGCACCTGCTCCAGCACTCGCTCCAGCACCTGCCCAGCACCTGCCCAGCACCTGCTCCTGCACCTGCCCTGCACCTGCTCCTGCACTGCACCTGCTCCCGCACTCGCACCTGCCCTGCACCTGCTCCAGCACCCGCTCCTGCAATAGCTCCCGCACCCGCTCCCGCACCTGCTCCTGCACCTGCACCCGCTCCCACACTCGCACCCGCTCTCGCCATCACACGCTCCCGCACCTGCTCCTGCCCCGCTCTCGCCATCACACCCGCTCCTGCACCCGCTCCGCACCCGCTCCTGCACCCGCTCTCGCCATCACACGCTCCCGCACCTGCCTCGTCATCACACCCGCCATTCCATCACACCCGCCCTGCACCCGCTCCCACCTCGCACCCGCTCCTGCACCTGCTCCCGCACCCGCACCCGCTCCCGCACCTGCTCCCGCACCCGCTCGCCATCACACGCTCCCGCACCCGCCTCGTCATCACACCTGCCCTGCACCTGCCCTGCACCTGCTCCTGCACCTGCTCCTGCACCTGCTCCTGCACCTGCTCCTGCACCTGCTCCTGCACCTGCTCCTGCACCTGCTCCCGCACCTGCTCCCGCACTCGCACCCGCTCTCGCCATCACACGCTCCCGCACCGCTCTCGCCATCACACCCGCTCCTGCCTGCTCCTGCACCGCTCCTGCACCTGCACCCGCTCCCGCACTCGCACCCGCTCTCGCCATCACACGCTCCCACCCGCTCTCGTCATCACACCTGCCTCCTGCACCTGCTCCTGCACCTGCTCCTGCACCCGCTTCTGCACCCGATCCTGCACTCGCTCCTGCACCCGCTCCTGCACCTGCTCCTGCACCCGCTCGCCATCACACGCTCCCGCACCCGCTCCTGCACCTGCTCTCGCCATCACACCCGCTCCTGCCTGCTCCTGCACCTGCTCCTGCACCTGCACCCGCTCCCGCACTCGCACCCGCTCTCGCCATCACACGCTCCTGCACCTGCCTCCTGCACCTGCTCGCCATCACACCCGCTCCTGCACCTGCCTCCTGCACCTGCTCCTGCACCCGCTCCCGCACCCGCTCTCGCCATCACGCTCCCGCACCCGCTCTCGCCATCACCCGCTCCTGCACCTGCTCCTGCACCCGCTCTCGCCATCACGCTCCCGCACCGCTCTCGTCATCACACCCGCTCCTGCACCCGCTCCTGCACCTGCTCCTGCACCCGCTCCCGCACCCGCTCTCGCCATCACGCTCCCGCACCGCTCTCGCCATCACGCTCCCGCACCCGCTCTCGCCATCACACCCGCTCCTGCACCCGCTCCTGCACCCGCTCCTGCACCCGCTCTCGCCATCACACGCTCCTGCACCCGCTCTCGTCATCACACCGCTCCTGCACCCGCTCCTGCACTGCACCTGCTCCTGCCCGCTCCCGCACTCGCACCCGCTCCTGCACCTGCTCGCCATCACACGCTCCCGCACCCGCTCCTGCACCCGCTCCTGCACCCGCTTCTGCACCCGATCCCGCACTCGCTCCTGCACCCGCTCCCGCATACGCTCCCGCACTCGCTCCTGCATCCGCTCCGGCACCCGCACCCACTCCCGCACTCGCACCCGCTCCTGCACCTGCCCTGCACCCGCTCTCGCCATCACACCCGCTATCTCCATCGCACCCGCTATCTCCATCGCACCGCTATCTCCATCGCACCCACTATCTCCATCGCACCCACTATCTCCATCGCACCCGCTATCTCTATCACCCGCTATCTCCATCGCACCCGCTATCTCCATCGCACCTGCCATTCCATCGCACCCACTATCTCCATCGCACCACTATCTCCATCACCCGCTATCTCCATCGCACCCACTATCTCCATCGCACCCACTATCTCCATCGCACCCACTATCTCCATCGCACCCACTATCTCCATCGCACCCACTATCTCCATCGCACCCTATCTCCATCGCACCCGCTATCTCCATCGCACCCACTATCTCAATCGCACCCGCTATCTCCATCGCACCCGCTATCTCCATCGCACCCACTATCTCCATCACACCCGCATTCGCTGGTGTGGGTGTGGGAACGAGTATAATTGCGGGTAAATGCACTACGTAGTTTATCTCTTTTCCGCATTTTAAGTCCTTTGGTAAATCAAGGTTCGTTTTTGTCTTCTTTTAGACACTATCCTTGTAACACTATGTTTGGTTATAAGGCGCTTTATATAAATTTTGCCGCATGATTGCTAACTTGAAATGTATAATAAATGTTCCCGGAGGTGTTCGAAATACCATTTCCGGTTCTCTCTAGATTTATGTCACTTTTGTTGTATGTGACAGCTTCTCTTTGTATTAATAATCTTCCGTAACACAAGTGCTTTAGCTATTTACTTTGGGATCAAAGCCATTGCTTTGACATCACATACATTTATGTACGTCACATACATTTGAGTGATGTTGTCTCTCTCTCTCTCTCTCTCTCTATATATATATATATATATATATATATATATATATATATATATATATATATATATATATATACATATATATATATATATATATATATATATATATATATATATATATATATATATATATATATATATATATATGTATTTAATTATGTTAAAAAATATAAATAAAGTTAGTATAGGCGTGTGATCTGTAAACTTTTAAAAACATTGGTGGATGAGTGGCATAAATACCGATTTTCAAGGTGTCGCCATCTCGAGGCTCCGGGTTCGATTTCAGATACATCGTTGGCTTGGACAATGAGACGGCGACGCGCTCACCGGTTGTTGCGTTGTCCCACAATATATCTTCGGTGGAAGGTGGGTCGAAGCGACTTAATTGTCTAGACCTGTGTCTATCCCTGTATTGGGAATGGCGTGAACATATTTATTTATTTACAGTTTATTTATGATTTAAGGTAAAATGCCTACAATACTCCATTCTTTATAAACCCATAACAATTACATTAACTATTTTTAAAATAATAAAACAAACAATTATTGAAACCAAAATCATTCTGTTTAGTTTTTTTTTATCATTGAGCCATTTTCTTAGGCAATAAACGTGATACGTATCTACATCTATACGTATCTACGTGATAGTACATAACTCTATTGAGTTTGACAAGCTATGTATGCACTGGCAGCACATGGATAAGCCCTTAAGGACCAGCATGAATAGGATTTACCAAATTAATAAAAATTCACCTCGGTACCAGGCACCCTGCACCGTAAATGTCAATGCCATCACCGATTGCTTAATTTGGCCTGGTGATTTCCATGGAAGTTATTCAGATAATCTATGATCAGCTCATGCCATTTGCAACGCCTTTCCATTATTCGTTTCCAATGACTTCCATGGGTAAACAGGGTGGCCCCCTACCCCTAATATTTATAATATTATCTCATTTATTACTTTCGACCCAGCTTTGTTGTCTTTTTGAATAAATATGTATTTATTTTATTTAATTTAGATTATGTTTTATATTTCATGGCTAACTAGATATCTTAGAAAATGCGTTATCAGGAAAAAAAAATAATTTTTTTTATAAAGTTTTATCGTAGCGCCATCTATGGCCACAACGCGACGACAGATCACAAGTATGCTTTCAAACATGTAGCGACATCTAATGTTCAATATTAGCAACTCTTTTCTTAATCTGTATCATGGAAGTAATTTATGCCGTCTTATATAAATGTATTATCTGAGTTAATTGTATTCATATCTACTTGTGGTAAAAAATAAGAAAGTTAAATAAAAGAAACAATAGCAAAAGTGTAATGAAAATGTCGAACATCCGTATTTCTTTATAGCTATACTGATAACTATTAGAATTAGTAGTTTCAAAAACGATAACGTTAACAAGATAAATGGAACATTAATTTCTGAAACAATTTAGGGTAAACACATTTAATAATCAGCGTACAACTTTTATTGGGGCAGCACTCTTGCCCGGTGGTCCCAAAAATTAGAGATAGTTGAAGAAAAAGATAGAAGCAGAAGGTTACACATGTTTAAATTAATATTCCTTGATTACAAAGTACGCGAATGACATTTGTAAAGTGGCATTGACAAAAACAATTTATCAGGTACAATTTAAAATGCGTGCAGAAGGCAGGTTCTAATAAACTTTTGTTCTTATCTCTCTTCAGTTTGCTTTTTTTCTTAATTTTCATCTGTCATATCGTGACCGTGGCGACATCTAGTTACTGGCTCTTATAATGAATAAGTTCAGTATTATATTTAAGGATTAAATTTTTTTAATAAATATTAAAAATAAAGTTAATTTCAGAATATCACGTACATTCCATTGCAATATTTCACAATTAAATAACAAGTTTCCGTAGTGTAGCGGTTATCACGTGTGCTTCACACGCACAAGGTCCCCGGTTCGATCCCGGGCGGAAACAGTTTTTTTCAATTTTCTTGATCCGATTCCAATTTTTTTTTAATTTATAAACATCTTTACATGAATGAAGTGGAAAATAATGAAATGATTTTATCTGTCAGTTTTACGTTTAAGCCACTAAATCGATTTTAAACATTATTTCCAATAGACAACTACATCATCAGTAAGTAAAATTTAAGTTATTCAAGAGATCACAGAAACGAAGACATCAATAAGGTTATTGTGTGAATATAATTAATTACCCCAGTATTGGGGTAGACGGAGGTCCAGACAATTAAGTCCTTTCGACCCACCTTTCACTGAAGATATTTTTTGAATGTGACAGATGGTGAGCTTGTCGCCGTCTTTATGTCCAAGCCAATGATATAAATCCTAGATAAGTTTTAAAAAAATCTCTAACTTCACCGGTTTTTAAAGGGGTCGTAAGCAAGAGCTTAACTAAGAAGTTCGGGTTAGATTCCCGAACCGTTCAATGATGAAAATCACTTTTACTACATAATACAGACGTATCAGGTCTGTATGTTCGTAGTATCTTCGTTGTTTCTTATACACAAGAGCTAGCAAACTAAGCTGTTAACTTACTTTGGGATCAGAGCAATGCGTGTGATGTTGGCCCTGTCTATGTATTTATTTTTTAGTCTCTGAATTTATTAATTTTGTTTTTTTTAGGTATTAAAATATACCTTTTTAATTTGTTAGTATTTATTTTTTTAAAAGGTCGTTTTAATTAATGTGAATTTAATTACAATCAGTTGTGCTTTTTAAAAAGTTTATTTGGCGCTTACCCATGATTATTATCTGAATTATTTACAACCTTACGTAATGTTAATGTCAGTCTTACTCAACAAATTGTCTTTTTATTTATTTAAAAGTTGCTCCAACAAAATGTACACCATCATAAGCAGTATAAAAATTAACATATTTACAAGGAAAGGTAAGTGTCACTCCAATTATAGGTGCAAACTACAATTTTATAAAATAGCAACAATATTTAGGAGGAATTTAAAACTAATAAAATACAGTTAAAATAAATATTAAGTTAATGCATCTAAAACATTTTCTTATACTAAACTATAACCCAAATAAATTACAAAGTTGAGATAACCGATTACATTCCTTAAATACTGTCCACTTAACTACAGTCTGTCTGTAAATATATGGAGTTTATTAGAAAAAATATCTATTACAGGTAATTTTTGATGAAGCCTGGAGACATTAGTACTCCTATCCAGATCTTTGATAGTAACATTGACATTTAAATTGTGAAGAGCATTATAATTCCTTTTTAATCTGTTTAGAGAAGAATAATGTCCCAAGTTTGATTTTGAAATTATCTTTATAGTCTATAGACCCGATTTCGATCCCAAGCTGGCAGGCTGGAACCAATGGGTTTTTTCAATAATTTATGTAGCAATTATATCGTTGGCTTGGACATTATGACGGCGACTGGCTTATCACCTGTCACGTTGTCCCGAAAATATCTTCGGTGGAAGGTGGGTGGAAGAGACTTAATTGTCTAGACTAGACCTCTGTCTACCCTTGTATTGGGAATTGCGTGAAGATATTTATATATTTTTATTTATTTTATTGAGTTACTAAGTCACAAAAGCCGAGTGGTTGGGTGGTTGGGTGGTCGGAGTTCGAGTCAATAGACCCGATTTCGATCCTCAGGTGGCAGGCTCGTACCAATGGGTTTTATTAAAAACTTATGTATGAATTATATCATTGACTTGGACATTAAGACAGCGACTGGCTTACCTGTCCACCTATCAAGTTGTTCCAAAAATATCTTCAATGGATGGTGGGTCGAAACTACTTAATTGTCTAGACCTCTGTCTACGCTTGTATTGGGAATTGCGTGAAGATATTTATTTATTATATTTTACAATATCAATAATATTAATATTAAGTGTCCTTTGAGACACAGGTTGAGTGTAAACATTCTATTTTTGTTTTTACAGATTGAGAGGCAATGAAATAACGGATAAAAGGTCCTTTACCTAGAACTGCAGTTCGTTATTCATAACCTTGCTGAATAATAATTATTTTTTAAAAACAGAGAAATAACTATTTTGTTACTAAAAGTGTTTACTTCCTCTCCAAGTATAAAATTTTATTCGACTGTTCTAGAAATTTCTATTTTAACCTTATTACACACTTCGTTCTCTCTTCACCTTCACGCCATTCCTAATACAGGGGGTAGATACGAGGTTTATTGAGTCCTTTTTTTATAGAAATAAAAATAGAATAGACGAAACGCAGAAGTTTGTTAGACTTCTACTTCACGCCGGTATTCTGTGAGGTCGTGGTACTTCCCCGGTCGAGCCGGCCCATTCATGCAACAACAAAATCTGATGCGTGGCTCTACTACTGTTAGTGGTAGTTAATTAGTATGGGCGTTTCGCAAGGTTCGATTCTTAGCCCATTACGTTTTCTTATTTATATTAATGATTTACCCTACTTTGTTGTGAATAAACATGACATAGTATTATTTACCGATGATACTTCTTTAACTTTTAAAATCAAACTACATCTTGTAACATTTTACCAGGTGAACAATACTTAGTGTGGTATAGTTGAAAGCAAGTAATTTGTTTTTAAATGCCACTAAAACAAAATGTATACAATTTTCAACATACAACGTTAAACATATTGGTGGCACCAATGTTCTTATAAATGGGAAAGAATTAGACCTTGTAGAATAGTCTGAATTCTTGGAATAACTCTTGATGCAAAACTGCAATGAGTCCCCCTTTTATTCACAATTGCAAGCAAACTGAGCTCTGCAGCATAAGGTGTAAGAAAAATAAGATGCCAAACTGATGAAAAAACAGCTACAACTGTTTATTTTAGTTATTTCCATAGCATACCTTTTTATTTTTTTATTTATTATTGAATTATTTTTAATTTACTTGAAATTTCTGTACCACCTTAGTTTAATACTCACTGGTGCTTAGATCCTCAGCAACTTGCTTGCCTGGAAGAGATGCTTTTTAGTGATAAGGCTGCCAATTGGAACACACATAAATTTTCTTATTCTTTGTAAATATCTTTCTTTTGTTTATGTTTATTGATTCATTTACAGTAACTGTACAGAGTGTAATTAATTCATTCATTAATTCATAAAGTTATGTGGTATTTTGGCATGGGAACAAGCAATTGATGTTTATTTTGCAAAGAGGATCATAAGCGCTAATTAGATTTTAAATTCTAAGAAAAACTCTTGAGAAAAATTTAAAGGAATAAACATTTTAACCTTGAAACATACGTATAAAAACGTAAATTATGTATATAAAAACATTAACAATTTTAAAAAGAATACTATAGAACTTTATGTTAATATCAACAAAGAAACACTTGTAACGCCAGTTACTAGACTCCACAGAGTAAGTTACTCGTTCATGCTTTGGTATGTATGCCGTAAATGTGCATAGTCTGCCTATTAACAGAAAAAAACAGGGTTATTATGATTTAATAAATAAAATATATAAATATCTTCACGCAATTCCCAATACAGGGGTAGACAGAGGTCGAGCCTAGACAATTAAGTCCCTTCGACCCACCTTCCACCGAAGATATTTTCGGGACAACGTGACAGGTGGTGAGGCCGTCGCCGTCTTTATGTCAAAGCCAACGATGTAATTCGTACATAAGTTTTTGAAAACCCCATTGGTACGAGCCTGCCACCTGGGGATCGAAGTCGGGTCTCTCGACTCGAAATTCCGACAACCCCACCACTCGGCTATCGTGACTTAAATGACTTATGATTTAATGAATACATTAATGATAGTAATTTATATCACATTCTCACAAAAAAAAGGCTCCGTTTGTTTCGAAAGGACTCAATTGTCTGGACCTCTGTCTACATCAGTATTGGGAATTGTGTGAAGTTTTTTTTTTAAATAAATATATACATGTACTCATCTAAGATTCGAGTATAAACTTCATCACTCAAATGTTCACTCTTTGCGAGATTCGTAACCGCGACCCTCTGCTTCTAAGACATCGAACTCGACTGTCGGGTCGTCAAATTTATAAAGTTAATTTAGTAAATTAGTCATATATGTAATTACGTAAAAGACAGTACGTTAAGGCGTTTATTTTTTTTCCGGTAAGTCGAAAACAAAGAACAAAGGCCATGGCTTTAGCGTGCTTATGACAACTCTGTTTCGAGCCTGTGCAGCATTCAGTGCCTCTTTAGACAGCTTCAGTGGAACTCGTTCAATAATACTTTGTACTTCTACAACGACGTTTCTTAAATTTGTGTGAATAAAAATAATTAGTGCATTGATTATAAACATCATTGGATATAACAGAGCAGGTAAATAAATTATTCAATTTTTTTTGGTAATCTTACTTTGGCGGTCTTCCGGACGAATGGCGCGGCTGGTTTTAAAGCGGGTTCGATATCTGGATGAGTCAATGTCGAAAAGTGCAATTTCCACATTGTCTTTTGTAGCTAAAGGCACTGGCTACTTACTTTGGAATTAAACGTATGTTATTAATAATTAGTGGGTGGTCGGAATTTCGAGTCAAGAGACCCGAGTTCAATCCCCAGGTGGCAGGGACGTATCAATAGGTTTTAAAAAAAAAAAAAACTTATGTACGAATTATATCCCTGGCCCCACCACCTGTCACGTTGTCCCGAAAATATCTTCGGTGGAAGGTGGGTCAAAGGGACTTAATTGTCTAGACTAGACCTCCGTGAAGATATTTATTTATTTTATTTCTATTTATTTATATTAAATAATATTCTTTCCCACTTCTCCAGGAGGTGAATTCTTTATTTAAAAAGGTTTTAAAGTTTTTTAGCCTTCTCAAACACATACAATTTCGTACGGTGGTGGTCAAATTCGATTCTCGGACGGGCCAATGATACCTTAATTTTTTTAAAATAAATAAATAATAAAAATGTGTTTTACTAAACACTTTTTTGCTTTGTCTGCTGGTCTGCGTGTTTGTGGTACCATTATTGATTCCGATTCCATATAAACTTATAAAAAAAATTCAAAATTCGGGCATTTGGTGTCAAGTTAAGACATTTCAATAAATTTATATTGGTATGCGGAAATAGGCTATCAATTTCCAATGGGACATACATGCATTTATACATTACATATACAGGTATCTCATTCCTCGGAAATGAACGCATTTGTAAACTTCATTTGAAACGTTTCTGACGTTTTCTAAGACTTCAGTACACCCACAACCACGTACGTACATAACATTACGGTGGTGGTCGCGGGTTCGAATCTCATTCATGTTAGTTTGATTTTTTAATTTTTTGTTTACTAAATTGAATCAGTTTAACTGACACGTATGGTACACGGTGGCTAAGAGGTAAGAGCGTTGCCACGGTACGGTAAAAGTCGCGGTTTCGAATTGCGTGTTTGAATTGAATAAGTGAATGTTCAGCATGGTTTACATGATAAAAAAAATAATAAAATAAAATATCTTCACTTAATTCCCAATACAGGGGTAGACAGAGGTCTAGTCTAGACATTTAAGTCCCTTCGACCCACCTTCCACCGAAGATATTTTCGGGACAACGTATAGGTGGTGTACAGGTCGCCGTCTTTATGTCCAAGCCAACGATATAATTTGTACATAGGTTTTTAGAAAAACCCATTGGTATGGCCGCTTGAGGATCGAACTCGGGTCTCTCGACTCGAAATTCCGACCACCCAACCACTCGGCTATCGTGATGTTTGTGACCTGTGGTTACATGATTAAAATTAAAAAATCATATAATAAGGTATTTGAAAGGGACGAAGAAAGAACGAAGTGTCAAATTTGAGTAAATCAGGAATGTCTAGAACAGGTGAATGAAATTGTATACTTGGGGAGTGCGTATAGCCGGGATGGAAGATGTGATTTAGATGTGGACAGGCGTGTCGCTGCCGGGAACAAAGTCAATGGTGCCCTGACTGCGTTAATCAAAAGGCAAGGCGTTGTGAAAAGTGCACGCCTTGCAATACATAACGCAGTGTTGGTACCGACTTTGTTATATGGCAGCGAAACCTGGGTATGCCAGAAGAAGCATAAAAGCAGGTTGAATGCAGTGGAGATGCGATCTCTTCGTAAAATGTGCGGCCTTACCATGGCCGACCGAAAGCGAAACGAAGAGATTCGCAATATGGCAGGTTTGAAAGATGACCTTGTCTCAAAAATGGATAAGGGCGTGCTTCGATGGTTTGGGCACGTTGAGCGAATGAGTGAAGACCGAATGGTGAAGAAAATATATAGCGCGAAAGTTAATATTGAAAGGTGTCGAGGTGGACTGAGATTAACTTTAGAAGACCATGTGAGCAAATTGCTCGAAAAGAGGAGGGTCAAGAGTACTCGGATACCTAGACGTGCATGTGTGAAGAAGATGATGAATCTGAAAGAAGCGAAAGAAGTATGTAGGGATCGTGACACTTGGCGATCTGTTCTCTCTGGCTACCCCGTCAGGGATTGTGCGTGAAGATAAATATATAATAAAAAAGTAATTAAGATACATCATGAGTCATCGCGATTAGAGACAGGGCCATTTTGATGATCCATAAATAATTACACAGTCCACGGCGAAACCGTAATTTAATAATATGGACAATGGCTTCTAATTACACATAGTCATTCTTGTCACTGAACACTCAATTGCCATGCCGTTTGTCACTAGTGAAGCGTTCTTAATTGTACATACATACGTATATATGTACGCCCAGACGTAGGTAGTTAGGGACAACATCACATACATTTCTCTGATCCGAAACTAAGCAGCTTAAGCACTTGTATTATGGAATCGGAAACAACGAAGTTACACACACACCCATACTCGTGACAATGTAGAAAATGTGGTTCTCTACATCGACCCGAAAGCGAATCGAACACGGGACCTCAGAGCCGGCGAGACAGTGGAAATCTGAGACTCGTCCACGGACGTCGTCGCGGAGAAATATAAGTTTTATTTTTTGGAAAAGGTAGAATTATACAGTCACTCTACAGTCTCCTGGTGGGATTGAAGTCTCACACAGACACACAATGAATTTCAATTTATTTTGTATATATATATATATATATATATATATATATATATATATATATAAATATATATATATATATATATATATATATATATATATATATATATATATATATATATATATATATATATATATATATATATATATATATATATATATATATATATATATATATATATATATATATATATATATGTATATATATATATATATATATATATATATAGAGTTTACAATATCCTAATGGCAACCGATAGATGGCGGCATCTCAAAAATGTCAGACCAAAATAATCAGACCGAAATAGGCAGAAGCATCTAAGGTGCGAGTAGTCTGGTAATGCGATCGCCAATCCGTCTGTCAAGCGTGGCGATTATGGCAAATCCTTGAGAGAGACCTATGTCCTGCAGTGGACTTTAACGAGCCGTTATGTATGTTATATTAGTACATAATACAGTTTGCTAGGACATGAGAGAGACCTATATGTCCTGCAGTGGACTTTAACAGGCCGTTATGTATGTTATATTGGTGCATAATACAGTTTGCTAGGACCTTGAGAGACCTATGTCCTGCAGTGGACTTTAACGAGCCGTTATGTATGTTATATTGGTGCATAATACAGTTTGCTAGGACATGAGAGAGACCTATGTCCTGCAGTGGACTTTAACAGGCCGTTATGCTTATGTTATATTAGTGCATAATACAGTTTACTAGGACCTTGAGAGACCTATGTCCTGCAGTGACTTTAACAGGCCGTTATATGTTATATTAGTACATAATACAGTTTGCTAGGACCTTGAGGAGAGACCTATGTCCTGCAGTGGACTTTAACGAGCCGTTATGTATGTTATATTGAGTACATAATACAGTTTACTAGGACCTTGAGGAGAGACCTATGTCCTGCAGTGGACTTTAACAGGCCGTTATGTGTATGTTATATTAGTGCATAATACAGTTTGCTAGGACCTTGAGAGGACCTATGTCCTGCAGTGGACTTTAACAGGCCGTTATGCTTATGTTATATTAGTGCATAATACAGTTTGCTAGGACCTTGAGAGACCTATGTCCTGCAGTGGACTTTAACAGGCCGTTATGTATGTTATATTGGTGCATAATACAGTTTGCTAGGACCTTGAGAGACCTATGTCCTGCAGTGTGGACTTTAACAGGCCGTTATGTATGTTATATTAGTGCATAATACAGTTTGCTAGGACCTTGAGAGAGACTCTATGTCCTGCAGTGGTTTAACAGGCCGTTATGTATGTTATATTGAGTGCATAATACAGTTTGCTAGGACCTTGAGGAGAGACCTATGTCCTGCAGTGGACTTTAACAGGCCGTTATGCTTATGTTATATTAGTGCATAATACAGTTTACTAGGACCTTGAGGAGAGACCTATGTCCTGCAGTGGACTTTAACAGGCCGTTATGTATGTTATATTAGTACATAATACGGTTGCTAGGACCTTGAGAGAGACCTATGTCCTGCAGTGGACTTTAACGAGCCGTTATGTATGTTATATTAGTACATATTACAGTTTGCTAGGACCTTGAGGAGAGACCTATGTCCTGCAGTGGACTTTGAGCCGTTATGTATGTTATGTTAGTACATAATACAGTTTGCTAGGACCTTGAGAGAGACCTATGTCCTGCAGTGGACTTTAACAGGCGTTATGTATGTTATATTAGTGCATAATACAGTTTGCTAGGACCTTGAGAGAGACCTATGTCCTGCAGTGGACTTTAACAGGCCGTTATGTATGTTATATTGGTGCATAATACAGTTTACTTTAACAGGCCGTTATGTATGTTATATTAGTACATAATACAGTTGCTAGGACCTTGAGAGAGAGACCTATGTCTGCAGTGGACTTTAACAGGCCGTTATATGTTATATTAGTACATAATACAGTTGCTAGGACCTTGAGAGACCTATGTCCTGCAGTGACTTTAACAGGCCATTATGTATGTTATATTGAGTACATAATACAGTTGCTAGGACCTTGAGAGAGACCTATGTCTGCAGTGGACTTTAACAGGCCGTTATGTATGTTATATTAGTGCATAATACAGTTTGTTAGGACCTTGAGAGAGACCCATGTCCTGCAGTGGACTAACAGGCCGTTATATGTTATATTAGTGCATAATACAGTTTGCTGGGACCTTGAGAGACCTATGTCCTGCAGTGGACTTTAACAGGCCGTTATGTATGTTATATTAGTACATAATACAGTTTACTTTAACAGGCCGTTATGTATGTTATATTAGTACATAATACAGTTTACTTTAACAGGCCGTTATGTATGTTATATTAGTACATAATACAGTTTACTTTAACAGGCCGTTATGTATGTTATATTAGTACATAATACAGTTTACTTTAACAGGCCGTTATGTATGTTATATTGAGTACATAATACAGTTTACTTTAACAGGCCGTTATGTATGTTATATATTAGTACATAATACAGTTTACTTTAACAGGCCATTATGTATGTTATATTAGTACATAATACAGTTTACTTTAACAGGCTGTTATGTATGTTATATTAGTACATAATACAGTTTACTTTAACAGGCCGTTATGTATGTTATATTAGTACATAATACAGTTTACTTTAACAGGCCGTTATGTATGTTATATTAGTACATAATACAGTTTACTTTAACAGGCCGTTATGTATGTTATATTAGTACATAATACAGTTTACTTTAACAGGCCGTTATGTATGTTATATTAGTACATAATACAGTTTGCTAGGACCTTGAGACGTTGATAGGCTCCGCCAAATAAAGTTCAATGAAAGGTCAGTCAAAAGGACTTAATTGTCTAGACCTCTAGATACCCCCGTATTGGGAAAGGCGTGAAGTTATTTATATTTTGTTTTAGTTAGATTACATTACTCTAACGTAAGTTAACGTATGTAAATGTGTCATTTATATTCTTTTAATTTAAAAATAAGCCGAACGAGTCAATACACGAATCGGTTATTTAGTTTAAAACTTTACATTTACGTATAAACGTACTTATCTCAAGTGCGTAGCAATTTTAAAGATAAAATCACAAACGTATAGTTATATCCATACACAAGGCTTATACAGAACCTTTTCAAGACCCCGGTAGCGTATTTAACAGTACTGGTTTTAATTTTACGACCTTAAACTTTAAAAGTCACGATAGCCGCGTGGTTGGGTGGTCGGAATTTCGAGTCAATAGACCCGAGTTCGATCCCCAGTTGGCAGGCTCCTACCAATGGGTTTTTCAAAAAGCTTATGTACGAATTACATCGTTGGCTTGGACATAAAGACGGTGACGGGCTCACCACCCGTCACGTTGTCCCGAAAATATCTTCGGTGGAAGGTGGGTCGAAGGGACTAATAGTTTAGACTAGACCTCTGTCCCAGTATTGGGAATTGCGTGAAGATATTTATTTATTTATTTTATTTATTTTACTTTATCACTCGGATTGCCACAACGGCAAAGTGGATGGATCAAATCAAATCAAATATTTTGTTTATCGAAATAAGAACATACGTTCGTTTATCGATAGTATAGTATCCACCGCTGTCTCTAATGGAGAAAAAACAGGCGAAAGGAACACTGTGGATATTCTCTTTTTGATTGATCTTTTTTTTTTGATTGGCTAATGTCTAGCCGAGGACTTTTACAGACCGTTAAGTAAGTAAATAACAATCCAGTATTCCGTGTCAATCCTAGTGGTTGGGTGATCGGAACCCGAGTTCGATCCCCAGATGGAGATCCGCAACCTTTGGGTTTTTTCAGAACTTGCGTACGATTATTACGTACGATTTATTTCGTTGGCTGGGACATAAAGTCGGCGACAGTCTCACCATCTGTCACGATGTTCCAAAAAATGTCTTCGTTTGGAGGTGTGTCGATAGGACACAATTGTTCAGACCTCTGTCTACCCTAGTATTATGATTAAGGATATTAACAAAAATAAAGTCACGATAGCCGCGTGGTTGGGTGGTCGGAATTTCGAGTCAATAGACCCGAGTTCGATCCCCAGTTGGCAGGCTCCTACCAATGGGTTTTTCAAAAAGCTTATGTACGAATTACATCGTTGGCTTGGACATAAAGACGGTGACGGGCTCACCACCCGTCACGTTGTCCCGAAAATATCTTCGGTGGAAGGTGGGTCGAAGGGACTAATAGTTTAGACTAGACCTCTGTCCCAGTATTGGGAATTGCGTGAAGATATTTATTTATTTATTTTATTTATTTTACTTTATCACTCGGATTGCCACAACGGCAAAGTGGATGGATCAAATCAAATCAAATATTTTGTTTATCGAAATAAGAACATACGTTCGTTTATCGATAGTATAGTATCCACCGCTGTCTCTAATGGAGAAAAAACAGGCGAAAGGAACACTGTGGATATTCTCTTTTTGATTGATCTTTTTTTTTTGATTGGCTAATGTCTAGCCGAGGACTTTTACAGACCGTTAAGTAAGTAAATAACAATCCAGTATTCCGTGTCAATCCTAGTGGTTGGGTGATCGGAACCCGAGTTCGATCCCCAGATGGAGATCCGCAACCTTTGGGTTTTTTCAGAACTTGCGTACGATTATTACGTACGATTTATTTCGTTGGCTTGGACATAAAGTCGGCGACAGTCTCACCATCTGTCACGATGTTCCAAAAAATGTCTTCGTTTGGAGGTGTGTCGATAGGACACAATTGTTCAGACCTCTGTCTACCCTAGTATTATGATTAAGGATATTAACAAAAATAAAGTCACGATAGCCGAGTTGTTGGGTGGTCGGAATTTCGAGTCGAGAGACCCGAGTTTGATCCCCAGGTGGCAGTACCAATGAGTTTTTCAAAAACTTATGTACGAATTTCGTCGTTGGCTTGGACATAAAGGCGGCGACGGGCTCACCACCTGTCACGTTGTCCCGAAAATATCTTCGGTGGAAGGTGGGTCAAAGGGACTTAATTGTCTAGACTTGACCTCTGTCTACCCCTGTATTGGGAATTGCGTGAAGATATTTATTTATTTATTTATAACAAAAATAAAAACTGTTTGTAAGTACAATGTCGAGGGTAATAGTTGTCTCAAACATGAAGATTTCCTTGAACTAAAAAAAATATAATTATTTAATAAAGACATATTAAAGTTGTGACGGAAATATATATCGCAACTCGTCGAGTCATTGGTATACAACCTGACACAGTTACACGCAATATATAAGATTATTGTAATTTAAATAATAATTGTAATTGGCATAACATTTTAAGTCACGATAGCCGAGTGGTTGGGTTATCGAATTTCGAGTCAGGAGAGCCGAGTTTGATCGCCAGGTGGCCCGCTCGTATCAATGGGTTAAAAAACTAAGAAGTCGCGTAACTACTAAGAACCCCTCCACGTGAAGCGTAGGTCTTTTCTTTCGTTCACAGGCATCGTTGTTACTCTTTCTCTCTTTCTTCATTTTCACCTGCGGGTCTTCGCACTCACAGGTCTCAACCGATTGTGCTGTAAAGGCCTCAGGGCCAACAGTGGTATGTATGGACGTTTTAAATCGGTATGCTTCTCCTTCCTTTTGTATTTCGGCGGCGTCCCGGTCAAAAACGGTCGTTTGAAAGCATTTTCCTCGTAAAAAAAAACGTTATGGAATGCAGTTGCTTCAATCATCATCTCAGTATTCTTATACGATGATACGTGAAATACTCCAAAAAGCTTATAAAATTTAAGGAATAGTCTTGTTTTTCTTGGTACCGTCCGAACTGGAAGTTTTTGCCAATTTATGAGGTAAAAAACATACAACCGAATTACAAAAAATATGTATTTACGCCATTATCAATAGTGGGGTAGACAGAAGTCGTCGCACCTTTCACCGGTGACTAGCTGACCCAGCATACGTTGTTTTGCCATATAAAAATAGGGGTTGATCGTAGGGTGGTGAGAATTCAGGGTTTTATGTATTTTTTATCATAAAAATAATATTTAAAAATAAAACAAAATTAGGATTGGACTACCCTTAACATTTAGGGGGGGTGAAAAATAGATGTTCGATTCTCAGACCTACCCAATATGCACGCAAAATTTCATGAGAATCGGTTGAGCCGTTTCGGAGGAGTACGGTAACTAACACGGGAATTTTATATATAAGTAGATGCATATTTCACCGATGACGTATACAACGATATAAGGCAGAAGGACATGTTCTTATTTCATGTACATAACATTAATATATAAGATCTCATTACATAAGATCTATTGTTACCATTACATTCATACATTCTGGCAAATAAAATATTGATTGATTGATTCACATTTTTTTGGATAAAGCAGGTGGTGAGCCTGTCGCCGTCTTTATGTGTATGTAAGGATCGTGACACTGATCTGTTATCTCTGGCTACTCCGTCAGGGATTGTGCGTGAAGATAAACAATAAGTAACTTAATAAATATGCGCGGGTATAGAGCCGCGCATACTTCTTAAGTTGCAAATAAACTGCAGTAATTATTTACCATCAAGTACAATGACCACACGTTTATCCACCAAAAGGGTCGATGCGGATTTAACGACTTTTGTATCCATATGTATCATTAATGTATGGTTAAATATAATAAACAAATACATACATAAATCGATAGGTACAACATCAAATACATTGCTCTGATCCCAATATAACTAGCTAAAGCTTTCGTGTGTAGTTACCGATTCCAATCGGTAGCAATGAACTTCTAGACACCTAGACCCGAGAAAATGTTGCAAATGTGTTTCCTACTTTGTGTATGTAATAGTTTAAGCCCTAGACTCCACCCTTGCCACTATTAATTGTTTAATCAAATATTTCATCGAAAATATTGGGTGTATTAAACTATAATGTACAAATAAATAAATAAATATCTTCACGCATTTCCCAATACAGGGGTAGACAGAGGTCTAGTTTAGACAATTAAGTCCCTTCGACCCACCTTCCACCGAAGTTATTTTCGGGACAACGTGACAGATGGTGAGCCCGTCGCCGTCTTTACATCTAAGCCAACACTATACTTCGTACATAAGTTTTTGAAAAAGCTATTGGTACGAGCCTACCACCTGGCGATCGAACTCGGGTCTCTTAACTCGAAATTCCGACCACCCAACCACTCGGCTATCGTGACTTTTATAATGTACAAAGTGTGTATATAATGTACAAAGTTCTCATATTTTTTATTCCACATAAATGCAGCGCGTATTTAGCAGAAGCGATTTTTGTCGGGTAAACAGCGTGACCTTTAAAGGTTAGGAATGTGTTTATTTTATTATTGTACATAAAACAGACTAAGACAAGGCGTGTTAAAATTAAGATTTAAAGGTATTGTAAAGGGAGGCAGGTGCCGTGTTTTTAGAAACACAAACAATTTAAATAATTAAGTACAGAATTTACATAAAAGTTAAAAGAATATTACAGAAAGAAATATACAAATAGTGAAATTATCTAGCATCTACACGCGTCACGATAAGCCAGTGGTTGGGTGATCGGAATTCTAGTCAAGAGACCTGAGCTTAATCCCTAGGTTACCTACCTGGGGATCGATCCAATAGGTTTTTTTTTTCAAAACTTATTTCGATTATTTTTATATCGTTGGCTTGGATATAGAGACGGCGATAGGCTGACCTGTCACGTTGTCCAGGTGGATCGAAAGGACTTATTTGTCTTGAACTTTGTCTACCCCAGTATTGGTAATGGTGTGAAGATATTTATTTTATTGGGCTTTCCAAACATTTCATTTATGTGTTCAAATTTTATATAAATAAATACATACGGATATGTGCGTGACATAGGGGGTACAGAAATGTTTTAGTATTTCTACCTCGATGAATGGTATTTATATTTATCTGAGAGAGCAAGTATGGACAATCTACTATTAAACGTCGTAATTCATATTAAAACTAGCTCTTTTTTCTGCTCCCTTTGCTCCCTTCCGTGTTCAGTGAAACCGCAAGCAATTGCGGTTTCACTGAACACGGAACCCTAATTATTTTTCTAAAATAAATGTAACCCAAGTTGCTCTCCAAAAGTTGGCTTTGCCCGCGCTTTAAAAGTTCGCGAAGCCCTTATTATTTTCGAAAATAAAAATTGCCTAAATTACTCTTTATGACATCAGCTATCTGCCAGTGAAAGTCCGGTTAAAATCGGTCCAACCATTTCATAGATTAGTCAGAACCAAACAACAAATAATAAAGGTATTAACTTTTGAACCGCGGGCAAAGCCACGGTTTCGCAGCTAGTTTTTCATACTTCTTATCTATACATACATAAAAATAAAATTGGAGAGTCTGTTTGTAATATTGAAATAACCGTTTTTTACTACACGTATATGAATATATACGGCACATACACCAAAATAATTTTTTTTGCAATTTTTGTCTGTCTGCTTGTTTCGGCTAATCTCTGTAACGGCTGGACCGATTTTAACAGGACTTTTACTGACAGATAGCTAATGTTATAAGGAGTAACATAGGCTACTTTTATTTTAGAAACATAATTAGAATTCCGCGTTAAGTGTTAAACTGCGGGCAAAGCCACGGTTTCGCAGCTAGTTTTTCATACTTCTCATCTATACATACATAAAAATAAAATTGGAGAGTCTGTTTGTAATATTGAAATAACCGTTTTTTACTACACGTATATGAATATATACGGTACATACACCAAAATAATTTTTTTTGCAATTTTTGTCTGTCTGCTTGTTTCGGCTAATCTCTGTAACGGCTGGACCGATTTTAACAGGACTTTTACTGACAGATAGCTAATGTTATAAGGAGTAACATAGGCTACTTTTATTTTAGAAACATAATTAGAATTCCGCGTTAAGTGTTAAACTGCGGGCAAAGCCGCGGGGGGCAGCTGGTCCTTTATAAATCGGCAACAATGATGTCATTTTCATTTGTAAATGTGTGGTGGTATCTTAAGGTATTTATTGGCAGAGATATGAATTAAAAAAACAACTTCAACAATTTATATGATATTGAACAGAATAGTAATAAACAGAAATAAACAGAATATAATAGTAGTAAAACGATAGTCTTCGTGGGAACAACAAAACATACATTCTCTGATATCAAACTAAGCAGCGTAAGCACTTATATTCTGGAATCAGAAACAACGAAGGTACCACAAACACCCAGACCCGAGAAAATGTAAAAAAAATCATATTTTGCAAATGGAAAAATGGAATAATTTTATCAAATTAGTGTATTGTCATCGGTCCTGAAATCTGGCCGTTTTAAAGTGGGTCAAAATCGCGCCCGAATAAGTCGGTAACAAACATACAAACATACATACAAGTGATAAAAAGTGTTTTCTACATTAATTCGATCGGCAATCGAACTGGGAACTTCAGAGCTAGCGACACTATGAAATCCGGTGTGTACGCCACTCGTCCATGGAAGTCGTCAATTATATATAATAGCTGATTTATGGCTACCGGCAATGCCATCTCTTATATTTCTATATGTTTTTCTGTTTCTCTCTTCATTACTGACATCCTTCTTGTTGCTTCTTTTCAAACTATAACGGTCCACCTTCCCCTCCTGCATTATATCTTCATCAGCTTCTATATCAAGGTTGTTTGGAAGAGATTCGAGTCTGCATTTCGTATTTAGAATATTCTTATTCACAATTAGAGCAATTTATGTGATGTTTTCTTTATCTATATATTTATACTTTTTAACTGCAGGTACATAATGTCAGCTGTGAAACAGTTTCCCGTGGAGAAAGAGTACGAGAAGAATCCTGATATGGCACCGGATGACATACGGAAGCTAAGAGAATGGCTTAAGACGCAACCACATTTACCGGGGAACATTTAGATGGTAAGTAATCTATACCCTACCTACTTCTTCTTCAGGTGGAAGATGGTACATTGGAGGTCTTAAATATAAACGCTGTTTTATGTGATTAAATTAAAGAGAAAAATAAAGTGCATAATAAACGCTCTTCTTAGCTCGTTCTAGCTTCACGCATTTCCCTATACAGAGGAAGAACGAGGTTTAGACAATTTTGTCATTTCGACCTCTTTTTCAACGGAGCTTATTTTAGGAATGTGACAGGTGTCACATTCCTAAAATAATTTTGAGAAATGCATTTCGAGCTGGAGCTTATTTTGGAGCTGGAGCTTAGAAATGCATTTCGAGCTGGAGCTTATTTTAGGAAAGTGACAGGTGTCACATTCCTAAAATAATTTTGAGAAATGCATTTCGAGCTGGAGCTTATTTTAGGAAAGTGACAGGTGTCACATTCCTAAAATAATTTTGAGAAATGCATTTCGAGCTGGAGCTTATTTTGAGTTGGAGCTTAGAAATGCATGTCGAGTTGAGTTATTTTAGGAATGTGACGGGTGTCACATTCCTAAAATAATTTTGAAAATGCATTTCGAGCTGGAGCTTATTTTGGAGCTGGAGCTTAGAAATGCATGTCGAACTGGAGCTTATTTTAGGAAAGTGACAGGTGTCACATTCTAAAATAATTTTGAAAATGCATTTCGAGCTGGAGCTTATTTTGGGCTGGAGCTTAGAAATGCATGTCGAACTAGACTTATTTTAGGAAAGTGACAGGTGTCACGTTCCTAAAATAATTTTGAAAATGCATTTCGAGCTGGAGCTTATTTTGGAGCTGGAGCTTAGAAATGCATGTCGAAACTGGAGCTTATTTTGGGAAAGTGACAGGTGTCACATTCCTAAAATAATTACGAAAATGCATTTCGAGCTGGAGCTTATTTTGGAGCTGGAGCTTAGAAATGCATGTCGAACTAGACTTATTTTAGGAAAGTGACGGGTGTCACATTCCTAAAATAATTTTAATGCATTTCGAGCTGGAGCTTATTTTGGGCTGGAGCTTAGAAATGCATGTCGAACTAGACTTATTTTAGGAAAGTGACGGTGTCACATTCCTAAAATAATTTTAATGCATTTCGAGCTGGAGCTTATTTTGGGCTGGAGCTTAGAAATGCATGTCGACTGGAGCTTATTTTAGGAAAGTGACAGGTGTCATTCCTAAAATAATTTTAATGCATTTCGAGCTGGAGCTTATTTTGGGCTGGAGCTTAGAAATGCATGTCGAACTAGACTTATTTTGGGAAAGTGACAGGTGTCACATTCCTAAAATAATTTTGAAAATGCATTTCGAGCTGGAGCTTATTTTGGAGCTGGGCTTAGAAATGCATGTCAACTGGAGCTTATTTTGGGAAAGTGACGGGTGTCACATTCCTAAAATAATTTTGAAAATGCATTTCGAGCTGGAGCTTATTTTGGAGCTGGGCTTAGAAATGCATGTCGAACTAGACTTATTTTAGGAAAGTGACAGGTGTCACATTCCTAAAATAATTTTGAGAAATGCATTTCGAGCTGGAGCTTATTTTGGAGCTGGAGCTTAGAAATGCATTTCGAGCTGGAGCTTATTTTAGGAAAGTGACAGGTGTCACATTCCTAAAATAATTTTGAAAATGCATTTCAGGCTGGAGCTTATTTTGGAGCTGGAGCTTATTTTGGAGCTGGAGCTTAGAAATGCATGTCGAAACTGGAGCTTATTTTAGGAAAGTGACAGGTGTCACATTCCTAAAATAATTTTGAGAAATGCATTTCGAGCTGGAGCTATTTTGGAGCTGGAGCTTATTTTGGAGCTGGAGCTTAGAAATGCATTTCGAGCTGGAGCTTATTTTAGGAAAGTGACAGGTGTCACATTCCTAAAATAATTTTGAGAAATGCATTTCGAGCTGGAGCTTATTTTGGAGCTGGAGCTTAGAAATGCATTTCGAGCTGGAGCTTATTTTAGGAAAGTGACGGGTGTCACATTCCTAAAATAATTTTAATGCATTTCGAGCTGGAGCTTATTTTGGAGCTGGAGCTTAGAAATGCATTTCGAGCTGGAGCTTATTTTAGGAAAGTGACAGGTGTCACATTCCTAAAATAATTTTGAGAAATGCATTTCGAGCTGGAGCTTATTTTGGAGCTGGAGCTTAGAAATGCATTTCGAGCTGGAGCTTATTTTAGGAAAGTGACAGGTGTCACATTCCTAAAATAAGCTCCAGCTCGAAATGCGTGAAGCCTATCGCCGTCTTTATCAAAATTTTATCAAGAATTTACAAATCAGCGATTTAAATCGTACATAATTTTTTTCAAAACCTTATGGAATTTAAATTGACAAATTGGACGAGCGTACCTCCTGTGGATCGAAACTTGGGTCTCTTGACTCGAATTCACATCACCCAACGGCTTTCGGTACGGCTATCGTGACTTCTTGGCTTGGGTTTTCAGAATCTCAACGCGTCTTCACTTTAGCTTCCACCCTACGAACCTTGTATAAACATAAGTAATAAATAAATAAAATTAAAAAAAGAATACGCTTTTGTAAATAATAATCAATATCCAATTTCTTCACGCAATTCCCAATACAGGGGTAGACAGAGGTCTATTCTAGACAATTAAGTCCCATTGACCCACCTTCCACAGAAGATATTTTCGGGACAACGTAACAGGTGGTGAGCCCGTCGTTATATCCAAGACAACGATGTAATTCGTACATAAGTTCATGAAAAACCCATTGGTACGAGCCTGTCACCTGGGGATCGAACTCGGGTCTCATGACGCGAAGTTCCGACCACCCAACCATTCGGCTATCGTGACTTTTTTTACGCTTTTGTAACTAGTGGAATTAAAACGTAGAAAATAATTTTCTATAACTAAATAAAATAGCGCGATTAAGAATAAAATGTATCTTAAACAAGCTTTGTTCTTAAAATATTCTAACATACGAGTATCTACCTCAATTGACGTCGAGCACTCCACGCATTTTTAGGATACACTTCTTTTATTTCCAATCACTTTGTTTTATGAACTTATGGAAAATTATGTTCTAAGTTTTACTTCGCCTAGTTAACAAAGCGTGTTTTTTAATATTTTTTTCTAATTTTACTTGTTTTAAATATTTTGTTTAGCTATAAAAGCATATATTTTTTTAGTTATATAACTCTCTTATATAACTCTATTATCTAACTCTCTTATACTGTTGTAATAGGTCCTTTATAAGTATGCGTAGTTTCAATTCAATCCCACGTTTCAAAGTGGGTGGAAATTACGTTCAAAGATTTCATTACATACATATATAAGTACACATATACCAAGCTAATAAATGTTAATAAATTTATTTTTATTTTATTTATCTTCACGCACAATCCCTGACGGGGTAGCCAGAGAGAACAGATCGCCAAGTGTCACGATCCCTACATACTTCTTTCGCTTCTTTCAGATTCATCATCTTCTTCATACATGCACGTCTAGGTATCCGAGTACTCTTGACCCTCCTCTCTTCGAGCAATTTGCTCACATGGTCTTCGAAAGTTAATCTCGGTCTACCTCGACACCTTTTAATATTAACTTTCGCGCTATATATTTTCTTCACCATTCGGTCTTCACTCATTCGCTCAACGTGCCCAAACCATCGAAGCACGCCCTTATCCATTTTTGAGACAAGGTCATCTTTCAAACCTGCCATATTGCGAATCTCTTCGTTTCGCTTTCGGTCGGCCATGGTAAGGCCGCACATTTTACGAAGAGATCGCATCTCCACTGCATTCAACCTGCTTTTATGCTTCTTCTGGCATAACCAGGTTTCGCCATATAACAAAGTCGGTACCAACACTGCGTATACAAGGCGTGCACTTTTCACAACGCCTTGCCTTTTGATTAACGCAGTCAGGGCACCATTGACTTTGTTCCCGGCAGCGACACGCCTGTCCACATCTAAATCACATCTTCCATCACGGCTAAACGCACTCCCCAAGTATACAATTTCATTCACCTGTTCTAGACATTCCTGATTTACCCAAATTTCGCACTTCGTTCTTTCTTCGTCCCTTTCAAATACCAGAACCTTAGTTTTATTAGCATTCAAACGGAGACCATTAATTTCACATTCTTCTTTCATACACGTGACTAATGCCTGCAGTTCTGCCTCTGATGGTGCTATAAGCACTGCATCATCAGCATAAAGCAGACAATTTACTTTTATGTCACCCAATTTCACACCCAAACAGCTATCTTTCAGCTTCTGTAAACAGCTGTCGAGATACAGTATGAATAGCCAGGAAGACATGACACAACCCTGTTTTACGCCCGTTTGGACGCTAAACATGGGTGACAGGTCATGCCCTACCGCACACAGGCTTTACAGTCACAGTAAAGTGACTGCACAGCCCTTAGCAATCGACCATCCACACCATACCCCGGCAACAGTTCCCACATTTTCTTCCTTACAACCTTATCAAATGCTTTCTCAAGATCCACAAAAGCACAGAAAATCTTCTGGTTAGCAGCCAGAAGCTTCTCCGCGATCATGCGGAGAGAAAACATTTGATCCGTGCATCCTCTTCCAGGTCTAAATCCGCATTGTGCCTCCCATAGAAATCTTTCCGATTTCTCTTGCATCCTACGTGTCAAAACCTTCGAGTAAACTTTACTTGCTAAACTGGTCAAGCTGATCGCCCGATAGCACCCGCAGTCATAATGTGAACCTTTACCTTTATATAAAGGCACAATGACCGCGGATCGCCAATCATCCGGAACAGCCCCGTTCGCCAGCACAAATTGCACAGCAGATGAAAGCTGTCCCAGACGCGTGGCCCACCATACTTGACCATTTCAGCAGTAACTCTGTCTAGTCCCGCAGCCTTACCACATTTCAAACTTCTAATCGCACATTCAATCTGTTTCATACTGATGACCTCAGTGTCATCGAGGTCCGAGTCTGGCGTACCAGTCACGGCGTCACCCCCGGATCCCTCACTAAGATCATCACACGCATACATCTCTCTATAAAATTCGCTCCATCGCTGCATGACGTCCGATTTTTCTGAGAGGACGTCATTGGTTCCCGAAAGCACTTTATTCATTCTTAAGGCTGTCGCACCACTCCGGGTCCTTCCAACCTCTTTCCAGAAGAGTTTGGAGTTCTCCTTGAAGTTGTGCGACAACCTTTCGTCCGCTTCCATTCTACTCCTTTCACGCACTTCCTCAATCAATGCTTTCGTGTGAACTTTCTGGAGCTTATATCTTTCTTTCCTCTTCTCTCTCATATCCTTATCATTACTAGAGGCCAAGTAGTCTAACCATGCTTTCTTCTTCTTATTTACAGCTTCTTTCACTTCGTCATTCCATCATGCATCACCCTTTTTACCTGTTTTCACAGCTCCACACACGTCTTCCGCTGCACTAACCATTCCATCTCTAAGGCTCTGCCATATTTCTTCCACACATTCTTTCCTAACACCAATGCTGTCCAGCTTTTCGGCTACCCTTGCTTGATATTTATTCCTAGTGTCCGCTTCCTGAAGCTTCCAGCTTCGGATGCTACCGACCGACTGTGGTTCTGGTATCGCCGTCCGGTGGCGCCAACCCGCGAACAGACCCCTAAATCTAGTAATCACTAGGTAGTGATCCGTTCCCAGGTCAGCACCTCGGAACACCCGCGTATCCATCACCTGTTTTCGCAGTCGGTCATCCACCAGGAATAAATCGATCATACTTCTCTCATTCTCTCTTGTTCTAGTATACATATGGATTTTCTTGTGACTAAACATAGTGTTTGTCACAAGAAGACCCTTTTCCTTGCATACAGCCAGTATAAGCTTGCCAGCATCGTTAACCCTTTTATCGCCAACATTCCAAGCACCGACTCGTACCCTGGCCGAGCGGTACCAACCCATCCATTCAAATCACCACATACAACAATTCTTTCGTTTCCTCTAACCAAGTCTAGAACTTCTCTTACATTCTCCCAAAACTCCTCCAGCTCAGCTCTGGACGACGAAGCCACCGGCGCATAAACAGCCAAAAGGAATAACTTCGTCAGTCCCAATTTAAAGCGAACCCAGAGAAGTCTCGAGTTCACAACCTTATATTCAGTCATAACATCGACCAACCGAGACGACAGCAGCACCCCACTCCCTGGCAGGCGCTCTCGCTCTCCGGGACTCCGGACCATAGAGCTAACGCCCCGCCAGGGAGCTCTTCAGTACCACTGCCCTTCCGCTTGGTCTCCGACAAACACACGACATCTAATTCTCTTTCTTTCATTATTTCAATCAACTCATTCGTCTTATCTCTCATGCCTCCTCTAACATTCCACGTGCCAACTCTGCACTCCGTCCTCCACCTTCCGCCGTGTCGGGCTGTGCGTGACGGGTGGCGGTCCCCATCGCCGCTTTGCGCGCTGCATTTCACACCAACGGGGACGAACTGGTGTGCGTCGCCTTGGGGGGACGCCCTAACCCTCGTTGGCATGGGTGCGCAGCTGTGTAGAATTGCAGCCCTGAAAAGGGCTGGCAGGGGTCGCAACGAGCACGCTTCTACAATGACCCCCTGTTATAATAATATATAAATGTTAATGAAAACAATAAAAAAGGCTTAACACAGCATATGTTACATAAACATTAAGTAAAAATATCGTTTGTATGAATCGTAAGTATTATAAATTGTAAGTGTGGATAAAATTTATGTATAATTATAATTACATTCAGTTAAGATATAAGACAGCTGTTATATCGGCCCCCAGAATGGGTTCCCGCATTGTCGTGGCGGTAAGAGAGAACCCACATGACCGGACTAACTTAGCGGGCTATGGCCGGCCGGAAGTGGCCGCTCCAAGTGGGCTTGGTCAGCCCACTTCGGATGCCTGTTGCTGGACTTTTTTGTGCTAATTTAGATGGCTATTTAAAAAAAAAATTATTTCCTTAAGTTATACTTTGTACCGCGCGAGCTCCCACGAGAATGGGAATTATATTAAAATACAATAAACACGTTTGCATAATAAAGTATTTGGTTTATAGGTGGCCATGGAGGCTGTTGTTATGGTTGAAGTTTAGTTTTATAGTAATTTTAAATTAAGATTTACTCACACATTTTCTTTAAGAATACTTTAAGACAGTCTTATTTACCTTTGCAGGACTATACAGCATCACCATTTAACACTACTACATAATGTGATATGGCGATAGATTCAACACCTGTCACTTTGTCCCTATAAGCTTCGGTGAAAAGGTGTCGAAAATACTTTATTGTCTAGACCTCTGGCGATCCCAGTATGGGAATTGCGTGATTATGTTAAAAATATTTTAAACCTAAAGTAAAATAAAAATGTATATACAAATAGAAAATTTATTTTATGATTTTTACACTAAAGAATTGCCAATACTGAGAAAAACAGAGGTAACTAATTCCTTTCGACCCACCTTTCACCGAAGAATTTTTTTGCGACAACATGAGAGGTGGTGAGCCTGTCACCGTCTTTATATCCAAGCGAACGGTATAGTCGTATATAAGTTTCCCGAGGTTTCGAACTCGAATGTATTGATTCTAATTCAGATCATCCAACCACTCGGATATCGTGACTTCAATATTTAATAATTTAATTAACAACCTGTAAAACTGCAGAACTTTGGCCTATCCCGTAAAGAAAGGAAAGAAATTCACTTTATTCAGTGCCACAGAACAATACATTAAACAAAGAGTCATAGACCTATGACTTAATAGTAGATAAAAATATAAATATGGTGTCAACGCCTGACGCGAGATAACAGCAACCATCTGCGGTTCATAGTTGATAATTTTAATGACAGTATGTAATGTGCTTGGTCTGGTATATTTCGAGATGGTTACCTCGATTGGTAGCCGATGGTCGCATTAATATTATTCTATGTTAAATATTGGAATAATTTATTTTTTCCTGACATAAATATAAGTCACTAAGTCACAGGACTGTAAGTCACGATAGCCGAGTGGTTGGGTGGTCGGAATTTCGAGTCAAGAGACCTGAGTTCGATCCTCAAGTGGCCATACCAATGGATTTTTCTAAAAACCTATGTACAAATTATATCGTTGGCTTGGACATAAAGCCGGCGACGGGCTCACCAACTGTCACGTTGTCCCGAAAATATCTTCGGTGGAAGGTGGGTCGAAGGGACTTAAATGTCTAGACTAGACCTCTGTCTACCCCTGTATTGGGTATTGCGTGAAGATATTTTTTTACATAAATATAACATTTAAGTAAAGTCAATTAATATCTAAAATAACTCTACCTATCTATCTATCTAAAATAATCTAATATGTTTAATATGTTTATATAACTTTGTTTTATGTTTCAATGCATTAATGCCTTTCTTCATCAGATTTGGACCTGGCGATTGTGTACCACTGTTGCGATTACAGCTCTGAGGTCTCCAAGCAAGTCCTAGACCTTCACTACACACTCAGAACTCTCTTCACTACCTTCTTTAAAGATCGTGTATACGATAAACACATCGAACAAACACTGAACACTATGTGAGTATCATAAATACATATTTTTTATTATCTTCACGCACTCCCCAAGATAGTACCCCAAGATAGGGTAGTCAGAGGTCTAGATAATTTAGTAGCTTCGGACCTATATTTCACCGGAGCTAATGTTTGGGATAATGTGATAGTTGGTGAGACTGTCTTGGCTTCGTCTTTATGTCCGAGCCACCGATGAACATTGTAGATAAGTATTGAAAAAAGTCATTGGTACGAGCCTTAATAGGCTCTGGTTGGAAGTTCTTTTCCTGAGCGAGACGATCAAGAAAACCAACTTTTTCCGCATTGTTTCGGGTCTGGATGTTTTTGTTAATGCATTCATGTTTTTGATACCATAACGAATGTATTGTAAATTTATTGTATGTACATAAAAACTTTTACAACTTTAAAAAGAATTGTAACATACACAATGTTAATGCAAGGAACAAACACAAGCTTATAACGCCAGTTACTAAACTCAATAGATTAAGTAACTCATTTATGGGTTGGTATGTATGCTTTTAGAAGCATAAATCCCGGCAAAAGTGCAAAGTTTGCCTATTAACAGGTTCAAAGCATCTATTCAAGAAAAACTGTACAAAAAGGGTTATTATAATATAAATGAATATATTAATAATAGTACCTCTGGGAATGAGTTGATCGCTCCTATGCTATTCCTAATTAAATTATTGTTAGTTATTTTCTAACTCAATTATTTTATATTTCTTTTATAAAAAATGTATGTTACTTATATCGATAAATAAATGATTTGATTTGATAATGTAAGTGCTTAAGGAATTTTTTTGGGATCAATACAATGTATATGAGGTGGTCCCTATCTATGAACGTATTTATATATGGTTCAGGTTCGATTCCTCAACGAGACAATGTACAAAATCCCTTTTTTATTTTCTACGTTATTTGAGATCTGTGTGGTACCATCGTGATTTCTCATCCCATCTTACAAATGCTTAAGCTGCTTACTTCGGTATCAGAGCAATGTATATGATGCTGTCCCGTTTCTACTTATGTATTTACTATTTATTTTCAGTAATTGATGTGCAAAAAACATGCAGTCTGTTTAATAATTCGCGTCATTTTAAATTTTTATCTAGTACTGCAGTTATCGATAATTTTATTCATATGCACAAATAATTGCCAAAAATGGAATCAAAATTTAAAAAAATATAAATTGATGACGAGGGCTATGTCTCTATTACCGATCCAAAGCACAAGGTTTATTCCTATTACCGTTTTCGTAGCACCTAATACCGACCGCCTAATGAACATAACAATTCAAGTTAAGTAATGTTTTGCTGTCCCATTCTACGTTGATTTGTTTTGCCTTAGGATACAAAAAGAGTCCAGTTTCGTCGCAGATGAAAATTCTTGCCGGATAATCTAGTACCTCAATGAAATAATTTTGTTAAAAAATATTTACGCACACACTATTTATTTTCAGACTTTTCGTCCCTCTACCAACGCCCAATGCCCAAGGTGATAGGGCTATATACATTCGCTTATTAGACAGTGATGCAAGAAACTTTCACTTTGCCGATTCTCTAAGAACTCTGATGATGGCTTTCGATCTTTGGCAGCGCGAGGAAGGCACTTGGCCTGGGTAAGTTGTAACCATTCTAATAGTTTGTATGTTTCTGAAGTAAATAAGTTGACCCTCATGGACGAGTACACGTCGATTTGGATAGTGCCGCCAGTTCTCTGTCACCGGATACGATTCCGCATCGGGTTAATGTAGAAAACATTTTTATACATTTTCTCGGGTTTATTTGTGGTACATTCGTTCTCTGATTCCATAATACAAGTTTTATCTATGTAATCAGGTACACAAGTCGTGTTTCACGAAAGCGTGTGAGCAATAACTGTTTGTGTAAATGTACATGCACATTGTTGATTTTGAAAGAAACGAAAAAGGTATGTAAGGACACGATATGTTCTCTCTGGCTACCCCGTCAGCGACTATGCGTGAAGATAAGTGACACGCGGATTAGCGATCGCGGTACCAGACTCCTTTCACCTTAGAGACTGCTGCTGGTCACCGCCCTTGAATTTGATCTAAAATTTATTTATTTTTTATTCTAAAATAATGACAATTTCTTAAAATTCATCATTGTGGACCCTGTCGGATACAGCGAGTAAAAGAGAGGATGATATTATATTTTTATCTATTACTTCCATCGCTGTAAGTCACGGTAGCCGAGTGGTTAGGTGGTCGGAATTTGATGGCAAGCTTGTACCAATGGGTTTTTACAAAAACTTATGTACAAATTTATCGTTGGCTTGGACATTGAGACGGCGACGGGCTCACAACCTGTCACGTTGTCCCGAAAATATGTTCGGTGGAAGGTGTGCCGAAGGGAATTAATTGCCTAGACTAGACCTCTGTCAACCCCTGTATAGGAAGTTGCGTGGAGATTTATTTTATTTTTATATTAAAAATATATTGAAAAAGAGAATACTAGCGTGACATTACTGGTACTCCTGTTAACTACACCAACTAAGCTGCAATGCTTAGTTTACGACATTAATCGAAAGGCGGACCCCAAACTGCGAAGTTATGTTATGCAGAGTGCGGTCTGCGGTCTAAACCAATAGGCTATTAACGCTCAAATATCACGTTGTATATTTTCTGGAGTCACGATAAGCGAGTGGCAGGGTGATGGGAAATTGAGTCAAGAGACTCGAGTTCGATACCCAGGAGCCAGGCTCGTACCAATGGATTTTTCAAAAACTTATGTTCGATTTATATCATTGACTTAGAATAAAGACAGCAACAGGCTCACCACCTGTCATGTTGTCCCAAAAATATCTTCCGTGGAAGGTAGCTCGAAAGGACTTAATTGTCTAGACCTCTGTCTACCCCTGTATTGGGAATGGCGTGAAGATATATATTCTGTCTTTCGTGTTACAGATTCGTCATTATAATAGACATGGACCAAACTACATTGGGTCACGTCGCGAAGTTGGATGTCATAATAATCAAGCAGGTTTTATATTTCTTGCAAGTGAGTATATCATTGGATTTGGGATAAAGACGGCGATAGGCTCGCCACCTGTCACGTAGTCCCACAAAATGTGTTCGATGAAAGTGTGGGTTTAAAATACTTAATTGTCCAGACCTCTGTCTACCCCAGTATTGGGATTATCGTGAAGATATTTTTTTGTTAGTGCACGAGTGCATTTTTCGTTTATTTACGGCGTAAGAATATACAACCCCGCTTTCTTTCTATTGGTATCGTAACTGACTTAAGGAAAAGCCTTGACAATGAAATTGGTTACCGATACGTGGGGGCCCGTCAAGGGCTTAGATGTCTAGATCTCTGTCTATCATAGTACCGGGACTAAGCGTGAGGCTAAAAGAAATATTTTTAACAAATTGCGAAAATTTAAAATTGCACCATGCGTACTATGATTTGAAGTCACACAAAAAATGCTTTTGTAATGTCTCGATAACCAAGTGGTTGGGTGTCGGAATTCGAGTCAAGAGATCCGACTTCGATCGAATGGTTTTTTCCAAGCTACGTAACGTAAACGCACCTATTACCGCCAGTTTAAGCCATGTTCAAATTGATGTGCAAAAAATAAGCAGTCTGTTTAATAATTCGCGTATTTAAATTTTTATCTAGTACTGTAGTTGTCGATCATTTTATTCATATGCACAAATAATTGCCAAAAATGAAATCAAAATTTAAAAAAATATAAATTGATGACGAGGGCTATGTCTCTATTACCGATCCAAAGCACAAGGTTTATTCCTATTACCGTTTTCGTAGCATCTAATACCGACCGCCTAATGAACATAACAATTCAAGTTAAGTAATGTTTTGCTGCCCCATTCTACGTTGATTTGTTTTGCCTTAGGATACAAAAAGGATCTAGTTTCGTCGCAGATGAAAATTCTTGCCGGATAATCTAGTACCTCAATGAAATAATTTTGTTAAAAAATATTTACGCACACG
Organism: Sericinus montela; assembly: GCA_029286605.1. Classification (NCBI taxonomy): domain Eukaryota; kingdom Metazoa; phylum Arthropoda; class Insecta; order Lepidoptera; family Papilionidae; genus Sericinus; species Sericinus montela. The sequence continues at coordinate 6,876,901 of JAGSMR010000003.1, forward strand.
ACCAAACCATGATCTTATAGCATCTTCTTTCACTTCATTTGTATTTGTTGGTAAATTCTGTGCAACTCTTTTTGAAATTGGTGGGAAAGTGGGATCCTCTTTCATGAAATTTCGAAGTTAGTGCCTTCCAGGTACTTCATCTATGAATGAGTGTGGGTGATTTAATGTAGCCACTAATTTTGACACCGTCTCCAGTAGCTGGTTTTTTATTACAGGAATACCTAAACTTCCCAAATATTGAATACAGTCTATTTATTGGCGTTCTTCGTCCTTAGTGAGGACGGTTTGAACCCCTTAATTTTCATGCGAGTACTTGAGATATCTCTTGCCACGAAAAGTTGTATTTGGATTCCCAAATCTCTTTGTGGTTTCATAAAAACTTGCTCTATTATTAAGTTAAGTCAAAAAGTGACAGTCTATTAATGATTTTTTTATTTAAAATTGTTGTTTTTATGAATAATAAATTGCTGATTCAATATATTACATTTTAGGTACATAATATATAATTTAATTGTTTACATATAGAGATAAAATAATGTTAATTACATCATATTTACGTGAAAAAGTAATAAAAAAAGAAAATAAAAAAAATTACTTACTATTCAATTAAGAACAGTTTTTACATAACCTTTAACTAAACTATTATGGTCCGTTGTCCTTAAAAAATGCAAAAGTACAGGTAGGTCGGTAATAAGTTCTACTGAAGAAAATCGTATAGCCTTTACCGACCCAATAAAATGTATATGTATAAAGTTAATGTGTTATTGTTTAGTATATTTATATGATTATGTAGGTACAATAGCTGTGAATATTAAATATCAACAATATTTTAACAAAAAAGACAACAAGAAAAAATAAAATATTTGCGAATTATACATCATAAATCTTAAAACTTAAAAAAGAAGTTCCTTTTCACAACTATCGATTCTCTTAAATATGTGGCGCCAATAGCTCAAATATAACATGACGTACTAACGATTCTAATTAGTATAGCACTACTTATTAAGTTATTTATTATAACAAGAAAAATGGAAATTAAAATATCCGTTAAAAACCTAACAGCGACATGAGTCGGTAATGGGAATAAAATTGTTAATATTGTTTCTATTACCGCCAAATTTTAATGTACAATTTTAGGCAAATCAAATTTGTATCTTATGAAAATTAACTGTTATATGTCTTTACGAATGTGTTAAGAAGGTATCAAAACACTTGTGGTATCAACAAGGTATCAACACACAGTGTTTGCAATACAAATACATCTATATTTTCTCTAAAACAACCTGTTGTCTAACTTTAGCATAAAACTTTAAAATGACAATTTTATGAAACGGGCGGTAATGGGTGCCGATTTTAAGGGGTCGTTATTAGGTGCGTTTACGTTACGATTTATCGTTGACTTGGACAAAGAGACGGCGACAGGCGCCAAAAAAAAAAAAAGTTTTCCAAAAAAATTTCTTTGGTGAAATGTGGGTCAAAAGGACTTAATTGTCTAGACCTGTCTTCACCATTATTGGGAATGGCTTGAAGACATTTACTTTTTTTTTAGGAATGTTTCCTCGTGAGATTAAAAGGGTTCCACTTCATGAACGCACCTTACTTCATGGACAAGGTGATGATGCTGCTCAAGCCCTTCATTAAGAAGGCCCTGATGGACATCATTCACATACACCAGCCGAGCTCCGAGGAATTATATCAGTATGTGCCTAAGGAGGCTTTCCCCAAGCAAGATGGGGGAGAATACAAGGACCGAATAACTCTAAGAGGTATTAAATCCTATAAATACTATGATATTTTCAAATTTTGCTTTTGGTTTGTACGTAAACGACTTTTGATCTGGGTTAAAGACGGCGACGGGCTCACCACCTGTCACGTTGTCCCGAAAATATGTTCGGTGGAAGGTGGGTCGAAGGGACTTAATTGTCTAGACTAGACCTCTCTAGTATACCCTAGATTCTGTATTTCCCAATACAGGGGATTGGGAAATATCACGCGAAATATAATTTTTTCAGCAAAAAACCCGTTAGCCTAGTGGTTAGCGACCCGAACTTCAAAGCTGAGGGTTGGGAGCTTGAGTCCCGCGAGGGGTAAATATTTGATGAATATAAATGTATTCATTAAAATATTTGCCGTGTGGTAACGGTGTAAGAATATTGCCACTCCCTTTCTTTCCGTGGGTGTCTTAAGAGGCGAATAAGAGAAACATCGTTATGGCAACCGATAGATGGCGGGATAACCATCTCTAAAAATATCAGACCAAAATAATCAGATCGATGATGGGCAGCAGCGTCTGAGGTGCGAGGTGTCTGGTACTGCGATCGCCAATCCGCTTGCCGAGCGTGGCGATTACGGCAAATATTCCCTATGAGAGAGGCCAATGTTCTGCAGTAGACTTTAATAGGCCGTTATGTATATACGTATGCAAGACTTGGATTTTTGTTTGCATATATGAATATTATTTGTAAAATAAATAATATTCATAACTGACATAATTCCATTTGTACTGTAAGTTTACATAAAAATAAATAATAAAAATATATATTTGTGTTGTTGCATGGTATTTTATACCACATCTCTTGTTTACGACTTTCGTGGTCGAGTGGCGTACACACAGGTTTTCATGGTGTCGTCAGCTCTGATCTTTCGGGTTCGATTGCCGGACGGGTTAATGCAGAAGACTACTTTTTCTGCATTTTCTAAGGGCTGGGTCTTTGTGGTTCCTTTGCTATTTCTGATTCCTTAACACAAGGGCTTCAGCTAATTACTTTAGGATTGGAGCAATGTATATGATGTTGTACCTATCTATATTTCTATCTATATAAGTAAGTTCTTGTTGTTGTCATGATACATTTCAGATGAAATGATTGAGCGTCTGAAAACCAACAACCAATTCTTCAAGGAAGAAGGCCTCCGTCGCGTGAACGAATCTCTCAGACCCGGCGGCAAGTCCGCGGTGGAAGACATCTTCGGCATACAGGGCAGTTTTAAGAAATTAGATATTGACTAAACGGGGTGTTATTTATTTGTAAATAAAAAGGTTGCATTACTTTTGTATTTTTCTTTATCTTGAAAAAAAAAAATCTTCATGCCATTCGCCATACGAGGGCAACAGGCAACCTCTTTCTACCACTGTATTGGGTATGGTGTGAAGATATATTTGTATACCTTTTGTACAAAAAATACAAAAATGAGGATATCTTTCTTTCGCCTGTTTCTTCTCCGTCAGAGGATCCTCATTTCGAAACGGTGGTAGATTAATAAAATGACTTTATTATTTATATCGATAAATAAATAATTTGATTTTCTTATTTGGGACAACGTGCAGGAACGTATCGCTGTCTGTATGCAAACGATATAAATCATACATAAGTTAAGCCGAGTGATTGGATGGTCGGAATCTCGAGTCAAGAGACCCGAGTTCGATCCCCAGGTGGCGGGCTCGTACGAATGGGATTTTCAAAAACTTATGTACGAATTATGTCGTTGGCTTGGGCATAAAAACGGCGACGGTCTTACCACCTGTCATGTAGTCCCGAAAATATCTTAGGTGGAAGGTGGGTCAAAGGGACTTAGTTATCTAGACCAGACCTCTGTCTTAAAGTATCTGATGAAGTCTGAAATACGTTTTGAAAAAACAGCATTAGTACGAGCCCACCTGAGGATGGATTTCGGGCCTCTTGATTCACCCAACCACTCGGCTATCGTGACTTCACAATACCCTTGATACTGAAAATGTCATTCCATCATCATTAAACGCACTAGCGCTCCATAAAATTGCCGAACACATTATCGACATTAAAAAATAACAACCACACAATTATCTTTTGTTGGACGATCATTAATTTCCTTTACATATTTATATAAAAGAAGCTAGGAGCAGATCAGGTTATAGTTCCTCTGACTTTGAAACATGAAGCTGTTTACTTTGATCCTTTCTCTCATGGCTGTTTTCCTCGTGGCAGTGGTAAGTTAGTTATAAATAAATTTTCGTTTTGTATGGGGAAATTATATAAGTAGTGGACTTTATTATTTATATACTATTAGTTACATACTGTCTTCAGTAAACAAAAATTCAAACTGAATATAAAGAAATATATTTACAACATTCCCAATACTGTGGTAGACAGAGGTTTGTGCCAAAAAAGTCTTCGGTGGAAGAAGGGTCGAAAGACCTCTGTCTGCCCCTGCATTAGGCGTGAAAACACGTACTTAAAGTACGAAAAGACTCTGCTGCTCGTCTCCTGCCTTTTTATGTGAGAGTGATCGTCGAATGCAATCTGTCGGTATTCTCAAGACTTTTCCCTTCTTCTCACTACTTACTGGAAGAAAGGAAGGTATATTCTTACGCCGTAAGCATAAGGCACAGACGTAGCGTATGACTGTTCAATTTAGAAACTTTAATTTTGAAATAATACTTCCTGGGAATGGCGTGAAGATATTTCCTTTTGTAAAATAAATAAAATAAATAAATATCTTTACGCAATTCCCAATACGGGGGTAGACAGAGGTCTAGTCTAGACAATTAAGTCCCTTTGACCCAACTTCCACCGAAGATATTTTTCGGGATAACGTAAACGGGAAAATACGTACGTAGTAAGTTTTTGAAAAATCCATTGGTACCAGCCTGCCACATGGGGATCGAACTCGGGTCTCTTGACTCGAAATTCCGAATTTTTCTTTTGTCTTTTCAATAATCGCGTGTTACAGAGTGGCATGAGCACCGGCATTCAAAACGCTGGTGTACATAATCACCCAGAGCACGCTGGCTGCCACGGTCCTGGACCTGGTGGCCCACCACCACCGCCTCCCCCTGCGCCTGCACCACCAGCAAGTAAGTATATAAGTGATAGTTTTAACAGTGGTAGAGCCACGCATCAGCTTTTGTTGTTGCATGAATGGGCCGGCTCCGGCCAGGACCGGGGAATTACCACGACCTCACAGAATACCGGCGTGAAGTAGAAGTCTAACAAACTTCTGCGTTTCGTCCAGTGAGTGCAGGTAACCGGAGGCCCACACACACCCCTCCCCCAATTCTGGTGGGGGGGGGGGCACTCTAAGGCCATCACGTGAGCCACCTGCTCGTTTGCCTCCCTTTTCTATAAAAAAAAGTATAAGTGAATCAAGTCATTTATTCGTCGTAATAAGTAATAGTAATCAAAACTGTTTTAGTAATGAGATCATCTTCGGTCATAAAGTCACGATAGTATAGTGGTTGGGTGGTCGGAATTTGGAGTCAAGAGACCCGAGTTCGATCCCCAGGGGGCAGGCTCGTACCAATGGTTTTTAAAATAAAACTTATGTACGAATTACATCGTTGGCATGGACGTAAAGACGGCGACGGGCTCACCACCTGTCACGTTGTCCCGAAAACATCCTCGGTCGAAGGTAGGTCTAGGGGCTTTATTTTCTATACTAGACCTCTGTCTACCCCTGTATTGAGAATTGCGTGAAGATATTTATTTCTTATTTATTTTATTTATCTTCGAACATTCTTTCAATGCGCCTAAAACTCAATCAAAAAAATTAAATCTACTGTCTCAAAAAGATATAACCTTAAATATTTTAATCTAAAATAAGTAAATATAACAAAAAAATGTATATTTTCTTATAATATAAAGTTAAAATCTACTTACTTGTGCCTGTTTATTTAAAGTGTCTAGTTAATGATTGTACCATTCTGCTCACATATAGTATAAAATAAGAAATGAAATATCACTGACATCAAAATAATAATTGCACCGAAAATCCGTTTTTAAATGCCTTTGAATTGGGGCCTCCTCGATACAGGCTTTGCCTAGTGAGGAGGCCATAATCGATGGCGATACGCGATTCAGAGAGAAACACCTCTGCAAACTGCATCTGATCTGTTGTAAAAATGTTGTATAAACTCAAAACTTGTTGTGTAAATCAAAACTTGCCGCAAACACCCAAACCCGAGACAATATAGAAAAAGTCTATTTCTATATTGAACCATTAAAAAAAAATATCTTCACGCAATTCCCAATACAGGGGTAGACAGAGGTCAAGTCTAGACAATTAAGTCCCTTTGACCCACCTTCCACCAAAGATATTTTCGGGACAACGTGACAGGTGGTGAGCCCGTCGCCGCCATTATGTCCAAGCCAACGATGAAATTCGTACATAAGTTTTTGAAAAACTCATTGATACTGCCACCTGGGGATCGAACTCGGGTCTTTCGACTCGAAATTCCGACCACCCAACAACTCGGCTATCGTGACTTGAACCATTAAGTAATCGACTTAATTGTCTAGACTTGATCTCTGTCTACCCCCTGTATTGGGAATTGCGTGAAGATATTTATATTTTATTTATTTTTGCTATCGAAGTTCTTACTAATACCGATAGCACACTGGTCCTCTTCAGGTCACGCACACCTGACCTAGTGGTTGCCGTTCTTTTCTTGCAGCAGATAATCAGCTTCAATTGCGCTAGCTATCGATCCCTATAAGCCGTAAGATACAGATAAATGTGTGGTACTGACACAGACGATTCCTAGACAGAGAAGTCTAATGCAAAACATTTCGTCAGCAGATCACCAGCTTCAATTACTCTAGCTATCGGTCTCCTATAAGCCGTAAAATACTATAAATAAATAAATATAAATATCTTCACGCAATTCCCAATACAGGGGTAGACAGAGGTCTAGTCTAGACAATTAAGTCCCTTTGACCCACCTTTCACCGAAGATATTTTCGGGACAACGTGACAGGTGGTGAGCCCGTCGCCGCCTTTTATGTCCAAGCCAACGATATTAATTCGTACATAAGTTTTTAGAAAAACCCATTGGTACGGCCACTTGAGGATCGAACTCGGGTCACTTGACTCGAAATTCCAACCACCCAACCAGTCGGTTATCGTGGCTTCGTAAAATACTGGTAGATATAATAGTGTGGTACTGATACAGACGACCCCTGGACTGAGGAGTCTACTGCAAAACATACCATATTTAGGTTTCCGTGTTATAGATATAAACATAATAGAGGAATGTCTTGTGAAAATTCTTTTTTCTATTCACAGACAGCACTGGCTAGATGACGTCATTACTCGAGACGACTTCCCGACCGCGGCAAATGGATATCGATTATAATAAAATATCATAAAATATGCAAATTTGGTTTGATTTTGATGCGACAAGTTCTTTAGACGGCGACAGGTTCACCATCTGTCGTACTATTCCTAGTGTGTTTGATGAAATGTGAGTCAAATCATAATTGTCTTAAGGAAGGTAAGTTCTTTAACATTAAAAAGTGACAAACACATACATTTTAAGGTTTTTCGAGAGAATGAGACGGTATATACCGGGGCCGATAGCGATATTTTTGAGTTGAGTTCCCCGAAGCTCATCCGGCAAGTGACAGGTGGTGAGCCTATAGCCATCTTATTGTTCAAGTCGTCGAAACAGACCGTATACAAGTTTCGAAATAACTGATTACGGTTGCCGTGCCTTCCGCTTAGAGATTTGAACTCGAGACATGTAATTTTGACATTTTCACCTAATATTAGAGCGGAGGTGGTAGCATCTTTTAAAAATTCAGATTATTTCATGCTTTAAAGAAAACTACTTTGTGAATTCATAAATTTAATTATTAATATGGCCGTCGAGATTTATGAAAAATACAAATAATAAAAAAATAAAAAAAAACTTTAATGAAATTATTCTAAACAATATTCGTGCTTTAAAAATTTTCAATTTATAATTATCAATATGTGATTTACTATTTTTTTAATTAGGAATACTAAGGTGGGTTCATGGAATTTAATACATACATACAGTTCCGTGTGTTAACTTTACAGTATATTTGAGACATATATAAAAATGCAATTTATTATATATTTTATTTATATAATGAAAGTTGCAAAAATGCTATAATACATACAATAAGTAACTACTTTTTTGGTAATATATATTTGATTTCATCACAGTTTAATAATAATTAAATGATGTCATGTTTTCTTATACACTTGGTTACCTGCTGAACATTATGAAAAAAAAGTTAAGTTGTCTATGCTGTATTAACCAAGCACTATGGTAATGTAGCATCATTATACTAAAAGAATTTTACAGTAATTTAAAATATAACACGACCATTGTAAATTGGTTGTTTCAGTTTTCCTTGTATAATCCTGCATAGTTAAATAACACCAAGGGATAGTAACGTCACAGTGATGCGTGCACTTCACGTCTAATCGACAAGGTCATGTGTCTAGTTGATTAAATATTCTTTAATTAAAAAAATGGAGGAAAAGTCTATCGCAAAATTCCTACACTATCACATTACTAAAACAACGATAAATGTACAAAAAAAAAGTTAACGCTTTCACGATTTCGCATAACGCTAGCGGTAACCAGTTGTCCGTTCCGATTCCGTGGAGATCTTTGGAGGTGTCACTGTTCTACTGGCCGGACTCCTGCAGTTCCTGCAGATGCTGCTTTTCCTCCTCCTCCCTCAGCAGCGCTTCCCTCTCCGCCGCGATGCGCGCGTGCTGCTCCGCGATCACTCGGAACAGCTGCGCGTGCTTCGCAGCAGCAGCAGCCACCGCCTCGGTTTGACGAGGAACTGATGGGATTATGTCTGAACACAACATAGTGACCTGTAGAGTTGCTGTACAAAATATATGCAAGCATATTTTCACGTAATAGACCGTCGTGTGAAATGACCCGAGTTCGATCCCCGAGACTCGTATCAATGTTTTTTTTTTAAACTTATGTACGGTTTATATCGTTGGCTTGAACATAAAGACGGCGACGGGCTCACCATCTGTCACGTTGTCCCAAAAATGTCTTCGGTGGAATGTGGGTCGAAAGGACTTAATTGTGTAGACCTTTGTCTACTTATGTGTTGGGAATGGTGTGAAGATATTTTATCATGGAGACCGTCCTTTTTTTGGTGGTCCAACTTTGACGACGACGATATACGAGTGGATTATATTATACGAGTGGCGTATAAACTGGTTTTCATCGTGTCGTCAGGTCTCTCCATTACGGTACGATTTATGTCGTTGGCTTGGACATAAAGACGGCGACAGGCTCACCACCTGTCACGTTGTCCCAGAATATACCTACGATAAAAGGTGGGTCGAAAGGATTAATTGAATATTTCTTCCATAAACATTAATCTACTTACTTTGGGATCATAACAACGTATGTGATGTTGTCCCTTTATATGTATGTATTTATTATTTATTTTATATAGGTATACTTAAACATAGGCCGCTACTACACATCGCCTGTCCGACGCAAGCGCAATCAATGACACGAACCAGAGACATTTTTGCTACCAGAAAAACTTAACGACGCTAAAGAAACTTTCAAAAACTTACTTTCAGGATGAGCATGCTCTTCCGCTATCCTAGCGTAGAGCTGGAAGTGTCTGTCTTTAGCCAGGGCAACTGACTCCGAGTCGGTGGGGTGCTCCGGGGGCACGTCACTGAGGATCGGGTGGAAGCCCTCTTTATCTGCTACGTAATCCACTGTGCGGATTTGTTGACGCGGATCCACATAGGAAAAGGAACCTTGAAAATTAAAACAAACCTCTTAGAAATAGAATGTGTACAGCGTGGCATAAGGCATCCACCAGGATACTCTGTACCTTTTGTGAACTCTCTGTGTTATTATAAGACTGTGTCTGTTGTATGTGTTAATCATAATATACTGATTAGGAAATGATATCACTATAGCATAAGCAGTACTGTGCATGAATTTCCTGATTTCTTGTCCATAGTAGTTGTAATCCGTTGTGCAAGTACTTCTAGATCGATGATATCAATGGGCGTTCTACAGGGTTCAATTCTAGGCCCATTTTTTTCTTATTTATGTCAATGATTTACCTTATTTTTTAAGGAATAAATAATAGTATAGCTTGGCGGCAATGCATATTTAATTTATGATGAATAATGCTGTGTCTGGTATATTTCATTGGTTTTTGTGAATGTAATTTGCCTTTTAATGGCTGCAAACTAAATGTATGAGTATAAAATTATTAACACCCAATTTAAAGCTTTTGGTATCATAAATTATACTTTTTTTGGTGCGAAACGAGCAATACATGTTTTTAACTGTCATAATTTCTTTATACTAATATTTGAATTTTGGATAGTATTTATTATTATTTAAAACTTTTTATTTAAAACTTTTATACAAAGTGTTAATAAGTTGTCTTAAATAGTAATGCAACCATAATCAAGTTTTAACACTTACTTATGCCATCCCTCCTTAACTTCAATAGAGTCACAATATTCAACTTAATTTTTTTTATTAAAACTTAAACACTACTACAATGGCAAACATCTATAATGTTGAAAACACTCAGAAGACACTAGAGGATAACTTGACTAGGAAGATGGACAAATTTGAAGAAGCGACTCAAAGCAGCATCAACTCCCACAAATCACACTTCTGCAGCTTCAGGAGGAATTTTATTCTTTCAAGGATACTGTGACCCCCATGTTCAGCCTATTCAGACAGCAGATTCGTAATTGTGTTAGGAGTGTGGATGCTATTAATATGCAACATCGACAGAAAGCCCTTCTATTCCATGGAATTACTTAGTCTCCAGATACAGACCAGGATGGATTTGTTGCATATTGTGGATTCAGTTAAAAGTTTCTGGTGTCTCTATTTGTTAATTTTTAACAAAGGAGAGGCAAACTACACATAGTAATGCTCGCAAACACTTTGATATGAAGAATGTGTGGACATTTAATGGGACCATTTCCATAAAGCATTCTGCAGGAAGGGAGAAAATTCACTCGCAGGAAGATTTAGATGCTTTAGTTGCCAAGTATCCCATTAATACATCTTCTGTTAATTCTTCTCAGACTGAAAATAATGCCAAACAACCACAACAAAATTCTTCTGGTTCTGATCGTCAGCAACAGTCAACTCGGCAGAGGCAAATTCCTTCAGCGACGCAAAATGATGATTTCAAAAGGACAAGGCGTGTTGCAGTTAAGAAATAGTTTTTACTCCCATAATGTGCTCTGATTAATTCTATATGTTCTTATTTCTCTGAGTACAACTTTTAAGACGTTGCAATATCTTTTAAATTCCTTTTTTTTCTATTATTAGTTACTGGGTAAATCTTTATTAACAAATTCCGTTGTAGTTAACATATTATTTAGCAGCGAATTTACTTAACAATAAATGTATTTAACTTCTAAACTAATTATTACTGTCATTACATTATTACACTTAAATTTAATTTTAAAAATTTTTACTAATTATCTTATTTCCATTTTACTAATTATCTTATAATCAATTATTCTTTTCGGCATGTTTACACAAATTTTCTGTTACTATTTTTGTGGTTAATTGTCCTTCGTAATGATAGGCAAAGGCCTTATGACCATACAGCCTTTCCTTTTGTTTCTGTTATTTTTGTGTGTCAATGACTTGATTTTATATTGTCATGTATTGTTGAAATTGCTTGTTTATTTCTTAATATGTTGCTATATTTTTTTTATATTATTTTTCATAATTTTCTAGTTTAGATTTTATTTGTTTCTTACCCTTTTGATTTTTGAATGTATTCTTGAAATTTCTTTAAATTTTCAGAATGTAACAGTCAACTGGAGGGTTGGTATATAGTGAAGTGATATCTATTATATATATATATATATATATATATATATATATATATATATATATATATATATATATATATATATATATATATATATATATATATATATATATATATATATATATATATATATATATATATATATATATATATATATATATATATATATATATATATATATATATATATATATATATATATATATATATATATATATATATATATATATATATATATATATATATATATATATATATATATATATATATATATATATTTTTTTTTTTTAATATTATTTTTGTATTTATATATAATATTTTACAATATTATTCGATTGACCGATGATGACTCATTCTACTCAGCTGATTCAGACTTATCGTTTGATTAATGTACTAAGTATCACAATAGCAGTGGGCCCGCGTTAAATCATAGCTTAAACGAAATTTTTCCGAACAGATATAATTTATTGAATATCTGCCATATAAACGCACAAAGTGTCCCTAGCCATTTCTCAGAAATAGAAGCGGCATTTTCTTTTACAAATTTGCATGCAATTTTAATTTCGGAGAGATGGTTGAAACCATCCTTACATTCGACAATATATTCTTTATCTGATTTCATACTTATCAGGAATGATCGGATAAATAAAGGTGGAGGTGGAGTAGCTATATATCAACACAAGTCTATAACGTATAAAATTGTATTAGTCTCTCCATTTTCATATTCCGCTTCTTTTACATATTCCTTAACATTAAGTTCTAAGAACATGTATTCTACATGTTCTTAGAACTTAATGTTAAGGGTATAAAGGTACTTCTCGGAGTAGTGTATTGTCCTCCTTCCGTCGATTATTTTGCTAATCTTGAAGTTGTTACTGAAAATTTTGGATCTGAGTGAGTGAGTCACCCATGATTATACAGTGGACGCGCACTGTATAATCATGGGTGACTTCAACACAGACCTTCTTAAAAGTTCATGCCGATCTCAAAAACTTCGTACAATCATTGAGTCTGTTAACTTCTCAATTCTTCCTCTAGAGGCCACTCATCATAATATCAACTCTGATGACTCATTGATTGATTTATTCTAAATCTTTACAATACTCATCACACACATTACGTGACTCATTTGAACATCATTACGTGACTCATTTGTCACTCTGCGGTCGCTCATCGTAGAGTCTACTCGCTTGGATGCCTTGTTTTGAGGCGAAACACGTGTCGCGTTTTCGGTGGTGGTGTGTGTTACCTGGTTTGAGTGTAGTGGTGGTGGTGCATACAGTGGAGTTGGTGCACACGTCTGTGGAATTGGTGCACGCATCTGTGGGAGGGAGGGTGGTGCTCTTCTTCTTCTCTTCGGACCAGGTAGCATATATCTTTTTATATTTTCATGCGGAGGGTTGCGAAGTAATTTTTTAAATAACAACTTTACAATGAATTTCCGCAAAGTAACGCCTGAGTCAATTAACTACCAGTTCATAATGTTAAACTTAAACGTCCACCTGCTCCATGGATGAATGACGATGTTCTTAAAGCAATGGGAAGGCGGAATCGGGATATAAGAGGGAGCGAACACCTGAAAATTGGTTAGCTTTTAAGATGGCTAGAAATAGATGTAACCAGGTGGTACGAACTGCTAAACGCCGATATATCCACAATAATGTTAGTAACGCTTCGCCAGGTGATGCTGGAGGAGGTGATGTGTGGAAATTCCTTAATTCTATCGGCGTTGGAAAAAAACCTATCCTGGATTGTGGTCCTTCTATTTCTCTCATAATGATATGAACATTCATTTTGCTTCTGCTTCGGCATTGGACCCTACAATTAGATCTCAAACTATAGCTTATATAGCTACACTTCAATTTCCACATATCCCAGTCTTTGAAGGTATTTTGGGAAGTGATAATGTTAGCAGGGTCATGATAACCCATATACTTGAGTATATACTTCCTGCAATCACTCACATTGTTAACTGTTCACTTGATTCGGGTCATTATCCGTCTCAGTGGAAAATGGCTTTCGTGAGACCACTTCCCAAAATACCTAATCCTATTCTTCCTCAGCATTTCCGTCCAATATCAATTCTACCTTTTCTTTCTAAAGTAGGAAGCCTGTGTACATAAGCAAATCTCTAAATTTTTCCATGATCATAACCTACTGAGTCAATTTCAGTCTGGGTTTCGTCCTGGTCACAGCACCACAACTGCTTTACTTAAAATTACAGATGACATAAGAGAAGGAAAGGAAAATAAAAAGGTCACAGTTTTAACACAGTCGACCACGATATCCTTATTGCAATTCTGGTCTGCTATAAATTCGCTTCTCCTGTCTTAGAGTGGTTCTCTACTTATCTTCGCGGACGACAACAATCTGTTCGTTTGAGGGAAGAATCCTCACAATGGACTCAGCTTGTTACTGGCGTACCGCAAGGCGGTATCCTCGCTCCTTTAATTTTCTCAATTTTTATTAATTCTCTTACATCATGTATTAATTGTTCGAACCATTTGTACGCCGACGACTTGCAAATCTACGTGCAATAGGAATTATACAGTCTCCACAGTGCGATTGGCACTAATTCAAAGTCGACTGGTCATCGCGCTTTGGTGTTTCTGTTAATCCGCTAAAATGTCAAGCGATAGTGGTTGGTAGCTCGAGAATGATTGGTAAAGTTGATTTGACAAATCTTCCTCCTATTCACTATAATAATACTGTGATTCCATTGTCCGATTCAGTAAAGAATCTCGGACTGTATATTGACAACACTATGAACTGGGGTAAACATATTACTGAAGTTAGCCGGAAAGTTACCGCTACGCTGAGAGTACTTTATCGTCTCAAAAATTTTTTACCTCATAAAACTAAGCTTATGCTTGTTCAGTCTCTTATTCTTCCAATCATTGACTATGCAGATGTGTGCTACACAGACCTTAATAAAGATCTCCTACTCAAGTTAGAGCGTCTATTCAACAGTTGTATTAGATATATCTTCGGTTTGCGTAAGTATGACCATATATCTCAATACCGTTCGCATCTTAACTGGCTTACAGTAGAACAGAGACGCAATTCTAGAATTCTGTTAGTTTTATTTTCCATATTAAATGACCCCGCTTTTCCTTCCTATCTTAAGGATAAATTCTTATATCTATCGTCAACCCACGATCGGGTTCTCCGTTTTTCTTCTAATAACAAGATTAGCATTCCGCAACACTTCACCGACTTCCTTGGAAAGTCATTTACTGTTCAGGCTACATTACTCTGGAATTCCTTACCCGAAAACATTAGAAAAATTCCTAATAAGGAAAGTTTCAAAAGGTCAGTACGTGAACATTTTTTTAGATATCAATCAAGCTAGTAACTACGTGCAGTGAGTCAAAACGGATATATCATATATTTCTTATAATTATTTATGTGTGTAGGTACATGTGTTTGTATGTATATATATGTATTTATTTATTATTTATATCTTCGGTTTGCGTAAGTATGACCATATATCTCAATACCGTTCGCATCTTAACTGGCTTACAGTAGAACAGAGACGCAATTCTAGAATTCTGTTAGTTTTATTTTCCATATTAAATGACCCCGCTTTTCCTTCCTATCTTAAGGATAAATTCTTATATCTATCGTCAACCCACGATCGGGTTCTCCGTTTTTCTTCTAATAACAAGATTAGCATTCCGCAACACTTCACCGACTTCCTTGGAAAGTCATTTACTGTTCAGGCTACATTACTCTGTAATTCCTTACCCGAAAACATTAGAAAAATTCCTAATAAGGAAAGTTTCAAAAGGTCAGTACGTGAACACTTTTTAGATATCAATCAAGCTAGTAACTACGTGCAGTGAGTCAAAACGGATATATCATATATTTCTTATAATTATTTATGTGTGTAGGTACATGTGTTTGTATGTATATGTATGTATATATATGTATATGTATTTTATAAATAAATAAATAAATATAAATATCTTCACGCAATTCCCAATACAGGGGTAGACAGAGGTCAAGTCTAGACAATTAAGTCCCTTTGACCCACCTTCCACCGAAGATATTTTCGGGACAACGTGACAGGTGGTGAGCCCGTCGCCGCCTTTATGTCCAAGCCAACTATGAAATTCATACATAAGTTTTTTAAAAAACTCATTGGTACTGCCACCTGGGGATTGAACTCGGGTCTCTCGACTCGAAATTCCGACCACCCAACAACTCGGCTATCGTGACTTTTATGTATGTATTTTATGTATGTAGTATTCATAATTATAGTATTATTTATGTATTTAGTTATTATTATATTAATTTCTTAAAACTATGTTAGCACCTAAAACATTATTTTCCCACGCCTCGGGTTGACTGGTAGAGAATGCCGATAAGGCATTAAGTTCGCCCTTTGTTATCCTTATTTTTAAGGTGATACAATAAATAATAAATAAATTATAAATGGAAAAGATTTAGACTTTTTGGAACATTTTTTTGGTCTAAACCGCAGATCGCACACTGCAAAACATAATTTAAAATCGAAATTCGAGCGCATGTCTAAGAGAAAAAAATTAAACAAATATCTGTAAATTGAATGTGAAATATGTACATAAAATATTAATAATTTTAATGTGAACATTTATGTTGAAAATTGATTTACATAATTTTAATACCAGGAACTTATGCCAAGCTTGTAACACCAGTTATTAGACTCAATATTGTACGTCAAAATTAATTAAATTTAAAATTCGAAATCTGAATTTAGAAGACCGAATGTCAAAGAAAACATATAGCGTGAATGTTAACATTAAAAAGTGTCGAGGTAGGCTGAGACTAACTTCCGAAGACGTGAGCAAATTGCTAAAAGAGGTGAGGGTCAAGAGTACTCGGATACCTAGTTCGGTTATAAAGAAAATGACGAATTTGAAAGAAGCGAAAGAGGTATATAAGGATCTTGAAACTTGGCGATCTGTTCTCTCTGGCTACCCCGTCAAGGACTGTGCGTGAACATGGGATAAGAATTCCAACAATTAAATAAAGATGTACCTTTCACAACTCCACTACCGTCACTGACTTCCGAATGTTGACGGTCAGCATGACCAGGGAACCTTCCAGCTGTATAAGAGAACGCGTAAGGCTTCGGTGGCGGCTGCTCCGTGGTCTGTTGTTCTTCTAGAACGTGGGAGACGTCGCAGCTGGTCAACACCACAGTTGCCAGAAGGAGCAAGAGCTTGTTGTACATCATCTGCAAAACATAATTCCAATAATTAAAACTCATCACAATATCAAACACATACCGATAATCTTGCGTGGAAAGTGGGTCGAAAAGATTTCATCAAGACCTCTGCCTGCCCCAGTTTGAGAAATTGGGTAAACATATTAAAAACTCATACCTTGTTCGTAGTTCGTTAATGGACCTTTAATAAATTTTAATCGAGCATAAACAAACAAAATGAATTAAGGTCTTTAATAATTTTAGACTTCTACTAGCTCATTCTACTTCTACTACTTCAACTAGTTACGATTTATGAATATTTGAATAATGAACTACTATCTTCTTCTTCAGAAAGTAGTCACGATAGCCGAGTGATCGGAATTCGAATCAATAGACCCGAATTCAATCCCCAGGTGGCTGGCTCTAAAGGGGGTTTTCAAGACTTATGTAGGTTTTATATCGTTGGTATAGATATAAAGACGGCAGGCTTATCACTTATGAAAGTTGGGTCGGAAGGACTTAATGGTAAACTTCTGTCAAAATGGTCAAACTCTATCCTAATATTGTGAATGCCGTGAAAATATTTATTTTGTTATTTATTTAAATTACCCTTTCAATTTATATAAACCATTCAATATGTTAACCACTTAATATGTTGAAACTTAATTAGTAGGCGTAATGTTGACAGTGGTATGTAACAATAGACTTCTTCGGTTTAAGAGGGTTGACAAATTCGCCCGGCTTGTCAAGCGGATTGGCGATTGCAGTACCAAACTTAAATTATAGAAGTCGTAGCTTGTTACCAGTCTGTTCAATTTTGGTTTAATATTTTTCGAAATAGTTGTTCCTTCAAGTGTTGTTACCTCTTGGTGTATCTATAGTTGCCTCTTGCAATATCCACAGGAATATAGTAAATACAACATAAGAATATACCATATACATGTACTATTTACGAGGTCACAATACCCGAGGGTTTCGGTGATCATAATTCGAGTTAAGAGACGCGTGTTCGATCCTAAGGTAGCAGACTCGTACCAAAGGGTTTTTTTTTCAAAAAGTTATGTATGTAATGTACGATTTATATCGTTGGCTTTGACTTTGAGACGGCGATGGGCTCTCCACCTGTCCAAAATAATGTCTTCTGTGCAAGGTGGGTCGACTTGTTCGGACCTCTGTCTACCCCTGTATCGAGAATAGCGCGAAGATATACAGAGGCATATTTACGCCGTAGCACTCGGCTGAAACCTAAATTTTAATAAATACTCGTATAAATGAATAAATGTCTTAACAGTATACGTTATTTCTGTATTCCGGGATAGACAAATGTCTAGTCAATTCTTTTCGTCTCACCAATCAATCAATCAATAATGTAGTCGCCAGAATGTAGGTAACATTAGATCTTAATATATATAATAGTACATGACCTTATACAATCCGCTTTATTGAGGTATGCAAAAGGTTAATTATAACATAAATTATATTTTTTTGTTTCATATACAGTTAATTAGTTTAATTATATAATATTAGAATGCATATGTAAATTATTATTAATACCAATATGATATAACTAAAGACAACACATAACAATTACAACTTAAACAGCTCTCAGCGGTATTCGAACCCCAGAGCTTCGATGTCAGCGTTACCACCGACTGGGCTATCGCGTCGTCGTATTAATAATAAAAATAACGTTCTTTATTGTCCATGATGTTTGAAAATTATGTTAATTACAGAAAATGCAACCAGGCAATTTAATATATGAATATTTAATTTCACCTTTTGCGACGTATTATTTTTACGACCGTTGCCGGATTTTAAATATGAGCAGGTTTTGTCGAAATTATTTCATACCTGATTTGAGACAGATTTTACGGAGCAATATTTAAATTAGGAAGGTCCGGTCATTGCTTCTTTTTTTTATTTATTTTTATTTCGTTTAAATGCAAACGGAATGTTGATCTTTTAACGTTTATATAATGGCCGAATCAAATATCGTTTATTTTAAAAAAAAAGTTTGGTATAATTTTCCAGAAATTTATATTATTTCGAAATTGTTGTTTTTTAATAGCTATTATTTTGTTTTTACCATGGGTGCAGTATATCTGCAGTATATATGAATGCACTATCTGAAGCTCTTGGCGCGAATCTTTAGGTGAGGCTATGGTGTATTACGGCAAACATTTTGGCGTGTTAATCAGAAATAATACTATTGTACAAGATGGAGTGATCACCTCCAAAATGAGGTTGACCTGAGACGATGCTTGATGGTGAATGAGGGTCTTTCTTTATTGCATTATTTGGGAGCACTGGCCGTTCAGAATGTGACTTTTTCAAGGTGTCGTCTGTTCGAAATTCCGGTTTCGATTCCTGAACCGGCCAATGTGATAACTTTGTTGTTTATGATCCATAACACAAGTGCTTAAGCTACTTAATATGGGATCAGAGTAACGTATGCGATGTTGTCTCTTAACGAAGCTCAAATTATTCCCCAGAAATACGTACATAGGATAGGGACAACATCACATACATTGCTCTTATCCCAATTTAAGATGCTAAAGCACTTGTGGTATGAGAATGTCACCAAAAAAACCCAGATCCGAGAAAATGTAAACAAAGTGGTTTTTCTTCATTGACCCGACCGAGAATCGAACCCGGGACCTCGAGATGGAGACATCTTGGAAACCGGTGTTTATGCCACATGTCGATGGACGTCGTTTCTATTTATTTATTTATTTTATTTTATTAATTTAATAAGTAAAAATATCTCCGGTGGAAGGTGGGTCGAAAAGACTTAACTGTCGAGACATTTGTCTTCCCCTGTATTGGGGTTGGCGTGAAGATATTTTTTTTTATTTAGTAAGGCTTTTACTATCTGTCTCAACTTCAAGTTTGTGTCGTCTAAGTGGTGTGACTAGTCGCGCATAACGTATATGTTTGCTTCACTGACAGACACAATATGAAACAATAAATTCGCGTTAGGCACGGCGCGCGTTTTGCAATTGGCAAGTATTAGGAATGTCGGAGATGAATCTGAGAACTTGTCCGCTTGACCTTTCCGTCGGTTGCATCACGGAACCCGGCGGTACGTTACAATGTCAGCAAACAAACCGACACTAACATAAACGTATAATATAGAATAACCTAGAAGCAGATAAGAGAGTTTGTGTAAATTTCTGCATATGATTCGGTACTTTCGTCTTTATCATGAGAGTTGTTTGTATAATCTAAGAATGTGATATGTTTTTAACCAAGATAAATCCTGGCTACCGAGGAGTTACAAAAATGTAAAGTTATGAACGTGACATTGATATATAATGATACACTTTATAGAAATACTACAGGAAATGATATTTGTTACATTTTTAAAATTTTATCCACACTGTTTATCAAAGTGTCGCTAGTTCTTAGGATCTAAGTCGATTATCGGACTCGTCGATGTAGAAAATTACTTTTTCTAGATTATCTCGAGTGACAATGTCACGAAAGCCGAGTGGTTCGGTGGTCGGAATTTCGAGTCGAGAGACCCGAGTTCGATCCCCAAGTGGCAGGCTCGTACCAATGAGTTTTTTAAAAAAAAAAAAAAAAAAAAACTTATGTCGAATTACATCGTTGGCTTGGACATAAAGGCGGCGACAGGCTCACCACCTGTCACGTTGTCCCGAAAATATCTTCGGTGGAAGGTGGGTCAAAGGGACTTAATTGTCTAGACTAGACCTCTGTCTACCCCTGTATTGGGAATTGCGTGAAGATATCTATTTATTTTTACAATGTAGAAATAAAAGTGGACAGATAAAATAGAAGTAGTCAGAAACACAAAAGACACCACAAATGGTAAATTAGTTTTTTCCTATTCCATAATACAAGTACTGTTGCTACTTTCTTCCTTTATCATAGAAACGTATGTGATCTTGTCCTTATTTAAATAATACTAGCTAACCCCGCAAACATTGTTTTGACACATAAAAAAAAATGGTTGACCGTAGAGGGTTGAAAATTTAGGGTTGTATGTAAAATACGGCAAACTCTGCCTTTCGGGATATGTCCTACAGAGGACTTTTACAGCGTAATGAATGACGTAATTATATTATTATTCTATTTTATTGTCACACAATTTCTCATACTGCGGCTAGAGGTCTACACAAAAGTCCTTTCGAGTCACATTTCACTCAAGCTTATTTCAGACAACGTAATAGCGAGCCTACTTCCGTCTTACTATCCAAGTCTTCTTATTCTTCTTTAAAGCCTATTAAAAGTCCACTGCTGAACATTGGCCTCCCCTAGAATTCGCCACAAATAACAGCCCCCAGCCTCTATCGACTCCCCACAACATTTCGGGTCGTCACACCATCTTGACGGGGGTCGCCACACACTAGGTTTGCCTAAACGAAGTTGCCACTCCATGACCTCATTTCTCCAACTGTGCAAGTCAATAGCACAATATACGTACCTAATTTAATATTTATACACGCATATAAAAATCTATGACTTGAATATCAACATCCATATTCGTCACACAAATGTTTGTACCTAGCGGGATTCGAAACAACAATTCTTAAAGTGCAAAGCCTGTCTAATAGACAGGCTTTGCACTTTAAGAATTGTTGTCAATTGTCAATTGTCTTTTCTTTAATAAATTTCTTAAACCTGTTAATAACAGGTTTAAGAAATTTATTAAAGAAAAGTTTATCAGAAGGTTTATTATAATATAATTGAATATATTAATGACAGTAACCCCTAGGAATGAGGTGATCGCTCCCAAGCTATTTATAGAAAATATCTTGTATAATACATTATATTGTAAAATATAACATTGACCAAAAAAGAGGATACCTACGAAGTTTCTTTCGCCTTCTTCTCATTACGAATTGGTGGTAGATTAAAAATGACTATCGATAAACGAATGTACATTCTTATGTCAATAAATAAATGATTTGATTTGATTTGATTAGCTTTGAAAGCGGTGTCATTACCAACCGGTCTATCGGGTCATGTTATATTTGTTTATGATATATGATAATTGTATCACGTTATCATCATGCATGTAATAATATAATCAAGTTTTATTTGATGATTTCATCAGCTATATCATTTTCCATGGAAATATCGTAACCAGTTAACGTGAACAAAAGCATTCTTTTATAGTGGAAAATACAAACAGGATATGCGAATGGTGTAATAACATATGATATTATTATGAATATGAAATAGTAGTTCTTTTAGACGTAGTAGTAAAGACGAGAGAATAAATAAATGCATAGATAGGGACAGTATCATATACCTTGCTATGACCCTAAAGTAAATTATGAAAACATTTTTTTTTTCTTTAATTTAATCACATAGAGGTTCAGCATAAATATGCTTTAAAAATCAATAAAAATTGCGTACTAAAGTAAGTACTTAAAAGCTCATGTTCTATGGAATGGAAAACAACGAAATACCACAAACATTTAAACCAGAGATAATATAGACATAGAAAAAGTAGTCACGATAGCCGAGTGGAAGAGTGGTCGGAATTCCGAGTCGAGAGACCCGAGTTCGATCCCCAGGTGGTACTGCCAAAGGGTTTTTTCTAAAACCTATGTACGATTCATATCGTTGGCTTGGACATAAAGACGGCGACGGGCTCACCACCTGTCACGTTGTCCCGAAATATCTTCGGTGGAAGGTGTCTTAATGGTCGGATCCGATAAAACCATAAACACGGCGACGTCCGATGTAAAACTTTTATATATCTGTGGTCGAACGCGCGTCGCGTTCTGGTTTAACAACAATCAAAACCAAATATAGCGAAATTGTTTCACAACTCAATAACACAATATACGGCGCCTAAAACTCTTAAATTATTACACCTCTACATCTGTGTTGCGCAAATACAACTTTAATTTTATTAGCCACTTGAAATATATTGTTGTAGATAAACTAATTTCGATAGCTTAAAATGCTGACGCAATAGCTGCAGAAAAAGAAAACGATACATGCGTTCGAATTACAAAATCGTTGGTAATAATAATAATAAATCTTAAATTACTTTGTATTAGTTATAGTAATCTACAGTCATGATAGCCGAATGGTTCCGTGATCGGAATTCGAGTCAACAGACCCGAGTTCATACTCCATGGCTCGTACTGATGGATTTTCTTCTAAAACTTATGTACGATTTATATCGTTCGCTAGGGCACAAAGACGGTGAAGTGCTCACCAAACTGTCTACGGCGCAAGGTGGGTCGAAAGGACAAAATTGTCTAGACTTCTGTGTACTCCAGCATTGGGAATGGCGTGAAGATATTTTTTATGTTTTTTTACAGTAATCTTCTCCGTATGGTGTAAGCATAAGAATTAACCACAGCCTCTCTACTCGTGTATGGTAAGAGACGACTAAGGGAAAAACCTTAAAAACGTACATGAGATTTTAAAAAAATATCTTCACGCCATTGTGTGATAGCCAGATGTCACGATAATTAAGTCCTTTTGATTCATCTTTCACCGAAGCTTATTTGAGACAACGTGGGGGTGGTGAACCCGTCGCCATCTTAACCAGAGCCATAGACAAGACATACATAAGTTTTTTTTATATCTTCACACAACTTCCACGTGGAGACAGAGGTCGTAACAATGAAGTGTAATAGCTTTCCATAGAAGCTTATAGAGGTTTCTTTTCTTTGTCATTGAAGATTTTACTGTCACAAATTATAGAATGCGCGGACAAAGTCGCCGGCAGCAACTAGTTAAAAAAATTCTCAAGTCGTTTCTAAATCTTGTTCTAGTTTCGCTTCGATACGACCGAGGCTGTTTCACCTGTGCGTTTTGATCTAAGACCCTCAGACTCGAATTCCGTACCGCCGGCCACCTTGACACGAGTCACTGGACCACTGTCACTTTCGGCCGGCGTCGTCCGTGGCCTACTCGTGACCGGAATCAAGATCGAGGTATGATGATTGCATCTTGTTATTTTTTAACCTGCAGTTATAAATAAACATATTTTCACGCCATTTCCGATACTGGTTCTAGACAATCCGACCCACCTTTCATCGTTGATATTTTTTTTCATTCGACAGCTGGTGAGCCCGTCGCCGTCTTTATGTCCATGCTAACGATATAATTCGTACATATTTCTTTGGAAAAATCTAATGGTACGGCCTGTCACCAGGGAATCGAGCTCGGCTCTCTTGACTCGAATCCCGATCGCCCAACCATTCGGCTATCGTGACTTTTTAAATTGTGCACAATTTGCCAGCTACAATTTATACACTAAAACTGTTTTAATTGTTAGTTACATTAGTTTTATTTTGTTTGTGTTATCGTTTCTTCATTTACATTTTTTTATACCTTTTGTTATTGTCTGTATCATCGTGTAACAACAAAAAACTTGTTTAAACTTACGAATAAACAAGTTTCTTTCTTTCTTTTTTTCTTTCTTTCTATGTGACCATTACATTATACATACATACATAACGGCCTATTAAAGTTCACTGCTGGACATAGGCATCTCCCATAGGGAGGATTTTCCGCTATCGCCACGCTTTGCAAGCGGCTTGGCGATCGCAGTACCAGACCACTCGCACCTCAGACGCTGCTACCCATCTTCGGTTTTTGATCTGACATATTTAGGAGAAGGTTATCCCGTCATCTGTTGGTTGCCATAACGATATTCAAGGCTGTTTCCCTTAGTCGCATCTTACGGCACCCACGGGAGGGAAGAGAGTGGCAATATTCTTACGCCGTTACCACATAGATATTTATTACTTACACACACTTAAATGCCCAATTACAATGTCAATAAATTGGTCAAGTTTAAAAATAACATGGATCGAGTTTCGAGCGAAGAATGAAGTTAGCAATGCCCCAATTAGTGTAATATTTGTGTGGTAATTACACACGTGTGAATAACGTATTACTGTTTCAGTAACTAGATGACGAAATGATAAATAAATAAATATCTTCATGCATAAAATTCGCGATAGCCGAGTGGTTGATTGATCGGAATTCGAGTCATGAGGCCCGAGTAGACGACTAGACGGTATCGAGTAGACGACTAGACGGTATCGAGTAGACGACTAGACGGTATCGTTGGCTTGGACATAAATCAAATCAAATCAATTTATTTATCGAAATAAGAATGCCCATTTGTTTATCGATAATAATTTTTTTATCTACCACCGTTTCGTAATGTAGTTACTCGAAGAAACAGGCGAAACTCCGTAGGTATCCTCTATTGGTCATACTTTTTTTGAAGATTATAGAAAAATATGATTTATTTTTATTTATCTTCACGCACAATTCCTGACGGGGTAGCCAGAGAGAACAGATCGCCAAGTGTCACGATCCCTACATACTTCTTTCGCTTCTTTCAGATTCGTCATCTTCTTCATACATGCACGTCTAGGTATCCGAGTACTCTTGACCCTCCTCTCTTCGAGCAATTTGATTTTTTTATTATGATTTGATTTTTAATATGATTTTAATATGATTTGATTTTTTTATTAGCTTGGGAGAGATCAACTCATTCCCAGGAGTTACATATGATACAAAAAAATTATAGGATATATATAGTCACGAAAGCCGAGTGGTTGGGTGGTCGGAATTTCGAATCAAAATACCCGATTCGATTCCCAGGTGGCAGGCTCGTACTCGTAATGGGTTTTTCAAAAAACTTATGTACGAATTATATCGTTGGCTTGGGCAATAAGACGGCGACCGGCTCACCACCTATGACGTTATCCCGAAAATGTCTTCGGTCGAAGGGACTAAATTGTCGAGACTAGATCTCTGTCTACCCCTGTATTGGGTATTGCGTGAAGATATTTATTTATTTATTTAAGTTTTTATAATAAAGATGGCGACAGGTTCACCACCTGTCACGTAGTCCCAAAAAATATTTTCGTTGAAAGGGACCCACCTTTAAAAGGAGTAAATTATCTAGATCTTAAATAGTAATGATTTAACTGTAATCACAGCAATGGGCATTTTGTCATCATCTTGATCATCATCATTTCTAAGATTCCACAGCTGAACATAGGCATCTATTAATATATGTACTACATTAATTATGCATTAACTAAAGATATTTACTTATTATTTATGTCTTCAGGCTTATTCCCAATATTGGGTTAGACGGAGGTCTAGACAATTAAGCCCTTTTGTTCCAACTTCCATCCAATGCTATCTTGGACGACGTGGTGGTACTCCTGTGGTAAGCCTCTCTTTTTTCAAGACGTGAGCGTATGATACGCGGGTGATGTGGACAGAGAAATGGTGATGTCTTTTCTGCATAGAACGTGGCATGGGAGCATAATGTTATTAAGAATAACTCTCTTTTGCCTTTATTAAATAAATAAAATACATCATAAACATTGCTTTGATCTCAAAGTTATTTGCTAAAGTACTTGTGTTATAGAAACAGAAGCAACGAAACTACCACAAACATCAACAAAGTATATTTGTTTATGAGAATTGAAGCCGGGTGCGTTTTAAGATATTATCAAAATGATAATCACTCTACTCATATCTGTCAATAAAATATTTAACTACTGACACCATGCACAACACGCTCTATTTAAAATAAAATAATTTTTTTGTTCACACTATTGTTAATTTATATTTATTAAAATGTTTAACACTATTCTTAATTTAAAATTATTTTCTAATTGTTAGTTCTGTTTTCTATTAAAAGCGTGTTTTGTTAGTTTTTTTAAACTATTATTTATTTTTATCAAATTAGTGTATTGTCATCGGTCCTCGATAAATCTACAAAGTTTGAACGAAATCTGGCCGTTTAAAGTGGGTCACAATCGCGCCCAAATAAGTCGGTTACAAACATACATACATACATACATACATATAAGTGAAGCTAATATAAAGCGTGTAAAAAATTGTTGGTACATGATGATCACTCATCACTCCATAAACAGATACGCGACAAATTTAAATTAATAAATCTGTTGGCACTTAGTGTTACATTGTTTGCGTGATTGTGGGCGTCAGGTCGCGTATCACAAGTGGGCGAAACCAGTTTGCTCTTTGATGTTGCCGGATGTAATAACATTCGAAATTTAATCCGCCTCATCTCCATTGTTTTGTCTGACAAGTTATTATCTTTATATTGAACATAGATTATGTGTATGATTCATAGATTAAACTGTACATAGACACACTTGGAGTTGGTCGACGATTATTATTGGATTTGTTAATACTTATTTTTTATGTGTGAATAAATTTTATCACAGATTATAAATTATGAATAAATTATTTATAAATACATAGATCACGAACATTGCTTTGATCTCAAAGTTATTTGCTAAAGTACTTGTGTTATAGAAACAGAAGCAACGAAACTACCACAAACATCAACAAAGTATATTTGTTTATGAGAATTGAAGCCGGGTGCGTTTTAAGATATTATCAAAATGATAATCACTCTACTCATATCTGTCAATAAAATATTTAACTACTGACACCATGCACAACACGCTCTATTTAAAATAAAATAATTTTTTTTGTTCACACTATTGTTAATTTATATTTATTAAAATGTTTAACACTATTCTTAATTTAAAATTATTTTCTAATTGTTAGTTCTGTTTTCTATTAAAAGCGTGTTTTGTTAGTTTTTTTAAACTATTATTTATTTTTATCAAATTAGTGTATTGTCATCGGTCCTCGATAAATCTACAAAGTTTGAACGAAATCTGGCCGTTTAAAGTGGGTCACAATCGCGCCCAAATAAGTCGGTTACAAACATACATACATACATACATACATATAAGTGAAGCTAATATAAAGCGTGTAAAAAATTGTTGGTACATGATGATCACTCATCACTCCATAAACAGATACGCGACAAATTTAAATTAATAAATCTGTTGGCACTTAGTGTTACATTGTTTGCGTGATTGTGGGCGTCAGGTCGCGTATCACAAGTGGGCGAAACCAGTTTGCTCTTTGATGTTGCCGGATGTAATAACATTCGAAATTTAATCCGCCTCATCTCCATTGTTTTGTCTGACAAGTTATTATCTTTATATTGAACATAGATTATGTGTATGATTCATAGATTAAACTGTACATAGACACACTTGGAGTTGGTCGACGATTATTATTGGATTTGTTAATACTTATATTTTTTATGTGTGAATAAATTTTATCACAGATTATAAATTATGAATAAATTATTTATAAATACATAGATCACGAACATTGCTTTGATCTCAAAGTAGTATAACCTAACTTTAGCTAATAACTACTGCTACTTCCTTGTGGTATGGAATCAGTAGGTACCACACAAGCCCAGATTCGAGACAATGTGGAAAAAGTGAAAATCTATTATAACCTCTTGAATTGCTCTACGATTGAAGTAAAATAAATAAATAAATATCGTCACGCAATTCCCAATACAGGGGTAGACAGAGGTCTAGTCTAAACAATTAAGTCCCTTCGACCCACCTTTTAACGAAGATATTTTCGGGACAAAGTGACAGGTTGTGAGCCCGTTGCCGTCTTTATGTCCAAGCCAACGATACATAAGTTTTTGAAAAAATTCGTACATAAGTTTTTGAAAAATACGTTGGTACGAGCCTGCCACCTGGGGATCGAACTCGGGTCTGTTGACCACTCAACCACACGGCTATACTGACTTTTTGAACTTTATAAGTCTTCGACGAATCGCGGTCCATTAGCAAGCTCTGAACTAGTACGCTAGAGCCATGATCCAGATCTAAGTATCGTGAAATTCGTGAAGCAATGTGGCTGTATCAAAGCGCACACATGCAATCTTTTTTATTGAATGATTTATCTCAAGAAATTAAATGATTCTGCTGGAGTTTCGATATATCGCGACAAGGTTACAGGCGGAATTTAATTGCTAATAAACTTTTAAGTGACTAGAAAAATCAGCTGAATTCAGAGCACCTGCCAACACGAATATAAGCATACATACATACATACAACATCACATACATTGCTCTGATCACAAAGTAAGTAGCTAAAGCACTTGTGTTATGGAATCAGAAACAACGAATATACCATAAAACTCGAGACAATGTAGAAAAAAATGGTTTTCTACATTGATCCGTCTAAGATTCGAACCGGAGACGTTCGTGCTGGTGTCACATGAGCCGGTGTGCACGCCGGCACACCTCTTACGACACCCACGTAATGATAGGGAGTTAGAATATTCTTACGCCGTTAACACACACTTAAATTTCTAACAAAGGTCTAGATAATTAAGTCCTTTCGATCCATATTTGGAGCTTGTTTTGAGACAATGAGGTATTTGGGGAGCCTTTTCCCATCTTAATGTTTCTTTTCAATACTTCATATACAGAAACAAAATTATGTTTATATTTACAGAACTATTTCGCTAAAAACTACAACAATCGTACAGCCCTACTAATAAATTTTAACGTAACTAGGAAAACCGACTGAATCCAGAGCAAACACGGACGGAGATGCATAATAATTTTACTTTCGAAATACATTTTGCGTATTCGTAGAACGCATTAGATTTCTCCTGTACTCAATTTTGCAATTACGTACCGATTAATATTGTATTGCATAAACTTTTATCTAATGCTTTTATAGACGATACTATAATAGAAGGAAAGAGTTCTTACTTTCACGCATTTCCATATTAGGGTAGTCAGAGAACTGCACTGTGGCGATATCTGCATCTCCACATATGAAGCACGCTAGTGGAGGACAACTCAGGAAATACATAGTAATTCTACATCGCGCTATCGAAGTTGCACGCATATATACGATTACCGCACACTGGTGGAGGAGACTGGTTTTTAGTCTAAAAACCAGGCCTCGAGTTACCGGCCCATAAGCCTCCTCAGTTCCCTGGGGAAAGTCTATGAACGCGTCATCATCGCTAGACTGAATGACTGCGTCAATTCTCTCAACATAATTCCCGACGAGCAGTTTGGTTTTCGAGCCAAACACTCTTGTACTCAGCAAGTGCACCGCCTCACGGAGCACATACTCGAGAACCTCAACCGACCCAAAGCCATCTCAATGGTGGGGGCCCTATTCTTCGATGTCGCGAAGGCATTTGACAAAGTCTGGCACAACGGCTTAATTTATAAGCTGTATGCTCAAAAAGTGCCAGACAGACTTGTACACATCATACAAGACTACTTGTCAAATTGCACCTTCCGCTTCAAAGTGGAGGGAGTCCTGTCCGACAGCAGACCCATAAGGGCTGGTGTTCCGCAGGGTTCGGTTCTCTCCCCGACCCTATACTCGCTATACACCAGCGATATCCCAAAGACGGCTGGAGTGGAGTTGGCATTATTCGCCGACGACACCACGCTCTTCACCACCGATTCGAGTGAATGCAGGATCTACATCCGTCTCCGGAACGCGATCTGTGTGGAGACCTGGAGAATTGATGTGAACCCTGAAAAAAGCCAGGCCGTACTCTTCTCTAGGAAGAGTTCTCCCCGGAAACCTTCGCGCGCAAAGCGCATAGTCCAATCGAAATTCCAAAACCAAATATCAATGTTCAATAAACCAATCCCATGGGTTAAGAAGGTGAAATACCAAGGGGTCGTTCTAGACCGTAGGTTATCCTTCGAACAGCACATTAAATATGTCAGAGACAAAGCGGCCTTCGTTTCCGGTCGACTTTACAATCTCACAAGCCATCGTAGCAAAATGTCGCTAAGACATAAATTGTTACTATATAGGACCTGTGTTCGGCCGATAATGTCCTATGCGTGTGTCGCGTTCGCGCACGCACCTAGGTCATATCTGAGAACCTCAACCGACCCAAAGCCATCTCAATGGTGGGGGCCCTATTCTTCGATGTCGCGAAGGCATTTGACAAAGTCTGGCACAACGGCTTAATTTATAAGCTGTATGCTCAAAAGTGCCAGACAGACTTGTACACATCATACAAGACTACTTGTCAAATTGCACCTTCCGCTTCAAAGTGGAGGGTCTGTCCGACAGCAGACCCATAAGGGCTGGTGTTCCGCAGGGTTCGGTTCTCTCCCCGACCCTATACTCGCTATACACCAGCGATATCCCAAAGACGGCTGGAGTGGAGTTGGCATTATTCGCCGACGACACCACGCTCTTCACCACCGATTCAGTGAATGCAGGATCTACATCCGTCTCCGGAACGCGATCAGTGTGGAGACCTGGAGAATTGATGTGAACCCTGAAAAAACCAGGCCTCGAGTTACCGGCCCATAAGCCTCCTCAGTTCCCTGGGGAAAGTCTATGAACGCGTCATCATCGCTAGACTGAATGACTGCGTCAATTCTCTCAACATAATTCCCGACGAGCAGTTTGGTTTTCGAGCCAAACACTCTTGTACTCAGCAAGTGCACCGCCTCACGGAGCACATACTCGAGAACCTCAACCGACCCAAAGCCATCTCAATGGTGGGGCCCTATTCTTCGATGTCGCGAAGGCATTTGACAAAGTCTGGCACAACGGCTTAATTTATAAGCTGTATGCTCAAAAGTGCCAGACAGACTTGTACACATCATACAAGACTACTTGTCAAATTGCACCTTCCGCTTCAAAGTGGAGGGAGTTCTGTCCGACAGCAGACCCATAAGGGCTGGTGTTCCGCAGGGTTCGGTTCTCTCCCCGACCCTATACTCGCTATACACCAGCGATATCCCAAAGACGGCTGGAGTGGAGTTGGCATTATTCGCCGACGACACCACGCTCTTCACCACCGATTCGAGTGAATGCAGGATCTACATCCGTCTCCGGAACGCGATCTGTGTGGAGACCTGGAGAATTGATGTGAACCCTGAAAAAGCCAGGCCGTACTCTTCTCTAGGAAGAGTTCTCCCAGAAACCTTCGCGCGCAAAGCGCATAGTCAATCGAAATTCCAAAACCAAATATCAATGTTCAATAAACCAATCCCATGGGTTAAGAAGGTGAAATACCTAGGGTCGTTCTAGACCGTAGGTTATCCTTCGAACAGCACATTAAATATGTCAGAGACAAAGCGGCCTTCGTTTCCGGTCGACTTTACAATCTCACAAGCCATCGTAGCAAAATGTCGCTAAGACATAAATTGTTACTATATAGGACCTGTGTTCGGCCGATAATGTCCTATGCGTGTGTCGCGTTCGCGCACGCACCTAGGTCATATCTGAGAACACTCTCAAACCATCAACAAGTTCATGAGGCGTGCTACAAACGCACCCCAATACATGAGGAGCGCAGATCTCCATAGAGATCTCGAGATCCCCACGGTGGCGGCCTTTTTTAAAGAAATATCGTCAAGATATTTCGAAAAAATTAAGGATCACCCAAATCCGTTAGTGGCGGGTCTAGGAAACTACACCCCTTCCCCAATTATCACCCGTTTTGAAAGACGGCCAAAGCACGTCTTGATTGATGACGACGACGTCATCACAAAATCAAACAAAAGATTCGGGGCCGCGTCCCCGTAATCCCAACAACACACGAACGCAGTAGGTACACTACACACAGTTCGTAGTCAGAATCGCGGTCCCATGTTTCACGGTTCACACGAGATTGTCTCGGGTAACCGTCCGAAATACGACCCTCTCCCAACACGAGTGGCCCCCGGGGCCTCTCACCCTCCCCCTCTCCCGTATGTCGAAGGTCTTCGCTTCGTTACAGGGTTCGAGTGCGTCACGACGTTGTCTCTTTTCTTCTTTTTACCTGCGGGCCTTCGTTCTCGCAGGTCTCCTCCGTTGACGCTGTAAAGGCCTCCGGGCCAACAGCATCCCGTGGATGGTTTTTAGTCGGTATGTTTCTCCTTCTGAGATCCGAGTCCGACACTGTTCGTTTCGGTGGCCTCCCGGTCAGGAAACGTTCGTGCTTAAAGCATTTTCCTCCACGATTATCAAAAAAAAAAATGGTGGAGGAGAAGTCCTCCAGAACAGACGACTGGAGGAGGAAAATTTAATCATTTCGATACACTTTTCCCCGGAGTTTATTCGGGATATAGTGACAGGTGGTGAGCCGGTCGCTGGCTTAATATAGAATAGAAAAATCATTTGTTCAGCACAAGCGGTTCATACATATTAAGAAGTAAGTATAAAGTTCATAAAATAAAATAAACATGTCGCATTGTGCCGAAAAGCATGTGCTTTATGAGTATGGTCTCTCTCAGCGCTGATTTTCAGCCAAGAAACCTATTCATTGGCGTCACGAACGTAGCACAGCTATAACGTGGAGCCTTATTACATTTATTACATTATTACTTATTACATTTAGCACATAAATTACATTTGATATACTTATAATATAAAAAATAAAATAAACATAAAAATCAACAAAAAAAAAATATCCGAGCCATTCAACGTCACAAAGATTTAAAAACAACTAATTGGTACGGGCCTTATTCAAAGGAATTGGACTTGGGTCCCCTAATACATTGTCACATTGTAACAATATCGGATTTTGTAACTACAGCTTCATATTCTGATGGATGATTTGTACTCGAATGAGAAGACTCGAGTTTGATCTCGATAGATGATATTCGAAGTTGGCAACATTATTATTATTGTTATCATTTATCTTCACGCAAAAAGTCCCTGACGGGGTAGCCAGAGGGAACAGATCGCCAAGTTTCACACTCCTTATTCGATTCTTTCAGATTCATTACTTTCTTAAAAGTCACGATAGCCGAGTTGTTGGGTGGTCGGAATTTCGAGTCGAGAGACCCGAGTTCGATCATCGTTCGTCTACCCCTGTATTGGGAATTGCGTGAAGATATTTTGTTTTTTAGATGTCTCTATATCGACTTTTACGATACCCACACGGTGAAATGACATGGTAGATTCTTTGCCGCTACCATTCGGCATACGCCATTCGTCCACGGAGTTCGTCAAACGCCCACCTTCAATATATTTACTCAACGTAAAATTTGCAATATAACCTTATTACATTACTCTTGTTAATAAACTGTATTAGAGTCTCTCGCGCAATATGCAATGCAGTCATACGATCAGTTGCTTCATCTTGTTAGCCAACTAGCCAAACGTTCTCGCTTCACTTCTCGTATTGCGTGCGGCCAGCCGCGATTCGACTTGCTAGCCGACAGGTATTGACCGGTAGTTTTGTGGTACGCGCCTAATTAGCAATTGCTAGTCCTAACTTCGAATCACTTAAACCATACTTTACCTACAAGAAACTGTGACGGCTTCCATACAATATTACAGATAAATAGAAGAGTATTTAGTTTACCAACCACTTAAATTTTGGGAGTGGTTATGGCTTACGGATGCCACACGGGAAGAACTCCCGTGGGTGCCGTAAAACTAAGAGAAAGTCAAACTCAAAGTATTTATTTGCTTTTGAATAGGTGAAAAGCTTCAAAAATACTATTGGCTATAATATAAATATAAATTGGCAATAATATGAGCAGTCGTATATCAAAGAAACACTCTAATTAATTCACCTCATATTTTCTAAAATAATCATTTTATTTATTTTCCATTAATAATTCAACGAGCGTTACGATGCGTGCATGTTTGGTTTCTCCAAATTTTTCATAGTGTAATCATACGTATCATACTTGTTTCTGCTATTGCGGTCGGAATTGAAGACCAAATTATTACTGTTTATATCGCCTTGATCTTTTAATTCTAATTTGTAAGCGTATTAAATTGGTGGCACAGGCGATGACCTTGACAAACGGACGCATGTTAGTGAAAATATATTTCTTATTTTATTTTATTTTATTTATTTTCCATTAATAATTCAACGAGCGTTACGATGCGTGCATGTTTGGTTTCTCCAAATTTTTTCATAGTGTAATCATACGTATCATACTTGTTTCTGCTATTGCGGTCGGAATTGAAGACCAAATTATTACTGTTTATATCGCCTTGATCTTTTAATTCTAATTTGTAAGCGTATTAAATTGGTGGCACAGGCGATGACCTTGACAAACGGACGCATGTTAGTGAAAATATATGTTTTTAATTATCAAAAGGAAAGGTCAGATCGATTACGTAACCTAGCCTGAACGTCTAGCGAGTCGGTGGTTTATAACCTAAGAGATACTTAGCCAACGAATGCAACAAGTCAAAATATTTAACGCCATTCACTTAAAAAAACATCTCATAAAATAAATAAATTAATATCTTCACGCAATTCCCAATACAGGGGTAGACAGAGGTCAAGTCTAGACAATTAAGTCCCTTTGACCCACCTTCCACCGAAGATATTTTCGGGAAACGTGACAGGTGGTGAGCCCGTCGCCGCCTTTTATGTCCAAGCCAACGATGAAATTCGTACATAAGTTTTTGTAAAACTCATTGGTACTGCCACCTGGGGATCGAACTCGGGTCTCTCGACTCGAAATTCCGACCACCCAACAACTCGGCTATCGTGACGTATATTATAAAAATTTTCAAAATCAATCAACCGGTGACAGACTAATCATCTGTCACATTATCCTAAATAGGCTTCGATGAAAGTTTGATCGAAGTGTTAAATTTGTAGACCTTTGTCTAGTACTAAATTAGGAAAATGCGTGAAGATATTTTGTTTTTAGATGTCTCTATATCGACTTTTACGATACCCACACGGTGAAATGACATGGTAGATTCTTTGCCGCTACCATTCGGCATACGCCATTCGTCCACGGAGTTCGTCAAACGCCCACCTTCAATATATTTACTCAACGTAAAATTTGCAATATAACCTTATTACATTACTCTTGTTAATAAACTGTATTAGAGTCTCTCGCGCAATATGCAATGCAGTCATACGATCAGTTGCTTCATCTTGTTAGCCAACTAGCCAAACGTTCTCGCTTCACTTCTCGTATTGCGTGCGGCCAGCCGCGATTCGACTTGCTAGCCGACAGGTATTGACCGGTACTTTTGTGGTACGCGCCTAATTAGCAATTGCTAGTCCTAACTTCGAATCACTTAAACCATACTTTACCTACAAGAAACTGTGACGGCTTCCATACAATATTACAGATAAATAGAAGAGTATTTAGTTTACCAACCACTTAAATTTTGGGAGTGGTTATGGCTTACGGATGCCACACGGGAAGAACTCCCGTGGGTGCCGTAAAACTAAGAGAAAGTCAAACTCAAAGTATTTATTTGCTTTTGAATAGGTGAAAAGCTTCAAAAATACTATTGGCTATAATATAAATATAAATTGGCAATAATATGAGCAGTCGTATATCAAAGAAACACTCTAATTAATTCACCTCATATTTTCTAAAATAATCATTTTATATCGCTATTCACAAATAACTGAAAAATATTTTACGTTTGTCAGGATGTCTGATTTTGTTTGTGGTTACGATGACTCTCAACCATGTAACATAGATAGATATATAGATAGATAGGGACCACACAATGCTCTGATCCCAAAGTAAGAAACTTATTATGGGATCAGAAACAACGACGGTACCACAAACACCAGAACCGATAAAATGTAATGTTTTTTAAGATTTTTGAATAAATATATATGATATTGTTCTGTATATATTTCTAGTGTTTTCTGCTTTGATCCGACCGGATCGAACCAGAACCTCTTTTTTTTATAGAAAAGGGTGGCAAACGAGCAGGTGGCTCACATGATGGTAAGTGATTACCGCCGCCCATGAACACCCGCAATACCAGAGGCATAGCAGATGCGTTGCCGGCCTTAGAGTCCCCTCCCCCTCCCCCCAGAATTGGGGGAGGGGGGTGTGTGGGCCTCCGGTTACCTGCACTCACCAGACGAAACGCAGAAGCCTGTTAGACTTCTACTTCACGCCGGTATTTTGTGAGGTCGTGGTACTTCCCCGGTCGAGCCGGCCCATTCATGCAACAATAAAAGCTGATGCATGCCTCTACCACTGTTAATGACTGAGCTGGCGACATCATGAACTGGTGTATACGTCACTTGTCCACGGTGGTCATCAATGTATATGACGTATAGATATCACATTTTTTTATTAGCCTCAGAATTTCATATACTTTTTTCCTATTTTATATCAATAACCTAGTACGCATGGTTTCTATTAATATTTTTTTCGCTTATCACTTAATGT
Organism: Sericinus montela; assembly: GCA_029286605.1. Classification (NCBI taxonomy): domain Eukaryota; kingdom Metazoa; phylum Arthropoda; class Insecta; order Lepidoptera; family Papilionidae; genus Sericinus; species Sericinus montela. The sequence continues at coordinate 6,913,697 of JAGSMR010000003.1, forward strand.
AAAAAGATCAGAAGTAGTCACGATAGCCGAGTGTTTTAGGTGATTGGAATTGAGTATTGATACTTGAGTTCGACCCCCAAGTGGTATTCTTGTACCTACGAATGGACTAAATTGTCAAGACCTCTGCCTAACCCCGTATTAGAAATAGCGTGAAAATATATTTCTTATTTTATTTTATTTATTTTCCATTAATAATTCAACGAGCGTTACGATGCGTGCATGTTTGGTTTCTCCAAATTTTTTCATAGTGTAATCATACGTATCATACTTGTTTCTGCTATTGCGGTCGGAATTGAAGACCAAATTATTACTGTTTATATCGCCTTGATCTTTTAATTCTAATTTGTAAGCGTATTAAATTGGTGGCACAGGCGATGACCTTCACAAACGGACGCATGTTAGTGAAAATATATGTTTTTAATGATCAAAAGGAAAGGTCAGATCGATTACGTAACCTAGCCTGAACGTCTAGCGAGTCGGTGGTTTATAACCTAAGAGATACTTAGTCAACGAATGCAACAACTCAAAATATTTAACGCCATTCACTTAAAAAAACATCTCATAAAATAAATAAATTAATATCTTCACGCAATTCCCAATACAGGGGTAGACAGAGGTCAAGTCTAGACAATTAAGTCCCTTTGACCCACCTTCCACCGAAGATATTTTCGGGAAACGTGACAGGTGGTGAGCCCGTCGCCGCCTTTTATGTCCAAGCCAACGATGAAATTCGTACATAAGTTTTTGTAAAACTCATTGGTACTGCCACCTGGGGATCGAACTCGGGTCTCTCGACTCGAAATTCCGACCACCCAACAACTCGGCTATCGTGACGTATATTATAAAAATTTTCAAAATCAATCAACCGGTGACAGACTAATCATCTGTCACATTATCCTAAATAGGCTTCGATGAAAGTTTGATCGAAGTGTTAAATTTATAGACCTTTGTCTAGTACTAAATTAGGAAAATGCGTGAAGATATAAATAAAAAAGACATTTTTCGATCATCAAATTTGGTTATCAGGAGTCGCTATTTACAAACTAGCCACCATTTCGTAATGGTGATTCGTTTAGGGTAAAAAACAAAAGTCAAATCAAGAACACAATTCCGCTGATGTTCTCTTGTTTTTTGAGTTATTTTAATCAGATTTTATAGCAAAGAATAGTCGCATAGACAATGAATGGGTATTCTAAAATTAAAATCTCGGGCTCGGACGGGCTCACCACCTGTCACGTTGCCTCGAAAATATCTTCGATGGAAGGTGGGTGGACGGAACTTAATTGTCTAGACTAGACCTCTACCCCTGTATTGGTAGTTGCGTGAAGATATTTATTTATTATTAAATGTATATGTTATTATTTCATGACATGAAAAAGAATTGTAGACTTCTTTTGAACTAAAACATTGAGTTTTCATTTCTATTTATTTTGAATATATATTTAAGATTATTTGTAAATTAATTATACTATATTCATAATAAAATCTTAATAGCGCAAATTTTGGAATAATATAAATAATTGAATTAAATAGCTAAAGCACTTGTGTTATAGAATCGGAAGCAACAAAGGTACCACATACGTACATATATACATAACAACCTGTTAAAGTCCACTGCAGGACAAAGGCCTCTCCCAAGGGGAGGATTTGCCATAATTGCCACGCTAAGCAGGCGGATTGGCGATCGCAGTACCAGGCCTCTCGCACCGCAAACGCTGTTGCCCATTTTCGGTCCGATTATTTTGGTCTGACATTTTTAGAGATGGTTATCCCGCCATCTATCGGTTGCAATTACGATATTCTAGGCTCTTTCCCTTAGTCGCCTCTTACGACACCCACGGGAGGAAAAGCAACATTCTAACACCGTTACCACACGGCAATGTACAACAAACACCCGTAATTATATAATATGGTGTCAATATAAACCCAACATCGATGGCTACTATTATGACTAAAGTCGTGGATGATTTCGGATAGCTTTCCCTACAAGATATCCAATTTTCCAGACATGGGTTTCCTACGAAAGCGACAATTCTTTGCCTCTAGAATAATCTTAATATTAACAGTGGTAGAGCCACGCATCAGCTTTTGTTGTTGCATGAATGGACCGGCTCGACCGGGGAAGTACCACGACCTCACAAAATACCGGCGTGAAGTAGAAGTCTAACAGGTTTCTGCGTTTCGTCTGGTGAGTGCAGGTAACCGGTGGCCCACACCACCCCCCCCCCCAATTCTGGGGGGGGGACTCTAAGGCCGCAACACATCTGCTATGCCTCTGGTATTGCGGGTGTTCATGGGCGGCGGTAATCACTTACCATCATGTGAGCGACCTGCTCGTTTGCCTCCCTTTTCTATATAAAAAAAACCATCCACTATTAATCTAGCAGTAAGACGCGAATCTGGGCAATTATTTGTAGACTATATTGTTTAGAAATATATGTTGTATATATAAATGCAATCGGTACGTGGGGTCCCCGCGCGATGCAGCTTCTAAAGGAATTGTATCCGCGACTTATCGTTGCCGCTGGTGACAAGAGGGTTGGTTCTTTTCTCGCTCAACGAATAAGTCTAGCCATTCAACGTGGAAATGCAGCCAGCGTTCTTGGTGCCATGCCAAAAGGAGTAGGGCCCTACGATTATAATAGTTTTTAGTTAATAAGTATTGTAAATATTAACATAATTTCTTCTGTAAATATAGTATTACATTTAATAAATATATATTATAAAAATTGTCTAGACAAAGAAATACTTTCAATGCAGTTTTAACCGAAGCTTATTAAAAGGAAGAAAGAAAGATGTTTATTTATCACTACAACCAAAATTAAAGTATAATATAAAATACGATAGCCGATTGGTTGGGTGGTCGGAATTTCGAATCGAGAGACCCGAGTTCGATCCCCAATTGGCTGACCAATGGGTTTTTTTTTTAAAAAACTTACATATGAATTATATTGTCGGCTTGGAATAAAGACGGCGACGGGCTCACCACTTGTCACGTTTCCCGAAAATATCTTCGGTGGAAGGTGGGTCGAAGGACTTAATTGTCTAGACTAAACCTCTATCTACCCCTGTATTGGTAATTGCGTGAAGATATTTATTTATTATTAAATGTATATGTTATTATTTCATGACATGAAAAGAATTGTAGACTTCTTTTGAACTAAAACATTGAGTTTTCATTTCTATTTATTTTGAATATATATTTAAGATTATTTGTAAATTAATTATACTATATTCATAATAAAATCTTAATAGCGCAAATTTTGGAATAATATAAATAATTGAATTAAATAGCTAAAGCACTTGTGTTATAGAATCGGAAGCAACAAAGGTACCACATACGTACATATATACATAACAATCTGTTAAAGTCCACTGCAGGACAAAGGCCTCTCCCAAGGGGCCTGCCATAATTGCCACGCTAAGCAGGCGGATTGGCGATCGCAGTACCAGGCCTCTCGCACCGCAAACGCTGCTGCCCATTTTCGGTCCGATTATTTTGGTCTGACATTTTTAGAGATGGTTATTCCGCCATCTATCGGTTGCAATTACGATATTCTAGGCTCTTTCCCTTAGTCGCCTCTTACGACACCCACGGGAGGAAAAGCAACATTCTTACACCGTTACCACACGGCAATGTACAACAAACACCCGTAATTATATAATATGGTGTCAATATAAACCCAACATCGATGGCTACTATTATGACTAAAGTCGTGGATGATTTCGGATAGCTTTCCCTACAAGATATTCAATTTTCCAAACATGGGTTTCCTACGAAAGCGACAATTCTTTGCCTCTAGAATAATCTTAATATTAACAGTGGTAGAGCCACGCATCAGCTTTTGTTGTTGCATGAATGGACCGGCTCGACCGGGGAAGTACCACGACCTCACAGAATACCGGCGTGAAGTAGAAGTCTAACAGGTTTCTGCGTTTCGTCTGGTGAGTGCAGGTAACCGAAGGCCCACACCACCCCCCCCCCCAATTCTGGGGGGGGGACTCTAAGGCCGCAACACATCTGCTATGCCTCTGGTATTGCGGGTGTTCATGGGCGGCCGTAATCACTTACCATCATGTGAGCGACCTGCTCGTTTGCCTCCCTTTTCTATATAAAAAAAACCATCCACTATTAATCTAGCAGTAAGACGCGAATCTGGGCAATTATTTGTAGACTATATTGTTTAGAAATATATGTTGTATATATAAATGCAATCGGTACGTGGGGTCCCCGCGCGATGCAGCTTCTAAAGGAATTGTATCCGCGACTTATCGTTGCCGCTGGTGACAAGAGGGTTGGTTCTTTTCTCGCTCAACGAATAAGTCTAGCCATTCAACGTGGAAATGCAGCCAGCGTTCTTGGTGCCATGCCAAAAGGAGTAGGGCCCTACGATTATAATAGTTTTTAGTTAATAAGTATTGTAAATATTAACATAATTTGTTCTGTAAATATAGTATTACATTTAATAAACATATATTATAAAAATTGTCTAGACAAAGAAATACTTTCAATGCAGTTTTAACCGAAGCTTATTAAAAGGAAGAAAGAAAGATGTTTATTTATCACTACAACCAAAATTAAATTATAATATAAAATACGATAGCCGATTGGTTGGGTGGTCGGAATTTCGAATCGAGAGACCCGAGTTCGATCCCCAATTGGCTGACCAATGGGTTTTTTTTTTAAAAAACTTACATATGAATTATATTGTCGCCTTGGAATAAAGACGGCGACGGGCTCACCACTTGTCACGTTTCCCGAAAATATCTTCGGTGGAAGGTGGGTCGAAGGGACTTAATTGTCTAGACTAAACCTCTATCTACCCCCGTATTGGGAATTGCGTAAAGATGAAATAAAAAAAAATGAAAATTAATTATTGCGTTGCAGCAACAAAACGACCACCGACTCAGCGTAATGATGTGGCCATGTTATCACAACTACAGTGCTGGCATTCTGTCAGAGCCATGGATATATAAATATGTAAATAAAAAAAAAAGTCACAACAGTCGAGTGGTTGGATGGTCGGAGTCCGGGTTACCGGAGTTCGATCCCCAGGGGGCTCGTACGAATGGGTTTTTTCAAAAACTTATGTTCGATTAACCATATAAATCTTATCGTATCGTATCGATATAAACGATTTAGCAGTAACTAATATAGAAAAATTTATACTAATTTCTAGCAAATACAAAAGACATCAACGCAAACAAGTGACCAAGGTTCTGACAACAGTAGGTTACCAGGTGGTCTGTTAGGTCGTTTTTTATCTTTCTCTTATTAAATTATCTATATAATATATAATATACAGAATTATAGTCACGATAGCCGAGTGGTTGGGCGATAGGAATTCAAGTCAAGAGATACAGAGATTGATCCCCAGGCGGTAGACACTTACCAATGAGTTCTTTAAAACTTAAGTTAGCATTATATTCTTGCTTTGGACATAAAGACGGTGACAGGTTCACCACCTGTCCAATTTCATAAAAAAGTCTTTGTTAAAAGGTGGGTCGAAAGGACTAAATTATCCCGACCTCTGTGTTTAATACCATGATGATGGAATGACATCAATAATACGAATACTGGGTAGACTGAGGTGTCTATAGTTAAGTCCTTTAAACCTACCTTTAACCGAAAGCTTAACTGAAACTAACGTGGCAGGTGGTAAGCCTATTGCTGTCTTAGTGCCCAAGCCAATACTAACGAGATATATATTTGCATACATAAATATTCAAATAATCACTATATTAATTCATCGAAATAAGTAATATACAATTACATTCATCGATCGTCATTTTTTATTAACCACTGTACGTACACCGTAATGAAGTTCTTCTAACGGAGAAGAAACTCCGCTGGTATCCCCTTTTTTTAACATGTAATCATCCACGACTCTAGAACGAATATATAATTCCTCACACAAATTTATGTAAATATGTCCTTAGCGGGATTCGAAACCGCAACCCTTGGCTTCGAATGTAGTCTCACTACCGATAAGGTTATCGGGTCGACAAACATTTTTCCTTATTTGTCAGTTTTGGCGGCAAAACGAAGGACGTTTTCACATTTATAATTAACAGCGCCTAGACCGACGCAGATCCGCATTCTTTTTCGACTTGTTTATTGTATCTACGAGAAACGTCGCCATGAATAAATAATTAATGTTTTTAAATAAATTACATTAGTATCTATCTCATCTATCCATTCCTGTTACTTATGTAATATTATATAATTATAATATAATATAATATCACGTAAAATCTCTGAAGGGGTAGCCTAAAAGAACAGCTGGCAAAGTCTCACGATTCTTACATATCTTTCGCTTCTATCAAATTCAGAAGAAAATATCTTCATACATTTACACACAAAAAAATTAATAAAAATGCTTTTATTTCCAACATGACCTTTTTCTTTCATGATATAAATGTTTATCTCTTTTTAGCTTGACGCCTATGCCAGGAAAATTCAAAACTCACTTATATTATATTACTGTACTGTACTTACATTACTGTAGAATTGTTAATTTATAATACATAACATCTAGCCCCAAACTGGATATTAAGTAAGTCTGTATGAATATTGATTTATAGTGTAAATAATAAAGTAAAAAAGTCGTTTTTAATCCTTAAAAAATTTGTAAAATAGAATACCTTTTCATTTAATTAATAAATCGAATTAAATAATTACCTCTGTTAATTTGTTCGTAAAATATATAAAACACAAAAATAAAAGTCCTCACTCACTTTCGAATTCGCTGCGCGAACCCAATGAACGACCGATCACTCGGCTGCACGGCACTTACTGACCGGGATTGAAGGTGAACGGTGAACGGACGCGCTGAATGAACGTTCAAGAAGTCTGTACACTGGTATACTGCGCTCCATCTAGTATATTGTGTTATAAGAGTGTGACTTTACTCACGTAATTTAACCAAACAAACGTCACGATGGCCGAGCTGTTGGGTGATCGGAATGAATCAAGAGACGCGAGTTCGTTCCCAAGGTGGTAGGCTCGTAGGGTTTTTCCAAAAACTTATGTACGATTTATATCGTTGTCGTTGACAGGCTCGCCGCCTGTCACATTGTCCCAAAGAAATATCTTCGGTGAAAGGTGGGTTTCAAGGACTTAATTGCTAGACCTTTGTCTTCCCCAGTATTGGAATGGAGTGATACCCCGATTGCAGGTATTTATAAAGTTTCCTTTCGTTACTGAAACGAATATATACATGCGTAAGCTATGTAGAGCAAGGACAATTTCCGAGTGACTTTTTTTTGGTGTCCATGGAGGAAAACGCTTTACGTACGCTCGTTTCCTGAGCGGGAGGACACGGAAACCGTACAGTGTCAGCATACCGACTAAAAACTTTTACAGCTTCATCTCTAGAGACCTGCGAGAGCGAAGACCAGTAGGAGAGAATGGACGAGTGACGTACACACCGGTTTTCAAAGTGTCACCAGCTCGGAGGTCGCGGATTCGATTCCCGAACCGGGCAATATAGAAAACCACTTTTGTGCATTGTATCGGGTTAAGGTGGTTGTGGCACCAGTTCCGAATGTATAACACAAGTGATTTACCTACTTAGGAATAAAAGTCCCTTTGTATGTATTTATTTTAATAAGAGTTCTTTTGCCTATGCCCCTATGTATGCATTTATTTCATTAAAAACAACAACAATGTATTAGATGTTTTCCCTATTCACATATGTATTTATTTATTTAAAAAAAAAGTATATTGAAGCAAGCTTATTTGACCGCGCGTTTACCTGGACTAAATACAGTTTGCTCTCCAAATACATTCTCATACTTATTCCAGTACGTAGAATTCGCGGTACGCACATACTTTTCTGGAAAGCACATACTATTAATAATAATAATACCTTCACGCAACTACCAATACCCCCTGTATTGGTAGTTGCGTGAAGATATTAGACAGAGGTCGAGTCTAGACAATTAAGTCCCTTCGACCCACCTTTCACCGAAGATATTTTCGGGACGACGTGACAGGTGGTGATCCCGTCGCACTCGCAATGTCCAAGCCAACGATAAATTCGTGCATAACTTTTTGAAAAAAGCTATAGGTACGTGCCTGCCATCTAGGGATCGAACTCGGGTCTTGAATCGAAATTCCGACCATCCAACCACTCGGCTATCGTGACTAATCGTGACTGGACAGCACAGTTTCAGCAAAAACGTACACAGACTCTTACCACTCCTTAGGTATTACCCTGCCGTAAGATCTACCTAATGTTTGCATAATTTTTGGTTAGTTTAATTTTTTATCTATTTATTTTATTTCGACGTCGTTTTATTTCGACATCTGTTACAACTGGATTTTGATTTTCTTTAAGGAATTAATAAGGCGTTGATACACAATGTTTATTAATAACGAAATCAAAATTATGAATTAATCAAATACATGTATCCAAAGTAGAAGACATAAATATAAAAAATTGTCTAGATCTCTACGTCTATCTCAGTATTGAATAAATGTGTGAAGATGAAAACCAAAAATTTAAATACATTTGTATCAACTAATACTACTAACGTAATTTGTTACTGTAGTTAACGCCACCTTGTGCAATATTAATGTAGCACAAAGTTAGCGGTAGCAATCTGTCAGGTTTCTAAATACCTAATGTACTAAAGACACGCTAGATGGCGCTATAATAAGAATTAACTTTTCCTGAAATCTAATATGTACTCTAATATGTTTATATATAATAAATAAATGATCTTTATATGGATTGCCTAATTAAATGAAAAAAAAAATAGCATCAGTCGGTTGGGTTTCAAATGAAGAAAAAATTCAAATGACGTCACGATAGCTGAGTGAGTCGAGAGACCCAAGTTCGATCCCCTGGTGGCAGGCCCGTAACAATGGGTTTTGTCAAAACCTATGTACGATTCATATCGTTGGCTCGGACATAAAAGACGGCGACAGGCTCGTCACCTGTCACATTGTCCCAAAGAAATGTCTTCGGTGAAAAGTGGGTTAAAAGGCCTTCATTGTCTAGACATGTCTGTTTACCCCAGTATTGGGAGTATTTATTGTTATTTATTTCCATTAGGTCAATATTTATTGTTATTGTTAACTTGTTTACATAAAATTGTTGATAAAAATATCATATTTGTATTGATTGACTAATTAAATGAAAAAAGAAGTATCTAACGGTTGGATAATAGCAAACATTTTCAAACTATTAACGTTCCAATCCAAGACTGCGGACATGGAATATTGGAGTATATCGATATGGTTGTCATCTCTGAGGAAAGAAAGTCAGATAGAATATTTTTCACGCCATTTCCAATACAGGGCTAGTCTAGACAAATTAAATTCCATCAACCCACCTACCACCGATGACATTTTTAGGGACAACGTGACAGGATGTGAACCCGGTGACGTCTTTATGTCCAAACCAACAATATAAATCGTACATAAGTTTTTAAAAAAACCCGGCCGAGCCGGCTACCTGTTCGAACTGGGGTCTCTTGACTCGAATTCTGATGACTCAACCCCTCGGCTATCAAGACTTATTGACAAAATAAAGCTTTAATAAAAATATAAACAATACATTTTAAAATTCCATTTCTATAACAATCCATCGTATTCTAACCAAATCTTATCTCTCTTTCTTTATTCCTGACAATCCTTTTTATTACGGCTACCATCACCTTGTTTTATTTCAATTAATAATAACGGTACAACGCCCTCCTTTTCTTTTTTGTTTTGATATCTGCTTCTATACCAAGGTTGTCAGGAAGAAATAGTTTTTTAGCCACCTTTTGTACTATTTTGTTGTTCCTTGCACTATATTTTTATCTTAAATAGCGGTGTACAATAAAAATATAATATATATAATAATGTTCATCGTAATGTTTTTTTTTTGCCACACACTCAAACATATCCGAAAACCGAGAGTAAAGACTAACTCACGCACACTTAAATATAAAACCTGGTCTTTTTTCCCTGACGTTTGTACTGACGAGTTCAATATATAATAGGAAGAGTGTAGAGTAGGTTTGTCTGTTTATTATGCTGTAACATATAAATTACTAAAACTATTTTAAAAATTCTCATCAACAGGAACTACATTACCAATGAGTGGCATAGGCTTTATATTACTTATACTTGCGATTCACGATAGCCGATTGGAATTCGAGTCAAGAGACCCGATTTCGATCTAAAAGGCTCTTACCAGAGGTTTTTTTTCAAAAACTTATGTACGGTTTGTATCCGCAGATTGGATTTAAAGACGGCGACGGCTGACTACCTGTTACGTTGTCCCAAGTGTCTTCGCTGGAAGTTGGGTCGAAAGGACTTAATTGTCTAGACCACTCTCTACCCCTGTATAGGGAACGGCGTGAAGATATTTTTATAGTTGCGTCTGTTTGTTTCTTAGTGAAATTGCATGTTATTAAAATTCATTGTTGCACACTTTTACTCAATTCACTATATTAATTCATTCTTTAATTGACCGGTTTCGCCTTACCCCATTAACAGGGAGCATTAGCAGAGAGTCAGGAGAGCGTAGGATTTTTTTAGACATTCCTATGACAATTAATGACCCAATGTGTCTTCTTTTATTGGGAGTAGCGAGAAGAAACATATTTATTTTAATAACATAAAATAAAAAAGAAATAAAATAACCCTTTTTTACCGAAGCTAAAAAGGGTAATAATATGTATTGATTTTTTGTTTAAATTAATATGCAGTATTAATTAATGTTACGCGTTAATTTAAATGTAATAGTATTCATGTAACAGGTTTCGCCAGAAAAATAATTTGCAGATTTTTCCTGTTTTAGTATAAAAAATGTAAGTACGCATTGAGTATGTTAATGTTACTTCCATGGTACAAACTAAGGGGAGGCACGTAGTGAAGTTGGTGTTTGGGTGGTGATGGTATAAACAATTCAACCAGACAGTGGAATATGTTATATAAATATTTATGTATGTAAATATGTATCCGTGTAAGTATAGTTCTACTGATGACTTAGACACTAAGATATCGACAGTCTCACCACAACAAAATAAATACATGTATAGATAGGGACCAGCCGTGTGGCAACGGTGTAAGAATGCGTAATGCGTAATGATATTTTCATAGATGGCGGGATAACCAACTATAAAAATATCAGACCCAAAATAATCAGACCGAAGATGGGCAGCGGCGTCTGAGGTGCGAGGTGGTCTTGTACTGGGATCACCAATCCACGTGCCAAGAGTGGCGATTATGGCAAATCCTCCCTATGGGAGAGGCCTATGTCCTGCAGTGGACTTTAACTGGCCGATATGTATGTATGTATTGATAGGAAAAATACTTTGTTCCGATCCCAATGTGCAGTGCTAAAGTACTTGAGGTATGGGAATCGAAAACAACGAAGGCACCACAAACGCCCAGACCCGAGAAAATGTAGAAAAAGTGGTTTTTATATATTGACCCGTTCGTGAATTGATCCCGGGGCCTTAGAGATGGCGACACCTTGAAAACCGGTGTTTACGCCACTCGTCCACGGAGGTCGTCAAATTGTATATATGTTATACAAAAATCCCATTGGTCCCACAAGCCTTGGGGATCGAACACGGGTCTCATGACTTGAATTGCGATCACCCAACCATACGGCTATCGTGTCTGAACTCAGATAAACAATATCTCGAAATCTTTCCCATGACTCAATGCAAGAGAACAATAATCCTTCAATATGATACAATCATTAAATTTTTTAAATTTGTAAATTTTATGTAAATTTATTTTTAATTAAACGTAATTAAACAAATTATTCGCTAACTACACCCAAAAATCGTTCTGTTTAAAAAAGTAAAAAAAAAAATAAGTTATTCTATTTTATTACATCCATAGTAATATACGTAATATAAGTAAATAACAAAATAATGTAATAATCTTCACGCACTTCCCAATACAGGGGTAGACAAAGTTCTACGGAGGTCGTCGAGTACATTTTACATACAATACATTTTACATACAATATTTAAAAGGCTAATTATAAATAAACCAATATAAAAAAAAACAATATATTACATAAATATACATACTGAAAATACTTTTGCAAACACTTTAATACAAATTATATCAAATCAAATCATTTATTTATCGACATAAGACTGTACATTCGTTTACCGATAGTCATTTTTAATCTACCACCGTTTCGTAATGAGGTTCCTCTAACGGAAACTGGCGAAAGGAACTCCCCATTTTTTGTCAAAATTTTTTAGAACATAATGCATTATACAAGTGTGATATTTTAGAGCAGACCTTAACCTACTCGTTAGTTGGGACAAATATGTGGGGGCCCCATTGAAGCTTTGCAAGAAGAGTTAATCTAAGAAATACTGCCGTATCCACGAAACTCAACTCTTCCTCATTTGATAGTATCATTTGTATCACACAAATGTATACAATAACATTAAGCGTTGAACATTTTATACATTTTGTCTTATTGCTATTTAAATAATAATGTATATAACTTATATAAAAATACATAAATCAAAAACACTTACATACATACATACACACTTTTGACGGTAGTGATTATGAATTAAAACTAAATCTCACGTTACATCTCTCATATTCCTTTCATAAACGTCGGCAATGTCCGAGGTTGATACTCGTGTTACTTGTGAACGAGGGCGTCGGTAATTACTTACCTAGTGAATCGATTGCTCGGTTTTTTCATATAAAAAAAATTACCATATTTGTACCGAAAAAGTCACGATAGCCGAAACTGAGATCTACAAAATTAAGTCCTTTCGACCCACCTTTCACCGAAAACATTTTTGGGACAACGTGACAGGTGGTGAGGCTGCCGCCGTCTTTAAGTCCAATCCAATGACATAAATCGTACATTAGTTTGAAAAAACGTACATAAGTTTATACGTACATATATTTTTATATATTTTTTTAAGTTTAGATATTAATATATAAAAAAAAACTCTTTACGCAATTCTCAATACAGGGGTAGACAGAGGTCTAGACAATTAAGTCCTTTCGACCCACCTTCCTCCGAAGATATTTTTATTGACAACGTGACAGGTGGTGAGCCCATCGCCGTCTCAGTGTCCAATCCAATGATATAATTCGTACATAAGTTTTTGAAAAGCCCATTGGTACGAGCTCGCCACCTGGGGATCGGTCTCGGCTCTCTCGACTCGAAATTCCGACCACCCCACCATTCGGCTATCGTGACTTTTTGAATTTTTTGTTTTATAGAAAAGGGAGGCAAACGAGCAGGTGGCTCACGTGAAGGTAAGTGATTACCGCAGCCCATGAACATCTGCAATACCGGAGGAATAGCAGATGCGTTGCCGGCCTTTGAGAAAGGTATAGGCTATTTTCTTGAAGGTCCCGAAGTCGTATCGGTCCGGAAAAACCGCTGACGGCAGCACATTCTATAAAGTACAAGTGCGTGGCACAAAATTCCGCGAAAATTTTACTTTTTGAATTGAATACGATAATATTTGAATACGATAATATTGATTGGTCTCTTGACTCAGATTCCGATCACCCAACCTCTCGGCTGTGGTGACTCTCTTTAATACATACATACATACATAACGACCTGTTAAAGTCCACTGCAGGACATAGGCCTCTCCCATAGGGAGGATTTGCCATAATCGCCACGCATGGCGAGCGGATTGGCGATCGCAGTACCAAATCACTCGCACCACAGACGCTGCTGCCCATTTTAGGTATGATTATTTTGGTGTGATATTTTTAGAGATGGCTATTCCGCCATCTATCGGTTGCCATAATGATATTGAAGGCTGTTTTCCTTAGTGGCCTCTTACGACACCCACGGGAAGAAAGGGAGTGGCAATACCACACGGCTATCTACAGTATGGAAAATTGCGAGTTAATATTATCACGCAATATTACATGCTGTGTTAGGCAGAGATCTAGAAGTCATCTCCACCCACTTTCCACAGAAGTCTATTTGGGACAAAGTGGCAGGTGGTGCGCCTCAAATTCATCACCAGAGTGTTTGCCATTAGCGGGATTTGAACCCACAATTTTAAGCTTCCTTAGATTCAAAAGCTGGGTTCCAATATGGCTATGATGTCATTAAAAGTTAAAGTTGCCCATTTTTTATTTATCTTCACACACAGTCCCACGGGTTAGCCAGAGAGAAGAAATAATATAATTTTTATCAGCACTTGAATTAATTTGAAGTAGTTATTTTAAAGAGTTTTTAAATACATCCTTGTATAGTATATTTCTTATATTAAAATATTTGAAAGTGTTTTTCGTTTTTCCAGTTACATTAATTTATTATTTGTCCAGTTCTTCGAAGCGTAACGATTGCTTCAAGTAAATAAATTGTTATTTCCTAGAAAACCATTGTTTATTATTCAAATAACCAGTTTAATTTTTTCACAATAATTAACTATAATATATTAGGCAGTACGCTGTGTAAATATTCAACGCGTCCCTCGTACAAATTCTGTCATTAATGACGAATGATACATTGTTTACAAAATCATTCAGTCTCGGACACTGGATTGGTGTGGACACAAAATTAATAATAATCTTTTTGTGAAGCGAGAGAAATAGACTAAATGTAAGTAGGCATATTGTTTATTGTTTGTCTTTTGAAAAACTAATTAAATTTGTCTGTATTCGAACCCGGTGATATATCGTTAGTTACGTGTTAACACATCTTGACAACAAAAAAAAGCTAGTAATAGTAAAGCGCAATAGTAAATTACAGGAATAAATATTTTCTTTGAAAGTAGAACCCGTGACAGAGAAAGTGAAGAGTGGTATGTTAGCACGGTTAGGGCATGTAATGAGGAGGGATGAATGTAATATAGTCAAAAGAATTTTAGAGATGAATGTGAATGGAGGAAGCTATGAGGAGACGAAAAAACGATGGCCAGATTGTGTGAAAGAGGACATGTGGAAGAAAGGAGTGAGTACTGCGATGATGGGAAATAGAGGTGAATAGACGAAGAAATGTTGTGCCGACCCCACATAGCGTGGGATAAAGGCAGGAAGAAGAAGAGGAATAAACATTTTGAAAAACTATCTTTTATTTATATGGAGTCATATATATTTATTTGTTTAAACAAATATGTTATAGTTTAAACAAATAAAAAAAAACATATGAATATTTATCGATCTAATTACTATTAGCTTGAACACAAACACGGCGGTAGGCTTACCACCTGTCACGTAGTCCCAAATAAGCTTCGGTGAAAAGTGGATCGAAAGGACTTATATGTCTATACCTCAGTATAGGGAATATGTGTGAAGATATTTATTTATTTTTGCAACTGAAGGCTGGACGCTGGCTGGCTATTTCTTTTAATTCCAATCACCTACCCTGTATATCATATACATGATATACTAGTTGAAAATAATACGCTTCTGCTAGATTCATACGCAATATCCAATAATGAGGTTGACAGACACGATAGCCGAGTTGTTGGGTGTTGGGTGGTTGTTGTTGGGTGGTCGGAATTTCGAGTCGAGAGACCCGAGTTCGATCCCCAGGTGGCAGTACCAATGAGTTTTTCAAAAACTTATGTACGAATTTCATCGTTGGCTTGGACATAAAGGCGGCGACGGGCTCACCACCTGTCACGTTGTCCCGAAAATATCTTCGGTGGAAGGTGGGTCAAAGGGACTTAATTGTCTAGACTTGACCTCTGTCTACCCCTGAATTGGGAATTGCGTGAGGTTGACAGAGGTCCAGATATTTAAATCCCATCGACCAACATTTCACCGAAAACATTTTTGGCAACATGATTGGTGGTACAGGTGCCACCTGGGGATCGAACTCGAGTCTCTTAACTTGAATTCCGATCACCCAAGCACCCGGATATCGTGTTGATAATTTTTTTAATAAATAAATAGAAAGAGACAACTTCACATAGACTGCCCTAATCTCAACTGCTCCAAGCACAATTCGATTACGTGACCCTTAGCTTCAAAGTCCCTACCGAAGCACTACCAACTGGGCCGTCGTGTTAGATAGATTAGATAGATAGATAAGTGTGTGAGAGTTAACGTTAGAAGCAAGGCAATTTATGGGTAAATATATTAAAGTTTAATGAAGAATATGACTCTATATATATGTGAATTGGCAGTGAATTATTTTCCCACTGATTCAAGGTAGACTGGCAAGGAATGTGTTTAGCATTGAGTGGTGGGTTTTGTTCTATTTTGTAAGGTGCATTAATAAAAATTAACTTTAAACTTTTTTTATTTTAAAGTTAATTTTTATTAATGCACCTTACAAAATAGAACAAAATCCACCACTCAATGCTAAACACATTCCTTGCCAGTCTACCTTGAATCAGTGGGAAAATAAAGAAGGCGGTTACGACAAAAACTTATTCATAGAAAAAAAGAACGACGCAGTCATGATAGCTGAGTGGTTGAATAATCGGGATTCAAGTCAAGAGACTCGAGTTCGTTCCCCAGGAGGCATGCTCGTACCAGTGGTACTCATTTTCCAGAATAAATAAGGCTTGGTTAGAGCACTTTGAGCGAATGAGTGAAGATCTAATGGTGGAAAAAATAATAAATAGAACGTGGAAGTTAAAATAAAAAAAAGGTTGTGGTAAACTACGATAAACTATCAAAGCAACGAAGTCACGATAGCCGAGTGGTTAGGTGGTCGGAATTTCGAGTCAAGAGGCCCAAGTTTGATCCCCAGATGGCAGGCTCGTACCAATGGGTTTTTCAAACACTTATGTACGAATTATATCGTTGGCTTGGACATAAAGACGGCGACGGGCTCACCACCTATCACGTTGTCCCGAAAATATCTTCGGTGGAAGGTAGGTGAAAGGGACTTGATTGTCTAGACTAGACCTCTGTCTACCCCTGTATTGGGAATTGCGTGAAGATATTTTTTTTTAACTATAAAAGCAATTTGCTCACTTGGTCTTTGATAGTTGATCTTGGTGTTGAGCCAAAAGTACTTGGCCAAAAGTATAGACGTGCGTAATTGAATTGAAGGACCGCTCTATGTGGAAATCTTTCGGGAGGCCTATGTTCAGCAGTGGACTTCTGATAGGCTGATATGGATACTCTTGGCGATCTGTTCTCTCTGGCTATCATGTCAGAGACCGTGCATGAAGACATTTATTTATTTAACTTAAAATTAACTGTTGCACACTTGTACTCAATTCACTGTCAATTCACTTTTTTAATGGACCAACCGATTTCGTCTGACAGCATCCTCAGGGTATTGACACAGAGATTATAATATTATAATAAACTTTAATATAGAATAAACTTTACGTCATTATAATGTCTGACTCATTATTTTTTTTATAACTAAATAATTAAATAAATTAAGAAGTCACTATAGCCGAGTGGTTGGGTCGGGATTCAAGAAGGAAGATCTGGAGTTCGATCCCCAGGAGGTAGGCTCGTACCTATGAGTTCTACTTTCAAAAACTTATGTACGATTTATATCCTTGGCTGGGACATAAAGACGGCGACGGGCTCACCACCTGTCACGTGGTCCCCAAAAATGTCTTCGGAGAAAGGTGGGTCGAAGGGGCTTAATTGTCTAGACCTCTGTCTACCACAGTATTGGAAGTATGGTGTGAAATCATTGCAAGACTGGCGTGAGGATATTTTTTTATTATTTTTATAAATAAGTGTTTACCTCACCAGCGCAATGACGACGGGCGTGGTTCGCCCTTCAACAGTTGAGGAGGAGTATAAGAAGACAGGAATCAAAAAGGAAGACATCAAGAAACTACGTCAGTGGGTAGACGCACAGCCACATTTGCCATCCGAATACATAACAGGTCGGTGAACTCAAATTGTTGATGGTTAATGGTAACCAAGGTTCTATTCCCGGGGTAAAATCACTAAAATTTTTAAGTAATTTTAAATCGATCGGGTACCCTTGTTGGTAGTTACTTGGTTTATGAAGCATCCTTAGCTTCGTACGGATTCGAATCCCGCTACAGGCAAACGTCGTATTTAGCTATAAATATATGTTTATTTATATGTTTCCGAACCTACACCTCACTTTAGCCGTATGTAATTTCAAATAACTGACATAGCATTAACTATGAAAAAATCGCTGTATTTCTTCTGATGTTATTTTTGATAAAAACTGAAATACCTTAAAATAGAGAAAAAGATGGTACATGTTAATTATAATTAATAAATAAATACTCAGATAAGGACAACATGACTGACATTGCTTTGATCCCAAAGTAAGTAGCTAAGTCACTTGTGATATATAATCGAAAACAGCAAAGGTACCACAAACACATAAACTCGTGATGATGTAGAAAGAGTGGTTTTGATGTATGGACTCGGTCAGGAATCGAACCTCAGATCTGGCGACACCTTGAAAACATGCGCTACTCGTCCATGCCGTTTAATATATAATTATTATCTCTTGTGTATTTAACATAATAATAAAATAAAATAAATATCTTCACGCAATTCCCAATACAGGTGTAGACGGAGGTCTAGTTTAGACAATTAAGTCCCTTTGACCCACCTTTCACCGAAGTTATTTTCGGGACAACGTGACAGGTGGTGAGCCCGTATGACGGATACGGGCACTCGCCTATCGTGACTCAGCTATTTAACAACAAAGTTTAAACCCACGTTTCAGATGTGGACCTCATCCTCGCATACCACGCCTGTTACCACAGCGCAGAGGTATCTAAACAAGTTTTAGATCTTCACTACACTCTGCGCACACTATTCACAAACTTCTTTAAAGACAGACGAATCGACGGGCAGCTTTTAAAGACTTTGGATATTGTGTAAGTGAATCACGTTTAAGAAGAATTTCATGCAGAAGAATAACTTCTTGTCATTATAATTCCATTGCATGATATAGCCCCGTAACTCTTCCAAAGTTTGCCATAGTTGCAACGCTTCGCAAACGGATTGGTGGTCACAGTGGTACCATAATTAAAAAAATACATAAATAGATAGGGACATAACATAATATGTTCCGATTCCAATATAAGAAACACTTGAGGTGGCAATCGAAAACAAGGAACGCACCACAAACACTCGAGAAAATGTAAGAAAAAGGAAAATGTAGTAAATCTTAACAATCGGTGGTTAGCCGTTGTTAGGTGGATAGTAGTAAGTAGGTAAAATTTAGCCCTTTTTAATTACTTAATTAATAATTATTTCATTACAGTGTATACAAACAGCCTTTAGAATCTTACTGAAGGACAGATGGGGACAACATCACATACATGGATAAAGCAAAGGAAGCCCAAAGCCGTTAAAGTACTTGTGTCATGTAGTCGGAAACAACGAAGGCACCACAAACACAGTGGTTTTTTTTATATTGAGCCGACGGGGAATCGAATTTGAGACTCCAGAAGTAGCGACACCTTTAAAATCGGTGTGTTTGCCACTAGTCCACGTAGGTTGTCATATCAAAGGTGTTCTCCTTTGTCATCTTTTGCGATGCGACAGTTCCACAGCCTAAGAGTATATTTATAAACTCACTTCTCCTATAATTTCAGCCAAGTAGTAACCCTCGAGACGCCAGCGTATGACAACTCAGCCGTCGCTTATCATCGGTTAATTGACTATGATGCGAAGAAGTTCGTGCTGGCTGAAATTCTCAGGTAATTTTGAATGGGTTATATTATTCGGGCAGTAGTCGCTGTAGTCGAGTGTTTAGGTGATCGGAATTCGAGTTGAGAGACCTGAGTTCGATCCCCAAGGCTTGTGCCAAAGGGTATTTTCAAAAAACTTTACTT
Source organism: Sericinus montela (assembly GCA_029286605.1). NCBI lineage: Eukaryota > Metazoa > Arthropoda > Insecta > Lepidoptera > Papilionidae > Sericinus > Sericinus montela. The sequence goes on from JAGSMR010000003.1 coordinate 6,933,422, forward strand.
TGGGCATAAAGACGGCGTCGAGCTCATCATCTATCACGTTGTGCCAAAAAAAGTCCTCGGTGGAAGGTGGGTCGAACGGACTAAATTGTCTAGACTGATAACCCCTGTGTTCGGAATGACGTGAAGATATTTATTTTATTTGTTTACAAGATGGGCCCCCGGCTTTGCCCGCAGTTTAACACTTAACGAGGAACCCTAATTATGTTTCTAAAATAAAACTATTTTAGTCCTTGTTCCTATGTTACTCTTTATAACATTAGCTATCTGTCAGTGAAAGTCCTGTTTAAATCGGTTCAGTCGTTTCAGAGATTAGACGGAACAAACACACAGACAAAAAAAATATTTTGGTGTATGTACCGTATATATTCATATACATGTAGTAAAAAACGGTTATTTCAATATTACAAACAGACACTCCAATTTATATGTATAGATTATTCGGCCAATACTCTTCCTAATATCAGTGGACTGCGCAGAAGAGTCACAAAAAGTTTTGAGTCTAGCTGCAACTTAGCCCCTTGATAGCTTTTCTGTGACGCTAGCAACATTTTTTTGTATTCTTCTCCAATCCTCCTCCTCCAAAGATATCCAAAAAGAACGTTACAGACTCACCTGCACCGAATGCCCGCAGCATTGTGCAAGTCCCTCCATCTCTTGGGGAGGTCGTCCTACACTACGCTTGCCTGAATTTTGTTGCCACTCGAGAACCTTTGTTCTCCAACCAATTTCAATTTTGCGAGTGTGTTGTCAGTCTTTTGCCAATTTAGCGTGCTCATGTTTAAGATTACTAATGTCATCATTGCGGAAAAACACCTCGCATGGCCCTTTATAGCCAGCTTTATATAGCCAGCTGAGAAACTTTGGCAGCAGTGAAGAACCACGACTCAGTTCCATAGTGTATCGTTTTCTGGCATTCACATTCATGACACGAACTTTGCACTTAACTGAGCATTCGTCACATTTCATGTTTGTGCTAAGGGCGGTGGTCATGATCCAAGACCTGTGGCAGTACGAGAGCGGCACGTGGCCCAGCTACATCATAATCATAGACCTTGAAGGAGTCACCCTTACACATCTGACCAAGCTGGAGCTCATAGTTGTGCAACAGTTTCTCTACTACTTGCAGGTTAGTATTTAAATCTCTAAATATTAATCATATTAACGACCTCCGTGGACAAGTGGTGTGCACATCGGTTTTCATAGCTTCGTCAGTACTAGGGTCTTCGTCAGTACTCTATTCCTGGACGGATCCATGAAGAAAACCACTTTGTCTACATTTTCTCGGGTCCGGATGTTTTTGGTACCTTCGAGGTTTCCAATTCCAAACAACAATAAAAAATAATATTTTTTGACCCACCTTTCACTGAACACATTTTTTGGACCATATGACAAGTGGTAAGCCCGTCGCCGTCTTAAGGTCCAAGCCATCGATATAATTAGCACCTAAGTTTCTAGAAAAAACTATTGGCTTTTTTCCAGAAACTTATGTACAAATAACGAGTATGCTACGAGCTTGGCATTTGAGGATCGATTTCGGGTCTCTTGATTTTGAATCCCTATCACCAAGCCACTCTATCGTGTCAACTATCGTGACTTACAAGTGATTTAAATTATTTTAAAATCAGACATACATCCGTATATATATATTCCGTATTCATTGCTGTCCCGAGCTACAAAACAAACCCGAAACCATACTAAGTACTAAATCTGGGCAAACAACAGATCACGTTTAGCATTCGATTGAATGCTATTGAATTTTTTAATAATTGCAATTGAATAAGTTTACATTCCTGAGCCATTTAAGGGTACGGTTTCGTACCCTTAAATGGTTGATGGTTAATAATTAAAAAATAGTAGATCAGATGGTAAGCAGCAGATGGTAGCAGAGCAGCTAAGCGTTATTACTTCTATAAATATAAATCGAATTCTTCTTCGGCCGACATATGGAAATTTGTGCGTTCTTTTGGTATAGGTAATCACTCTGTGTGGCTAAAATATCTCTGTTCCTCTCAATGACCTTAACTCTCATTTTTCTACTGGTTCTTCCCTTTCTCCTACGATAAAATCTCTAACAATATCAGATATTAATACCATGGCCAAACCATTACATGAAACATTTTCTTTCTCGCGTGTCTCTGTTGACGATGTTTTTAAAACCTTCAGTTCAAAATAAAGTCAAAAGCGGTGGGATGTGCCAATGTAAGTCCTACCATGATCTCTCTGGTTTTCGAACATGTTGTTCCAGTCATTACTCACATAATTAATTCATCTCTGCTCAGTGGCGTAAATCTTATATAATCCCACTTCCTAAAATAGCTAATCCCACACAGCTCATCAACTATAGACCAATTTCTATATTCTTATGCAAACTTCTAGAGTCTATAGTTCACTAAAAAACTTCTGCTTTCGTTTTTAAAAATGCTTAACTTACACAATTTCTATCAGGCTTTCGTCCTGAACACAGCAAAACTACTGCTCTTTTTAAAGTCGCAGAGGATATTCGAGAGGGCTTGGAGGATAGAAAGATCACAATACTTGTTTTAATAGATTTCACTAAGGTAAGTTAAATACTTAGTTGACCATGATATTCTCCTCGCCATGTTCTGTTACCTCCAATTTTCTTCTTCCGCCATTGACTGGTTTTCTTCTTACCTTTGTGACCGTCAACAAGCTGATAGTAGTGGACATGATATGTCTGACTGGTGCAAGATCTTGTCTGGCGTCCCACAGGGTGGAATTCTATCCCCTCTCATGTTCTCAATTTTTATTAACTTTCTCTCTTCACACCTTAGCTGCTCTTGTCACTTATATGCCGATGACGTCCAAATTTATATTCAAACAGGCTCGACCGTAAGACATAAAGATCAAACATCCAAGTTTATCCAACTAAATGTCAAGCCATTATAATTGGAAGTGCCTAACAACTATCTAAACTCAGCGTTGTTTCACCTGTTACACTTGACGCCCCTATAATACCTTACACAAATAGCGTTATAAATTTAGGACTGTTCTTTGACTCAATTCTAAATCGGTCAACCCAGATTCAAAAAATCAGTGGGTCGGTCATCGCCAAACTAAACAACTTTCTTCCCGTCAAGGTTAAGGTAAATCCGGTGCAATCTCTCATTTTGCCTATAATTGATTATGCTGATGTGTGCTACCCTAATCTTAGTGAAGTTCTATTAGATAAGTTGGAACGACTATTTAATAATTGTATCCGCTTTATTTTTTGTCTTCGAAAGTTTGATCATGTCTCTGTTTTCGGCTCACAGCTAAAGTGGCTTCCGATTCGCCAACGAAGACAAGTAGGGATACTTTCCACTATTTTCTCAATTTTGTATGATAATAATTCTCCAGATTACTTAAAAAGTAAACTTCAGTTTTTGCGCGATACTCATGAACGACAACTTCGATCCTCAAAGTCTTTGGTACTTTTTATTCCCCTCATACATACATATATCTAGTCAGGTCATAAATTCTGTCACATGCTTAACCTAAAATAATTAAAACAAGTTTATTCATTATGTAACTATTTATATACCAAAATGAACTTAACAAAATGACCTCCGTGATTTTGAATACAGGCCTTCAATGTGCGGCCAGTCGTCTATCGCAGCACGAACGTGGTCCATGTCAATATCGGCGGCTGCCTTAATCAAGGATGTCTTGAGTGACTCCAAATTGGGATGAGGCTTTGAGCACGCCTTTTCTTCCACGTTGCCACATCTTGTAATCTAACGGATTCAAATCTGGACTGGATGAGGGCCAGTCTTCGTGCCCGATGAAGTCGATTTCACGCGCCGCCAGCCAGTCTTGTGTGCTCTTCGCTCTATGAGCTGGCGCCGAATCTTGTCGGAATACCCAGTGCCTGTTATTGAACATGGTATGGGAAACAGGTTCCACAAGGTTCATCAGGACTGTATTTTGATACACAACTGCATTCCTTTTTACACCTTTCTCGCAAAAATGTACCTCTGTTAAGCCCCAACAAGAAACTCTCAACCATACCATGAGCGAGGATGGAAAATGATCTCGTTGGACACGCGGAATACGGTTGCTCGCTTCTTCACTACTGTGTGCGTACACCTTATCATTTTGTTTGTTGTAGCTCTCTTCTACGGTAAAAAATTTTTCATCCGAAAAAATAATTTCCCGATATTTTTTCCCGCGTACCGCTTAAATAAAGCGCGGCATCTCTTCAGTCTCAGGTGCATTAGACGAGCATTCAAACAATGTCCTGTTTTTCTTCAATATGCCCGAAGCCCTAAGTCTTCATTTAACACCCTTTTTACCGTGGTTCTGCTTAACCCCATCTGAAGGGCCAACAGTTTCTGCTTACGTTTGTGATTTCTTTGAATTCGAGCCTTCACAGCTTTTATCACTGCTGGAGTCCTAACAGACCGAGGGCGACTACTTCTTGACCTGTCATCTACACTAGAGTCTTCATTGTATCGTTTGATGGTACGATAAACGAATCTTTTGGTTATATTCAAATTTTTCAGTATGTCAAAAACTTGAATTGGCGCGTAACCGCAACGATGCAACGCAATAACTGCAACACGGTCTTCTTTAAGTGTCCACTCCATATTTAAAAATGAGTAAAATTCTAAAAAGTTTGTAGTTTTATTTTCATGAACAATTCGAAATACGAATTCAATAAACTTTTTTGTGGCCAGCATTCTAAAATAAAAGTTTTTACTGTGTGACAATACTTATGACCTGACTGTGTATATACAGACGTTTTTTTTAATTTATTTTATTTCATATCATTTTTATTTGTTCTTTTGTAACCGCCTTCAATGCTTTTAGCATTAATTCCGCCTTTGTTCCTTCATATATATTAAGATGCATTACGAATAAATAATAATAGTAATATATAATTAAATGTAATGTAATAAAATAATCAAGTACTCGATTTACCCCGAGTCACAATAGCCGAGTCAAGAGCCCCGAGTTCATTTCTCCTGTGGCAGGCTAGTACCAAAGGGTTTTTCATAAACTTGAGTACGAATTGCATGATGTTTGAAATGTGCGTTTTTGCAATAATTCTAGTAGATGGCGCTTTAAAATTTAAACTGATGCGTGTAAGACACGGTGGCTCAGAGGTAAGAGCGTTGCTACGGTACGACAAAGGTCGCGGATTTAAATCCCACCCGTGTCAGTTGAAATTTTAAATTAATTTAATATAATAACAATTTTCAGCTTAACTTTTAAACAATTTAAAAACAATTTAAAATAACTTATGTACGATTTATATCGTTGGCTTGGACATGAAGACGGTGTCAGGCTCTCCACCTGTTACGTAGGCCCAAAAAATGTTTTCGGTGGAAGGTGGTTCGAATAATTGTCTAGACCTCCGTCTACCCCCAGTATTGGGAATAGCGTGAAGCCTTTTTCTTACCCGAGTATCCTCTATACCGATTGCCTAACAATGGCTTTGGCGTTAAATGTCAGGGAGTCTCGATGTCACCGTCTATGCATAGAAGTTGTCTATTTTACTGTTACATTGTTAGTTGTGTTCCTGTTTGAATAGTACTAAGACACAATGATACCACCCGACCACTAACCTATCGTGGCGCTAATAAATAACTAAGATATGTATTTTCAGGAAGGGATGTTGGTAAGATTGAAAGAGGTCCATTTTCTCAACGCGCCATCTTTTATGGATAAGCTGCTTATGATCTTAAAACCGTTCCTGAAGAAAGAACTTCTAGACTCCATTAAGATACATGAAGTAGGATCCAGGACTATTGGACAGTGTATCCCGTATGAAGCTCTGCCTAAGGATTTAGGAGGGGAGTACAAGACGCTTAAAGAAGCGAAAGGTTAGTAATTTCAATTCCATTGAGCATAGGAAGGTTCCTAAAGAAGTGGGTGGGTACTATCCACTTCTTTCCATAAGTCTTTTTCAAGGAGTAACAAATGAAACTGCCCTGAATTCATACAAACATTAACAACTATAAAAGGACGCAGCAGGATATAGCCTCTCTAATAAGAATGTTTTGTATTCACCATGCTAAGGAAACTGATTGACTATCCTGATTGATTGACTAAAGTCACATTAACCGAATGGTTGGATGATCGGAATTTGAGTCCTCACCACACCTCGCCTGATGTTTCTGCACGCCCGGTGACGTCGCTGTATTTTTTCTGATATTTCGTCGACTCCGTGTGGTAACGGTGTAAGAATATTCCCACTCCGTTTCTTCCCGAGGATGTCGTAAGAGGCGACTAAGGGAATATCGTTTTGGGCAACCGATAGATGGATTTCTAAAAAAAAATATCAGATCGAAGATGGACAGCGGCATCTGAGGTGCGAGTGGTCTGATACTGCTATCACCATTCCGCTTGCCAAGCGTGGCGATTGCGGTAAATCCTCCCTATGGGAGAGGCCTGTGTCCTGAACAGGACTTTAACAGGCCGATATGTATGTATGTATGTATTTCGAGATGGTTATCCTGCCAACTATCGGAGGCCATTACCATTTGGAAGGTCTTAGTCGCCTCTTGCGACACCCACGGGAAGAAAGGGGATGGTTTATTCTTTAGCCGGTACTGCAGTACCGCATGGTTGGAGGTACAGGGGAGTAAACAAAAATAGTAAATATAAAGTCAGAGCCTTCCTTAGTTATTTTTTGAATAAATAAATACGTAGACATCACATTCATTGTTCTGATCTCAAAGAAAGTAGCTAAAACAACAAAAGTACTACAAATATTCGGACCCTAGACAAATGTATCAAAAGTGATATTCTATATGAACCCATCCGGGACTTGAACCTTGGACCTCAGACCTAGCGACACAACGAAAACGGTGCGCACGCCACTCTTCCACAGAGGCTTTAAATTTCCAATGGAAAATTAATAACTCACTTAAGAAATAAAGCTCTTTTCCACCTTCAGCCGACCTTGTCATAAAGACGACGACAGGCTCTTCGTCTGTTACACTGTCCCAAAAAATGCCCTCGGTTAAAGACAGCTCGAAGGGATTTAATTATCTAGACCTCTGTCTACCTCAGTATTGGAAATGGCGTGAAAATATATTTTCTTGTCCTGATATCTTCTAAACTACACTGCCTAAGAATGGCTTGATATCCTATGCATGTATATGCGTAGGAGTCTAGTTCACACAAGTTTGTGTTCCTGTTTTAAAAGATTAGAGATAGAAAGAAAAAAAGAATGAAAGAAAGAAAGAAATAATAAAATATAAGGAATAGAGAGACAATTACAAGCTACGGGTCATCCAAATTATTCCTCGGGGGTGATGATGCATCTATATTTCTTAAAGCCGTTTACTATCAACTAAACTGTTAGCATCTTATTCCCCCGCGCATACACGCAATCTTCTTCGCAAGAACTCGGGTCTCTTGACTCGAAAATCCGACCAGCCAAACACTCGGCTATCGTGACTAAAACATAATAACATGTTCATTAAATAAATAAATATTAATAAATAAATAATACATATATTGATAGGGACAACATCACATACATTGCTCCGATCCCAATGTAAGATCCTAAAGCACTTGAGGTATGGGCCGATACCCATAACAACGAAGGCACTACAAACACCCAGACCCGAGAAAATGTAGAAAAAGTGGTATTTCTACATTGACCCGACCGGGAATCGAACCCAAAACCACGAGATGGCGACACCTTGAAAACCGGTGTTTACGCCACTCGTCCACGGAGGTCGTTATTATTTAATAAAGATCCTTTTACAGAGGATACACTAGAAAAATTGAAAGCCAATGAAGACTACTTCCTAAGGGAGCAGAAAAAGAGAGTAGAGGAGTCCTTGAGACCGGGAAAACCGAAAACATTGACCGACATCTTCGGCGGCATCGAAGGTTCCTTCAAGAAACTGGATATAGATTAAGTAAAAAACATTAGGTTGTCAATAAATATATATGCTTCAAACTGCAACAATCTCATCAATAACATTAAGACGGTGGTAGACTCACCACCTGTCATGTTCTACCAAACAGCTCCAGATCTCTGTCTACCACAGTATTAGGATTAGCGTGAAGATAACAAAAATATCTTAATGTGGCACACCTCGAATTACGTTGAGTATTCAAAGAAATTCTGATTCTCCGCAGGTTTTGATGGAGAAAATTAAAACAAACACCGTTATCTGTGATATTTACACAGGATTTGTCGAATTAAATTAGACGAAGATTATTTTGTTCCACCATTTATTACACCATGTTTTACATTTTCATACAGATTAAGCAAAAAAATGACATAGACTATCAACCAGAGACAATACACACTTAATATTTGATTTCCTCTCTGGTTATCTATATCTAACATGCGTAATGATGATCAGAGAAGCAAAGACAATTGGCGCTACATTTCTTTTTCATTTTTAACTTTTTTATTTTTATTAATTTTTAACAATAAAATAGTTTTTTAAAAGTGTATTTTTCAATATATTTTTTATTACATAATTACGTTACAGATGCAACATTCATTTTGAAACAGGTAATTGTTAATAGAGAATAGATCTGATAATTTTTTTCATGTTATCTAACAGTGATAAATAAGAATAGCAAATTCAAAAAACTTATGATAGCTAATACTGAGTGGGGGCCTTTTTGTGTATACACATATAGGCTGCAGTATAAAATGTATTTTAAATGTATAGTATTCGCGTAAATACAAGAAATCATTATGTATTATATTCTATTATATGTATACATTATATTATATTATATTATAATTATCTTTTATATTAAATATTCTATTCTGTTTCATTCCATTTTACCTAAGGAAAAGCTCTAACAACTTTAGTATATTATTTTAATTACTGAAACAAAATTATGTTAATATTTACAATATTTGTCAATTAAAAAACTACAATAATCGTACAGCCCTGCTCCCAGTGGCATGGTACCAAGAACGCTGGCTGTATTCCCACGTTGAATAGCTAAACTTAATAGTTGAGCGAGAAATTTTATGATAAAATTAATTTTATAATAATATTTACAAAAGTGTTTTATGATAAAATTAATTTTATAATTGTAATAAAGATAACAATTTATATAGAAATTTGGTATGAATAAATAAAGAATTAATTTAACAATTATTATTCACACGATTCAAAGATTTCTCGACTGAATGTGTTGTATTTTTCTAATAATAAGTTGATTCAGTAGATAAATAAATTAGAGCTCTTTTGTATTATATTTTATTTATGTGGAAAAAAACAAGAGATAAAACGTGTATTATTTATAAGATTTATAATAAAAATATTAGTGATATTCGTGAGTTCATATCGTTGTAAGAGGTCATATCGTTGTCTTGGACCTAAGGACGGCGACGGCCTCAGCACCTGTTACGTTGTCCCAAAATATCTTCGGTGGAAGGCGGGTGAGTATAAGGGACTTAATTGTCTAGACTAGACCTCTGTCTACCCCTGTATTGGGAATGGCGTGAAGACATTTTGATCTGTGAATTTATTATGTATATATAAAAATCTTATAAAAATTCCTGCGCTATCTGTGCTGTACTTCTCATACGAAATATCGTCCTGAAGAATACCTATCTTGCAACACCAGCTGCTACCTCTAGTCAAGTATCGGATGCCGACTTTAACTCTTGCTTATATATATATATATATATATATATATATATATATATATATATATATATATATATATATATATATATATATATATATATATATATATATATATATATATATAAGCCTGTAATTTCAAAGTCGAAACATTCATACACGGTTCTGCTGTGTCGCGTATACTTTTAGAAACTGCATCGCGCGGGGACCTCACGGACCGATCGTCTCTAAGCCGAATAGATCACATATGTATTCTCCTTTCAATGACTCTTATTTACGCCACTTACCTGATCCAGCTGCCTCGGATGCCTCCTCGGCTCTAATCGAAGTACCTTTGATGTAATAGGCTATTGTTAGAAAATTAAGATCTAAATGAAAGGAATCTCTTTGTGATAAAATGTACTGCAGTTTTATGCTAAGAATGATAAGATTTCAAATATTAGAATACGCATCCAAATCCCTTCAATAGGTCGCGTGGAATTAATAAACAAATAAACTTGACCTTTCTTGTGGATTAATACTATCGAACTGTGGTCTCTTGACTCGATTTTCGATCACCTAAGCACGCGCAGCTTCTCAAGTGTTTTTGAACCGACTTGGTGCACACAGAGCACATCCACGAGCTCCTTCTTCATAAAAGGCTTCATCAATAGCAGCAACTTGTCAATAAACGATGGCGAGTTCACGAAATGAAAACCTTTGAGTTTCACTAGCATCTTCACGCAATTCTCGGTACAGGAGTAAACAGAGGTCTAGTTTAGACAATTTAATCCCTTCGACCCACCGTCCAGTCAAGATATTTTCGCGACAACATCAGAGGTGGTGAGCCCATCGCCATCTTTATGTCCAACCCAACCATGTAATTCGTGCATAAGTTTTTAAAAAACCCATTGGTACGAGCCTGCCACTAGGGGAACGAAATCGGGTCTTTCGATTCTACATTCAAACCACTCGGATATTGTGATTTTCTTTAAAAAAATCACGATAAATTTTAAAAAGATTAAAATAAAATGATTGTTATAAATACTTTAATGAATATATAAATACTTTAATAATTAAATACTTTAATTTATGAGAACCGAGGTAGCCGCTACGAATTGCAGTAGAGTCTAGCTCAGGTTCGATTTCCGAGAAAATAATATGAAAGAAGATAATAAGAGGATGTGTTAAGCCTACCTACCCACTAAAGCAACGTAGCGGACGTTCTGCTGCTGTAACTCTTACATATTTCAGAGAAGCCTTTGCCTAGTAGTGGTCACAGGCTCCTTCATTACTTATTACTTAAAACCTTGTTGCACCGGCTGGTATTGAGATGTAGTCTGGATATAAAAGCTAATAAATCATCAGTATACAACCAACGTTTAATGGTACATAGATACAGAGATGGAGAAAACATCACATAAATTGCTCTAATCCCAAAGTAGGCAGCAAAAGCACTTGTATTATATAAACAGAAATAACGAAGATACCATCAACACCCAGACCCGAGTGTTTTCTATATTGATCCATATTGATCTATATTGACCTTAAAGCTGGCGACACTAGGCCGGTGTGTACGCCACTCGTCCACGGAGGTCCTAAACAGTCCACTACGTGTGGCAATACAGGCAAAGTACACACCCATAGTAAGCACTGTATTGAAGAAATCCGATAAATACAGGTGGCTAAGGCCTCTACTTCGTGTATAACGATGTTTTTGTAACCGGCTGTAATAATGATGTTGAAATCTAAGATTAGTAGCAATGCCATCGCCAGTGCTCTCCTCACAACAGCGCCCTCCAGTACTTGCCCCGTCTGCCGAGTGTGGACAACCCGTCCGAAAAATCTACCTTGACCTTTGTTTTCTTTGAGAGCTCAGTGTGGATTGTCACCCGCTTAAAGGTCACGAGTCCGGGTGCTTGGTCCTTTAATGTTTCCCATTCCATTATACAAGTGGTCTAGCTAGTAACTTTTGGGTCTGAGCTATGTATGTGATGTTGTCTTTATGTAAGCATTACAGAGTGTGTGTTCAGTATTCAATACTGAACACGTAATTACTATATGTTTAAGTATATACATACTTAAACATATAGTAATTACGTTTCAGAATATCACACTTATACAATGGCCTGTAGGGCCTCACAAGACAAGGTTTGCCATAATCGCCACGCTTAGCAAGCGACATCTCTGCTGCCCGTCACCGGTGTACCTAATTTTAACCAGGTAAATTTCGAGAACGAAAAAAGGGGTTAGTGTTACTAGACCGCGATCAGTTACCGAAACAACATTATTTTTATCTGAATGAATGCCTGACATGTTTTTGCAACAAGGCATGTAGCTTTGTGGAGAAAGTTTGTATCATTGCCATTATAAAATTATTATTTAATTAACACTTATAGAACATAAAGTCATCATTACGTAAATGAAATTTAATGATTTGTTAACGAACTAACAGTTACAAGTTGTGTACGCATTTACAAAGATCAAAATATCTTTCCGTTAGTCTTTCTCTGATTATATTATCATAGACACTATTATAGGCCAATCGCATACAAGGAAATGAGTTTCGAAAATAAAGTTGTCATAGTAACTGGTGCAGGTTCTGGCATCGGAGCAGCTACAGCTATCCTTTTCTCTAAAGTAGGTGCTTACGTTGTTCTCGTAGATATGAACGAGACGAAGCTAAACGATGTCGCAACGAAGTGCACGAACCGCCATCTAATAGTCAGAGCTGATGTTTCCAAAGAAGAAGAAGCGAAAAGCGTCGTCGATAATGCGGTAAATGATTTTGGCAAGATCGATATCCTTGTGAACAATGCGGGTCTTGTGCGGTACGGGAGTGTCCTGCTTGGAAACTTTTTGAAAGCACACGACGAAGTGATGGCGACGAATATGCGTGGTGTTGCACATCTCACGTCACTGTGCGTCGAACAATTGATCGAAAATAAGGGTAACATTGTTAATGTTTGCAGCATAGGAGGCTTAATGTCAACTAAAGAGCCAATGCAGCTTTCGTATTGTGTGTCAAAGGCTGCACTGAATTTGTTCACGCAGGGTGTTGCTCTGGAATTGGCAGAATATGGCGTCCGTGTCAACTCAGTATGTCCCGGACCTGTTGTGACTGAACTCATCGAGAATTCAGGTGTCCCGAAAGCGGCCGTGTCATGGACGAAATTCGAGGCTCATACACCACTTAAGAGAGTGGGAGAGCCTGAAGAGATAGCTGAACTAATAATGTTCCTAGCGAGCGATATGGCACGCAGCGTCACCGGTTCTAACTACGTATCCGATAATGGGACTCTCTTGAAACGTTGAATATTGTGTCCATATTCAATAACTGCAATATTGTATTGTCTTTAGTTTGCCTCAAGTGATCAACAATAGCTCTTTCATAAATTTTTAACAAAAATACATTTCTGTATTTTCTGAGTTAAATATGTACTTCTTCTCAGTTGCCACACTCTTGACAGAGTGATCGTGGTCGTCGATTCAGGATTAGTGGCACACTTGCGCGTCGTCTAGTACCTTTAACATGTCCTTGTATCATAAACTGATATATGTCCTCATCGCGAAACATGGCCAAAAAGGTTAGGGATATAGATTTGAACAATAAACGCTGCTTGACGCTGAGGTCTAGCAGGATAGACGCGTTAGTTCGAAGGTGAGTTCATGATATTTCCAGCATTATTCTCTATAACCATATTTCGAGGGCGTCAATCTCCTTCTTTTCTCTCTCTATAAGAGACAATGTCTCTGCGGCGTAGAGCACTATGGGGAAGACTAGGGACCTAACAAATTTGACTTATGCGGCTTTGGTGTTGTTTCTTCCACAGCTTTTGAGCCTGTTTATAGGCGACCTCACGACAGCCATGCTCCTTTTAATTTCGCTGATGCATCCACCGCAATATAAAATAAGTGCCCTCAAGTAGACACAAGTTTGGACGCAATCGCGATTTGAAATTTTTGTGACTTCCGTTAAGTTACTATTTGCGGGGTATCATCTTTGTCTTATTGCAGCTTATTTTCAAGCCAAATTCCAGATTGAGGAGCTCCATCATAATAATATAATAACGTACTACGACATCATGGAAATTATAATGTCCTGTGAAAGTCCAGGACTGGGGCGCTTAGAAAGCGAAATAGCGATTGCAGTACCTGCCTGGTACTTCGCTTTCTATTTTCCTTGAACGGTCCTTGTCCGTTAACGGTCTGGTCAATTTTGGTCTAGCATATTCGAAATGGTTTTTCTGCCATCTATCTATCTCATCGACGTATCTGGAAAAATTGTAATTTAACATATTATGTAACTTTATTTTTATAGGAGACGACAGTAACCGAGATATTGGTTCTGATGAATTCAATTGGGCATGTACACTCGCGAGCCTGGCGGCGTTGCTTGCCCGGTACTGGTTTCATGTTTCTGTTATTTTTCGCATGAACATTATACAACAATTACGAATTCCATTTTTTTTTAATTTTTATGTTAATTTGAAACGTTCTCATACATTATATTAAAAAAAAGCTTTAGTTATGTATATTTTATTTTTCATTTTATTTGGTACTACAACAAATACGAACGAAATAAATTACGTTGTTGACCAGCTTGATGACCGCATTAGTTGTTACCTCTAGGAAATATAACAGTGCCGATATTCTTTCATAGCTACAACGATAGTAAACATTGCAGTTTTATTATGTCCTAAAAATCTTATTTAAAATTATCTACATTTTGAGCGTGCGCAATTGGTTTAACGTAAAATTCAGTAATGAAATAAAATTCAAAAGTTTTTTCTGCATTATGTTTCCGCGTCAAGCGTTTTGTTAAAATCTATTTCCATAATTGTTTCCGCGCAACATGTATTGTATTGTCAACATAAAGCCAGTAATTTAGGCATGAATACCGATAATACAAGATGTTAGCAGCGGCCCAGCAACATATTCAGTCCGCGAATTGGTTCACACGGTCGTGTTCATTGCTCGCCAATTTAATACGACTACAAGTGATATAAAAAATTACTCACTGTGCATACGAGTAAGATAATTCAAGTGAGTATTGTAGTTTTAAAAAAAAAAATATTTTGTAGAAGAGGTTTAGAAAATTAAGTTCTTCCGACCCACTTTCCATCGGAGATATTATTTTAGGATAACGTGACAAGTGGGGAGCCTGTCGCCGAATTTATTTATACATTAGCTTGGAGATAAAAGCTGTCCTGCAGGTAAAAATTGTAGATAAGTTTTGAAAAACCTATTATAAGGAGCCTACGAACAGGTAATCGAACTCAGGTCTCTTGACGCGAATTCCGATCATCCAACTCGGCTATGGTTACTTTGTAGGTGTTGTTGTAAGTTTGTTGTTGTTGTAAGTTAATTATTGCGTTATAAAAATTAAAAATATTGCAGTAGTTGGCCGGTAATTAGAGAGAATAGAGTTAGGGTAAATAATTCCTGTATTTATCTGAACTGTAGTCTCTCTAAGGATTAAAATTTTGAATTGAAAGTCATCATCGTCACATCAGCCTGTAGAAGTCAACTGCCATAAGCGTCACGCTCAGCAAGCGGCTTGGCGATCACAGTACCAGACATACACAGTTAAAGTTCAGTAGCCAATTATATTTCAAGGCTTCTCCCTTAATCGCCTAAGTCGCGATAGCCGAGAGGTTGGATGATCGGAATTCGAGTCAGGAGACCCGAGTTCGATTCCCTGGTAGCCGGCTCCTACCATTGGGTTTCTAAAACCTTATGCACGATTTATATCGTTGGATTGAACGTAAAAACAGCGACAGTGTCACCACCTGTTGTCTTAAAAAATACCTTCGGTGATGGTGAACTTAATTGTCTATACTCTGTCTGTATACCCAAAGTATAGAGATGAAGATTGTTTTTTTTTATCGTAAACACATCATCAAACTTGTTGAGAATTCAGTGATGCATAAGGAGATAAAAAAATATTAATCAAACGAGTTACTTCCGTATGTTTGTATTTGCAGAACTCAAAGCATACGAGTATATGTTTTTGCGGAACTCGAAACTTATTACATTGACAGCCTTGACTTTTTTCGCACAAAGTTGTTTTTCTCTGCTCTCTCAAGAGTGTTCGCAAATACGTTTAATCCCGTTCTTATCGCGTTATCGGGGAAACAAGCGTTTTGCGAGATCTGTGGAATGGGCATGTGCAAGATTTCTTGTAGCTTACCAATTAAATGAGAATCTGAAACTCACAACGGAGATCGAGGACCTCCGCCGCACCGTGTCCTTATCTCCGAATAGCTGCTGCCCGTCACCCGTCTACTGAATTTTACATAAAATAAATTAAATTTGGATCCTGAATATTGATCTGCTCTTTTCTTTTAGAGCCATCAAGATATCAAAACGATACGGAGTAAGATACGTTGGTTTTACGTACATCAGGAGAAATTTAAGAGGAAGAAGTCAGAGGAAGAGTCACGATGGTCGAATTGTTGGGTGGTCGGAATTTCGAGTCGAGAGACCCGAGTTCGATCCCCAGGTGGCAGGCTCGTACAAATGGGTTTTTCAAAAACTTATTTACGAATTATACCGTTGGCTTGGACTTAAAGGTGGCGACAGACTCACCACCTGTCACGGTGTCCCGAAAATATTTTCGGTGGAAGGTGGGTCGAAGGGACTTAATTGTCTAGACTAGACCTCTGTCTACCCCTGTATCGGAGATTGCGTGAAGATATATATTTTTTATTTATTTATTTAAATAAATTAATATTTAGGAGACATTTTTAATCTTTCATTCTGTCAGAAACTTCTAACTTAATATCCATAACTTTACATTTATAAAGACTGTCGTATTAATTTCTTAATAGCTCTAAAGAAGTACCAGACGAAAATTCAGATTCATATTTGTTAATTTTATCTAAAATTCAGCAAAACTGCGACGGGTAGTAGCGCGTTCAAATACCTTTCACATTATTAGATATTTGGTCGCAGAATCCGGGTTGGTACTGCGACCAAACTTACTAAGCACTACTTGCTTAGTGTGGCGATTAAAGATGTTACATACATACATAACGGCCTATTAAAGTCCACTGCATGACATAGGTCTCTTCCATAGGGAGGATTTGCCATAATCGCCACGCTTGGCAAGTGGATTGGCGATCGCAGTACCAGACCACTCGCACCTTAAACGCCGCTGCCCATCTTCGGTCTGATTATTTTGATCTGATATTTTTAGAGATGGTCATCCCGCCATCTTTTAGTTGCCATAAAGATGTTCAAGGCTGTTTCCCTCTTACGACACCCATGGGAAAAAAGGGAGTTGCAATATTCTTACGCCGTTACTACATACCAAAGATTAAAGATGTAAAAAAATCAGTTACTTTAGTACATTTCGCATGCATTTGTTTCCTGGTCGACTCATCGCTCATCGAAGAGTCTACATGCTAAATAATGCCTGGTTTTGAGGCAAAACACGTTTCACGTTGTCGATGGCGGTATATGTTACCTGGTTTCCAGTATAGTAATATTGCACGCATGTGGAGGTATGGCATCAGGGAGGGAGCGTGGGATGGGAATTTTCGTAAAGTTTTATAACTGTTGCGGTTATATCAAAGCCATAAATTATAGAAGGAAGAAGCCTCTGTTATGCAATGGACTTTTATAGGCCTTTATGACGATAATGAATATTTATGAGATATAAGTCACGATAGCCCAGTGGATGGGTGATCGAAATTTCGAGTCAAGAGACCCGAGTTCTATCCAAGTGGTAGGCTCGAATAATTTTCATCAAAATTTACCTCCGATCTACATCGTTGGCTTGGACATAAAAACGGTGACAGGCTCACCACCTGTCATGTTGTCCCAAATAAGTTTCGGTGAAATATGTGTCGAAAGAACTTAATAGTCTCGATCGTTGTCTATTCTAGTACTGGGAATGTGTAAAAAAAATTTTGAACACCCACAATGTGACTCAAGGTTTTCAAGGATATCAGCATTCTTAATGTACATGAATTGATGATTCGGTTTTTCGCATATAACCTCTGCTATTAAGGACCCACACACATTGCCAAGATACTAATATAAAAATTCATATAAATATAAACAAGATTAACTCGTTTAGAATGATAAGATAATTTAAATAATATGCACTACCTAATGTGTGTAAATGACGCGGCCTCGGCACGAACTCGTCGAACATGCCCAAACAGCAGTAAATACCGTAACATAACCTATAGAATTTAATAAATAAAATAATAAATACATTCATGGATGTATCAATGACTAGATGTGTGTATTGAATGTGTGTTAATTACGAGACCACATGTCACGTTACGTTGTCCCAAAAAATCACTAATAAAACCTAATAAGTCACGACAGCCAAGTTGATGGATGATCAAAAGTCAAGAGACTCGAATTCACACTCGAGACACTCTAGCTCGTACCAATGGGACTTTCCAAAACTTATGTACGATTTATTTCGTTGGCTTGGACATACAGTAGGCGACAGGTTTCCAACCTGAATTGTCCAGACCTCTGTCTACCCAAGTATTGGGATTGCAGTGATGATATAACAGTGGTAAAGCCACGCATCTGCTTTTGTTGTTGCATGAATGGGCCGGCTCGACCGGGGAAGTACCACGACCTCACAAAATACCGGCGTGAAGTAGAAGTCTAACAGACTTCTGCGTTTTGTCTGGTGGTGAGGCCCCACATACCCCCCTCCCCCAATTCTGGGGGGGGGGGGAAGACTTTAAGGCCGGCCACGCATCTGCTATGCCTCTGGTTTTGCGGGCGTTCATGGGCGGCGGTAATCACTTACCATCATGTGAGCCACCTGCTCGTTTGCCTCCCTTTCCTAAAAACAAAAATTATTTAATACCTATACTGATCTTGTTGTATTTCAGAAAAATGCCAGTTGGTGCCGTAACTGAGTTCCCGTTGGAGGAGGAGTACAAAAAGAAGACAGGGATCTCTCCACAGGACATCGCCAAGCTACGACAGTGGCTCGACACGCAGCACCATCTGCCGGGGAAATATGTAACTGGTAGAGAGTCTTCTTCTTCTTTACATCCTATCAAAAGTCGTCTGCTAAAAATGGGCTTCCCACAAAGATTTCCAGAAAGATAGCTAGAAACCGTCCATGCTACCTGCATCCATCGACTCCCAGCAATGTTGCGCAGGGTGACACTCCATCTTGTTGAGTCCATAGTATCCTTAGGTATAGGACCTACACGATATAGCCTAAAGTAAACGAAGCTGCCACTCGAGAAACTTCTCCACCAACGGTTATTTGTTCTGCGGCCTATGTGGTCCATTGCCACTTCAGCGTGCTGATCCTTACGGCTTCGTAGGTGGTAATTTTTCATTAACCTATATAAATAAATAAAAATAGCTCACTTTGTAAGTTTGAAGCGGATTTATTAAAATTATGTTTTGTTTAAAGACGGCGATGGGCTCTCCACCTGTCACGTTGTCCCGAAAATATCTTCGGTGGAAGATGTGTACCTGTACTGGGGTGCGTGAAGATATTTATTTATTTATTATTTGTTTGTAACATTATTCATTACACTTATTCATTATAGCATGGCCACTACCAACTAGGCTATCTAGTCGTATTTTAACAATAGTCTTTACTTGTTTCATCAAGCTTCTTGAAGTTTAGATCGAAATTGATATGTAGCGGAAAAGATCCTGGGAAAAGTTCCTGGGATCCTCGCTAAACTAGATGATCATGAGCTCCGGACGACGTCTCCTCTAACAGTGTGCTATTGGTACTCGCATAAATGCTTAAAATCGTTAGAACTTTGATAACGCGATGTAGGATGTGGTAGTGTTTCCTTAATTGTCCGCTACTAGTGAGCTTTCAATGTGGAGGCATAGATGTCGCCACTGTTTAATCGCACGATTTCATATTCAACACATGCTATTCTATAAAAAATATAAACGTACCGTCCATAATTTAACCTTCATTATACTATTCGTTAAGATAAATAATTCCATTACCGTCCATCACTTCTCATTAAATACACAAAGAGCTAAAAATAGCATCAACTGAACCGTGTTATTAGGCTATTTGATTTAATTTGTGTTGTCGGTAAAACCGGATCCGAACATGGGTAATAATACCCTATCTTAAATAATGACGATGATATGTACATTTGTCACGGCCAGGTATTCAGGTATTCAGGTATTCAGGTATTCAGGTATTCAGGTATTCAGGTATTCAGGTATTCAGGTATTCAGGTATTTGTACTACTTGTACCGCGCCACATAGATGATAGAGACTAGCGTAGAGTAGAGCGGCAATAGCCTAATGGTTTAGGGTGCGGACAGCGATACATGACGTCGCAGGTTCGGGCCCCGCCATTCGACTGCTGTCCATCTTTGATCAGATTATTTTTGTCTGATATTTTAGCGATGGTTATCCGCCATCTAACGGTTACCATAACGATATTGAAGCCTGTTTCCCTTAGTAGCCTCTTACGACACCCACGGGAAGAAAGGGGTGGCAATATTCTTACGCCGTTACCACGGCATAGTCAACCACCTTCAAAACAAATAAATAAATACCTTCACGCCATTAACCGCCAATACTACGGTGAACAGAGATCTAGATAAGTCCTTTCGACCCACCTCCACTACAGATATTTTCCACTACAGCCTTTAAAATCGTACATAAATTTAGAAATACACCTATTCATACAAGCCTATCACCTGATGATCGAACTCTGGTCTCATAACTCGAATTCCGATCACCCAACCACTCGGCTACCGTGAATTATACCTTCAAAACCTTATTCCAAAGAAAACTAAGAAAGCCACGTATGATGTACGATAAAAACAAATAAAATAAATACCTTCACGCCATTAACCGCCAATACTACGGTGAACAGAGATCTAGATAAGTCCTTTCGACCCACCTCCACTACAGATATTTTCCACTACAGCCTTTAAAATCGTACATAAATTTAGAAATACACCTATTCATACAAGCCTATCACCTGATGATCGAACTCGGGTCTCATAACTCAATTCCGATCACCCAACCACTCGGCTACCGTGAATTATACCTTCAAAACCTTATTCCAAAGAAAACTAAGAAAGCCACGTATGATGTACGATAAAAACAAATAAAATAATATGCACTACCTAATGTGTGTAAATGACGCGGCCTCGGCACGAACTCGTCGAACATGCCCAAACAGCAGTAAATACCGTAACATAACCTATAGAATTTAATAAATAAAATAATAAATACATACATGGATGTATCAATGACTAGATGTGTGTATTGAATGTGTGTTAATTACGAGACCACATATCACGTTACGTTGTCCCAAAAATCACTAACGGCGTTTGTACTTAGGTGCTCTGTCTAGACATATATAAAACCTAATAAGTCACGACAGCCGAGTTGATGGATGATCAAAAGTCAAGAGACTCGAATTCACACTCGAGACACTCTAGCTCGTACCAATGGGACTTTCCAAAACTTATGTACGATTTATATCGTTGGCTTGGACATAAAAACGGTGACAGGCTCACCACCTGTCATGTTGTCCCAAATAAGTTTCGGTGAAATATGTGTCGAAAGAACTTAATAGTCTCGATCTTTGTCTATTCTAGTACTGGGAATGTGTAAAAAAAATTTTGAACACCCACAATGTGACTCAAGGTTTTCAAGGATATCAGCATTCTTAATGTACATGAATTGATGATTCGGTTTTTCGCATATAACCTCTGCTATTAAGGACCCACACACATTGCCAAGATACTAATATAAAAATTCATATAAATATAAACAAGATTAACTCGTTTAGAATGATAAGATAATTTAAATAATATGCACTACCTAATGTGTGTAAATGACGCGGCCTCGGCACGAACTCGTCGAACATGCCCAAACAGCAGTAAATACCGTAACATAACCTATAGAATTTAATAAATAAAATAATAAATACATACATGGATGTATCAATGACTAGATGTGTGTATTGAATGTGTGTTAATTACGAGACCACATGTCACGTTACGTTGTCCCAAAAAATCACTAATAAAACCTAATAAGTCACGACAGCCAAGTTGATGGATGATCAAAAGTCAAGAGACTCGAATTCACACTCGAGACACTCTAGCTCGTACCAATGGGACTTTCCAAAACTTATGTACGATTTATATCGTTGGCTTGGACATAAAGTAGGCGACAGGTTTCCAACCTGAATTGTCCAGACCTCTGTCTACCCAAGTATTGGGATTGCAGTGATGATATAACAGTGGTAAAGCCACGCATCTGCTATGCCTCTGGTTTTGCGGGCGTTCATGGGCGGCGGTAATCACTTACCATCATGTGAGCCACCTGCTCGTTTGCCTCCCTTTCCTAAAAACAAAAATTATTTAATACCTATACTGATCTTGTTGTATTTCAGAAAAATGCCAGTTGGTGCCGTAACTGAGTTCCCGTTGGAGGAGGAGTACAAAAAGAAGACAGGGATCTCTCCACAGGACATCGCCAAGCTACGACAGTGGCTCGACACGCAGCACCATCTGCCGGGGAAATATGTAACTGGTAGAGAGTCTTCTTCTTCTTTACATCCTATCAAAAGTCGTCTGCTAAAAATGGGCTTCCCACAAAGATTTCCAGAAAGATAGCTAGAAACCGTCCAAGCTACCTGCATCCATCGACTCCCAGCAATGTTGCGCAGGGTGACACTCCATCTTGTTGAGTCCATAGTATCCTTAGGTATAGGACCTACACGATATAGCCTAAAGTAAACGAAGCTGCCACTCGAGAAACTTCTCCACCAACGGTTATTTGTTCTGGTCCATTGCCACTTCAGCGTGCTGATCCTTACGGCTTCGTAGGTGGTAATTTTTCATTAACCTATATAAATAAATAAAAATAGCTCACTTTGTAAGTTTGAAGCGGATTTATTAAAATTATGTTTTGTTTAAAGACGGCGATGGGCTCTCCACCTGTCACGTTGTCCCGAAAATATCTTCGGTGGAAGTATGGGACCTGTACTGGGAATTGCGTGAAGATATTTATTTATTTATTATTTGTTTGTAACATTATTCATTACACTTATTCATTATAGCATGGCCACTACCAACTAGGCTATCTAGTCGTATTTTAACAATAGTCTTTACTTGTTTCATCAAGCTTCTTGAAGTTTAGATCGAAATTGATATGTAGCGGAAAAGATCCTGGGAAAAGTTCCTGGGATCCTCGCTAAGCTAGATGATCATGAGCTCCGGACGACGTCTCCTCTAACAGTGTGCTATTGGTACTCGCATAAATGCTTAAAATCGTTAGAACTTTGATAACGCGATGTAGGATGTGGTAGTGTTTCCTTAATTGTCCGCTACTAGTGAGCTTTCAATGTGGAGGCATAGATGTCGCCACTGTTTAATCGCACGATTTCATATTCAACACATGCTATTCTATAAAAAATATAAACGTACCGTCCATAATTTAACCTTCATTATACTATTCGTTAAGATAAATAATTCCATTACCGTCCATCACTTCTCATTAAATACACAAAGAGCTAAAAATAGCATCAACTGAACCGTGTTATTAGGCTATTTGATTTAATTTGTGTTGTCGGTAAAACCGGATCCGAACATGGGTAATAATACCCTATCTTAAATAATGACGATGATATGTACATTTGTCACGGCCAGGTATTCAGGTATTTGTACTACTTGTACCGCGCCACATAGATGATAGAGACTAGCGTAGAGTAGAGCGGCAATAGCCTAATGGTTTAGGGTGCGGACAGCGAAACATGACGTCGCAGGTTCGGGCCCCGCCATTCGACTGCTGTCCATCTTTGATCAGATTATTTTTGTCTGATATTTTAGCGATGGTTATCCCGCCATCTAACGGTTACCATAACGATATTGAAGGCTGTTTCCCTTAGTAGCCTCTTACGACACCCACGGGAAGAAAGGGAGTGGCAATATTCTTACGCCGTTACCACACGGCACTTAGTCAACCACCTTCAAAACAAATAAATAAATACCTTCACGCCATTAACCGCCAATACTACGGTGAACAGAGATCTAGATAAGTCCTTTCGACCCACCTCCCACTACAGATATTTTCCACTACAGCCTTTAAAATCGTACATAAATTTAGAAATACACCTATTCATACAAGCCTATCACCTGATGATCGAACTCGGGTCTCATGACTCGAATTCCGATCACCCAACCACTCGGCTACCGTGAATTATACCTTCAAAACCTTATTCCAAAAGAAAACTAAGAAAGCCACGTATGATGTACGATAAAAACAAAATAAAAATAAAAATATCTTCGGTGGAAGATGTGTACCTGTACTGGGAATTGCGTGAAGATATTTATTTATTTATTATTTGTTTGTAACATTATTCATTACACTTATTCATTATAGCATGGCCACTACCAACTAGGCTATCTAGTCGTATTTTAACAATAGTCTTTACTTGTTTCATCAAGCTTCTTGAAGTTTAGATCGAAATTGATATGTAGCGGAAAAGATCCTGGGAAAAGTTCCTGGGATCCTCGCTAAGCTAGATGATCATGAGCTCCGGACGACGTCTCCTCTACCAGTGTGCTATTGGTACTCGCATAAATGCTTAAAATCGTTAGAACTTTGATAGCGCGATGTAGGATGTGGTAGTGTTTCCTTAATTGTCCGCTACTAGTGAGCTTTCAATGTGGAGGCATAGATGTCGCCACTGTTTAATCGCACGATTTCATATTCAACACATGCTATTCTATAAAAAATATAAACGTACCGTCCATAATTTAACCTTCATTATACTATTCGTTAAGATAAATAATTCCATTACCGTCCATCACTTCTCATTAAAGACACAAAGAGCTAAAAATAGCATCAACTGAACCGTGTTATTAGGCTATTTGATTTAATTTGTGTTGTCGGTAAAACCGGATCCGAACATGGGTAATAATACCCTATCTTAAATAATGACGATGATATGTACATTTGTCACGGCCAGGTATTCAGGTATTTGTACTACTTGTACCGCGCCACATAGATGATAGAGACTAGCGTAGAGTAGAGCGGCAATAGCCTAATGGTTTAGGGTGCGGATAGCGAAACATGACGTCGCAGGTTCGGGCCCCGCCATTCGACTGCTGTCCATCTTTGATCAGATTATTTTTGTCTGATATTTTAGCGATGGTTATCCCGCCATCTAACGGTTACCATAACGATATTGTAGGCTGTTTCCCTTAGTAGCCTCTTACGACACCCACGGGAAGAAAGGGAGTGGCAATATTCTTACGCCGTTACCACACGGCACTTAGTCAACCACCTTCAAAACAAATAAATAAATACCTTCACGCCATTAACCGCCAATACTACGGTGAACAGAGATCTAGATAAGTCCTTTCGACCCACCTCCCACTACAGATATTTTTGAAGCCACGTGAGTTTATGTCAAAGCCTTTAAAAATCGTACATAAATTTAGAAATACACCTATTCATACAAGCCTATCACCTGATGATCGAACTCGGGTCTCTCGACTCGAAATTCCGACCAGCCAACCACTCGGCTATCGTGACTTTTTAAAAGTCACGTTATTTTCCTTTCAGATTTAGACCTGATCCTCACATACCACTCTTGTGACCGGAGCTCGGGTGTGTCCAAGCAGGTGCTGGACCTCCACTTTACTCTGCGGACTCTCTTTCACAATTACTTCAAAGACCGTAAGGTTGATGATATTGAACATGAAATGCGTACTGTGTAAGTTTTTTCATTATTATTTCATGCATTGACATTTACAAAAAACAGTTACGATTCGTGGGGTGATTGAAATTCGAGTCAAGACACCCGACTTCGATCCCCAAGGCGTGTACTAATGGGTATAATCTTATATAAAAATATAAACGTACCGTCCATAATTTAACCTTCATTATACTATTCGTTAAGATAAATAATTCCATTACCGTCCATCACTTCTCATTAAATACACAAAGAGCTAAAAATAGCATCAACTGAACCGTGTTATTAGGCTATTTGATTTAATTTGTGTTGTCGGTAAAACCGGATCCGAACATGGGTAATAATACCCTATCTTAAATAATGACGATGATATGTACATTTGTCACGGCCAGGTATTCAGGTATTTGTACTACTTGTACCGCGCCACATAGATGATAGAGACTAGCGTAGAGTAGAGCGGCAATAGCCTAATGGTTTAGGGTGCGGATAGCGAAACATGACGTCGCAGGTTCGGGCCCCGCCATTCGACTGCTGTCCATCTTTGATCAGATTATTTTTGTCTGATATTTTAGCGATGGTTATCCCGCCATCTAACGGTTACCATAACGATATTGAAGGCTGTTTCCCTTAGTAGCCTCTTACGACACCCATGGGAAGAAAGGGGTGGCAATATACGCCGTTACCACACGGCACTTAGTCAACCACCTTCAAAACAAAATAAATAAATACCTTCACGCCATTAACCGCCAATACTACGGTGAACAGAGATCTAGATAAGTCCTTTCGACCCACCTCCACTACAGATATTTTCCACTACAGCCTTTAAAATCGTACATAAATTTAGAAATACACCTATTCATACAAGCCTATCACCTGATGATCGAACTCGGGTCTCTCGACTCGAAATTCCGACCACCCAACCACTCGGCTACCGTGAATTATACCTTCAAAACCTTATTCCAAAAGAAAACTAAGAAAGCCACGTATGATGTACGATAAAAACAAAATAAAAATAAAAATATCTTCACGCGATTCCCAATACAGGGGTAGACAGAGGTCTAGTCTAGACAATTAAGTCCCTTCGACTCACCTTCCACCGAAGATATTTTCAGGACAACAGGACAGGTGGTGAGCTCGTCGCCGTCTTTATGTCCAAGCCAACGATATAATTCGTACATTAGTTTTGAGAAACCCATTGGTACGAGCCTGCCACTTCAGCGTGCTGATCCTTACGGCTTCGTAGGTGGTAATTTTTCATTAACCTATATAAATAAATAAAAATATCTTCGGTGGAAGGTAAGTTGAAAAGACTTACTATTCTAGATCTCTGTTCTGGATTTGTGGGGGATTTCTGTTGAAGTGATTGCATCAATAATAAAATTTATTGCGCCTCATTTGGCCATTATTTTCAACAGTAGTATAAAATCTGGTAGTACCTCAGACCCTAGTAACTTTAGACCTATTTCTGTACTACCAACATTAAGTAAAATTTTCGAAAAATTATTCTTAATCAATTATTAAAACATGTTTATGCAAATAAATTATTGCACCAAAATCAATTTGGTTTTACAAGGGGTCGCTCTACAACCGATGCTGGTGTAGAGCTGATTAAGCAAATATTTGAGGCTTGGAAGGGTTCACAGGATGCTCTGGGTATCTTTTGCGATCTCTCCAAGGTCTTCGATTGCGTAAAACACAATACACTTAACAGGAAAATACACCACTATGGCATTAGAAATACCGCACTCGATCTTATTGATTCTTATCGATCAAATAGAATTCATAAAGTTGTAATCCTCGGCACAAGTTCTTCTGGGTCGAGGATATCAATGGGCTTTCCGCAGGGTTCGATTCTTGGCCCTTTTCTTATTTATATTAATGATTTACCGTATTTAGTACGGAATAAACATGATATGGTATTGCTTGCCGAAGATACTTCTTTAACTTTTAAAATTAAACGACATATTAAAATTTAAATTCCTCATCGAGATGCAAAGGCAACATGAAGAGCTCCAACACAATATTTCCATAATATAACGTAGCATTTTTGCAATGATATTTCTTTAGTATTCCTGTTACTATTCCTAAAACCTGCTATAACTATAATTATAATTTTTTATATTAATAAATCTTACATAAAAATATATAAGATTTATATCGTTTGCTTGGACTTAAAGACGGTGACAGGCTTACCACGTGACATGTTGTACCAAAAATGTCTTCGGTGGAAGATGTGTACCTGTACTGGGAATTGCGTGAAGATATTTATTTATTTATTATTTGTTTGTAACATTATTCATTACACTTATTCATTATAGCCATGGCCACTACCAACTAGGCTATCTGGTCGTATTTTAACAATAGTCTTTACTTGTTTCATCAAGCTTCTTGAAGTTTAGATCGAAATTGATATGTGGAAGAGATCCTGGGAAAAGTTCCTGGGATCCTCGCTAAACTAGATGATCATGAGCTCCGGACGACGTCTCCTCTACCAGTGTGCTATTGGTACTCGCATAAATGCTTAAAATCGTTAGAACTTTGATAGCGCGATGTAGGATGTGGTAGTGTTTCCTTAATTGTCCGCTACTAGTGAGCTTTCAATGTGGAGGCATAGATGTCGCCACTGTTTAATCGCACGATTTCATATTCAACACATGCTATTCTATAAAAATATAAACGTACCGTCCATAATTTAACCTTCATTATACTATTCGTTAAGATAAATAATTCCATTACCGTCCATCACTTCTCATTAAAGACACAAGAGCTAAAAATAGCATCAACTGAACCGTGTTATTAGGCTATTTGATTTAATTTGTGTTGTCGGTAAACCGGATCCGAACATGGGTAATAATACCCTATCTTAAATAATGACGATGATATGTACATTTGTCACGGCCAGGTATTCAGGTATTTGTACTACTTGTACCGCGCCACATAGATGATAGAGACTAGCGTAGAGTGGAAGCGGCAATAGCCTAATGGTTTAGGGTGCGGACAGCGATACATGACGTCGCACGTTCGGGCCCCGCCATTCGACTGCTGTCCATCTTTGATCAGATTATTTTTGTCTGATATTTTAGCGATGGTTATCCCGCCATCTAACGGTTACCATAACGATATTGAAGCCTGTTTCCTTAGTAGCCTCTTACGACACCCACGGGAAGAAGGGTGGCAATATTCTTACGCCGTTACCACACGGCACTTAGTCAACCACCTTCAAAACAAAATAAATAAATACCTTCACGCCATTAACCGCCAATACTACGGTGAACAGAGATCTAGATAAGTCCTTTCGACCCACCTCCCACTACAGATATTTTTGAAGCCACGTGAGTTTATGTCAAAGCCTTTAAAAATCGTACATAAATTTAGAAATACACCTATTCATACAAGCCTATCACCTGATGATCGAACTCGGGTCTCATGACTCGAATTCCGATCACCCAACCACTCGGCTACCGTGAATTATACCTTCAAAACCTTATTCCAAAAGAAAACTAAGAAAGCCACGTATGATGTATGATAAAACAAATAAAATAAATAAAAATAGCTCACTTTGTAAGTTTGAAGCGGATTTATTAAAATTATGTTTTGTTTAAAGACGGCGATGGGCTCTCCACGTTGTCCCGAAAATATCTTCGGTGGAAGGTAAGTTGAAAAGACTTACTATTCTAGATCTCTGTTCTGGATTTGTGGGGATTTCTGTTGAAGTGATTGCATCAATAATAAAATTTATTGCGCCTCATTTGGCCATTATTTTCAACAGTAGTATAAAATCTGGTAGTACCTCAGACCCTAGTAACTTTAGACCTGTTTCTGTACTACCAACATTAAGTAAAATTTTCGAAAAAATTATTCTTAATCAATTATTAAAACATGTTTATGCAAATAAATTATTGCACCAAAATCAATTTGGTTTTACAAGGGGTCGCTCTACAACCGATGCTGGTGTAGAGCTGATTAAGCAAATATTTGAGGCTTGGAAGGGTTCACAGGATGCTCTGGGTATCTTTTGCGATCTCTCCAAGGTCTTCGATTGCGTAAAACACAATACACTTAACAGGAAAATACACCACTATGGCATTAGAAATACCGCACTCGATCTTATTGATTCTTATCGATCAAATAGAATTCATAAAGTTGTAATCCTCGGCACAAGTTCTTCTGGGTCGAGGATATCAATAAACTTTCCGCAGGGTTCGATTCTTGGCCCTTTTCTTATTTATATTAATGATTTACCGTATTTAGTACGGAATAAACATGATATGGTAGGCTGTTTCCCTTAGTAGCCTCTTACGACACCCACGGGAAGAAAGGGAGTGGCAATATTCTTACGCCGTTACCACACGGCACTTAGTCAACCACCTTCAAAACAAATAAATAAATACCTTCACGCCATTAACCGCCAATACTACGGTGAACAGAGATCTAGATAAGTCCTTTCGACCCACCTCCCACTACAGATATTTTTGAAGCCACGTGAGTTTATGTCAAAGCCTTTAAAAATCGTACATAAATTTAGAAATACACCTATTCATACAAGCCTATCACCTGATGATCGAACTCGGGTCTCATGACTCGAATTCCGATCACCCAACCACTCGGCTACCGTGAATTATACCTTCAAAACCTTATTCCAAAAGAAAACTAAGAAAGCCACGTATGATGTATGATAAAAACAAAATAAAAATAAAAATATCTTCACGCAATTCCCAATACAGGGGTAGACAGAGGTCTAGTCTAGACAATTAAGTCCCTTCGACCCACCTTCCACCGAAGATATTTTCGGGACAACGGGACAGGTGGTGAGCCCGTCGCCGTCTTTATGTCCAAGCCAACGATATAATTCGTACATTAGTTTTTGAGAAACCCATTGGTACGAGCCTGCCACTTGGGGATCGAACTCGGGTCTCTCGACTCGAAATTCCGACCAGCCAACCACTCGGCTATCGTGACTTTTTAAAAGTCACGTTATTTTCCTTTCAGATTTAGACCTGATCCTCACATACCACTCTTGTGACCGGAGCTCGGGTGTGTCCAAGCAGGTGCTGGACCTCCACTTTACTCTGCGGACTCTCTTTCACAATTACTTCAAAGACCGTAAGGTTGATGATATTGAACATGAAATGCGTACTGTGTAAGTTTTTTCATTATTATTTCATGCATTGACATTTACAAAAAACAGTTACGATTCGTGGGGTGATTGAAATTCGAGTCAAGACACCCGACTTCGATCCCCAAGGCGTGTACTAATGGGTATAATCTTATATAAAAAATATTATTATAAATTTTTTTATATTAATAAATCTTACATAAAAAAATATATAAGAATTATATCGTTTGCTTGGACTTAAAGACGGTGACAGGCTTACCACGTGTCATGTTGTACCAAAAATGTCTTCGGTGGAAGGTAAGTTAAAAAGACTTACTGTTCTAGATCTCTGTTCTGGATTTGTGGGGGATTTCTGTTGAAGTGATTGCATCAATAATAAAATTTATTGCGCCTCATTTGGCCATTATTTTCAACAGTAGTATAAAATCTGGTGTACTTCCTGATCCTATGAAGCATAGTAAAGTCACACCTTCATATAAATCTGGTAGTACCTCAGACCCTAGTAACTTTAGACCTATTTCTGTACTACCAACATTAAGTAAAATTTTCGAAAAAATTATTCTTAATCAATTATTAAAACATGTTTATGCAAATAAATTATTGCACCAAAATCAATTTGGTTTTACAAGGGGTCGCTCTACAACCGATGCTGGTGTAGAGCTGATTAAGCAAATATTTGAGGCTTGGAAGGGTTCACAGGATGCTCTGGGTATCTTTTGCGATCTCTCCAAGGTCTTCGATTGCGTAAAACACAATACACTTAACAGGAAAATACACCACTATGGCATTAGAAATACCGCACTCGATCTTATTGATTCTTATCGATCAAATAGAATTCATAAAGTTGTAATCCTCGGCACAAGTTCTTCTGGGTCGAGGATATCAATGGGCTTTCCGCAGGGTTCGATTCTTGGCCCTTTTCTTATTTATATTAATGATTTACCGTATTTAGTACGGAATAAACATGATATGGTATTGCTTGCCGAAGATACTTCTTTAAATTTTAAAATTAAACGACATATTAAAATTAAAATTCCTCATCGAGACGCAAAGGCAACATGAAGAGCTCCAACACAATATTTCCATAATATAACGTAGCATTTTTGCTATGATCTTTCTTTAGTATTCGTGTTACTATTCCCTAAAACCTGCTATAACTATAATTATTAATTTTTTATATTATTGCAACTTAACACTGATATTTATATATTAGTTACTATTTTATTACATGTTTAGTTATATTATTTAGCCCTTTAGTTTTATTATTGTATTGTATGTGTATATAATGTGTGTATTTATACTTTTAATTATTGCCCGTTAATTTATAATATGAGTTATATGGTATGTAACTTACGTATGTGTCCCTTCAGTTAGCTAGCACTTTAACTAAATAAGAAATATGCGGCGTTCGTTACGCCAATGACGAGGTTATTTGGCTGAAAATCAGCGCTGAGCGGGATTTTCCTTGCTTAGCATATGCTGAGCTAACCCCTTTTTGGCACAATTATGTTTTTCATTTTTTTTATTTGGTTATGCTTGTTATTATTTTTACTTGTGCTGAATAAATGTTTTTTTTCTTTCTTTCTTTCATATTGTAACATTAGACGAGGTGAATAAGGCGATGTCTGGTATAGTTCATTGGTTTAATGCAAATAATTTGCTTTTAAATGACATTAAAACTAAATGTATAAAATTTTCAACACCCAATGTTATACACTTGGTGGCACCAATGTACTTGTAAATGGGAGAGTTAGACCACGTGGACTCGACAGTTTTTCTTGGAATAACTCTTGATGCGAAGCTTCAATGGGGCCCCATATATCTAAACTTGCAAACATACTTAGCTTTGCAGCATTTGCAGTAAGGAAAATAAAATGCCCTACTGATGTAAACACAGCTAGAATTGTTTATTTTAGTTATTTCCATAGCATAATGTCATATGTTATTTTGCTGTGGGGACATGCAGCTGATGTGATGGTGGTGTGAGGTGCAGCTGGTGTACATATAACATTAACTACAAAACACTGATACCTGCCTATACTCGTACGTGTCAAAGCGTCACCAAGGAACCGGAGCACACTCAGCATAATGCCATGACGTGCCATAGCCATGCATTCTTACCATGGCGCTGGTTTCAATCAAAAGGGTTGTATTACTTTAAATTTATTAACATTAATCATCTGTTTCAGGCTGATGACGCCACTTCCGATGCGTGCCAGAGACGGATCTGCCATCCTCTACAATCGTTTCTTGGACTACGACCCGAAGAATTTCAATTTTGGCGAATGCATTAAGTAATTGAACATTCTTATATATTTATTAAGTAAAATTTATTAACAACTTAATAAGTAAATATTAAGTCACGATAACATTAAAATAACTTCACGCTATTTCCAATACTATAGTAGACAGAGGCCCAAACAATTAAGACAATATGACAGGTGGTGAGCCCGTCGCCGTCTTTATGCCCAAGCTAACAATATAAATTGTATGTAAGTTTTGAAAAAAAAAACATTGGTACAAAGCCACCATAACTATTATTATTACCAAACCATTGCTAAAAACCACCTAGGAATCAAACTCAAGTCTTTTGACACAAAGTTCGATCGGCCGTAACGCTATCGTGAGTTTTGATAAAGTCAGTTTCTATCTTTATTGAATAGTTCGTGCATTTAAATCATTTTAACTTTCGTGAGACTTTATAAAGATTCACGATAGCCGAGTGGTTGGGTGGACGGAATTTCAAGTCGAGAGACCCGAGTTCGATCCCCTGGTGGCAGGCTCGTACCAGTGGGTTTTTTCAAAAACCTATTTACGATTCACCACTGAAGATATTTTTGGGATAACGTGGCAGGTGGTGAGCCCGTCGCCGTCTTTATGTCCAAGCCAACGATATAATTCGTACATAAGTTTTTAGAAAAACCCATTGGTACGGCCACTTGAGGATCGAACTCGGGTCTCTTGACTCGAAATTCCGACCACGCAACCACTCGGCTATCGTGACTTATATC
Organism: Sericinus montela; assembly: GCA_029286605.1. Lineage (NCBI taxonomy): Eukaryota > Metazoa > Arthropoda > Insecta > Lepidoptera > Papilionidae > Sericinus > Sericinus montela. The sequence continues at coordinate 6,966,810 of JAGSMR010000003.1, forward strand.
AATCTAGCTAATCAATCACACTAAAATGTTGTTTTAAATTTATTAACTTCGCCAGAGCGGTGCTCATGATCTTGGACTTATGGCAATACGAGGAAGGCACTTGGCCCGGCTTCATCATGGTGACGGACTTCGAGAACGTTACACTCGGCCACATCGCCAAACTAGATTTGCAGAACATTCAACAATTTTTGTATTATCTTCAGGTAACGTAACAAATTCGCTGAGTGCTCCTCCCCCCCTTAGCCGTTGGAGTTATAAGAATCGCCTAAAGGCCTTAAAAGTGGAAATTATTATCAAAAGTTGGCACTAATAAAATTTGGTAAAATGCAAAATGTATTTTAGTTAAACATATATTGAAGAGACAGTTCACAGCACTTGACGTAAGCCAAAGACGATTACATGTATCTGTCATTTAATATGGAAACATGATTCATGATTTCAAGAGCATCCCATTATCGGAGACGTAGTTAGAACCGGTGATGCTGCGCGCCTTATCACTCGCTAGGAACATTATCAGTTCAGCTATCTCTTCAGGCTCTCCCACTCTTTTAAGAGCTGTATGAGCCTCGAAAGCCTTCCACGACACGGTCGATTTCGGGATACCTGAGTTCTCGATTATTTCAGTCACAACCGGGCCGGGACTTACTGCGTTAACACGGACGCCATATTCCGCCAATTCCAGGGCGACACCCTGCGTGAACATGTTCAGTGCCGCCTTTGACACACAATACGGAAGCAGGGTTGGCTTTTTAGGTGGCGCTAAGGCTCCTATGCTGGACACGTTAACAATGTTACCCTTATTTTCGATCAATTGCTCGACGCACAGTGACGTGAGATGTGCAACACCACGCATATTCGTCGCCATCACTTCGTCGTATGCATTCAAAAAGTTACCAAATCCGACACTCCCGTGTCGCACCAGACCCGCATTGTTCACAAGGATATCGATCTTGCCAAACTCCTTCACCGCATTATCGACGATGCTTTTCGCTTCTTCTTCTTTGGAAACGTCAGCTTTGACTATTAGATGTCGGTTCGCGCACTTCGCTGCGATGTCGTTTAGCTTCGTCTCGTTCCTTCCTACAAGAACCACGTAAGCTCCTTCTTTAGAGAAAAGGACAGCTGTCGCTGCTCCGATGCCAGAACTCGCGCCAGTTACAATGACAACTTTATTTTCGAAACTCATTTTCTTGTATGCGATTTGTCTTTAACAGATGCTTACGACAATATTGTCAGAGAAAGACTAACGAAAAGAATATGTTGTCGATTTTTATAAATGTGCTATTAATTTGTAACTGTCAATTCATTAAAAAATAATTAAATTTCTTTTAAGTAATGATAACGTTTTGTTCTATTAGTGTTAATTAAATAAGCATGTTACAGTAATCTATAATTGCAAACTTTCTTCACGAGGAATGTAGCCAAAACATAATAGGCAATTACGTTGTCGCTTGCTAAAAGTAACATGTTCCGTGTGGTAATGGCGTAAGAATATTGCAACTCCCTTTGTTCCCTTGGATGTCGTAAGAGGCGACTAAGGGAAACTGCCTTGAATAACGTTATGGCAACCGATAGATGGCAGGATAACCATCTCTAAAAATATCAGACCAAAATTATCAGACCGAAGGTAGACAGCAGCGTCAAAATTGCGAGTGGTCTGGTACTGCGATCGCGATGCGATCGGGTATGGGTGTTTGTGGTATCTTCGTTGTTTTCGATTCCATAATACAAGAGTTTAAACTGTTTACTATAAGATAAGAGCAATGTATGTGATGTTGTCCCTATCTATGTATGTATTTATGGTGGCTCCTCATTGTAGGTCCGCAGTACGCCTGTGTTGCCACACGTAAACTGTAGGTGAACGTCTGCCACGCTGCTCCAGTATAGTCCACTTACATTATTGGAATTATTTGTTTATTTTCTCTAATTTTTTTTTATATTTTTTTCTCGGGGATTGAACTTTGGTTAGTCTGAATTAATTGGCCTGTCACGGTGCGCGCGGCTACCACAGTTTACCTACTACTCATTAATATAAGTATTTATTATCTTTTTATTCTTTTAGGAAGCCATGTTAGTGAAACTAAAAGGTTTTCATTTCGTGAACGCGCCATCGTTTATTGACAAGGTGCTGTTATTGATGAAGCCTTTTATGAAGAAGGAGCTAATGGATGTGCTCTGTGTGCACCAAGTCGGCTCAAAAGCACTTGACAAATATATCCCAATGGAGGCGTTGCCAAGTGATGCCGGGGGGAGTTATAAGAGCCTGGCTGAATGTCGAGGTAAGAAGTTTATGCTTAAGGCCTATATAAATTACCAATCTTTTAAAAAAAAACTTGAAACTTAGTTGTTCAAATGATTATTCCTAAATGACGGAAGTAGGCAAATATACTTATCACCATTTCAACTCATAAAAAAAGCAAAAATGTTATTTAATACAATAAAAGGTTATCTGTAAATCATTTGTATTATAGTTCTTTAGCATGGAAGTCATTTTGTATGTCCTTATTTAGCATTCAAACTAAATGAACAAATTTTTAGGCCATAGAGCATAGCCTTTTCCCCCTCCCAAATTTTATATCTTTGCATATAAACAAAATTCAAGGGTCCGTTTGTAATTTCAAATTAACAGCTTTTCATTAATATTTGAAAGTATATACGGTACTTGCATAAAATCAATATTAAGAACTGTTGAAGGCAATAGTTGAATATTTTTTTATTTATTAGAATTTAAAATATAAAATCACGGTAACAGGTCAATCACCTGTCAGGTAAATAAAGCCCAAATAAGCTCAGGTGACAGACAAAATTGTTTTTCACACAAAGTTTTAGGAAATGCGCGATTAGTATCAAAAATTTAAAAATATATAGGTCTGTTTTCTTCCTCTGCAAAAAACCTGTTATAATTTGTGTAATTGTTATAATATTTTCATTTGTTGAAGTGAGAACGAGAAGTATTTCGGTAAAATTTAAATTGTTAAATGTTTGGAATATTTCAGATGATATCATCGCTAAGATGAAGGCTAACAAAGAATATTTCGCACAAGAAAACAAAAAGCGCGTTGTGGAATCTCTCCGACCTGAAAAACCCAAAACTATTTCGGATATCTTCAATGGTGTGGAGGGATCGTTTAAGAAGCTTGATATTGATTAATTATTATGTAATTACTACTTTTAGACAAAGGTTTTATCACATTTATCATTAATCAATAGTTTAAGAATGTATAGTAAGATAAAGACTGTAGAATTATACTCTTACTGTATTTTAATAAAATAATTGGGAAAAAACGAGTGAGCGCCAATTTAATCTCATATTACTATTTTATTTAAATTGTTAGAAGTATTTTAATAAAATAATTGGGAAAAAACGAGTGAGCGCCAATTTAATCTCATATTACTATTTTATTTAAATTGTTATTAAGCTATTCCCTCGAATTATAATAATATTTAAGTTTTTTTTTTTTTAATTTTCTATAAATGTGTTCTTATTATCTAGTATATTTTGGAAGTGGAAGGACTAGATAATAAAATATAGTTATAAAATTTTTTTTACGCAACTTTTTAATGATTTTAATGCATATAGCTTATGCTGAACTTTTTGTTATTAAGTTAAATAAAAAAATGTATTTAAATTTTCAATTGACACGGGCGGGATTCGAACCCTCGACCATGGCAACGCTCTTACCTTTGAGCCAAGGTTCTAATCCCGTCCGTGTCAGTTGAAATTTTAATAAACATTTTTTCTATCTAATTTAATAGTTATACTTTTATTCTGTTGTATAATAATACAAGAGAATGTAACTATTAAATTAAAGTTGATGGAATGAAATTTCCTTTCTTCAATTTCTTCTTTACAGCCAATCAAGTTTACTGGTGATGGGACTTCGAGTCAACAGACCAGAGTTCAATACCCAATGCTCGTACTAATGGGTTTTTTCAAAAACTTGTGTATAATTTTATAGTTGGTTTGGACATAAAGACGGCGACGGACTCGCCACTTATGTCTGGTGGAAGGTGGGTGGAAAACTTAATTGCCCGGACCTCTGTCTACCCCTGTACTGCCAATCAAATGCATATATCTATAATTTATAGTAACCATATATTACATAATCGCAATCAGATTCCAAAAGGGGCAGCCTTTATTATATTTAAAACATTTCAAAGAATTTTTAACACATTCATTTAAGAAGCTATTTAATGTGAACGTTTAATGAATTGCAAATATTTGAAATGATGGGAATAAACCGCATATGCGAATGCGTACATTCGTAACATCCCTTGCTCAGTTTTATATGAACCTTTAGAATCCGTGATTTTTTATTTCCATAGGAGATATAAATAAAACATCATTATTTTTTCTTGCCAATATATTTCACAGAAACATACTCGCAGTCAAGTTACTCTTACACCAACATTGGAATATAAAACCGCGTGCGCCGCATAAACTGTGAAAAAACAAATATTCTATTATGTACAGTAGTTTAAAAGTCATGTTAGCTGAGTGGCTGGGTTTGCGGTATTCAAGTCAGGAGAAACAAATTCAATCTTTAAATTTATCTACCTCATAACCATCTTTATGTGGCTTGGACATAAAGATTGTGATGGATCACCATCTTTCACATTGTCCCAATATGTACTTCAGTGGAATGTGGGTCTAAAGGACTAAATTGTCTAAACTCTTAGCCACCCCAAATGTGAAATAAAAAAATTATTGCAAACATACTGTGGTAAGTGATGGAAAATATAGGTGTCTAATATATTTCTTTCTTTCTTTCTTTATATAAACGGACTGTGAAAGTTCACTTCAGGGCATATTTTATGACCTCTGTGGACGAGTGACGTAAGCACCGGTTTTCAAGGTGTCGCCATCACGAGGTCCTGGGTTCAATTCCCAGTCGGGTCAAAGTAGAAAAATCACTTTTTCTAGGGTCTGGGTGTTTGTGGTGCCTTTGCTGTTTCTGATTCCCATACCTCAAGTGCTTTAGCATCTTACATTGGGATCTGAGCAATCATGTGATGTTGTCCCTATCTATCTATATGTATATAATGTTTTCTAAGGCTATCTCACTACACACTGGAGCAACATGGTAGATTCAAGAACATTAATATTATATAATATAAAATTCATTATGTCAAACAATTTTTACATATGAAATAATCTGTACTTTTCCATACCAGCACTTACCGTTTAGTCAAAGAGACCGAAGCCCATGTCTTCATCGTCAGATTCAGACTCTTCCTTCTTCGCCTCCTTCTCTTCTGCAAATAGAAAAAAAAACATTGAACAGTGGGAAAATACTTAAACATTTTTAATAATTTATTTTATAAATCAGAATAAAATTGTTCGCAAGCATGGTTTACTCAGTCGAAAGATGGTGTTTATTGTTGATCATCATTAAAATTTACTTTATTATGACTAGCTGGCCCGGCAGACATAGTCCTGTCTTAAAACTTGTTTGCAGGGTTAGCTACCAGATACAAATATGACACTAAACCATTCTTGAATCCACTTAAACACAAAAAATTTCATCAAAATCAGTTCTGCTGTTTAGGTTGAGTTCAGTCACATACACAGACGAATTAAATATAAATAAGTCTAGCAATAAGGTATTATAAATTTTCAGAGTAACTACCTAAGTGACTTAAAGCTTTTCTATTTATATTTCATAGAAATAAATAAATGATAAAATTCTTTTTTATGAGCAGATTTGAGACATTTTAATGAGTGCAAAAAAAAATGGATAAATGCAGAACAGCATTTTTTCCAGTTGTCCTAAGTCTTGAAACGTAAGGTGAGTTGTGAAAATCTTGTTGTTTCTGATACCACAATACTAATTCTTTTGCTACTTTGGGATTAATGAGTTTGGAGTACAATGTATGTGATGCTGTCCCCATGTATTATTATTATTCACTCAGCATAAAATAAACTGTTTGTTCAATGGCAGATATACTAAAGACTATGTTCACTTACAATCAGTTGTCTGCTTGTTTTTCACCCCTACTCTAACAAAAAATATACAGTAATATATAAGAAGTCACGATAGCAGAGTGGTTGGGTGGTCGGAATTTCAAGTTAAGAGAACCAAATTGGATCCTCAGGTGGCAGACTCGTACCAATGAGTTTTTCAAAAACTTATATACGATACTATCGTTGGCTTGGACATAAGGACGGCGACGGGCTCACCACCAGTCACGTTGTCCCGAAAATGTCTTTGGTGGAACGTGGGTCAAAGGGAAGATTAAATGTCTAGAGTAGACCTCTGTCTACCCCTGTGTTGGGAATTGTGTGAAGATATTTTATAGTAATACTGTGTAAGATAAAGGAACACGTGACTTACCCTTCTTCTCCTCAGCCGCCGGAGCGGCGGCGGCGGCCGCGCCCGCAGCCACCGGCGCCGCGCCGCCCGCCGGCATCGACGAAAGCTTCTCGCGACCTGCCGCAGACACAGCCTTGTAGCACACAGTCACACTCACACAGACTACCCGCAGTATTTGTGAACTATGGATTCAGTAGCATTGCTCACAGCAAGGTCATTCAGACGAAAGATGGTGTTGTTGTTTGATATCATCATGGTAATTTAAATAAAAAAATCAACAGACATGGATGGGATTTGAAACTGTAACTTTGGCTGTAACATGGCACCACTCTCGCCCCCCTGACACCTCTTTAATTTAATAAAAATAAGGACACAACGAATTACATGTATTATAAATACATTACATCATCATGTGAAGTATAATATACAGTAAGCTTTCAACAAAAGTTAAAATTTGCTACTCAAGAAATAATTTACAGTAACTATTATTGCTCAGATACCTGTAATGCCCAAAATAATGTCACCTAGTACTCATGACACGTGCTGTAATTCTTTTGTTTATTGAATTCAATGTTATATAGTAATTTTAAATCATTTAAGACAATGGACTGACATGCTAGTTTGGTCCCATCGAAAGTTGCAGTGATCCCCACAATAAATTACCTGTACCTAAAATGCAGGTGTCGCATGAAAGGGTGACAATAGCTGTGTCCACTCCTAAAGTAATAACTTCACAGCTCTATAGGCAGTCTACAATCCTATCATATGTGACAATGTTAGTATTTGAAGTATTTGTCTCAAACACATCCTTATCACCATCAAAATTTATCTGGATATGTATATCACATGTCAATAATCTAAATTAATTTATCATTGTATTTAATACTAAATAATAATTTTACATAATAAATTTTACCCTGCGCAATCAAATCCTCAACACTCTTGCCATTGAGCTCAGCAATGACTTTTTTGAGTTTTTCGGAGTCAGCCTCGATGCCCACAGAGCTGAGGATCTTCTCAACATCAGCGGCAGCTGGGGAAGCCTTACCGCCCAGAACGGCTAAAAGGTACGCGGCCACGTAACGCATTCTGCAATTTGTTTATTATGTTTAACTTATAGAGACACTTATTAACTACAAAAACTTGGAGGAAAACATTATTAGTAATGTATGGGAAATCTTAGAATACATAACCTAAAAATTTAACCTCAAATATGAATACGAAATATGTACGGAACACTAGAAAAAAGGATTTTTTTTTCATATGATCTCACTATTACGTTATCATGTTTAGATTTAGTTAGGCATTTAGGACAAATATGTATACAAGCATGAAGCATTAGGTCCGTAGTTACTAACTTATAGAGTGTAGATAAAATTGATATTATTTTATCCTGTAAATAACTTCAGTGAAAAATACGTTTATTGCATTGCAATTTAAAATGTAAGACTTAAATATTATACAAAGTTGATACAGAAATATACAACTCTAATGAGTTGCCGCGCACATTATACATCTACATGAATCCTAGTAAATATGAAATATTCTAGTGTATACTAGATTTAAATATACAAACCAGATCCTATATAACACTTTAATATCAATATTTAATAAATAATCACTTACTTTTAAGTCCTAATGACACGAAACGTGTTATGCCGTAAATTGATGAACACTTGAAAGAAACGTCAATTGTGAAAAGGAATAGAAAACATCGGAGCAGTGTTGCAAAAGTGTAAAATTAATAAAAAATATTTAAATGTTTGCCAGCTAAAATGTGGACAAAATCGGGAGATTTGTTCGGAATTAAATAAAGAGTGTTTTTAATAAAAAGTTTATTTATTTGATAATTTTCGTCTTCATTTCTCCTCTTACTAGCTAGTTTTGTGAAAATTTCTCAGCTATGTCAAAATAGTAGCAACTTTGATTATTTTCTTCTATAATTCTTAGGATGTAACAAATATGCGAATACAAAATATGTACGGAACACTAGAAAAAGGATTTTTTCATATGATCTCACTATTACGTTATCATGTTTAGATTTAGTTAGGCATTTAGGACAAATATGTATACAAGCATGAAGCATTAGGTCCGTAGTTACTAACTTATAGAGTGTAGATAAAATTGATATTATTTTATCCTGTAAATAACTTCAGTGAAAAATACGTTTATTGCATTGCAATTTAAAATGTAAGACTTAAATATTATACAAAGTTGATACAGAAATATACAACTCTAATGAGTTGCCGCGCACATTATACATCTACATGAATCCTAGTAAATATGAAATATTCTAGTGTATACTAGATTTAAATATACAAACCAGATCCTATATAACACTTTAATATCAATATTTAATAAATAATCACTTACTTTTAAGTCCTAATGACACGAAACGTGTTATGCCGTAAATTGATGAACACTTGAAAGAAACGTCAATTGTGAAAAGGAATAGAAAACATCGGAGCAGTGTTGCAAAAGTGTAAAATTAATAAAAAAAATCAACAGACATGGATGGGATTTGAAACTGTAACTTTGGCTGTAACATGGCACCACTCTCGCCCCCCTGACACCTCTTTAATTTAATAAAAATAAGGACACAACGAATTACATGTATTATAAATACATTACATCATCATGTGAAGTATAATATACAGTAAGCTTTCAACAAAAGTTAAAATTTGCCACTCAAGAAATAATTTACAGTAACTATTATTGCTCAGATACCTGTAATGCCCAAAATAATGTCACCTAGTAGTCATGACAGGCGCTGTAATTCTTTTGTTTATTGAATTCAATGTTATATAGTAATTTTAAATCATTTAAGACAATGGACTGACATGCTAGTTTGGTCCCATCGAAAGTTGCAGTGATCCCCACAATAAATTACCTGTACCTAACATGCAGGTGTTGCATGAAAGGGTGACAATAGCTGTGTCCACTCCTAAAGTAATAACTTCACAGCTCTATAGGCAGTCTACAATCCTAGGATATGTGACAATGTTAGTATTTGAAGTATTTGTCTCAAACACATCCTTATCACCATCAAAATTTATCTAGATATGTATATCACATGTCAATAATCTAAATTAATTTATCATTGTATTTAATACTAAATAATAATTTTACATAATAAATCTTACCCTGCGCAATCAAATCCTCAACACTCTTGCCATTGAGCTCAGCAATGACTTTTTTGAGTTTTTCGGAGTCAGCCTCGATGCCCACAGAGCTGAGGATCTTCTCAACATCAGCGGCAGCTGGGGAAGCCTTACCGCCCAGAACGGCTAAAAGGTACGCGGCCACGTAACGCATTCTGCAATTTGTTTATTATGTTTAACTTATCATCGAGACACTTATTAACTACAAAAACTTGGAGGAAAACATTATTAGTAATGTATGGGAAATCTTAGAATACATAACCTAAAAATTTAACCTCAAATATGAATACGAAATATGTACGGAACACTAGAAAAAAGGATTTTTTTTCATATGATCTCACTATTACGTTATCATGTTTAGATTTAGTTAGGCATTTAGGACAAATATGTATACAAGCATGAAGCATTAGGTCCGAAGTTACTAACTTATAGAGGGTAGATAAAATTGATATTATTTTATGCTGTAAATAACTTCAGTGAAAAATACGTTTATTGCATTGCAATTTAAAATATAAGACTTAAATATTATACAAAGTTGATACAGAAATATACAACTCTAAAGAGTTGCCGCGCACATTATACATCTACATGAATCCTAGTAAATATGAAATATTCTAGTGTATACTAGATTTAAATATACAAACCAGATCCTATATAACACTTTAATATCAATATTTAATAAATAATCACTTACTTTTAAGTCCTAATGACACGAAACGTGTTATGCCGTAAATTGATGAACACTTGAAAGAAACGTCAATTGTGAAAAGGAATAGAAAACATCAGACAGTGTTGCAAAGTGTAAAATTAATAAAAATATTTAAATATTTGCCAGCTAAAATGCGGACAAAATCGGGAGATTTGTTCGGAATTAAATAAAGAGTGTTTTTAATAAAAAGTTTATTTATTTGATAATTTTCGTCTTCATTTCTCCTCTTACTAGCTAGTTTTGTGAAAATTTCTCAGCTATGTCAAAATAGTAGCAACTTTGATTATTTTCTTCTATAATTCTTAGGATGTAACAAATATGCGAATACAAAATACATATTCTTGACAATTCACACTCGATGCATGGCTCGATTTAGTTTTTTTTTCGACTAATTTCATTTACCTAAAATCTCAAAATCGAAGAACCAATTTAATTAGTCGTTTCTGTATAGAGAGCAACGTATACGTAACGAGTTATATACCTTTAAATTGCAAAGTGATTGAATTCTTTTGATTCATTAGATGCACTCAAATAATAGGAGTGACATAAACATTTCATTTTGTAAACAATTTTTCTACGACAGCCTTTGCTTGACTACAACATTTGCAGAATCTTATAAGATTAACTCTACATTGAATATTATATTTTTCAAAGGAATCCACTATACTTTTGTGTAAAATAACATCAATTGTTTTCACAAAGAGACAAAAAAATAATCTTTTAAGTGTTTATTTTTAAGATACCTGTCGACTGAATATAAAGGTATTAAGTAGTACTGATGTATGTAGTCTGGTCAATTATTAATGAAAACTTAGTTTATTACCAATACACAAAGAGTATTTTTAAAATTACTTAGGCAATTACATTAATTACAACTGAGTGAATCCTGGGACAGGAATATTCTAAGATGTGAAATCTTTTAACATTCCTAAATATACAGATATTGCATCCAGCAAGTTGGGCAATTCGAATTTCAGCTGCAAAAAATACAATACGGTAAATCACTTTTACTTATACTTAGGCATATTTAACAATCCGCAAAATACCTTCTCTCACGGTACGAATTTCAGGAAGTTTCCGTTTAGCCTCACCTTCATCAGCGTAACATACAGAAACTGTTAATTTATATAAATCCTACATATCTAGGCTAAAATACAATGCTTTTATAATTTATGTAATAAATTAAGCCACAGATTCGTCAGTAAAAACCATTCAGAGTCCAATAGTTAGTGATCAATTCACAAATAAATAAAGCGTCCACACTATCCTCTTAAAATATCATGTTAAATTAGCATGACACATGTAAGCTACATACTCATGTCGCAAACCATAATATGTTCCAATGTTATCAATTAAATATCTTATTAATTTTAAAATCTTGGTAACCCCGATCCTTAAATTTTTTAGCGACCTTAAAAACTCTGGGAAAAAATCGTGAAGGTTGTCTGAAACTTTCATTGTAATTTATTCGACGGTAATTATTATGTTTTCAAACTAATAAGCGAAAGTGGCATAACAAATAATTATTTGGTTACTAGGTTACACTACTTAGTCACGATAGCCGAGTGCATGGGTGGTCGGAATTTTGAATCAAGAGACCTGAGTTCGATCCCCAAGTGGCCGTACCAATGGGTTTTCTAAAAACCTATGTACAAATTATATCTTTGGCTTGGACATAAAACGGCGACGGGCTCACCACCTGTCACGTTGTCCCGAAAATATCTTCGGTGGAAGGTGGGTCGAAGGAAATTAAATGTCTAGACTAGACCTCTGTCTACCCCTGTATTGGGAATTGCGTGAAGGTTACACTACTAACTTAAGGTAAAAATGTTTTTTCCCGGTATGAAAGAGTAATTATTTTTGTTGGCTTGACAGTAGAGAAAAAATTTAATCTATAAGGCACAAGGGTATAATTACAATGATGGTTGCAATTACATATCGATTTTTAGTTAGTTTTTTCATTGATGCAGCAATCTCTCAAAATGCTGTTCTCATTGGATACTGGTCATATTTAAAAAAAAAAAGAATTCTAGCAATGCCGAATAACATTACTAGTATTCCTGTTAACCACTCCAATTAAGCTGCAATGCTTGTGTCTGGAGTTGGTTTATATCAATAGTGGAATGGCGGGGCCCGAACCTGCGACGTCATGTTTCGCAGTCTGCACCCTAAACCATTAGGCTATTGCCGATCAAATTTAACTTTTATGTTATTAAATTAAAGAAAGTTAAAATTTCAACTGACACGGCGGGATTAGTTGAAATTTTAACTTTCTTCTCTTTAATTTAATAACATAAAAGTTCAGCATAAATATGCTGCATATTGGCATACATATCAGCATAATAAAATTGCATAATAATAATTTAGATTATCAACGGTTAAAAATCTTCAAAGATAACTATTTGAAAGGTAATGAAAAGAATTGTTAAAACGTATATTATATTCAGCATAAATATGTATTCACTAAAAATTTACTACTGTTCACTTACTTCTAAGTACATGCAGTTCTAGTATGTAGTATAGTTTCATCCATCTAATGGCAACATTGATTTTGATATTACCATAGATAAGCTGGTTAGGTGAGAAATGATCACTGAGTACATTATGAATACTGAGAAGGGACAGTAAGATAAAGTTTTCGAGTGTAGGTGTAAGGAGAACCATGTTAAATGAGGATCTTGCTAAGAAATAGTTTCTAGACAAATCCAATTCCACCAATGTCCAGAATGGCTCCAGTGTTTGGTATAAACAGGTTTTTTCCAAATATAATATGATATTATTTCATGAAATACCTAAATGAAATTTTAAGTTATAAAAGTACCTTTAAATTAACAAAAGCTATTTCCTATTGCAGCATTTTCTTAAATAACTCTGTAGCTACGGTAGCGACACCCTAATTTAATAATTTTCGAAAAAACTTTAATTTCAAGGTTATCCTTACTTTAAAGTATATGAAATATGTCAAAGAGAAATAGCCTTAATAAATGAGTAATTTATAACAATGAAATATCTCATATGAATAACTATTTTGAGTTGTGATACGATAATACAGCAAATTTATGAAAGCGCCATCTATCGTTGTTTAATAAAACTACTTAGCTTGGAGTAAAACACTCAGCTTATGCCTTTCTCCGCTAGAGGACTATCCAAAGCATATTATTAAACAGCTATGATTTCAGCTAGTTATACTTAATACCACAGAGTATATTATATACGGCTACTTAATACTCATTGCTTTTAATATACAGCAAATTTTTGTTTGTAATTTGTAATTAAATAGTAAACTTTATACATCTATACAGTCAACTGAAACGCAAAGTTGCTTTGCAATTGCTTGACCATTAATCGTAAGTTGTAATAATATAAGCCCAAAATAATATAATTGAAATAAATTGACAGAAATAAAGAAAGAATCACTTACAACCACAACGTGAAATATCTAATCTAGATTATAATGTTACTATTCTGAACATGTTAGTTAGTTTAGTAGATACAAGTTAGTATTCTGAAACTTCTTTGAATAGAAATGATGACTTCCTGAAGAAGGCTGTTGTTTTTTTTAAAGTGTATCCCCCAGCAAAATGAAAATCGTGTATAAAGTCGATTACAATAAACTTGTCTATGAAAAGTAAACATGACGTTAATTTAGCTTTTTCGTGATATATTTAACAAAAACAATATCTTTACGTCAATCCCAATACTGGGAACAGAGACTCTAGACAGAGGTCTAGACAATTAAGTCTTCTTCTTTCTTAGATTTATGGCCTCTCTTTTCAGAATTTTGCCGCCTATGTCAAGTCAGTCATACATACAAGACCTTTTGACCCACCTGTCACCGAAGACATTTTTGGGGCAACATGATAGTTGGCGAGCCTGTTACCGTGTATATATCCAAGCCAATAATATATATTGTACTTAGCTTGGAGTAAAACACTCAGCTTATGCCTTTCTCCGCTAGAGGACTATCCAAAGCATATTATTAAACAGCTATGATTTCAGCTAGTTATACTTATGCAGATACTTATACTTTTATATACTTTTCTCTTATGCAGACGATACTGCAATTGTGTTTTCGGGTGACTCGTGGGAACAGGTTCGCCAACGTACTGAATCTGGACTAAAAATTGTTGCAAAGTGGTTAAATTCCAACTTTCTTACACTGAACATAAAGAAAACAAACTACATATGTTTCTCAATTCGGAATTTAACTCAACCAAATTCCGATTTCACAATCAGGATTCACGACTGCGATAACCAAGACTCTAAGCACTCTAAGCACTAACTGTCCAATCATAAAAAAAGTTGAAACAACGAAATATTTAGGTATTGTAGTTGACCAAAATATGTCTTGGTATGCTCACATAAATTTGGTATCATCTAGAATGAGGAAACTTATTTGAATTTTTAAAACTTTGCGACATGTAACTTCGAAAGATCTTCTAAATAAAATATACATAGCTTTAGTTCAATCTATCCTATTGCATTCCCGTTTGGGGTGGGGCTCTGAAAACAATGTTTTTGGAACTTGAAAGAACTCAGAGATCCCTTTTTAAGGTTATGTATTCAAAAATATACAGATTTCCCACCACAGAATTATTCAAAATTAGTATCCTGCTTTCAGTCAGGCAACTTTACATATTACACTGCATTGTAAAAAAACATAAAACAACTACATTTGATCCAAGCATATTAAGTAAAAGAAGAAAGGATATAGTTTTTCCGTGTCCAACAGCATCAACGAGTTTTGCCAGTAGGCAGTATGAAAGGCGAGGTACTTACCTCTACAATAAAATAAATAAATCTCTAAATATTTACACAAAGAACTATCGAGAGTGCAAAAAGAGAGTGGCTGAGTGGCTGCAATCACTTGACTATAAGGAAACTGAAAAGCTTTTAGAAGTACTACAATAGTTGTGAACGGTTTGATAGGTATATATTTATGTACAGAATACTCGCTCACACACACGGACAACACACTCACCCACCCACCTACACACACATACACACACGCGCACATGCACACAAACACACACACACACACACACACACACACACACACACACACACACACACACACACACACACACGTATTTTTAATTATTATTCTTTGTTTTACTTTTGATTTTTTTTTCTGTTATCGTTGCCATTTTTACTTCTTAATTATTTTAAAAATTTACTAGTGTTAAGCAAGAGAACTATTACTTGTATACTTTTATCTTGCTCTTATAGTTTTAAGTACCGCCTAGATTTTTACTAGCCTAATGGAAGAGGTGGGCCTCCTATTACAAGTAAATAATTATTACTTAAAAGGAGTTCTCCAGATGACATTTTGTTAACTAGGTTTAAGTTACTGAAATAAAGATTTTTATTATAAAATAAATAAATAAATATCTTCACGCAATTCCCAATACAGGGGTAGACAGAGGTCAAGTCTAGACAATTAAGTCCCTTTGACCCACCTTCCACCGAAGATATTTTCGGGATTTTTATTATTATTATTATTATTACTATTATATATCATAGGTATATAAGTTTTGAAAAATTTTCTTCCTAGGACTAGAACTCGTGTCTCTGGATGCGAATTCCGATCCTTCAACCACTCGATATCGTGACTATTAAGTTACAAGTGAGGTATAAATTACAAGTTAAACCAATTAAAATAATTTATCTCTGGCGCCCGTTTGACGAAATCCGTAAAATTTATTTGTAACAAATGAACGTTTGTTACAAACTCGGCTGTTATCTGTTCTAGTCGAGACTAATTCGGTTACATTAATAAACGGGGTGAAATCGCGCGCATCCCATCGCTCAACCTGGCAAAATATGCCATCCCCTTTCCACCCCTTTTTGGATTTGTTCGATGTTATACATTCATCACTGTTACATCCCGGATAATATTAATTGTGTTACTGTCGGTTTATTTTTGTTAGTTGACTGTATTCGAAATAACAGTTTTATTGGTAACATAAAATAAATAAATATCTTCACGCAATTCCCAATACAGGGGTAGACAGAGGTCTAGTCTAGACAATTAAGTCCCTTCGACCCACCTTCCACAGAAGACTTATTTTCGAGACAACGTGACAGGTGGTGAAAAGATTTTAAAAACCCGAGGTTCGAGCCTGCCACCTAGAGATTGAACTCGGGTCTCTTGACTCGAATTTCGAGCTCCCACCCACTCGGCTATCGTGACTTATTAGTTTTCTAGGTGTTTACATAATTGAGGATTTTTTTTTCAATAAACTCAATACTGTCGTTGGCGGACGCTGTTGACGCTGTCTTTGCAGCTAAGGATTGCGGGTTCGAATTCAGCTAAGGGCAAACAATTGTGTAATCAATACGAATGTTTGTAATAGAGTCGTGTCTATATTTATCTAGGATTGATTGTTTAAAAACCCGTTGTTTTTACAAGCCGATATGGTTGTATACTCGAGTTATGGTTGTTTAAATGTATAAATGAATATTTATCTATGTAAATAAATAAATGAATACATACATAGATAGGGACAGAATCACATACATTGCTCTATTTCTGAATAGGAAACAAGGAAGGTACCACAAACGCCCAGACCCGAGAAAATGTAGAAAAAGTGTTTTGAACCGACCGGGAATCGAACCCGGGATCTCAGATCTGGTGACACTATGATAACAAGTACATATAATATACAAATGTCATATTTATTTACTATGTATGTATTTATTGTAGGTATTTGTGTATATGTATAATATACACAAATCACTACATTAATACATATTATTGTATGCATTAATGTAGTGATGTAAATGTATATGTATGTGTATTATATTTATTATCATTATATTTTAATTTTGCGTTGTTTTCTTTAAATCTTTATTTTTTAATTATGAGTTTTGCACCCATCACTAGATTCTCTGCACAAACCAAAGGTAGACTGGTAGAGAATGCCTTTAGGCATTAAGTCCGCCATTTTGTACATCTTTTTTTAATAATGTGTGCTAATAAAGTTTAAATAATTAAATAACCGGTGGGTACGCCACTCGTCCACGGAGGTCATTATATGAATATTTGTCTATGTAAATATATGTAAATATAATTATATTGTACCGTTAGCTTGGACATTAAGACGGCGTTATGCTCACTAGTCACACTATTGTCTAGACTTGACCTCTGTCTACCCCTGTATTGGGAATTGCGTGAAGATATTTATTTATTTATTTATGCTAGAACAAAGTCGCGGACACAAACTATAGACATTAATTTCAAAAGCTCCAAATATTCCCACTGACACAGAGCGGAGTATCGGAGACTTTCATCGACGCACGTCGATCCTATTAAATGATAAAAATCCTATTTCCCAAGCTTCTGCCAAGTAGGGCAAACAGACAGAAGTCTCGGTCTGTAACAAGTACAATATAAAATTGTACATATAATATAAATTTTCTGGTTCATTTCTCATTCAACCGTTAAGTCTAACCATTCAACGTGGAAATGACGCTATCGTTCGTGCCATTGGTACCATTTTTTGAGGAGTTCGATTATTGTAGTTTTTAGTTAATAAAAAAATATCTTCAGACAAATCCCAATACTCGGGTAGACAGAGGTCAAGAGACAATTAAGTCCTTTCAAGCCACTTTCCAACGAAGATATTTTTTGGGACAAAGTGACAGGTGGTGAGTCCGGACGTTTTTATGTACAAGCCAACGACATAGATCGTACATAAGTTTTTGAAATTGGTACGACTCTACCGCTTGAGGATCGATTCGTCTCGACTTAAATTCCGATCACTCGGTTAACGTGACTTACAAAAGTCAATACTTATGTATATACATAAATATAAACATAATATTGTTTCTGTATATAAAATCTACACACCCTGTGCTAATATTTATGTCTTCACATTGGAAGTTCGCTAGTGGTGGACAATTCAGAAAACACAACAAATCCTACATCGCGCTATTGAGTTTCTAGCCTAGCGTTAACCGCCCTTGTGAGGGCAAGGACGGGTGGAGGACGGGTTCGCACCGACTAAAACCCCATTGTGTTTTGCCATCGCTGCATATTGGCAGGGCTACGGAAACGTTTTAACACACATCCGCAACCTCAGCGTTGGCCGTTTCTCCTCTGGAGAGAACTTTTTTTTATAGAAAAGGTAGGCAAACGAACAGGTGACTCACGTGATGGTAAGTGATACTGCCGCCTATGAACACCCGCAATACCAGAGGCTTAGCGGATGCTAGACTCTGGAGCTTAGATGTGTTGCCGGCATCAGCGTGCCCCCCCCCACCCCATTTCGGGAGGGGGGGGGGCTCCGGATACCGGCACTCACTAGACGAAACGCAGAAGTTTGTTAGACTTCTACTTCACGCCGGTATTCTGTGAGGTCGTCGTACTTCCCCGGTCGAGCCGGCCCATTCATGCAACAACTAAAGCTGATGCGTGGCTCTACCACTGTAAAAACTGTCCTCTTCCTCTCCATTCCGGCTTAACACACCGGAAAATGGACGCGTGTCCTTGGTCTCCAAACCTACGTGGGCATCAAGACCCCGGCGACCGCCCTGATGCCACGGGGCTCAAGATGGCAGATGCTTGACCGAAGAAATCCAATACCAACTCCTCTTCCGCTTCGTCTCCACCTCGGATGTGGAGGGTATGGCGAGCAAAGGCAACGAGCAAACACAGGAGTTTTTGTGGAGGGTTTGTGCCACAGCCCACCAACAAGCATCCAAAGTGGGTTGACCAAGCCCGCTTGGAGCGGCCACCTCGGGCCCGCCATACCACGTTAAGATAGGCCAGCCAGCAAGAAAAACTTGGAATAATTGTAAAACTTGGCAAGTACCAATTCAGCGATTATCTAACCCTTTTTATCGTGTTTTTTTTTAATGTTTTTTACTGGCGTGTTTTAGATAGGATAGCATTAGTATCTTTCTCAAAAGCCGGAAACTCATCTGCTATTCGTATGGTATTATAGGTACTCATGGGCGGCAGTGATCACTTACCATCACGTGTGCCACCTGCTCGTTTCCCACTTAATCAGTAAATAACGTATTTTATTAATTTCAAGACATGACTATGTCAGTCGGGTGCGCTAGTGTACTATAATGTTTTACACGGTTACATCTTACTGTGGAGGCAATGGCCGCCTCCCGAACCGCAGCCGATCATTCCCGAAATATCCCGACGCTGCCGGCACGGCGTACAATAAAAACTTAAACTGATACTCGGCTACCGGCGTCGCACGCGCCTAATATTAGACTAGACTGCTCATAGGCTTAATATATTGTAGACTGTCTACTTAGCAGTTTCATAACAGTCGGTGAGAGGCAATGTCTTACTATAGAAAAGAAAATCTTCACGCCATTCTCAGTACAGGTATAGATGGAGGTCTAGACAATTAAGCCTTTTCGACGCACCTTCCGAAGAAGACATTTTTTTGGACAACGTGACAGTGGGTGAGTGAGAGCTCTATACTCAAATTCCGATCACACAGCTACACGGCTATTGTGATTAACTATAGGAAGGATAGTGTCTAAAATATGTGTGGCTGTGTCTTATAGTCGAATGTTGAAAATAGGCCTCTTCCACAAGGAAATTTTTCAAGAACCAACAAACTTAGCCGTCATTATAGAAAACACTTTTTCTTAATTTCCTCGGGTCTGGGAGTTTGTGGTAAATACTTGGTTTCTGACACCATAATACAAGTGCTTAAGCTGCTTAATTTGGGATAAGAGCAATGTATGTGATTCTGTCCCTATTTATATGTGCATATTGTCCATTCGCAAAATACGCGCTAGGACGTGGAATTGCGGAAATCAGCCCGTCTAATCTAATCTAATGTGTATATTGAATTTAAAAAAAAACATGATGCGATGGTGAAACATGGATGGTAATGACATCGCCAAATCAGTGATGACGTTTAACATGGCGTCAAATACAAAATGTGAAAATCTGCTTTTAAAATTGCACGTATAGTTTAGATAATTGACTGTCTGTTTTCGTTTAATCTATGATATCGTAATATATCGACCACCGCACAGCTGGTTAGTCGACGCCTGCGCAACTTCCCGCGAGCATATTGTTCAGTTTCACCTGATTTTCATTCAGTACTTTAAGCTAACTGGTAGAGTTACATTGAAAATAGGTTGTACTGGCAGACACAGTTTAAAATATTGCCATTCTGATAGTTAAAGTGTAAAGTGTTAAGAAGTGTTTAATTTTTATGCAGAAATATCTTTCTGTGATATAGATATGTAAAATTATAACAAATTAATAAACGATGACAGTATTTGGAAAAGTAAAGTAAAATAAAAGTAGTAGTAGTGATTGAAATTGACTTTAAGTGTATTTTAAAAATGTGCGGTTAAATCATGGTGAGTGGAACTTTTTCTCATGATTATTGCTTGGGATTAAATACTTTTATATTGTATTAGTTGTTCTTAATGACTGTGTGCAGGATATTATTATATTATAACTGATGCATCATAAAAAATAATTTCAGAAAGGGTATCTCAGGTTTTGTATTTTTAAATTCTGTGCTAGTTACCGCTTTAGAAAATAATCGCCTAGATACACATTTGACTTATCCACTGCTTACTTACTTCACGCACAATTCCTGATTGAGTAGCCAGAGAGAACAGATCGCCATACTATCGCCATACCTCTTTCGCTTCTTTCAAATTCATTATTTTCTTCATACATGCGCCTAACCGGAAAAACTTAAAGTCCAAACTAATGATAAATCGTACCATAAATTTTGTAAAAAACTGATTGCTACGCCAGTTACTCTCGGGACAGGGGATCGAACTTGTGTCTCCAGATTTGGATTCCGATCACGCAATCACTCGACGGCCTAACATTAAAATCATGTCATCCGTTTAGCTAAAAACACTACAAAACTTATTACTGTTTTATTAAACTCTTCTTTAGAACTTATTTTCTTGATCAGGCTAACGTACAACTTGACTGGGAACTTGATGGATTTTTTATGGTAGTGAATAGACTTAGTTTTTTTTGCGGAAATTCAATATACTGCGCATGCAAAATTTGCATTAATGTATATATATATATATATATATATTTTATAATCTTTATTGCGTTGTCGTGTCAATTTTATTATTTGTGACAAAACATTGGATATTTTGAAAGAAAGGAAAAAGTATAAAATCACGTATTTCTTGGTGATAATTAAGTTAGGTAGAAAATTGTAAAATAAATAAAAACACTCCTAGTTTCACTCAAATTTCCAATTTTTACTACAAATTCTGAAAATTAGGATTTATAGCTGTCGCTGGTTCTAATTTTAAATTCCCGGACGTGTTAATGTTGAAAATCACTTTTTGTACATTTTCACGGGTCTGGGAGTTTGTGGTGCCTTCGTTGTCTCCGATTCCCACACCATTCCCACACCGATCCCATGCATCTTACTTTGGGGTTGCAGCAATCTATGTGATGTAGTCCCTATTTATATCTATATATATGTTTTTTTTTTTTAAGTCTTCTTATATTATACCTATCCCACTACCTCACTAGCGCCAGTCTTCTCAGCTCCGGACACTCATATCATTTAACACCAGCACCATCTTAACATTTAGTATCCACTTCCGTTCGATTTCAGTGTACGAGCGTAAGTGTTCGCAATCGCTCGTAAATTTAATTTTCATTGCTCTGATAGGATTGCATCTAAGAGAACAAAATAGTGTAGGAGTATGTGGGTTAACTAATTGACATATAGATTTTCATTTTTTTTTAAATTCCATAAGGATCATAACGTGGTCGTGCTCTGAGGTTTTTTAAAAACTTATGTACGATTACATCGAGAGCTTGGACATAAAGACGGCGACGAATTCACAACTTGTCACGCTGTCCTGAAAATATCTTCGGTAGGAGGAGGGTGGAAAGACAGAATTGTCTAGACTAGACCTCTGTCTGCCTCTGTACTAGGAATGTCGTGAAGATATTTTTCATTATTTATTTTTTGATATACAATAATAAAAGATCTTCATGCTTCAATGTAAATTTTTTCTGCATAATTCGATTTATAGCGGTTTAGACAATTAAGTCCTTTCGACACACCTTTCACCGAAGACAATTAACGACGTCTTTAAGTCTAAGCCAATGATAAAAATCGTATTTAAAAATAATTGTCTTCACGCTAATTCCAATACTTAGGTAGATAGAGGGCTAGACTATTAAGTTCTATTGACTCACCTTTCACCGAAGATATTTTCCGACGTCTTTATGTCCAAGCTTACAATATAAATCGTTCAGATAAGTTTTGAAAAACTTATTGGTACGAGTCTACCATCGGGGTATCGATCTCGGGTCTCTCGACTCGAATTCCGATCACCCAACCACCGGGCTGTCGTGACTTTTGTCTTTTTGTGACCTTTGATGAAATGGTAATTTCATTTTACAAAGGCCAGTAATTGTTATTTTTAATCTACTATTGTTACGTTTAGTAAAGGCAAGGAGGCCGAAACTATTCTCTATTTTTTATCATATGACATGTTTTTGTAAACAGTGAAAGAAAAAGGTGCTATGCCCCGAAATGTAACTTAAAAAATATATATAGTTTTCATTTCATTGCTTCAAGTTATTATATTTGATGCTTCATTAGCCATTATTTATTTAAATTTATGTTTGTAATAATACTGAATGAGGATCCGGGTTTGAGAATGAGGTCCATCCCCGAAGAAAAGATCGTATCAATTTGGTTTATTTAATTTTATTGGAACGAAAGCAACTTGTTATTGCAGTTGCTCGCCGGTAATTTTTGAGGAATTCTTTCGCTGTTATACGTATTAGTAGTCGTAATAGAGGAATGGTTGGGCGATCGGAATTTGAGTTAAGAGACTCGAGTTCGGTCTTCAGGTGTAAGGATCATGAGTTTTTTCCAAAACTTATCTATGATTTATATATCGTTGGCTTGTATATAAAGACAGCAATGGGTTCACCATCTGTTATGTTGTCCCAAGAAATGTCTTCGGTGATAGGTGGGTCGAAAAGACTTAAATGGATGGACCTCTGTTCCATCCATATGGCAACCGATAGATGGCGGGATAATCATCTCTAAAAATGTCAGACCAAAATAATTATACCAAAGATGGGCAGCAGCTTCTAAGGTGCGAGTAGTCTGGTACTGCGATCACCAATCCGCCCGCCAAGCGTGGCGATTATGGCAAATCCTCCCCTTGGGAGAGACCTATGTCCTGCAATGGACTTCGGCTGTTATGAATGTACCTATGTTATGTATGTAAAAGGCGGCGACGGGCTCACCACCTGTCACGTTGTCCCGAAAATATCTTCGGTGGAAGGTGGGTCAAAGGGACTTAATTGTCTAGACTTGACCTCTGTCTACCCCTGTATTGGGAATTGCGTGAAGATATTTTTTTCTATGTTATGTATAGGTCCATAAATCATCATTTGCGGCAACACGCAATGATTGCTAACTTTCGTTTTAGGGTTTTGTGGTATACTCGAAAAGATATGATGTCTGAGTAAAAGTTGGATTTACCTGAACACGACAACTTCCACCTCCATGGAACAGTGGCGTAAAACCGGTTTTCACCCGATCGTTCGATCACCCGGACAGGACTCTTTCTATTCTAATTTCATTTTCTCGGGTCTGTGTGTTTCTGGTACCTTCGTTGTTTCTGATTCCATTATACAAGTGTTCGAGCTACTTATTTTGAGATCAGAGCAATGTAATTTCTAGGTATAGTCTAGATATGTATATATTCGTCAACAATTTCGGTGTAGTTTTTCCAGCTAAAATCAGCGTTGGCATAATTTGAACGCTGGACACAATCTTTTATTCAATGTACATTTTAAGATAAACCTGTTGAGCGATCTGAATGTTAAGATCATTGAGTATAGAGATCCGTCGTATTAAATATCTTCCAATGCACTTGGAAAACCAAAAACTAGATTGTAAAACAATACAAATAATAAATAAATATCTTCTAGGATAAGGTCTAGTCTAGACAATTTGACCCATCTTCCACCGAAGATATTTTCGGGAAAACTTGACAGGTGGTGAGCCCGTCGCCCGTCGGATCGAACTCGGGTCTCTTGACTCGAAATTCCGACCACCCGAACACTCGGCTATCGTGAATTAAATTGTAAAACGTAGCACAAAATATAAAAAAAGTATGAAACAAATATACTATCTGATGTAACAGACTTCATTATCTTTCTTCTACTTTGTGTCACATAAAATAAAATGTTGACAGTTATTTAACGTCTTGATCTGATTCAACGGTAACAATTAACGTCCATTATGTTTAAAGTTTACATTCAATTCCCTCCACGATATCTTTGTCTATTCCATCTGACGTATATTTTTGGAGATTCAATATTTACGTAACGGATTCTCTAAACGGGGCTAGGTAGGCGAAAAGAAATCATTTCTGTTACAGAATGGAAATTTCACGCTCAGTGAGCTCTTATTGTAATGCCTGTGTTACATTTATTTATGTCGATCTTTTTTAAGAAAACGGAAGTTCATCGGAATTAAGACGTTCGTTAAACGGATTGAAGTTTCCTGTTGATCTTCACCGATGAAAGTTTATTTTAAATTTCGGGAATTTAATATATTTTCGAATTTTAATTGAGTTGTTATTTTATTTCTTTGATATATGCTACCAATCAATATCAAATTTGTGAAGTTTCATATGCGTCCATATGGCCGATGTATCTTAGTGATTTGGTATGTTTTAAATAAATAAGTACATAGAGAAGATAAGATAGATGAGGAAATCATGAAACACTTGATGATTCATACATTGAAAATCTAGTAATAGCGGGTTTTCTACATTGACCCGACCGGGAATCGAATCCAGGACAACATGTCGGTGACACTTTGCAAACCGGTGTTTACGCCCTTCGACGGAGGCCGTCAAAATGAAAAGTGTTGGTTAGTGAATCAATGGTCACGTTGTACCAAATAGGCTACAAGTAAAAAGTGGGTCGAAAGGAACGGGTATAAAAAATTGCGTGAAGATGCAAGAAATTCACTGGTCTTTTTAGTTTTTGTTGTAATTTCTTGAGATGATTATCCCCTAATATATAACATAACATTAGGTAACCTTTTTTGCATTTTACATTTGCATACAAATCCAATAATTTATTTATTGAGGTACGAACATAAATTCTTTTGTCGATATTATTTTGGTTCCTCTAAGGAAAAACGAATAGGCGAAAGAAACTCCGTAGATATCTTTTGGTATTTATTAAATTTGGGCTTTATAAATTAATTATTTACAAATTAATTATAAATTATTTCGCTTATAACAGTGTTACCGTTATAAACGAAATAATTTATATTATATTAACCCTTCCTATAATACTTTTTAATTTTACTTTCAAGATTTTTCTCTTAGCCCCTTACTACATGCACGGGAAGAAAGGAGGGCGGCAAATCTTTTACGCCGATACCACACTGCCAATATCAAATTAAATCACTTTAAAAACTCAGACAGCTACAGATTTAAAATTAAAAACCTCATAAATTAATGACTGTTAGTATTATTAATGAAAACGTTGCCAACTAGTGTAGGTTAAGAGACGTAAAACTAATTTAAGTTGGCAATAACTAGCGCGTTTTGTGCCTAGGAACGTGATGGGCATGTAACGTGTAAAAACTGGAACGCGTTCGGAAATATCCAATAAGCATGTAACGGGCGCATTGACATTGGTACTGTTAATGGTTTCCGAACAGATATTCAATTTATACGTATGGTTATTTTGAAAACGGAACTTTTTTAAAAGCTGAAACGGTAAAGTCTATGAAACATTATAAAGATGGCGGACCAGTTGTTTTCCGAGACTTTGTACGGGTAAGGTTTTCGATTAATTTTAATCATATAATTCCCAATACTGGGGTACACAGAGGTCTAGACAATAAAGTCCCTTTGATCAACTTTCCACCGAAGACATTTTTGGGACCACGTGACGGGTGGTGAGCTTGTCGCTTGTATCTTAATATCTCAGTCAACGATATAAATCATTTATAAGTTTTTGATCAAACCCATTGGTACGAGCTTACCACCTGGGGATCGAACTCGGGTCTCTCGAATCGAATACCAATCACCCAACCGCAGAGTGGTATCGTGACTACACGGGACTATAGAGATACATAAATGTCGATATTAAAGTAGTAAAGAGCTAGTCGTACGTAAATTTTAATATTTCACGCAGTTTACGAAAATGTATAAAATAATAATAATAACTATCTTTCAGCCTCTGCGAATTCGTAAAATTGTTGTTAAAATTGTTGAACTCTTTTCTCTTTTAAACAGCTTTTTGACGTCACTATTGACGTCATTGTTATGAGCCGAATGGACGTCATAAAACCGAGTTTGAATAAAAGTTCTAGGTCTATGGTCTAAACAATATGCGCTAATGTTCCCATAATTTCAACAGTGTCGCCAGCCTATCTAGAGAAAGTGTAAATTTAGAATTATAGATGAGTAAAAATTTATTAGATTTGAAAAGAACATTAAATTAAATGAAAATTTTACAAAATCACTCATCAACATTAAAAGCCATCATAACTATACAAAAAATAAAGTTGTAGTAAAACAATGCATTATACGAGTATAATAATTAATGAAAACTGAAATGTAATAATTATATTTCCAATTCTTTGTGGAATATGTACTATATCCTAATGGGTACAACATACATCGCTCTGATCCCAAAGTAAGTAACAACTTGTGTTATGGAAACAGAAACAATGACCACATCACAAACAATGTGACTCGAGACAAAATAGAAAAAGTGGTATTCCGGAAATCGAATCGGGGACCTTAAAGCAGGCGACAGTTTGAAACGCGAAGCGTGCGCCACTCGTCAGGGATGGCTGTTATATTAGCATAATGTGTATATTGTTTGCGGGGGTAAGGATAGACCATATCGAGCCAGTGCCAATAAGAATCGCCCGGTGTTCTTACATTGTTACTGACCGCCCTAGAGAAAATTGTCTCTTAAGGAGTTGCTTCTTCATCATCATCCTCTACATCGCCTGGCATGATGATGCATCTACCTCCTCCCCTTACACAAAGTGAGTAGCAAACTTACCAAGTTAGCTGGAGGCCATCGGAAACAGGAAGGCATTAGCTTGCGTGGTCTCCAGCTCTTTCGTCACTCCAAGTCAGATCTGTTCTTTGTCTACGTGGCTAATAGCGATAAAAATTAATAATTAAAGAAAGAAATAAGTCACGATAGCCGAGTTGTTGGGTGGTCGGAATTTCGAGTCGAGAGACCCGAGTTCGATCCCCAGGTGGCAGTACCAATGAGCTTTTCAAAAACTTATTTACGAATTTCATCGTTGGCTTGGACATAAAGACGGCGACGGGCTCACCACCTGTCACGATGTCCCGAAAATATCTTCGGTGGAAGGTGGGTCAAAGGGACTTAATTGTCTAGACTTGACCTCTGTCTACCCCTGTATTTGGTATTGCGTGAAGATATATTTATATTTATATAAGAAATAATTGTTAATTGTTAAAACAAGGTAACAAAAGTACCTTCACGACAATCTCAATACCGGGGTGGACAGTGAAAAATAATTGGGAGGTCTAGACAATAAAGTCCTGTCGATCCTCCAACAATGTGACAGCTGATGAACCTGTCGCGGTCTTTAAGTTTACGCCAAGGATATAAATCGTAATTAAGTTTTTGTTAAAAATTCATTAGTACGAGCCTACCACCTGGGGATAGAACTCGGGTTTCTCCAATTCCGATCACCTATCCACTCGGCTATCGTGGCTTTAAAAATAATTATTTGCGGCTTTAAAGCACTATCAGATGAGTTCAGATCAGGTGAGTTTGGCCAGCGCGATGGTCATGCTCTATTTTCGTACCTATTTCAATGGCTCTGTACCATTTTACATGCCAATAAACGATCCGCTCGGGAATCGAACCTTGGTTTAGTGACATAAACCTATTTATTGCCCGCACTAACAACGTAGATATTCGTCACTGTTTCAATGGATTTGACTGTTGGGCCATTGGAGGAGAGATTTAAAAACGGAACGATTTTCAATACGAGATGGAAAACGTTTGAAGCGATTCTTTTAAATATCTATATTAGTTGAAAATCAAATCGGTAGTGAACTTAACTTTGAAGCGAAGGTTTGCGGGTTCTAATCCCGCTAGGTAAATATTTGCCATATTTGTTTAATAAACATGAATGTTTGTACTCGAGTCTGGGTTGTACTCGAATATTTGTATGAATACATATTTCTCTGTGTAATATATTGTTGGGACAGTAAGATGAGGACAGGCTCACTACCATTTATGTTGTCTCGTACAAGCTCGGGTGAAATGACGGTGAAAGGTTCAAATTCTCTAGACTCCTAAACAAATCTACTATCGTTAAAAGCGTGAAGGTGAAAATATACGATGAAATTATAAAAGCCATACAAGCTAATAGTATACATGACGGTAGATTCAGCCCAAAAGAACCAACATATCAAATAAATGTTAGCTATGTGGTAAAAATTATATAGTGTAAATCCTTTAATATGTCATTGGCTACCAATGGATGGCGGAATAACCATCTCGAAAAATGTCAGACCAAATTTAACAGGCCGATGACAGGCAGCGCCGACAAAGCTGCGATATTCCTATTTCCAAGCTTGATGATCATGGCTAACCTTTCTTTCAGAAGATGCCTACGTCCTGCACTTAAATTTATAAAAACGGGCTATTGAATACACTATTTTAATATTTATTTACACAGAATAACGTATTAACACAGAATAACGTACGTATAGAACAATGGAGATTGTTTTTTAAAAGCCTAAATTTCTTATATTTTTGAATTAAAGTTAAACTCAACGTTGAGTTACTCATAAATGTAAAAAAAAATAGATTACCAATCTTAACAAATATACAAACAATGCCTATCTTAAAACAATGCTTATTTATAAAATAAATGAAATAATGTAATATACAGCAAGTATGTCACGACAGCCGAGCGGTAGGGTGGTCGGGATTTCGAGTCAAGAGACCCGAGTTCGATCCCCAGGTGGCAGGCTCGCACCAACAGGTTTTTCAAAAAACTTATGTACGCGATGGGCTCACCACCTGTCACGTTTTCCCGAAAATATCTTCGGTGGAAGGTGGGTCAAAGGGGCTTAATTGTCTAGACTTGACCTCTGTCTACCCCTGTATTGCGTGAAGATATTTATATTTATACATATAATATAAAACGGTGAAATCGCTTATTCCATGGCCACATTCACGTCAGCGTTTACACAACGAACGAGAAACAATTGACGTCAGACTATAGATCTCATTGATTAGTGATATACATAGACCAAACACATTGATGGCAACTCATAATATATAACGTAGTATGACGCCGGAAGCCATAAATATATATTTTAAATACGCCATTCGTTTTCATTCCGATTGACTGAAATATGTATGTATTACACTAGTGGATCCCACAAACGTTGTCCTGATTGCGTATAGCGGGTTCAACAGACGTGTTTTTGATATTTATATACCAGTTATATATTCTGATATATAACTTTTAGGTTTATAACTAACGAATAATTGTTTATAGGTAACTTTGAGGTTTATGAAAAAATAACAAAAATGAAACACAGGAAAATACACCAAATGATGGAACTCGAACGCAGGTCTAAATGTAATAATAATATGTAATTATGTATATAGGAGAATTTATCTATATTGTTGTTAGCACCTGCCATCTACTTCTCACCATAACAAAGGTTGACTAGTAGAGAATGCCACCAGGCATTAAGTCCGCCCATTGTAGCCCTTAGTATAAGGTGTAACAATAAAGACTAAATAAATAAAATAATCCTTATACCAAACTGAAGCCGACGGTAGCCGAGTGGTTGGTTTATTGGAATTCTTGTCAAGAGAATTAAATCGACAGAAAAGGAGACCTGTCTAATGGGTTTATTCAAAAACTTATGTTCGATTTATATCGTTGTCTTCGACGGTTGCGTTGTCCCAAAAAAAGTTTTCGGTTGAAGGAGGGTTGAAAGAACTTAATCGTGTAGACCTCTGACTGCCCCTGTATTGGAAATGGCGTGAATATATGTTATTTTAGATACGTAGAAATTTAAGTTTATCGTTAGTTGATTATTTTACTTTTAATACTGCAGCTTTTAGTTTGCATGCAGTTTAATACACAGCTTGCGATTTAAGCATATGTATGTCACAATTAATTTGGTGACATTAGAAAAGCAATAATCAATGTCGAAGTTTTAATTTAATCATTTTTTATTATTGTTAGGTACTTATTTTGAATAAAGAATAGTAATGAGAAAAAACACATTGATAATTTATTAGTAATTTTTTACTGGGGGTTAAAAACAAAACTAGAGCAAGGCTGTCCAAAAGAAGTTAACTTGAAGCAAAAACAAATGAATAATAACATCTTTTACATTCATGGACAAAACACAGGCATAGATGCCGTTTATCGTTTCCATATACAATACGTTGTCTATGTTAAAAAAACATTTCGTTACCACAATTATAATATTATTTCAAATTGAATTTAGAACTGCGTCAACTCTTCTTCATTGCAGACACACTCCAGATCGTCTGCCGCGGTTAAACAAACACCTCTGCATACTCGCAATGGGCTGCTGAATAAATACACTGTAACGACGTTTTATTGGGTTATTCTTGAAATCCATCCAATTGAAAATGAACATATGAGAGGATATAGGGTATTTGAGAGTTACGAAATCAGAGTGGTTGGGTGGTCGGAACTCGAGTCAAGAGACGAGTTCGAGCAGGCTCGTACCAATGGGGTTTCTTTTTAAAAACTTTTGTAGGATTTATATAGTTCGCTTGGATATATAAACGGTGATCGGTTCACCACCTGTCACGTTGTCCCAAAAATATCTTCGGTGGAAGGTGGGTTAAATAGATTTGATTGTCTAGACCTGTGTGTAGACAGGTGTAGACCTGTATTAGGAGTGGCGTGATGTTTTTTCCACTAGGGTATATTGTTTTTAAGGGTCATACAAATCAAAATCATTCAAAACATAGACTTTAATAATGTTTATTGATCCACACCAACATTAACTACAACAAGAATACAAATGTAGTTTTTTAAATGTTTCTTGGATCTAAAACCAATAATGGTTGCAGCACCAAATGCCCCCGGCTTGGTGGTCAAAACATTTTACGTTAATGTTATATTATTTTTTCACCCTTTTAAGTTAATGTTAAATTATTTAGGAAATATTATTAAAAATACCATTGTTATAAATAGCCCGAAAATATTCAAATAAAATGTTAGACTATTGATTTATATAATTATTTTTTAATAATTTGTAAACTTTAATTAACCGAATAATTGGACACTGAACATTAGTCAAAACAACATCCCTTTTAAACCAATGTTAAGATACTATTATTATAAAAGAAATCTTATTACAAGTACTGTTATTATAAATGGCCTGTATATATATAAAAAAATATTTAAAACAATGGATTTAGTACCTTCCCTTAAAACTTTGTAAACATTAATTAAAGCAACAGCTATAATACACCGAAAATTAGTCAAAACAACATCTCTTTTTAAGCAAGTGTTAAAATACACTTTTACCATTGGATGCATTACCATCAATGGTCTTAGTTACATTTAGATTGAAAAATAAACTATGAATTTGTAATTATATCATAGTTTTTAGGCTTTGTAAATATTAAATAACCCGTAGTATCGATATGTATACGGGTGGTATTTCCGTCTGCCTTTGCCGTGGCCTTTCTTTCCATCGTTGTCGTAATAGGAGACTAAGGGAGAAGACACCGACCGACAGACTCCTCTCGAAGCGACCGGTGACGGCACGTCTTACGACCAAAGTCTGGGACGGCGATTGCATAATACAAGACCAAAATTAAGGAAACGGTGATGGGCAAAAGAGTCTAAGGTGCAAGTCCTGGTACTTCAGCCGCTAATACTTTTGCCAAGCGTGGCGTTTATGGCAAACCCTCCTTTTCGGGAGAGGCCATGGTCCCGGAATAGACTGTTTGATGGACCGTCATGTATGTGTATAGTAATAGTACAATATGCATTATAATGTATACCACTGTGTAAAATAATTTATTTAGGTTAAAATATTAAAAAATACATGAAAAACACTAAAATTAACGGTACTTTAATATTATAAATGTAGTTCTGTTTGTTCGTCACTGCTAAACCGCTTACACGATTTTGTTGAAATCGAAGAAGCTAGAACATCCAAGGTTCAAGCTTCTTAACAAATTTTAACAAAATTACAACAAAGGAAATAATTTTATCTACGTAACATATATAGCAGCCTGTTAAAGTCGACTGCAGGGCATAGACCTCTCCCTAAAGGAGGATTTGCCGTAATCACCACGCTTGGCAAGCGGATTGGCGATCGCTGTACCAGACCACTCGCACCTCAGACGCTGATGCATGATGATGATGAAAATGGGTAGCATCTTCGGTATGATTATTTCGGTCTGATATTTTTTAAAGATGGTTATCTATCGGTTGCCATAATGATATTCAAGGCTGTTTCCCTTAGTCGCCTCTTACGACCCCCACGGGAAGAAAGAGAGTTACGCCGTTATCATATGATAAAATTTTGTCCAGGAAAAATATTTCACGTGGGTAAAGCGGCAGGAAATAGCTAGTAACAGATAAGAAATGAGTATACTTTAGCAATATATCATAAATAAACCTTTTAAAAAAAAGAAAAGTGATCTTCCAGAATTCAGGAACGAATATTAATTTTGTATAAAATAAATACGTTAGACAGCTAATGGTTAAAATGGTTTCTATAAACAAAAAAATATGAATGGTTTCTCTCAACTTTATTACTTTTAATAAATAAAATTATAACCTCGATTTAGAATTTGAGGCGCCATATTTATCTAGCACCGGAAGATATCATTTACCAAAAAGATATGTTGACATAAATGTAGATGATAAATCAAAAACTACAGATTAAAAAGGGAAGTGTCGAACTGATTGGACACTGGCCAGTATTCCGCAATTGCGTGGGACTGTTTTAAATATGAGGAAAAAAAATTAACGTAAAGTTACGGTTTGTTTGTATAATTATTCTAGACTACTTAATCTTTCTTTTTGAACCAGTGCCAATTAATTTAATGTTCTTTCTTTGATTTTTTTTTGTTATACTTTTTTTGGCGCGCTTAGTAGAGAGTGAAATAAAAGCATGCCATTATTTTACTTTTTAAATACTAGTTTGTTACCGGTATATAGAAGTGTTGAGATGCTTGCATGATGAGTCTACGATGTGTATCCGAGTACAGAACTAGAGCACGAAACCCATCCAATGGCAGAAAGGAGTAAAGCAGGGTGATATCATATCCCCGAAACTCTTCACTGCTGCATTGGAAGATGTCTTTAAGCTGCCAACTGGAAAGAATATGGCATTAACATCAATAGCGAATTCATCACTCTCCTTCGGTTTGCCGACGACATAATCCTGATGGCATGATAGCTTGAGGAGCTTAGTACCATGTTCAATGACCTCAATAGTGTTTCCCAGCAGGTTGGTCTTGAGATGAACATGGACAAGACAAAGATCATGTCTACTGTTCATGTCAGATCAGTGCCGGTTTTTGTTGGGAACACTACGCTCGAAGTTGTTGACGAAAACGTAGACAAATGGTCAGACTGGGTAAGTCCAACTTTGACCTAGAGATCAGTCGACGAATCCAGCTCGGCTGGGCAGCTTTCGGGAAATTACGCCACGTTTTCTCCTCGGGTATACCTCAAAGGCTCAAGAAGAAAGTTTACAAACAGTGCGTGTTGCCAATGACGACATATGGATCTGAGACATGGTCCTTAATCGTTGGCCATATGAGGAAGCTCCAAGTTGCTCAGCGTGATATGTAAAGGGCTGTGCTCGGTGTTTCTCTGCATAACGGAGACATCCGCTGCAGAACTAAGTTAACTGACATAGCCGTAAGGATCTGAGCGTGAAGTGGAAATGGGTTGGCAACATAGCTCGACGAATTGGTAACCGTTGGGGATAAAAGGTTCTCGAGTGGCCACCTCGTATAGGCAAACGCAGTGTAGGACGATCTCCCACGAGATGGATTGTACTCTTGATGGTGGAACTCTTGATGGGCTAATGAAGAAGAGGAAGAAGAACCATGGCTAGGTTCGCGTGATATCTTAAATTATTGTCAAAGTCATTATCATTATCTAAAGAAAATAATGGCAAAATATTATATAATTATTTCTCAACAAACAGAAACAGGAAACTTTCCGAATCTTTCCATTTTCCCAATCTTTGTATATTTTTATTTATTTATTTTTAGTGAGTTGCGATAGACGTGTGGTCGGGTGATCGAAAATCAAGTCCAGAGACCACAGTTGGAAGTTTGATCCACAGTTGGCAGGCTCGTACTAATTAGTATTTTCAAAAACATTGGTACGATTATATCGTTGGATTGGACTTAAAGACAGCGACAGGCTCACCACCTGTCATGTTGTTCCACAAATGTCTTCGGTGGAAGGTGGGTTGAAACGACTTAATTGTCTAGACCTCTGTCTACCCCTGTATCGGGAATGACGTGATGATATTCTTTTATCTGTTTCAGATGATCTAGCCTTCAACATCAGATGAAATAGACAGCGTTACTCATGTGAATAACAATGCGGGCGGCCCGGGCGGTCAGAATGCGTCGTGTATGATGCCTCGACGCAAACGTAGGTTCGCGTCACGCGTCAGGAACTATCTGAGGAGTCTGCTGGCGTTCCTCTTCAGCAACATCGGCGTTATCGTCCTGGTTGTCGCTTACACTGTGGCTGGTGAGGTCATTTTTGAAGCATTAAAAATAATTAGATAAAAAAATATCTCCGCGCCATTCCAATTAAGTCCTTTCAACCCATCTACCACCGAAGATAGTTTTTTTTGGATAACGTGATAGGAGAGTGCGTCGCCATCTTTATGTCCAAGCCAACAATATAGTTTTTCAAAAACCTCTCTGTTACGGTCCTACCTCCGTGGACTGAACTCCGTCTCTCGACTCGAATTCCGATCACCAACCAACCGCTCGCCTATCTTGACTTATTTCTATATTTTTTTAGTAATAAAAACATAGAATTAATTCAACTTTACATACGTGGCACGCATTCCTTCCCTTGGATCTGCTGTGATTCCGGCACTACATTTTAGGCTGTAGATTAACGGAATTCACTGAGAATGGAGGGAAGGAATTTATGAAAAGAATGGGATGGAAAGGGAGAACGGACCTCTTTCAAACTCATTAAGTGCAAAAGCACAAGATTTCTCTACTCCACACCTGTATTTTGCTATTTAAAAATCTCCTCCTTGAATAAATCAAAGTACCTTAGACGACTTCAGTGGAATAGCGGCTTACGCGTTGGTTATTAATGTGCCACCAGCACTGAGTTCGCAGTTTCGATTCCCGGACGCGTCAATGTAGAAAACCACTTTTTCTACATGGTCTCAAGTCTGGGTGTTTGTGGAATCTTCCTTGATTCCGACTCCACAATACAAGTGCTTTAGCAATAATGATTTCTTGTGTTTACGCGAATACTACACATTTTAAATAAAACGATTTTCGGATTTTATCGCGTTTTTTATTAGTTTTTACAAACTATTGATGCTGTGACCCCGTGACCACGGATCCTATAAAGCATCCGAAACGTCGGGAAATAAAAATAGTTTTAGAAACTAATTAAAAAACGCGATAAAATCCGAAAATAGTTTTATTTAAAATACTTTAGCAATACTTAAGGATCAGATCAATGTGTGTAATATTGTCCCTAACTACCTTTGTAGGTATTTATAACTGCAACATACTTTTAAGTGACTTAATATATTTTTTTTATAAACTGTTTACAGGTGCCTTCATGTTCCAAGCAATAGAGGGTGCGAGCGAGATAGAACGCGTCAACAGTATGACGTTAGAAAGGAACAACACCGCTCATTATCTCTGGCAGAACGTCACACTAGCGTTAAATCTATTCAACGAAACTGCTTTAAAACACAGGTGAGAAATTATAGAAGATCCCACTAATATTATAAAAGTAAAAGTTTGTGAGGATGGATGGACGTTTGATACTCTCTAATTACAATTATTTTTGATGAAACTTGGCAGTAATATAGCTTATACATCAGGATTACATATAAGGTCTTATATTCTATTAATTTGTTCTACATTAAGTCACGATAGCCGAGTGGTTGGGTGGTTGGAATTTCGAGTCGAGAGACCCGAGTTCGATCCCCAGGCCCGTACCAATGAGTTTTCAATAAAAAAAAACTTATATACGAATTATATCGTTGGCTTGGACATAGAGACGGCGACGTTCTCACCACCTGTCACGTTGTCCCGAAAATATCTTCGGTGGACGGTGGGTCAAAGGGAGTTGAATTGTCTGGACTAGACCTCTGTTTATTGGGAACCCTGTGTAGTCGGTGCGTTATTTTATTTTATTTATTTATAGTTTTTTTTAACCTATACTCACTGCTGGGCAAAGGTCTCCCCTATATGCTTTCAAACAACTTGATCTTTCGCGTTTTCAAATCAATCGTCACAGAATGCGTCTAGCTCGTCACGCCATCGTTTTTTCGGCCTTCCTCGGCGTCGTTTTCCACATTTCAGAACCTACTGCGTCAAAATTTTAGCCCATCTATCAGGGTGCATACGAGATATATGGCCCTTTATTGCATTTATTTTAAAAAATAAAGATTACAGAAGGCGAACTTAACGCCTTAATTCCATAAAAATAATAAAAACAGTCAACCAGAGCCGTTGGAAAAATGATTTAATAGGTAGAGAAATAATTTATAATAAAACCTTCACTTCACTAAAATCTTCACGCCATTCCCAATTCTGGGATGGACAGAGGTGAATTAAGTCCTTTCGACCCAACTTACATCAGAGACTTTTTTGGGATATTCACGAGACGTAAGAGGATGGCAAAGCCTTAAGCTGATACAACCACGGCCCTAGATAGACTTTCGTACGTAATGAAATCTAAAATTAGTAATTACCAATTAGATTAAGTCTAGGAAAAGACAATCTTCAAGTAAGGAGACGTCTGTAACTACCGGCTTATTGAAGAAAAACCGCACAATGTCTTCTCAACGGAAACACAACTTGCTATCTAGACTTCCTACAGCCGACCGCTTAATTGAAAACTGTAAGGGAAAACGTACAACGAGCTCCCAACGGGGCAGCAAAAAATAACGTAGATTAGAAATTGGAGCGATATAAAAACTATTAAGTTTTAGGATGAAAAGTTTTAGGACCAAATTAGGAATGAATTAGGAATGAGTCAAACGAATTACGTTAGCTGCGGCAGGGAGGTTAAAAAAACAATTTACTTTATAAAATATATTTAAAACTAAATATATTTAAAAAAGATTTACAATATAAAATAACTACAAGCTAACTAGTCTAATTACATCGAAGTGGAATGTATGAATGATGATTTTTCTATAAAACCGGAACGAGGTTTCCAGTGCTTCGCCGGCATTCTAGTGTTTCTAATTATAGTCATTGTATAGATATACGTAATTAACGTATTGCGAAATGCCTGAAGATATTTTTATTTATATTTTTTTTACGATAGCCGAAGTCACGATAGCCGAGTGGTTGGGCGGTCGAAATTTCGAGTTGAGAGACCCGAGTTCGATCCCCTGTAGGCGAGCTCGTACCAATGGGTTTTTTAAAAAAAAACTTATGTACGAATTATGTCGTTGGCTTGGACATAAAGACGGCGACGGGCTCACCACCTGTCACGTTGTCCCGGAAATATCTTCGGTGGAAGGTGGGTCGAAGGGACTTAATTGTCTAGACTAGACCTCTGTCTACCCCTGTATTGGGAATTGCCTGAAGATATTTATTTATTTCTTCTTCTTCTTCCTGCCCTTATCCCATGCTATGTGGGGTCGGCACAACATGTCTTCTTCTTCCACTCTCCTCTATATCCCGTCATGTCAATACTCACTCCTTTCTTTCTCATGTCTTCTTTCACACAATCCATCCATCGTTTTTTTGGTCTCCCCATAGCTCTTCGTCCATCCCCATTCATCTCTAACATTCTTTTGCCTATATTACATTCTTCCCTCCTCATTACATGCCCGAACCATTCTAACCTACCACTCTTCATTTTCTCTGTCACTGGTGCTACTTTCAAGCTTCAAGATATTTATTTATTTATTATTTATAATCTTTTTAACGTTCCAGGATCAGCATAGAGCTGCATAAATACCAAAGTAAAGTCGTGACGGCTGTGCGCCACGGATGGGACGGTGGCAGATCCTCGCGTCAGTGGAGTTTCTCCTCAGCCTTCCTGTATTCGTTGACAGTCATTACAACAATAGGTAGGTTTGAAACAAAAAACAGAAAAATAAAAAAATAAGTAAATATAAATATCATCACGCAATGCCCAATACAGGGTAGACAGAACTCTAGTCTAAACAATTCCCTACGACCCACCTTCCACCGAAGACATTTTCGGTGGGCGGGCTCACAACATGACAGGTTGTGAGCCCGTCGCCCTTTTTTTGTCATAGTCAACGATATAGGTTTTTAAAAAACTTATGTACGAATTATGTCGTTGGCTTGGACATAAAGACGGCGGCGGGCTCACCACCTGTCACGTTGTCCCGGAAATATCTTCGGTGGAAGGTGGGTCGAAGGGACTTAATTGTCTAGACTAGACCTCTGTCTACCCCTGTATTGGGAATTGCCTGAAGATATTTATTTATTTCTTCTTCTTCTTCCTGCCCTTATCCCATGCTATGTGGGGTCGGCACAACATGTCTTCTTCTTCCACTCTCCTCTATATCCCGTCATGTCAATACTCACTCCTTTCTTTCTCATGTCTTCTTTCACACAATCCATCCATCGTGTTTTTGGTCTCCCCATAGCTCTTCGTCCATCCACATTCATCTCTAACATTCTTTTGCCTATATTACATTC
Source organism: Sericinus montela (assembly GCA_029286605.1). NCBI lineage: Eukaryota > Metazoa > Arthropoda > Insecta > Lepidoptera > Papilionidae > Sericinus > Sericinus montela. Next base: position 7,005,933 of record JAGSMR010000003.1, read on the forward strand.
TTCCCTCCTCATTACATGCCCGAACCATTCTAACCTACCACTCTTCATTTTCTCTGTCACTGGTGCTACTTTCAAGCTTCAAGATATTTATTTATTTATTATTTATAATCTTTTTAACGTTCCAGGATCAGCATAGAGCTGCATAAATACCAAAGTAAAGTCGTGACGGCTGTGCGCCACGGATGGGACGGTGGCAGATCCTCGCGTCAGTGGAGTTTCTCCTCAGCCTTCCTGTATTCGTTGACAGTCATTACAACAATAGGTAGGTTTGAAACAAAAAACAGAAAAATAAAAAAATAAGTAAATATAAATATCATCACGCAATGCCCAATACAGGGGTAGACAGAACTCTAGTCTAAACAATTCCCTACGATCCACCTTCCACCGAAGACATTTTCGGTGGGCGGGCTCACAACGTGACAGGTTGTGAGCCCGTCGCCCTCTTTGTGTCATAGTCAACGATATAGGTTTTTTAAAACTTATGAATGAATTCATAAGTTTTAAAAAACCTGTTGGTACGAAACTGCCACCTGGGTATCGAACTCGGGTCTCTTGACTCGAAATTATGACCACCCAACCAGTCGGCTATCGTGAAATATGTAAATAAATAAATAGGGACAACATCACATGCATTGCTCTAATCACAAAGTAAGCAGCTAAAATTTGTGTAATGGAACCTGAAACAACGACGGCACCTCAAACACCCAGACCCGAGAACATGTAGAAACTCTTATTTCTATTGACACCGCCCGGAAATCGAATCCGGGAACTCAGAGATGGCGACCTTGAAAACCGGTGTGTGGCGCCACACGTCCACGAAGGTCCTCAAACGAAACTTGGAAAACCCTACTTTCAAGAATTTTCTCATAATGTACTTCTACCAAATCTTCATACAAATGTAAACTCTACTAATTGAATTCAGAACTATACAATATAACTTTTACTTGCCGCGTAGTATCGGCGTCCCCTGTCTTCCAAATCCAAATTCCAATTTGCTCACATGGTCTTCGAAAGTTAGTCATGGTCTATCTTAAAAAATTTTACTTTACTACATTAGAAAATTTTCTTAACTTTACTACCATAGAAAATTTTCTTAATAAGCAGAAAGACATAATTTGCTGTGTGGTGACGGAGTAAGAGAATCACCCTCATTCATCCCGTAGATCTCCTAAGAGGCAACTTTAGGAAAATCTTTGAAAAATGACAATGACTAAAGAAGTTTTCACACAAAATACAGATATTTTTACCTGTACTCGTTATAAAAATGGAACATTTTTATTGAACTCGTTATTCTCGAATAGAACTACTGAGACTAAAGATTTTGAATAGGTCATTCATATTATGTTTTAAATGAAAACTATGTGGCAACAAAATGGCATCTGATGGACGTTTCTAGAAAATCGATTGACTTAAAAGCTGTATTAAGATCTGAACGAATGAACGAACCAATAATTAGGTTACTCGGGAGATTGGAACGGCGTGATCTGAGGAGCTGGGAGCGACGCCGGTCCGTGGCTCTCTCTATAAATTATAATTGAATTCGTTCAGGTTAAAGCACTTATCTATCAGCAAAATAGATTCCAATTTCAAATTGATGGAATAGTAAATTCTATTTATTCTTTGTTCGTCCTAGTTATATACATAAAACAAAAGTTAGGTTTTGTCGATGGTATTTGAATAAGTTATTTGAGTTTAATATGATTTGATTAGGTCTTCATCGTAACGGCCTGTTAAAATCCAACGCAGTACTTAAATCTCTCTCATAAGTGAGGGTCTGATATAATCGCCATTTGGCAAGGGGGTTGGTGATCGCAGTACTAGATTACTCGCTCTTTTGACGGTGCTGCCCGTCTACGGTGTATAAAATTTTGGGTCTGGTATTTTTTGAGATATACCATCGTACTATCGCTATCTGTAGGTAGCCAATTGCAGTCGTCTCTTAGCCGCCTCTCACGACACCCACGGGAATATAAGGGGTAGTGCATTCTTACTCCTTACCCACACAGCAAATTATGTCCTGTTGTGAATTATGATTAATAATTTTTTTTTCTTTCGATGTTTTGAGAACGTCAAGCGAATGTGTAAGTACTGAATGGTGAAGAAAATATAAGGTTGACGATAATAGGGGTCGAGGTAGGCAGAGACTAACTTTCAAAGACCATTTGTGCAGTTTGCTTGAAGAGGGGAGGATCATGAGTACTCGGATACCTAGACGTGCGTGTATAAAAATGTGATGAATTTGAAAGAAGCAAAAGACACTAGGTGATTTGCTCTGTTTGCATATCTCGTCAGAGACTATGCATGAAGTAAATCTTCTTAAATTTCAGGTTATGGTCACTTGAGTCCACGGACGAGCTGGGGCAAGGTCATGACGATATTCTACGCTTTACTGGGGATGCCTCTCTTCCTCTTGTACGTTACTAATGTTGGTAAGATTGTTGTTACATTTTGTATTTTGTATTTATATAAGACTACTATTCTGTTATATAAAATCTTAATCTTTATTTTTCAACATAGGAACTTATATTTCACTTGCGAAAAGTCATTATATTGTAAAATCCTCTGACAGAGAAGAAATCGGCGAAAGAAACTCCGTAGGTCCGTATTTCGTAGTATCCGCTTCGTTTAATTTTTTTCTTTTGTCATATTTTACAATACAAAACATTGTTATAACAGAGAAAAAAAAAGTATTAAGAATTGCAGACCCGATAAAGTCAGCTTCTACGAGCACAGCGCTTGTGCAAGAGCGCCGGGTTTGGTCCCCAGGTAGTAAACTTGTACCAATACGTTTTTTTACAACTTATTTACGATTTATATCGTTGAGTTGGATATAAAGATGGCGACAGGCTTCCTATCTGTCTCTGTCACGTTGTCTCGAAAAATGTCTATGATTGTAACTGGGTCGAAAGTACTTATTATCTAGATATCTGTCTACCCCGGTATTGGGAATGGCGTTAAGCGTGATGCGTGGCGTTATGCGTGATAGATTATTATTAACGACATTGACGAACTCCGTAGGAGAGTGGTTTACACACCGGTTTTCATGGCCTCGCCAGCTCTGAGGTCTTAATTTCGATTTCCGATCGGGTCAATGTAGAAAGACACACGGATCTGGATGTGAATATGGTGAAGGGCTCACCACCTAAAACGTTGTCCCGAAAAGTGTCTTCAGGGAAAGTTGGGTTGGAAGCACTTAATTGTCTAGACCTCTGTTTACCCCAGTATTGAAAATTGCGTGGTGACTTTTTTTTACATATCCTAAAAATGTACATCCAGGTCAGCTACTAGCGCGTTGGTTCAAGTGTCTGTACGCGCTGGTGTGCCTGTGTCGCGGGTGTCCCGGCTTCACCAGGCGGAGGGTGGTTCGAATACGCACTCAGGTACGTATGTACTTTTTTTTTATAGAAAAGGGAGGCAAACGAGCAGGTGGCTCGCGTGATGGTAAGTGATTACCGCCGCCCATGAACACCCAAAGACGGCGGCCTTAGATTGCCTCCCCCCCCAAGAATTGGAGGAGGGGGGTGTGCCGGCCTCCGGTTACCTGCACTCACCAGAGAAAACGCAGAAGTTTGTTAGTCTTCTACTTCACGCCGGTATTCTGTGAGGTCGGGGTACTGCCACTGTTAGACAACCACTTTGAACATAAGGTCTCTTAGGAGATAACAAAATGATGAGAATACAAAGTAAAGGTTTTAAGTACATTGAACCGTTGTAAATAAATAAATATAAATATTTTCACGCAATTCCACATACAGGGGAAGACAGAGGTCTAGTCTAGACAAGTAAGTCCCTTCGACCCACCTTCCACCGAAGATATTTTCGGGACAACGTGACAGGTTCGTTGCCTTTATGTCCAAACTTGCGATGTTATTCGTATATAGGTATTAGAAAATCCCATTGGTACGAGCCTGCCACCTGGGGATCGAACTCGGGTCTCTTGACTCGAAATTCCGGCTATCGTGACTTTTTATTGAACCGTTGGCTTAGTCAATAAATAAATGAAATGATTGGCTAGACGATGACAATATACAGCTATTTATAATTTGATATTCCAACTCTGTGGTGACTCATATAATAATAATATGTATTTATTTTCTCTTTCACAAAATTACAAAGTCTGCATGATGTTACAAATGAGAGTTGCAGCAGCATTTTAAAAGTTGCTCTTAAGATACCCTATAAGCCAGTATATTAAAGTAGTTTTTGACGAAATGCTCGAACAAACAAACTGATAGATAAACAGAAAAAATGTTTGACCGTTATTTTGTTCTAAGATACGCTCAACTTTTTGCCTATTTACATATATTTATTTGTTTTTTATATCTTCACACATAATCCCTGACGGGGTAGGAGACCAGATCGCCTGATGTCACATTCCTTCATAACATTTTCTTCATACATGCACGTCTAGGTATCCGAACACAAGAGTGTTCAAGAGACCTTGCTCTTCGAGCACATTGCTCCCGTGATCTTGAAAAGTTAGTTTTCACTTGCGTATTATGTTGCGTTTCTCAGTTCAGAAGTTATTTACAATTTTATAACATTGTACCTTATTTTACTGGGAGGCATTGGCTTAAGAATATACCTTTACTTTCTACTTTTCATGGACTTCGTAACAGGCGTCTAAGGGACTTTTCCCTTAGTCGCCTGTTACGAAGCTCTTTGAAAATGACGAATGAATATTGCTACTGAAATATGGTGAGATAAGACCATAGAAATTTAGCAGACCGGGGACGGGCAGCAGTATCTAAGGCAAGAGGTGCTTGGTATGGCCTTTATTCCTTATATGAGAGTCCCATGTTTTATTTTTGTTTAAATTCATTTTCTTTCCGGATTTTTGTTAATTCAGAACACACAGTTTAGTGTGTTAAAATTCATTAAGATACGTTCAGCTGTTTTGCCCCCGGTTGAGTAACAAACATACAAACATAAACATGGATAATAGTGACGACCTCCGTGGACGAGTGAGTGTGCGTGTACGCCACACACCGGTTGTCATGGTGTCGCCAGTTCTGAGGTCTCGGGTTCGTTTCCCGAACTGGACAATTCAGAAAAACCGTATTTAGTACATTGTCTTGAATCTGGGTGTTGATGGTACCTTCGTTATTTCTGATTAATTGTACAAGTGTTTGAGGTTTTAGTACTTTGGGATCAGAGAAATGTATGTGATGTTCATTCTATGTACTATCTATGTATATGTAATGCTGTGTTTTCTATAGATGGAGTTAAGTGAAGCAGAGAGCATAGAGCGGCCTGAAGGTTGGCTGCCGCGTGTTTCCGATTCTGACGTCACGCCAGAGTACAGGATACCACCGTATCCATATCATCCGAGGTAAGAGTCAACTCTCCGAAGTTTGCTATATAGCATAAATAAATAAATAAATACCTTCACGCAATTCCCAATACTGGTGTCTGTCTACCCCTGGTGTCCTATCTAGTACTAGACAATTAGATAGATTAGACAATTAAGTCCTTTGACCCATCTTCCACCGAAGATATTTTCGGGACCACGTGACAGGTGGTGAGTCCATCGCCGTCTTTATGACCAAGCCAACGATATAATTCGTACACAAGTTTTTGAAAAACCCATTGGTACGAGCTTGCCACAGGGATCGAACTCCGGTCTCGTGACTCGTAATTCCGATCACCCAACCACTAGGCTATCGTGACTTTACAGCATGGTCTTGGTATTGTGGACTATTCAGTTATTTATTATGTACACTTGTAATTCTAAAGAGCTGCAGTGCCTACCTTTAAAAGAGAAATTGGAAAAGGGAAAGGAGAATAGAGAAATGAGCTTCTCCTGACCTCACTTACTAAATAAAGGTGGAGTTTTTGTTGCATGAATGCTGAGGCTACTACGGTCATGGATTTATTTTCCTGGATTACTCTAACATACTACGCTTAATTTTTACGATCGTTGCAATAAAGATTTTTTGCAAAGTAAAGTCCGAGTATATTGACTATTTAAATTTACGAGTTGGTTCCGTGGCTGAGTGGCATGGCGCATATCGGTTTTCATGGTGTTGCCAGCTCTGAGGCTCAAAGGAGACCTTGTGTTATGGAAACCAAAAGTAAAGGAATCTCAGAGCTGAGAGCTGGCGACACCAAGAAAAGCGGTGTGTGCTACTCTTCTACGGAGGTCGTTTTGTGAAGATAATTTTTTACGTTGCACTCCGACAGTGCCGACCGAGGTAAAAACTTATTTTACTTCTAGATAAAAATAAATAATAAATGTTTGAAACTTCTTTGAAATCGTTGTTATTTCAAACCGGATGCAACGGAAAAAACCCCAGGTAAGAGACACACCGGCAAACAATGAGATATAAATATACATACTATTTTATAAATAAAATTTGTAAGTATCTTCCCTTGTTGTACATATTCATCTCATTCTTTTGTCGATTTACTGAAGTTTCACTTCTATTGTGTGTGAATCGCAAACCATTTTTTTAACTATATTCATTCGCGACCTGCTATATGCACACACTATAGCTGCGCTTGTTAACGGTGTCGCGTGTCCAGAGATTTTATCTCATCTAAAAATACGTCACGATAGCCGTGTTGTTGGGTGTGTCGGAATTTCGAGTCGAGAGACCCGAGTTCGATCCCCAGGTGGCAGTACCAATGAGTTTTTCAAAAACTTATGTACGAATTTCATCGTTGGCTTGGACATAAAGGGGGCGATGGGCTCACCACCTCTCGCGTTGTCCCGAAAAATATCTTCGGTGGAGGGTGGGGGCAAAGGGACTTAATTGTCTAGAAGTCTAATAGACCTCTGTCTACCCCTGCATTGGGAATTGCGTAAAGATATTTTATTTATATTTGTTCTACGTTATGTGAAAGATTAAGAAATGCAAGAATGTCAGTCTTCTGTTATTCTTGACTTGACCTCTGTCTGCCCCTGCATTGGGAATTGCGTGAAGATATTTTTTTATTTTTTTAAAATACGCGTACCGAAGTTTTCACTCGAAAAAGCATGTGCTTTGGAAGTAGGAGAGCGGAGCACGCGCGGGCCCCGCGCGCTGCGCGCGGCGCGCCCGACGAGCGCAGCGACCGCAGCGACTCCAGCCACGTCACCTTCGACGCGCAGACCATCACCGTCCCGATCAGCGTCTGCGTCGCGATCATGGTGGGGTGAGTCGTATAAATATATCTCTGTCTCTTTCTATATGTTATCTCTGTCTTTTTCTATATATTATCTCTGTCTCTTTCTATATATTATCTCTGTCTCTTTCTATATATATAAGCGTGGCGGACGATGTGCTGCAGGCTCTCCTCAGATGACGCTGTAAAGGCCTCCGGGCCAACAGCATCCCGTGGATGGTTTTTAGTCGGTATGCTTCTCCTTCTGAGACCCGAGTCCGACACTGTACGTTTCGGTGGCCTCCCGGTCAGGAAACGTTCGTGCTTAAAGCATTTTCCTCCACGGTTATCAACAAAAAAAAAATATGTGCTGCAGGAAAAGGTTAGCTACCCGACAGGTCGGGTGTTCGTGAAGGGAGGACGCCGCCTCCATTGGTTTTTTTTTATTATACTATAATATACCGATTAAAAACGATCCACGTGATGCTGGCCCGGAGGTCTACAAAGCTTTATCTGAGGAGACCTGCGAGAGCAAAGGCCCGCAGGATATGACATCCACGGGAAGAGAGGAGGTGGTCCTTCTTATGTTAAATGCACACGTTTTTCTGTCTCAAGGAAGGGCCACCCCCTTTCTTCTATGTTGAATACTCACGGTACTTTCACCCCCTTTCATGTTTTCTTGGTGAATTTTGCCTCAGAATTGTCCGATGATTTGTCTGCCCGTCTCTTACCTCTACTGATTATGATTTCAAGGACATACCTGCAGTTGAGAACATAAGTGACAGCCATTCGATTTTGTGAAATCTGACGTAAGCTCTTTCATTACTTCCAGGTACATAATGTTCGGGTCCATGATATTCGGGCTGTGGGAGAAGTGGGACAAGCTGGACGGAGCTTATTTCTGTTTTATATCACTAAGCAGGTAAAAAAATATCTTCACGCCTATTCCCAATAATGTGGTTGTAAGAGGGAAATAGGCGTTAAAGAAGAATCTTGGATTGCTTGATGTCTTTTAGTAAATTTTCAGGTTAGAACAAGGAAAAATATTCTTGTTTTTGTATTAAATTTTATTCCTTAATTACAATAACTTTAAATTGCATGCGTGTCCGTTGGTAGCTGAATCGTGTTCTTTTATTTGAATGGTTAATGGTCCAACCAATCAGAGGCGAATTATGAATAAGATCCGTTAACAATAAATACTAGGGTTGCGATGAATCACTACCTCTATGGATTGTCTTTCATAGCGTAAAGCTATTCATATTCTATTCATTCATTCGCAGACAGTAAATATCAATATAATTTAACCCGCGGCTTTGCCCGCAGCTTAGCACTTAACGCTGGAACCCTAATTATGTTTCTAAAAAGTAACCTATGTTACTCCCTATAAGCGGTCCTGTTAAATTGGTCCAGCCGTTTCAGAGATTAGCCGGAAAAACAGACAGACAGACAAAAATTATTTAAAAAATATTTTGGTGTATATTAATTCATGTACATGTAGTAAAAAACGGTTATTTCAATATAACATACAGACACTCCAATTTCATTTATATATATAGATTAGGATATGGTGGAAGTTTGTATATGTTCATCGATAACCCCGTTAATAGTAGACAGATTTGGAAAATGTTTTTTTGGATAAGTACATAGATAGATACATAGATAGAGACATAGATAGATACATAGAAGATACATTGCTCTGATCCCAAAGTAAGCAGCACAAGCACCTTAATACGGAATCAGAAATAACGAAGTTACCACAAACGTCCAAACCCGAGACTATGAAGAAATAGTTGTTTTCTACATTGACCCGATCGGGAGTCGAACCCTAGACCTCCGAGCTGGCGACACCTTGAAAACCGGTGTGTACGCTATTCGTCCACCTAGGTCGTCAATGTTTATAACAAGTTAAAATAACTTATAAAAATATAGATAAGTTAAGGTAGAAAGGTGGCAACTTGGTAAAAAGTGAGGTTTAAGATGATGGAATTCTAAGGTAATTAAGGAAATTTATCCTAATTTGAGTGTCTGAGCCCCTTCATGGGGTTATTTAGCTGTTTTAGTCTGGCATCTAATACTGCAACCCACTTCAAGAGTTACAATAGCCAAGTGGTTGGGTCATCGGAATTCGAGTCAAGAGGCCCGAGTTCAATCCTCAGGTGGTAGGCGCGTACCAATGGGTTTTGCAAAAACTTATGTACGATTTACATCGTTTGCTTGGACATAAACACTGCCACGTTATGTTGTTCCAAAAAAATGTCTTCAGTGGAAGCTGGGTCGAAAGAACTTGATTGCCTAGACTAGACCTCTGTCTACCACTGTATTGGGAATTGGTTTGAAGATACATTGGATTTGAATGGTCCCGTACTTCAGCATCGGATTCGGAGACTTCGTGCCGGGCGAGCGCGTGTACACGCCGCGCATCGAGACCTCCTTCATAGTGTGCTCGCTGTACCTCATGCTGGGCATGGCGCTGGTCGCCATGTGCTTCAACCTTATGCAGGTGTTTATAAACACACGCACTTCACTTCACTTCAGAAGTTCAGACAAGATTAAGTCACATAACACACAGACACTTGACGCTCTACACACGCTCGATACCTAGTACTACAAGATCTATACAACGTTAGGTCCTCTCCATCCATTTTTGGAAAGTTAATAATGGTGTGCTTATAGCCGATACAATAAAGGACAATAGATAAATACTTAAACACATACATAGATAGGTACATTATAAGACACGATAGCCGAGTGGTTTGGTGGTCGGAATTTCGAGTCAAGAGACCCGAGTTCGATCCCCAGGTGGCAGGGTTTTTCAAAAACTTATGTACGAATTATATCGTTGGCTTGGACATAAAGCCGGCGGCGGGCTCACCGCCTATCACGTTGTCCCGAAAATATCTTCGGTGAAAGGTGGGTCGAAGAGACTTAATTGTCTAGACTCTGTCTACCCCTGTTAGGTTGTTAATTACGTGAAGATATCTTATAGTTAGAGACAAAACATGAACTGCTCTGATCTCAAAGTTCCGAAACAACGAAGCTAACACAATCACGAAAACATGTAGAAAAAGTGTTTTCTGTATTGACACCGATCTACAATAAAACCCGGGACCAAAGAGCTGGCAACACCATGAAAACCGGTAGATACGTTACTCGGTCACGGTCGTCTACTAAAATAAGAAAGAAAATACTGAAAGAACTATTTCATATAACTTAACTAAAAGGTACAGTGTTCTCAAAACGGGTCCCAACTCAATTCTTTTCAATGAAGTCCGTATTAATATATATCTTCACGTCAATTCCAATACTGAGGTAGACAGAGGTCTAGACAAATAAGTCCTTTCGACAAACATTCCACCGCAGACATTTTTTTGGGATAAGGTGAAGAGCCTGTCGCCTTATGTCCAAGCAGACGATGTAAATCGTACAAAGTTTTGAAAAAACTCATTGGTACGAGCCACTTCGGGATCTAACTCGGGTCTTTTGAATATTCATTAATCAGTATATTCATTAATTAATCCATACTGAACATGTTCTATTCTGATATAGTACTATGAGTATTATACAACACTCGATTGATCACCTGTATCCATCACCTACACCTGTGTCGGAGGGATGCTGACTTGCACTCAATGTGCTCGCACGTTCAGCGCAAAAATCGGTTACCTCAGTCACCTGCGAGCACACGAACGACGCTCGCAATAGTCCAAGTCGCTGTGCCCGAAATCTGTCAAGATACTATATATTATACAAATAAATAAATATCTTCACGCAATTCCCAATACAGGGGTAGACAGAGGTCTAGTCTGGACTAGTCAGTCCCTTCCACAGTAGATATTTTCGGAACAACGTGACAGTTGGTGAGTCCGTCGCTGTCTTTATGTCCAAGCCAACGATATATTTCGTACATCAGTTTTTAAAAAAAAATCAATGGTACGAGCCTGCCACCTGGGCATCGAACTCGGTTCTCTCGACTCGAAATTCCGACCACCCAACCACTCGGCTGTCGTGACTTTTAGATTTACTAATTTATAAATTATTTATTGTAGTATCAAAACTAAATTTAATAATTAAAATATATAAAATATCTTCACGCAATTCCACATACAGGGGGTAGACAGAGGTCTAGTCTAGACAATTAAGTCCCTTCCACCCACCTTCCACCGAAGATATTTTCGGGACAACGTGACATGTGGTCAGCCCGTCGCCGTCTTTACGTTCAAGCTAACGATGTAATTCGTAAATTAAGTTTTTAAAAAACCCATAGGTACGAGCCTGCCACCTGGGGATCGAACTCGGTTCTCTCGACTCCAAATTCCGACCACCCAACCACTCGGCTGTCGTGACTATTAAATATTATACAACACTACATATTCCCTTTCGATACTAAAGCAGCAATGTACGTTCGGTTCTCAGGAGCAGGTGATACATTACTTCGCTGGGCTGAAGCGGGCGCTTAAACGCATTTGTCGCTGCAAGAGATGACAACACCGCTGTGTTCTCGTACTGACATGAGATATGTGCATGCTGCGGTCGCTATAGAAAATCGAACTTTCTGTTTAATTAACATAGTTTAATGTTATGGTCTAACAGCAAGACAGAGTATTATTTGTCCTCAGCTCTGAAGTCCCGGGTTCGATTCTTGGACGGGTCAATTTAGAAAAACTACTGTTTATATATTGTCTCCGGTGTAGGTGTTTGTGGTAACTACTTTGTTTCAGATTCCGTGACACAAGCACTTTAGCTACTTACTTAGGGCTTTGAGCAATATATGTGATGTTGTCCCAATCTATGTCTTTATTTTATGACCTTAAAAAATTCTGTTCTCTGACTTTCCAATTCAATTATAATTAGTTTATTATAGTTTTGTTGTGTTATAAATTTATGGTATAGAATAAACTTTACGCAAAATTAACGCAAAGTCGGATGTTATAGTTTTACCGCAACATACGTTATGTAAATATTAGGGATTTAGGATATAGGATATATACAAGACTTAGTGTTAAGGTTTTCGTGTTTGTATATTATTATCTAATGTTTAATTATTATTTTAATATATTTTTAATTGTGATGTACCAAATAAAATATTTAAGATGTATTTGTTTTTAATATTTTCCATGTCCTTTTATATTAAAAACCTTTTATTTGGCTGTGGTTTAAGACCGATGGCCATTCCTCCAGACTCGAGGTGAACGACCGATTTCGGCCAGAGAAAACCACTTTAATAATTAAAAACAGCTAAACTCACGTGTAAACAATCGATGACAACTCATCGATTGGCGGTCTCACTCATCCCACTCACTTGGAGGAAGGACCTCCGACGGGTCCGAAACTAGACGGTACCTACACCTATTGTTTAGACGTGAGTTAAGTAGATTTTAAATAAATAAATAAATATCTTCACGCAATTCCCAATATAGGGGTAGACGCACCTTCCGCCGAAGATATTTTAGGGATAACGTGACAGGTGGATCCTGTCGCCATCTTTATGTCCAAGCCAACAATATAATAAGTACATAAGATTTTTGAACTCATTGGTACGAGCTTGCCACCTGGGAATCGAACTTGGGTCTCTTGACTCGAAATTCCGACCACCCAACCTCTCGGCTATCTTGAACCTAAAGCAGTTTTTAATTATAAATAAATAAATTTAATATCTTCACGCCATTCCCAATACAGGTGTAGACAGAGGTCTAGACAATGATCCGCAATCCATATCGTATCCTATATTAATTTCTTATAGTCAATGTTCTTTTTTGTATTTTGACGACCTCCGTGGACGAGTGGCGCATCCACCCGGTTGTCATAGTGTCGCCAGCTCTGAGGTCTTAAGTACGATTTCCGGTCGAGTCGATGTAAAAACAATTATTCTACATTCTCTCAAATTGATTTTTATTAATTACATTAACTTGTTGTATAAGTTAAGTGCTTTTTGTTCACATTTCAAGTTTAAAAGCCCTTTAATAATATCCCCTGTATTCTCTGCGCCGCAGCACAATAGAAACAGATTCCTCTCCCATTATCCTGAAGCGGGTTTAAATTCTATAGAGTTTTGAATTGTCTACGCACGGTTAGCTCGTTAGGGGCTTTATAGAAATCCTTTTGTGGATACTTGCTTTATTTCAGATCGTCTTTAAATTACTATAATGAACCAGCCATGTTAATTAAGTCGCTAACAAATTAAAAAGGTTTATAATTAACTCAGTCGGTCTTAAAATATTTCTAGATAGATTGTACAGCGAAGATTGAAGAATAATTTATGAACTCCTGGATAAAGCCACGTTTAATACGATATATAGCTGGCTTTTATTTAACTTCAATAGTCCAATTTTGAAACGGGTTTGTAAAATCAATTATGATTAATATAAGGATAAGAGTAAAGCTTTATTGTGCATTTTTTTATTGATTTTAAAGCAAACAAGTTATGCTGAACTTTTCCCTAATAAATTAAATGGTATTTTTTTATTTTAACAGATACGGATTCGAAAGCGCGACAAAAAATAAATCTTTTAATTTAATAATAAATAGTTCTGTACAAATGATATGCCTAACAATCAATAAAAAATGCACTATAGCCCTATGGCTATTGTGCATTTTCATTTCTACCATCTATATGTTTGGTACTAGGATCTCCAATATGCTTGCCAAGCGTGAAGGTTATAGCAAATTCTCCAGTATCCCATTATTGGGAATGGCGTGAAGATATTTTTTATACTATATACAAAAAATATTGTAGGCCATCCGCTTGCAATGCGTAAGTATTATAACAAATCATTGTTACGGCAGATGCCTATCTCAGCACACAACGGTGGACGTGTCAGTCGTGTACAGTGTCGAAAATATGATTACGGTAACAGAATATTAAATTTAAAAATAGTTCCACCTAAAAGCTCTCTGATAAACCTAATAGACCACAGTCGCGAATATTCAATATAAAAGCTCTTATTATATATATTATCGCGTCACGATTGCGTGAAGATATTTCATTTTTATTTAAAAGCTCTTATTACCAATTGATATTTAAAGTGACATCAGCGATTGAAAGCTTCTCTAAGCAATAATCAGTTTATTGAGAAGACAGAAGTAAAGTATTCGTATGCGTGATCCACTGGAAAATTTATCTATTTTTGCTATCGACGGTATAGTTTTACTGTTTAAGCAACTACGCAAAATGAGGTAAGAGGTATGGTACTGGCACAGACATTAGGGGGGCTTCTGCCTTTACTGCCTGCCCTCCACAAGAGGTCTAGATTCCACGGAGTTATCTGGTTTAATATACTAATATTAGTCTTGCCCTTTATGAATATTTAAATTGTATTAAGAAACTAGTTCGTTCTAGATTGAAATTCTTACCTTTGTTTTCGAGATAATGACTCGATAATTGAATCAATTTTCAATTTCAAGGAACAACCTTTTTGCATATTAATATCCAATGTTCCTTAGAAAACACAAACAAGAGAAGGCCTGCCTATCAAGAGTCCACTGCTGATATGTTATGTAAATTATAAAAATAATAATTTATTTTTCAGTAGTTTCTAGGTTTTAATCCCGCTAAGGTTTTAATCACACATTTGTGTGATGCTTATAAGTTCATATACATGTATGGGAAATAACGAAGGTACATGCGGTACCGAATAACGAAGGTACCACATGTAACATCGTTATTTCCCATTCCATAAATGCTTTAATATTTGTCATATGTAGTAGCTATACAGCATGCAGGGTGGATGAGCCCCAATTTTTGAAGCCAAACACAACATAATTACAATATTTAATAAGCAGATTAAAATGCGTAAACTAAGTACCAAACGAAACAAAAGAATCCAAACGGAGCGACGTAAGTGATTTTGAAAGAGGTTTTCATTAGAAATCCGCTAGTTGAGAATGATCATAATTGTAGTTAGAGCACCGTGCTGACCATTTCCTTCCACGTCTCATACCCGTCAATATGCAAATCATTCTATAATTCATCGAATACCGGCCGGATTAATAACAAATGCAAAGTAAGTAGTGTACAAGAAAAGCATTGCTTGTCAAAAACGCAAGACATTACAACAGTCAAAGAAATATTAACTATTATCAAACACCCACAAACACCCTCAAAATAAGACCAATCTAGGGGACTCCCTTTTTGCGTCGAGAACCAGTCAATAATAAGATAACATAAGTGACCGTTCAATCAAAAGAGCCACCGCTAGAGTGATAAATCGAATTGCAAACATCGTGGCTGAGTCTCTAATATGATACGAAATTGCGGCCGAAGTGAAGCACTTTGGGAGATGAAAAGAAACTAAAATGTAAGGATCAATCATTGCCGTTGAACGAATGAATGAAGACTGAATGGTGAAGAAAATATATAGCGCGAAAGTTAACATTAAAAGGTGTTAAGGTAGTCCGGTATTGACATACGAAGAACATGTGACCAAATTGCTCGAAGAGCAATCAAGAGTAGTCCGGATACCTGGACGAGCATGTATAAAGAAAATGATGAATCTGAAAGAAGCAACAGCGGCACGAAAGGATCGTGAATCTTTCTGAGATCGTCACTAATAAAAACAGGTGATCTTTCTGGCTACCGCATCAGGGATTATGAATGAAGATAACCACCTGGGGATCGAACTCGGGTTCTTAAATCGAATTCCGATTACCACCGCCACTACCACCAAAACTCAATTATTGCACCTTTTAAAAGCTTAGTCATTATAATATTTAAAGCGGAACCCTAATTAATTTTCTGAAATTATTTAACATAACTTTTGCCAAATGGATGGGTGATCGGAATTGGTGCAATGAGACCCGAGTTTGATCCTCAGGTCGATCAATGCTGGTGGGTGAGGACTGTTTCTTGGCTCTTGCAAATGAGATTTTTCATAACTCTTTTTTTTTAAATTTATATCGTTGGCTTGAACGTAAAGACGTTGACAGGCTCACCACTTGCAACGTTGTCTCAAAAAATGTCTTCGGTGAAAGGTGGGTCGAAAGGACTTGTCTACCTCAGTATTGTTAATGGAGTTAGATATTTTTTTAACTTTTTTTTTAAATCCATGAATAAAATCATGCAAAAAGAATTTTTACGTTTTTTCATCGCTTTGTTTTACTTCAGGATGAGCCTCAGCGCGCAATTAAACAACAAACGGCTACATTTAGGAGGCGGATACTGACTTAATTATCTACCTAATTTATCATCTAAAGCAACCTATTCATTGCAAAATAAAATACGAAATTTACGTTTCATTAGAAATTAAAGTTCTTACCCTGCGTGAACGCCACACGTTCACGCTGGGCGTAAGGCAATATTTTTATAATTATTTATTTCATATCCATTATCCATTGTGTTGCTAGCTCGGTGGTCCCAGGTTCGATTACCTGACAGATCAATGTATAAAAAAAAAGCAACTTTCTGTACATCTCAGGTCTACGTGTTTGTGGAAGCTTCGTTGTTTCTGATTTCATAATGCAAGAGTTAAGCTCGACAAGACAAGAACATAAACACTGCTACGAGCTACTTAGTCGAAAGTAGTAGAAAAGTCGAAGTCACTAGTCGGAAGGACTTAATAGTCTGGTTATCTGTCTACCCTAGTATTGAGAATAGCGTGTGGATGTCTATACGTCCGTCAATTGAGGTGAACTAGCAGACAGCCTTAGATATACAGTGGAATGAAACCGAAATTTGTCGGTTCGCGCTCTTACGTACACTGCGATAAATTAAAGCAACATTTACATTTCCCCAACTAACCTCCCCTCCCTCCTCCCCTCCCCGGCACTCCCTGAAGTTTATCCCCCGCGAGTCACTCGTAAACAAGTCAATATTTATTCCCCTTTTAAATATTCATCAGGGAAGTGGCGGTTGCCTTTCTAAGCGTGCAAACGTGACATAGTCACTACGAAGCTAATTACTATATAAACTTATTTGAAAGTGAGCGAGATTTATACGACCTGTTAGCGGAGTTTGTAGTGACCCTGCCTTCTAAACTATGGGTAACTTACTTATTTATCTTCACGTATAGTCCTTAACGGGGTAGCCAGAGAGAGCAGGTCGCTACGTGTCACTATCTTTACATACCTCTGTTTCTACTTTCAAATAATAATAATTTCCAAAGTACATACATTCACATGTGGAAAGGGACAACATCTCATACATTGATCCATTGGAAACAACGAACCATAAACATCCAAACCCGAAATAATATCTGTTTTCTTAATATCTCCGACCGGGAATCGAACCCGTCTCCTTGAACACCACGTACGTCCACGAAGGGGTTTTCTTCTCGGTACTCCCCGTAATGGGGCAACCACGACGTCTAGACAATTTAGTCAGCGTAGAATTACTGTCAGCCCTCTTAAAAAAATATCTTCACGCCATTCCCAATACTGGGGGAGACAGTGCGTTCGACCTTTCTTCTTTAACAAAAATTTTTTTTGAGTCACGTTACAGGTGGCGAGCTAGGTAGTATGTAAAAGCTACGATACCATATAAAACGTACATAAGTTTTTGGAAAAAAACCCACGGGTATGAGCCTGTCCCCTGGGGATCAAACTCGGAACTTCAACACCCAACTAAACTCCAATCATCCAACCACTCGGCAATCATGGCTGATTTTTTTTATTAAAACTGGTGTGCTTCGTACCGGAGTTGAGCTTTAGGTGACTTTTAATATTTCGTTGCTTTTTTAAATATAAGTATTGTAAGTATAAAGTCACGGTAGCCGAGTGGTTGGGTGGTCAGAATTTCGAGTAAGGTAATGTAAAATATATGGTTGTCTTGGACATATTGACGCCGACGGGCTCACCACCTGTCACATGGTCCCGAAAATATCTTCGATGGAAGGTGGGTCAAAGTAACTTAATGGTCTAGACAGAGGTCTAGTATAGCTAGACCACTGTCTACTCCTGCATTGGGAATTGCGTGAAGATATTTATTATTTATTTATTATAAGTATAATTGTGGCTGGTGACACACGGTCGAACGAAGGCAAGAGCATCGCTACAGTAGAGCGGTGGTCGCGGGTTCGATATTCGCCGGCGTCTGATTGATTACTTAAAATTCTTCTTAATTAAAAACTAATTCCTTTCGACCGTGACACCGACTGAACGTAAGAGCTCCTTTCGCCGTTTTAGTTTCCACGCCAACGGTACAAAATACTCACATACATATTTAAGTTTAAAATAAAACTAAAAACCACATAACTACCTATACAAAAATGTTATTATTCTATAAAAGAATACATGTGGGATATTACGCTGAAAACCTATATCGTGTAATCATTTAATAATAAAAATATATTATATAATAATAATACAGAATGAAATAAATAAAAGAATTCATTAGTTAATTTATAATATACTTTATAGAAATATATATCAACAAAAATCAAATTGCTGTATACTCTTTCAGAATGTGTACATATTTTTAAGAACTTCAAATGGGAACTTTACATTCTTTTCTCCAATGTCCAAATAAATAAATAAATATTTAGAAAGATAAATATTCATATGCGGATGGCACAGGACCGCTATATGTGGAAATCTTTGGGGGAGGCCTATGTTCAGCAGTGGGCATGCTATTCGGATAGGCTATGATGATGATGAAATATTCATATGTACATATAACAATATTAATCCATGACACGAGTACAAACATTCAAACGGAACTCGAACCCGCAACCGTTAGCTTCGTAGGCACGGTCACTATCAACTTGGCCATCGGGTCGTTAATACTATTTATAATCCCAATACATTTGAAAAGCAACTTCTATGATCATTTAAGTGTTACGTTTATCTTACTTAAAGTATAAGTATGAAAGTTTGTGCGGATGGATGGGTTGTTACAATTTCACGCAAAAATTATTGAACGGAATTCGATAAAACTTCACAGTAAATGAGCTTATGCGCCAGAGTAATACATAGGCTACAATTTATAAAGGTATTGTTTTATTTAACAATTATATTATCATAAATATCAAGTACTTCGGATTACTAAGTGTGGCGTAAACGTAGATATGCGTGTTAGCTAGTCCAGTATATGCGAGTATGTTTTCTCCGTTGATTAAAACAATATGGACGGAGCGCGCAGTGAATTCATTTACAATTCATAGGCATTCGAGGCGAGAGCCATACATATTAACCTTAATACAGCCATTAGATTATTATATATTATACGCTCACCAACCGTCGTGTTGTCCCCAAAAAGGTCTTCGGGGAAAGGAGGGTCTGTGCTCTGTATTGAGTCTGTGTAGTGTCTGTCTGTATTGAGAATAGTGTGATAAAATTATTCTTTTTTTCAATTAGATTAAATAAAAAAAGACTTCGATAAGGGGGACATCTGTAACTGCCGGCTTATTGAAGAAAAACCGCACAATGTCTACTCAACGGAAACACAACTCGCTATCTAGACTTCATACAGCCGACCGCTTAATTGAAAACTATAATGGAAAACGTACAACGAACTCCCAACGGGACAGCAAAAAAATAGCGTAGATTAGAAATTGGAGCGATATAAAAACTATCAAGCTTAAAGATGAAAACTTAATTTATTTATGTTTAAGGACCCCTGAGTGAAATTTAGTTTTTTATCTTCACGCATTACCCAATACAAGGGTAGCCAGGCGTTTAGATAACTGAGTCCTTTCGACCCACATTTTACTGGAGCTAGTTTTGGGACAACGTTACTGGCAGTGCGTCTGTCGCTGTCTTTATGACCAAGCCAAAAATAAATAAATTGTGCATAAGTTTTGAAAAAACTAATTAGTTGTAGCCTTCCTCCTGAGCATTGAACTCGGGTTTCTTGACTCGAATTCCGTTCACCCAACCACGTGACTACCGTTGACAATGTAATAACAAGAGTAGAGCTGTTGTTATTACATTTTCAAAGGAATCTATGCTTTTAATGCATAGTTTTTAATGTATTTCGAACCTTTTCTATCACATGATTTCCTCACTATTTTTCACAATCGAAATAGATTCCAATCAATAACATTTAGTTGAATTAATAAAGAGATTTTCCCTCCAACGATTTAACCTTTGACGGAGTCCCACAAAGGCGGTAAGCGCGTGAGGTCAAAAGCTTGTGAATTATTTATTGGGAACAAGGTACTAAGAGTCGAGACGGGAAGAAAATATTCTGTAACATGGGTATGGTTTTAGCGATTTCAGATCTTTGTTGTTTTTTATTGTTTCTAGACCGAGAATACGTTCGACAAATGATATATTAATGCCAAAGAAAATATTGAACAAAACAATGTAATATTATCAAAGTTAGTGTAGAATTTTTTTCAGTTTATATCTTTCATGTAAAAAAACATCTACACTCTATTCCCAATACAGGGGTAGGTAGAGGTACTAAACACTTAAGTCCTTTCGACCTACCTTTCACCGAAGACATTTTGAGACAACGTAGTGAGACCGTCGCCGTATTTATGTCCAAGCCAGTAATATAAATGGTACATAAGGTTTTGAAAATAGCCCCATGGGTTTCTTGTCTCGAATTCCGTTCACTGAACCACTCGGCTATCGTGACTATTTTATATAAAGAAAACATATAATACATACATAACATGAATTATTTTGTGATCAAAGAATTGAGTGCATAATATAGATATGTGTATAATCTTTATATATAAAAAAGCAGCTTCCATACGTTACCCGACATACAAACGACAACCGAGACAAAGTAGAAAAAGTGCTTTTGTACATAGACTCGACGAATAAAACGCTGTGAAAACGCAACGACGTGTGAGTACGCCGCTCTTCCGCGGAGGTCTCCAGTTTTAATTACTATCAGTTTGTTTTTAGTTAATTTATTTTTAATTTTCAATTACCTTTTTTTGACATATCATGCTTTTATTCCAGAAAATATATTGGTTCCCGTGAGAGAAATTTGAAATCAGATTTTGCTTAATTAAAATTTTTGTATTGTTTATCCGGACTGTGAAATACGCTACATGTTACTACGGGAAACTTGCGATACTTTCTCCGTCCGAATCCGAAAATATGGAGTGACGACTTGCGGGAAATTGACTCTTGTAAAGAATATGAAGAATCGACAGATGGCGGAATAACTATCTCTAAACATACGAGAACAAAATAATCAAATAATCTGACTACATCAAAACCTAAATGGGCAGCTGCGACTGTGATGTGAATTGTCCGGCTGCCAGTCCGACTGCCAATCCACTCGCCAAGCTTGGCTATTATGGAATAAATCCTCCTCATTCGAGAAAGACTCTCTGACTCCTTAGTCAGATATTAGCAAGCCGTTATGTATGCATGCATACCTGTAAATAAAATAATTGTAAATAAAATAAATGCAAATAAAATATCTATGTAAATTACTTTCAACTTTTTACATAAATTTGTTCTCAATTGTTTTTCGGACATTTGTAAATCGTGTAATCATGTCTATAAATTCTTATCGAACCGATAAAGCCTTTGGAATTCGACAATAAATTTAATTAATTATTGTCGAGTAATTGTTTGTCCCTAGCGGGATATGAGCAAGGAACAATTAACTTCGAAGGTCCTATTACCAATTAGTATAAACATTTATCCCTGTAAGTCAATAGTACACAATAGTAGAGCATAAAGACTGCAACAGGCTCATCACAAGTCACGTTTTCCCAAAATAAGCTCCGGTGGCCTTTGGCTAATGGTGGAGATGATTCCGTAGTAATATGGTTAAAAGTGGGTTTCATTCAACAACTATTCAGGAAGCTTACTACAATATCCAATCAATGGAACTGCAACTGACTAACTCAATGTTACTGCACCGAACCGCTTCATTGAAAACTTTTAATGGAAAACGCAAACAGCGCTCCCGGCGGCAGACCGAAATAAAAGAGCTACGGAAACTAATTCTGTTTCTTTTAGGCTTCTGTAAAGTTTCATTATAACCTCTTTCAGAATTGATTTTATGAGTCAGGTCAGATGAATTAACGATTCTCTTAATAACGTATATAAAAAATATCATCATGTCATTTCCAATACTACACCAGTATTACGGCAAATACTCTTTACGAGTTCTGCAGTCACGATAGTCAACTAGATGAAAAAAAATTCGCGCCGTTACCAATACTGGGGTAGACAGAAGTTCAGATATAAGTCCTTTGGACCCACCTTCGACTGATGACATTTTTTGGGGACGTGGTTGTTGAGAAAACAAGTCCTCAGCCTGTCACCACCTTTATGATCAAGCCAACGATATAATTGGTACATAAGTTTTTGAAAAACCCACTCTACCTGGGAATCGAACTCGGGTCTCTTGACTCGAAGTTCCGACCACCCAACCACTGACTTTTAGATTTACTATTTGAAATCAAAACTAAATTTAATTGGTATCAAAACTAAATTTAATAAATAAATTAAATATCTTCACGCAATTCCACACACAGGGGTAGACAGAGGTCTAGTCTAGACAATTAAGTCCCTTTGACCCACCTTCCACCGAAGATATTTTCGGGACAAGGTGAAAGGTGGTGAGCCCGTCGCCGTCTTTATGTCCAAGCCAACGATGAAATTCGTACATAAGTTTTAGAAAAACTCATTGGTACTGCCACCTGGGGATCGAACTCGGTTCTCTCGACTCGAAATTCCGACCACCCAACCACACGGCTGTCGTGACTAAATTTAATAATTTGTCAATTAAAACTATAAAATCATTTATTACATTTTTTAATTTGCACTGCGCATAACAACCTCCATCCAAAAAGAATCGAACGGGCACAACTAACAAGTTTACTTATAGTTACACTATATACATACACTATCAACATTAGTACATAGGTATTGCGTTTCACGTAAGGTATATTGACAAAGTAAGCTATGTTTATAAAGAAAATCCTTACCGATAAATGCATGTGACAATTAAATCTGAGACATATTTATAATGCATTATTCAATACTATTTTTTTAAATTTTTGGACGACCATTGCCTTTGATTTTACATTATTAAATAGTCAAAAAGAAAATAACTTTATGACTATGACTTTAGTCAAAAATGTTTGAAGAAATAAGAAATTGAAATGGAATATCACAACAATAAGTAGAATAATAACACAAACAATTAATAAATAGTCTACGTAGATAAACATCGGCTTTGCTTTATCTTTTGTCCATATTTAAAAAAAAAACTATGTTAGCAAATATCTATAAAGATAAAGGAACAACATGTTCCATCGTTCCATATTGATTCGTTTTTATCATTAAAAACAATGTTATTATGAGACTTAATGTAACATCAATGTGAATCAAATAAATGGTAGATTTAAAAGGCATAATTTATTCAGAGCGCAGGTTTTACTGCCCAAATTAATGATTTTTGGCACAAATTATCTGATCATCGACAGGCAATTTAAAACTTATTAATTACATTAATTTACTATTTTAAGATGTTTTTACAATAGTTTATTACAGAATAATTTTTGTTGAATTTTTAAGTATGTAAGCGATGTTAGGCTTCTTGTTATAACGAAGTTCCTTTTATGCTTTTGAAGTTCCTTTTATGCTTATGAAGTTCCTTTTATGCTTTTAAGTCACGATAGCCGAGTGGTTGGATGGTCGGAATTTCGAGTCGAGAGACCCGAACTCGGTCACCAGGTGGTAGACTCGTACCAATGGGTTTTTCAAAAACTTAGGTACGGATTATATAGTTGGCTTGGTAATGTCCAGCGGCGACAGGCTCACCACTTGTCACGTTTTCCTGAAAATATCTTCGGTGGAAGGTGCGTCGAAGGGACTTATTTCTCTACACTGGACCTCTGTCTACCCCTGTATTGGGAATTGCGTTGGGAATTGCGTGTATTCCATCCCGAGTATACAATTTCATTCACCTGTTCTAGACATTCCTGATCTACCCATATTTCATACTTCGTTCTCATTTCATCAGAACCCAATTTTTTTTTTGGATTCAAACGGTGGCCTTAATTTTTACATTCCTCTCTCATACACGTGACTGATACCTGCAGTTCTAGCTCTGAACTGCAGGTATCAAGTCTTTTGTGTGCAATAAGCACACAGCAGACATTTTTAATTTCTCATTAATCCAACAAAGGCAGATGCGCTAGTTTCCATTTCACATACTCAGAGGTAAGTGAAACCCGGAAATAAATTATACGAAAGCCGTGACGGTAAGCTTTTCACCGTAGATTTTTTGCACATTTATAATATTACTTGCAGCCCAGGATCCATATGGTTAGTGCTGTTATAATTTACTTACATATATAACCTTCAAGTTTTCCAAATACTGAGGTAGACAGGGGTCTATGCAGTTTAGTATTTTAGAAGAATTTTATTTCATAATTGAAAAAGTGGTCTGAAAAATTCTTTGTTAATGTTACTTAAAAAATAAAACGAAAATGGAACGTTCAAGAACAAACATAATTTCGTAGATGTAGCGTGAAGCGGGGCACACATGAATTATGTAGATCCATATTCAACCAGCTCGCGAACAGAACGCCGGTCTTCTTGTCGGAGCATCTGTCGAGTTGGCCTCGGATCTGCGTATTTACATATTGGAAACAACTTGTTCGGTACTTTGTTTGCCAGGGAACCAAATTACAGTTTTTGGTTTGGGAGCAAGCACATATTGTAAAAAGAATATTTTAACATATTTACAAAAAAATAGTGTATGTGGCGTTGTCCCTATCTATTTATGTATGCTATCAAATTAATTTATATATAAAACCCGGAAGAAGTCTCGCACGAAGGTCGTAAAGAAAAAAGGCCGACTGACGACTGACTGACGTCACGTTTCTTTAGCGGAGGCTCTAGCTTAACCGTCAAAGAAACGTTAATAGCACGACGTTTCGGTAAAATGTTACGTTACGGCCACAAAAGATACTAAGGAAGAGTAATTTGGACCGTGATGAAAGTTTCAGACTTATTAGCCTTACGTCCCCAACTTAAATAACTTATTACATAGACGACTGAAGAAAATTCTGGCTTATTACTCTGTGACACGTTTACAGCTAAAAAGGAAAATGACGACGATAGCTACGTTGGTAATCTAAGTTTAGTTGGTAAGCTAAGGGTTAAGGGTTCGAATCTGGTTAGAGGCAAACATTTGTTTGATGAATATTTTTATTCGAATCATGGATGTTTATCTCTATGTAAGTGTATTGTACCGCTAGATTGACCACTAAAACGTCGACAGGGTGTCGGGTTGTCCCAAAATATGCTGCGGTAGAATGTATGTCGAAAGCAGTAATTAGGAGGTCTAACCCCTGGCAACTCCTGTATAATAAAATGCGTTAAGATAATATGCAACAAGTACGCGACATCAAATATTAAGTTATCGTGTAGAGCTGCAACAAACAAAACGGTAACTGACCAAATTGTTTTCCATAAAATGGCGAACTAAACTAAAAGGAAGCTTTTGGAATATTACGCTGGAGCTGCAACGCGATTACACGTTGAAAAGGCCTCGTATGTTAAAATGAACGGGCGTAATTTACCAGGATATTGCTGGCGTTATGTCACACCGATGCGTAATATAATAAATGAATAAAATATATATAAATATCTTCACGCAATTCCCAATACAGGGGTAGACAGAGGTCTAGTCTAGACAATTAAGTCCCATGAAAAACGTATTGGTACGAGCTTACCACCTGGGAAGCCAACAAACTGGTGTTATAAAATCGGAAACATCGAATGTGGGTCAAAGGGACTTAATTGTCTAGACTAGACCTCTGTCTACCCCTGTATTGGGAATTGCGTGAAGCTATTTATTTATTTATTTATTTATTTATTTATTTATTTATTTATTTATTTATTTATTTATTTATTTATTTATTTATTTATTTATTTATTTATTTATTTATTTATTTATTTATTTATTTATTTATTTATTTATTTATTTATTTATTTATTTATTTATTTATTTATTTATTTATTTATTTATTTATTTATTTATTTATTTATTTATTTATTTATTTATTTATTTATTTATTTATTTATTTATTTATTTATTTATTTATTTATTTATTTATTTATTTATTTATTTATTTATTTATTTATTTATTTATTTATTTATTTATTTATTTATTTATTTATTTATTTATTTATTTATTTATTTATTTATTTATTTATTTATTTATTTATTTATTTATTTATTTATTTATTTATTTATTTATTTATTTATTTATTTATTTATTTATTTATTTATTTATTTATTTATTTATTTATTTATTTATTTATTTATTTATTTATTTATTTATTTATTTATTTATTTATTTATTTATTTATTTATTTATTTTATTCTATGCTTTTGCTGGCAGGCCCAAGTTACGCTGACATATAACTAAGATCGTATCACAACTGCGTTATGTATCGCAAGGCCTTTTGACTAACGCAGTCAGAGCAAGTCAACGGAACTTTGTTCCCGAAAGCCACGCGCCTGTCCACATGTAAATCACATATTCCATCCCGAGTATACAATTTCATTCACCTGTTCTAGACATTCCTGATCTACTCATATTTCATACTTCGTTCTCATATCATCCGAACCCAATTTTTTTCTTAGATTCAAACGGAGGCCTTAATTTTTACTTTCCTCTCTCATACACGTGACTGATACCTGCAGTTCTAGCTCTGAACTGCAGGTATCAACTCTGTTGAGTGCCATAAGCACACAGCAGACTTTTTTTAATCTCTCATTAATCCACGAATTTTAAAGTCACGATAGCCGAGTTGTTGGGTGGTCGGAATTTCGAGTCGAGAGACCCGAGATCGATCCCCAGGTGGCAGTACCAATGAGATTTTCAAAAACTTATGTACGAATTTCATCGTTGGCTTGGTAATGTCCAGCGGCGACAGGCTCACCACTTGTCACGTTTTCTGAAAATATCTTCGGTGGAAGGTGGGTCAAAGGGACTTAATTGTCTAGACTAGACCTCTGTCTACCCCTGTATTGGGAATTGCGTGAAGCTATTTATTTATTTATTTATTTATTTATTTATTTATTTATTTATTTATTTATTTATTTATTTATTTATTTATTTATTTATTTATTTTATTCTATGCTTTTGCTGGCAGGCCCAAGTTACGCTGACATATAACTAAGATCGTATCACAACTGCGTTATGTATCGCAAGGCCTTTTGACTAACGCAGTCAGAGCAAGTCAACGGAACTTTGTTCCCGAAAGCCACGCGCCTGTCCACATGTAAATCACATATTCCATCCAGTATACAATTTCATTCACCTGTTCTAGACATTCCTGATCTACTCATATTTCATACTTCGTTCTCATATCATCCGAACCCAATTTTTTCTTAGATTCAAACGGAGGCCTTAATTTTACTTTCCTCTCTCATACACGTGACTGATACCTGCAGTTCTAGCTCTGAACTGCAGGTATCAACTCTGTTGAGTGCCATAAGCACACAGCAGACTTTTTTTAATCTCTCATTAATCCACGAATTTTAAAGTCACGATAGCCGAGTTGTTGGGTGGTCGGAATTTCGAGTCGAGAGACCCGAGATCGATCCCCAGGTGGCAGTACCAATGAGATTTTCAAAAACTTATGTACGAATTTCATCGTTGGCTTGGACATAAAGACGGCAACGGGCTCACCACCTGTCATGTTGTCCCGAAAATATCTTCGGTGGAATGTGGGTCAAAGGGACTTAATTGTCTAGACTAGACCTCTGTCTACCCCTGTATTGGGAATTACGTGAAGACATTTATTTATTATTATTTCATGAATCCAACAAAGGCAGATGCACTAGTTTCCATTTCACATTCTCAGAGGTAAGTGAAACCTGGAAAAAAATTATACGAAAGCCAATGTCGATAGCTTTCCAGCGTAGATTTTTCGCACATTTATCATATTACTTGCAGCCCAGGATTCATGGTTAGTGCTGTTATAATTTATTTATATATAACCTTCAAGTTTTCCAAATACTGTCTACAGTAGTCGAAATTCTGGCAGCTTAGCGCAGTTATTTCATAATTAGAAAAGTGGTGGAATGAGAGAAGAATTGTTGTCAATATTACTTAAAAACAACATGATGATGGAACGTTCGAGAACAAACTAATTTCGTAGGTGTAGTGAAGGATCTTCATAATTTTCCAGCTCTTGAACAGAACGCCGCTCTTCTTGTCGGAGCATCTGCGTATGTAAAATATTGGAAACAACTTGTTGGGGACTTTGTTTTGCCAGGAACCAAATTACAGTTTTTGGTTTGGGAGCAAAAATAAATAAAATAAATAATAAATATCTTCACGCAATTCCCAATACAGGGGTAGACAGAGGTCATGTCTAGACAATTAAGTCCCTTTGACCCACCTTCCACCGAAGATGTTTTTGAGATAACGTGACAGGTGGTGAGTAAGTTTTTGAAAAAACCCATTGGTACGTGCCTTGGGGATCGAACTCGGATATCTTGACTTGACTTCCACCCAACGAGTGGTTGGGTGATAGGAATTCGGCTATTGTAGTCAGTACGTATTAACACTCAACGTAATACAGCCTAGTGACTGCGTTTCCTACTTTCACTCGCGGTTTTACACACTAATTTTAACGGAACACTAATTTTTTTAGAATAATCTATACAGAAAAACAGTTTTTAATGTCTTTTTTTAGCATTGTATGTGATTTTATATATTCTTTGTATTTACATAAGTTTATTTGGGACAACGTCACGATCGCCGTCTTCGTCTCCAAGCGGACGAACACGGATCTCTTGACTTGACTTCCACCCAACGAGTGGTTGGGTGATAGGAATTCGGGTATTGTAGCCACTACGTATTAACATTCAACGTAATAAGTTACGATATCCTAGTGACTGCGTTTCCCACTTTCACTCGCGGTTTCACACACTAATTTTAACGGAACACTAATTTTTTGAGATAAATCTATATAGAACAGTTTTAATGTCTTTTTTTAGCATTGTATGTGATTTTATATATTCTTTGTATTTATATGAGTTTGTTTGGGACAACGTCACGATCGCCGTCTTCGTCTCCAAGCGGACGGTGTAATATAGTGACTTAGATTTATATTTACATATATACGTAATCTCATGACTCGAATACAAGCGTTCATATTCATCTCCCAAATATTCCATTCGAACCCGCAACCCTCAGCTTCGAAGGCAGGGAATAACCAATCGCGCCGCCGCCGTCAGTAGCAAATGTTTTCTCTAATCGCCTTATTCTAATTCCCTTTGATTTATCCTGCAAATAACTGCCTGGAATTATGAATTTCCTGTCTGGGACGATTTCCCGACCCGCCCATTTTTACGAGCATCTTGTTAAGAGCGAATTTATGAATCGTTGCTTATGAAAGTTTTTATAGAGGCCAGCTTTTATTTAAGTGAATAATAATGTAAATAAATTTTGGAAAACAATTTAACTATAATACATTACCCTCAAATATAAAAAAGAATAAATAAAATAAATAAATATAAATATCTTCACGCAATTCCCAATACAGGGGTAGACAGAGGTCAAGTCTAGACAATTAAGTCCCTTTGACCCACCTTCCACCGAAGATGTTTTTGAGATAACGTGACAGGTGGTGAGCCCGTCGCCGCCTTTATGTCCAAGCCAACGAGTAAATTCGTACATAAGTTTTTGAAAAACTCCTTGGTACTGCCACCTGGGGATCGAACTCGGGTCTCTCGACTCGAAATTCCGACCACCCTACAACTCGGCTATCGTGACTTCTAATCTTCTTTGGGAGCAAGCACATTTAAATAAAAGTAAAAGAATAGTAATAAAGTAAAAAAAATATTTTAACATATTTACAAAAAAATAGTGTATGTGATGTTGTCCCGATCTATTTATGTATGCTATCAAATTAATTAATATATACAACCCGTAACAAGTCTCGCTCGTAGGTAGTATAGAAAAAAGGCCGACTGACGTCACGTTTCTTTAGCGGAAGCTCTAACATAAACGGCAAAGAAACGATTCAAAGGAACTAAAAAAGTTAATAGCACGACGGTTCGGTAAAATGTTACGTTACGGCCACAAAAGATGCTAAGGAAGAGTAATTTGGACCGTGATGAAAGTTTCAGACTTATTAGCCTTAAGTCCCCAACTTAAACAACTTATTACACAGACGACTGCAGAAAATTTTGACTCATTACTCTGTGACACGTTTACAGCTAAATAGGAAAATGACGACGGTAGCTTCGTTGGTAATGCCCCAGCCTCTGAAGCTAAGGGTTAAGGGTTCGAATCTGGTTAGAGGTAAACATTTGTTTGATAAATATTTTTACTCGAATCATGGATGTTTATCTCTATGTAAGTTTATTATACCGCTGGCTTGACCACTAAAACGGCGACAGGCTCACCACCTGTCTTGTAGGTCAAACATTGGTCCAGATCGAGAGTCCCAGTAGGTTTTGGTGGGTTGAAAGTGCTTACTTATCAAGAATTCTGTCTCCTCCTATATTGGGAAAATGTAGATTCATGTTCGATAATTAATGATTCAGTTTTCAAAGATAATACATCTCCTTAGACACCTTGAAGTCGTATGATCCCATGTACAGGGGTAGTGAGGGTTTTTCCTTTAGACCCCATCACATCTGAGCATATTTTGAGGTATCGTCACAGGCGGTGAGCTTGTGGACTTTTTTTTATGTCTAAGCATGCATAACTTTTTGATGTATAAATCGTACATAAAATACTTTTTAATAATTTTTAAACTTTTTGAAGAAACTCATTGGCACTAGCCCTCTTTCTGTGGATCAAATGTGGGTTTCTTAATTCTAATATAGTACCAATAGTGTTTAAAACTTATGTATGATTTTTATAGCTTGGACGTGAAAGAACGAGCTGTCTTGTAGGTCAAACATTGGTCCAGATCGAGAGTGCCAGTAGGTTTTGGTGGGTTGAAAGTGCTTACTTATCAAGAATTCTGTCTCCTCCTATATTGGGAAAATGTAGATTCATGTTCGATAATTAATGATTCAGTTTTCAAAGATAATACATCTCCTTAGACACCTTGAAGTCGTATGATCCCATGTACAGGGTAGTGAGGTTTTTCCTTTAGACCCCATCACATCTGAGCATATTTTGAGGTATCGTCACAGGCGGTGAGCTTGTGGACTTTTTATGTCTAAGCATGCATAACTTTTGATGTATAAATCGTACATAAAATACTTTTTAATAATTTTTAAACTTTTTGAAGAAACTCATTGGCACTAGCCCTCTTTCTGTGGATCAAATGTGGGTTTCTTAATTCTAATATAGTACCAATAGTGTTTAAAACTTATGTATGATTTTTATAGCTTGGACGTGAAAGAACGAGCTGTCTTGTAGGTCAAACATTGGTCCAGATCGAGAGTGCCAGTAGGTTTTGGTGGGTTGAAAGTGCTTACTTATCAAGAATTCTGTCTCCTCCTATATTGGGAAAATGTAGATTCATGTTCGATAATTAATGATTCAGTTTTCAAAGATAATACATCTCCTTAGACACCTTGAAGTCGTATGATCCCATGTACAGGGGTAGTGAGGGTTTTTCCTTTAGACCCCATCACATCTGAGCATATTTTGAGGTATCGTCACAGGCGGTGAGCTTGTGGACTTTTTTTTATGTCTAAGCATGCATAACTTTTTGATGTATAAATCGTACATAAAATACTTTTTAATAATTTTTAAACTTTTTGAAGAAACTCATTGGCACTAGCCCTCTTTCTGTGGATCAAATGTGGGTTTCTTAATTCTAATATAGTACCAATAGTGTTTAAAACTTATGTATGATTTTTATAGCTTGGACGTGAAAGAACGAGCTCGCCACGTGTCGAGATGTCCCAAAACATGCTGCGGTAGAATGTATGTCCAAAGCAGTAATTAGGGGGTCTTACCCCTGGCTAATATAATAAATGCGCTGTATAATAAAATGCGTCAAGATAATATGCAACAAGTAAGTGACATCAAATATTACGTTATCGTGTAGAGCTGCAACAAACAAAACTGTAACTGACCAAATTGTTTTAAATTTGTCGTAAAGACTGAAAAAAAAAATAATTTAATTTCTGTGAATGAAATTCACATAATTATCATATTTCGAAAAATAAAGATTTTGTGTTGATTTGATTTGTACGATATTAATGAAAATACATAACGCTCGTACCTCAAATTTATATTTCCCGTTAACTGCTAGAGAATACGTTTCAAGCAAAACATTGCGCGCCATAATATGTGGAATTATCAAAATGAATTTTCCATAAAATGGCGAACTAAACTAAAAGGAGGGAGCTTTTGGAACATTACGCTGGAGCTGCCACGCGATTACACGTTGAAAAGGCCTCGTATGTTAAAATGAACGGACGTAATTTACCTGGACACTGCTGGCGTTATGTCACACCGATTGGTAACATAATATTTAATTTCATTAAATACATACACCGATAGGGACACAAGTACTTTGCATATATTGCTCCGATCCAAATGAAGCTATAGCATTTGCATTATAAAATCGAAGTTACCACAAACACCAAGACCTACGACAATGTAGAAAAATTGGTTTTCTATTTTGACCTGGCCCGCAGTCAAACCCGGGACCTCATCGCCGGTGTCACCTTGAAAACCAGTGTGTGTGCAACTCGCCCACGGAAGTAACATTACGTAAATGATTCGCATTATAGCTGAGACCTCTAACACTCCATAGACCTTCATCACTCCCAGTCTCTCATTTTTGACATTATTGATCATGTTGCTTTGTGTTATTCTTAATGACAATATTCTAGACAAGCTCAATTACTATTTGGCGTTTAAAATGGGTAAGTGTATGGTACTGAACCGACTTCTAGGCAAATGCAAGTGTTTATCTAAGTAAATACATATAATAATGTTGTATTGTGTTACCATACATAGCCTAGTATTGTATACCGTTCGCTTGGACACTAAGTGATAGGCTCACCGACTGTGCCGTTGACCCAAGTACGCTTCGGTGAAAAGTGTTTACCCCATTATGGGAAATTGCGTGAAGATAAAAAAGTGACGAATTATTCTCAATATAACACTGCTTTGTCACAGCAAACCCCCTTAATCACACATTCAAGTCCAGGCAGCGCAGGTAAATCCGGAGCCGCGCAGAAGTTTCAGCTTGTAGGAAATTTTATCAGCGGTATAGAAATTTAATTATCATATTTCACTTATATATTATGAAACGGACTAAAATATAGAAATATAGTGGTTTCATATCTAACCTGGGACCAACGAGCTGCTACAATGCAAATCGGCGTACAACACTCGTCCACAGAGGTCGACTGTCTATCCCAGTATTGTGAAAATGAGTGAAGATATTCAATACAAATAAAGTAAAAACTGCAATATCGTGTTACTGATATTCAAATAACAAATTTTGAATGAAAAAAAAAACGGTAGTAGATTAAAAAATCAGGATCGATGGATATAATGTATGTTACTTATATCGATAAATAAATGATTACATGGTAAGTCACGATAGCCGAGTGGTTGGCTGCTCGAAATTTGAGTCAAGAGACCCGAGTTCGATCCCCAGGTGGCCGGCTCGTACCAAGGGGTTTTACAAAAAATTATGTTCGAATTATATCGTTGGCTTGGTCATAAAGACGGCGACATGCTCACCACCTGTCTCGTTGTCCCGAAAATGTCTTCGGTGGAAGATGGGTCAAGGGGATTTAATTGTCTAGACTAGACCTCTGTCTACCCCTGTATTGGGAATTAGGTTTGGGTTTAAAGAACTTTATTCTCATAAGAACATTGTGTCGTTCACTTAAATAAGATTACAATATGAAAAAAAAAAATTCTTATTCTAGATTAGGAGCATGCAAACAAAATTACTTATAATATAGTACCATTGTAAGATAATTTTTTTTACAGAGAGTGCTTATGTTTTATAGAATTAAATTACATATTAAAAAATCATTTTTTCTTCATTTGTTGTAATAAAACTTGAGTTTATTTTTAGACAAATTTATATTTGTGTATTGCTTAATTTCGTCAGGTAGCTTATTGTATAATTGTACTCCTTCGTTTAAAGGAACTTGTTTTTATTTCTAAAAATATAATTTTAAAAATAAAAACAAGTTGTATTACTTATGCCTTGTTTATTGGCATAGGCGCCATCTATTATCCCTTTTCCAAGTGACAATTTGATAATCCGGAATTTTCAGTTGGAAATTATCAATACGATAACGCCAACTTAATTTTTATTGTGCAATTTTATTGATTTTTAAAGCATATTGATGCTGAACCTTTACGTTATTAAGTCGTCGCCACGGATCGGCGAAGGCGAAGGCGGGTTCGAATCCTGCCCGTGTCAGTTGAAATATAAACTTTTTTCTCTTTAATTTAATAACATAAAAGTTCAGCATAAATATGGTTTAAAATCAATAAAAATTACATAATATATTTGTTTTATATTGTGTAATTTAGTTTTCTTGTATAGTAGTTCAGTAGCAGTAAAATGCTTGTAATGGTATAGTTGTTTAATTGTTTTGTTTTGTTGGTTTAGGTTGGTTTTAGCAGTTGATCCCCAAACCTTAATTAAATAATTTGAATGAGGCTTAACCAGAGAATTATATACAGTACTTCTTACTCTAAAAGCATTTTTGGAGCGTTCTTTATGGTCTTATAGACCATATTTTATCGATTTTAAAGCATGTCGGCGTAGGGTAAGTCACATGAGGCAACTCGTTGTTAGATCCGTCTTGAGCCATATCAAAAAGCTGATCTAAATGGGTGGAAACGCAGTAAATCCGATACAGGAAGATGACAGTTCACACTGCCGTCCGTTTCGTAACTGAAGCCTCGAGAATATTCTGAAGCCACTTTATATCAGAAGCCAAATGACATTGACAACACATAGTAGTCAAATCCGCTCTGTCACTTCCTGTGTCGACCCCATTCAAGCGCACTACTTGCACTGTTTCCGAAGACTTTTAATAGATGGCGTTGTAACCAAAATTGTTGCCTTATCTTGGTTCTGCGACAAACATATAACATATGCACTTTTTGTTACGAAATTAAAGTAATATTTTCTTTGTCACTGTTTCGAATGCCTCCCGTGTCATATAAAAAAAAACGATTTAATTTATTAACCTAATATTCATCTTAATTGAATTTACAAACCCCTTTCAAAATTAGGCTATTCAATTAAAAGCCAGCTATATATCGTATTAAACGTGGCTTTATCCAGGATTTCATTGAGTATTCTTCAATCTTCACTATACAATCTATCTAGAAATATTTTACGACCGACTGAATTGATTATAAACCTTTTTAATCTGTTAGCGACTTAATTAACAGGGTCGGTTCATTATAGTAATTTAAAGACGATCTGAAATAAAGCAAGTATCCATAAAAGGATTTCTATAAAGCTCCTAACGAGCTAACCGTGCGTAGACAATTCAAAACTCTATAGAATTTAAACCCGCTTCAGGATAATGGGAGAGGAATCTGTTTCTTTTGTGCAGCGACGCAGAGAATACAGGGAATATTATTAAAGAGGCTTTTAAACAAGAAATCTGAATAAAAAGCACTTAACTATTACAAAAAGTTAATGGAATTAATTAAAATCTATTTACAACATAAAAAATACGTATGGCCATAGGGACAACATCACATACATTGCTCTGATCCTAAAGTAAGTTGCTTTAGCACTTGTGTTACGAAATCAGAAACAAAAAAGTTACCACAATCACGCAGACCCGAAAAAATGTAGAAAAATTGCTTTTACGTGGCCCCTTCGGATATCGAACACATGACACATGAGAGGTGGCGTCAACATGCCAACTGGTGTGTTCCCCACTCGTTCACGGAGGTCGTCAAAAATCGGTCAAAAATAAAAAATCGTCAAAAAAAGAACATTGATTATAAGAAAGTAATAAAAGGTACGGATGGATTTCGATGTCGTTTTAGCGTAAAAGTAATTCTGATACCGAAACCACCACCCCCACGGAAAGGAAGGGGATGGAATATGCAACCTTGTATGAGAGAACTACACATTTTCCTTATAGAAGAAAAGACTCCATACTTTATGAGGCCTACAGTTACCTCACCTTAGTTGCCGCTTGAAGTTCTCTCGACCCACCTTTCACCGAAGACATTTTTTTGGGACAACACAGGTGGTGTACCTTTCACTGTATTTAGTACCAAGCCAAAAATATAAATAGCACATAAGTTTTGAAAAGAAGAGCTTGAATGGATCGAACTCGGGTCTCTTGACTCAATTCCAATTACCCAACCACTTGGCGTTCGAGACTAACTTTTACATTTATATTTTTATCATATTTTGTGTATGCCGAAAGTGTGTTTATTTTATAAATAATATATAAACAATAAATAAAATTTAACATATTTAATAAATCGGATTTATACTTTTTTGTATGTAATTAAAGTGCAACACTCATACACTAACTATAAATTTAAACAAAATGATATCGACGAGGATGGGATTCGAACCCACGCGTGCAGAGCACATTGGATTAGCAGTCCAACGCCTTAACCACTCGGCCACCTTGTCTTTTTGACGGATCTTATATTTATCGATATCTTAGTCTATGTCTAAACTATTATTATTATTTTTTGTAACCATCTCAAAAAACACTGTACCATTATTCTGCTGACCGGTGATGCCAGTAGCGTTTAAGGTGCAAGGTGTCTGGCTGGATGGCCAATCCGCTTGCCAAGCGTGGCAATTACGGGAAACCCGCCGGATGGGAGAGGCGTATGTGCTGCAGTGACCTTTTACAGGCCGTTATGATGATATGATGATTGCAGAAACCACACCGTTGTTACTCGAAAGCCTTTCGTCACATAAATATGTACCTATATAAAAATATTTACCCTTATTTATTTTATTACCCTAGTGTTATGAAACCGAGTTTATTTTGTATATGACGACCTCCGCGGACAAGTCTCTTTGACGCCAGTTATGGTGTCGCCAGCTCTGGGGTCCCGGGTCCGATTCCATTTCGGGTCATTGTGGAAAACCATTTTTTCTATATTGTCGCTATATTATTTCTATATTGTATGTAGTGCGGACTACACTGTATCTGAATCCATAACAAGTTCTTTAACTCACTTTGGGATCAGAACAAATGTACGTGATACTGTCATAGGGATAGCATGGAGGTATGTATTTATTTAAAATTTATTAAATGGACAAATTACTTGCAAATGTATGAAGTTATTTTACATTCTTTATAGACCATAAAAGTCGTATATATGATATGCTTATAACTATGGGTTTTTTCAAAAACCTATATACTTATAGGATTTACATGATTGGTTTTTACATAAAGACGGCGACAGGCTCACTACCTGCAACGTTGTCCCAAAAAATGTCTTCGGTGTAAGGTGGATCGAAATGATTTAATTGTCTAGACCTGTTTATACCCCGGTATTAGGAAAGATGTGCTTGTATTAAACTTTCCTTCAATGTTTAAATATAACCTTGTATGCTGAAGAAAAAAAGCTGAAGTTTACATTCGATAAATATTAGGATTACACATGGCCTAGCTGTTTTTATAAAAAATAAAAAAAACAATCTGTGATGAAAACTTGTTTAGGCGATTTATATCTTCACGCATTTCCCAATACATGGGTAGCTGTAAGTCTAAATGATTTAGTCCTTCCGACCCAAATTTCACTCTTTCTTGTTAAAGGATAACTTGACAGGTGAGCCTGACGGCATCTTAATGTCTATGTCAACGATATCAATAGTCAAAACCAGCGACATAAATCTTACATAAGTTTTGAAAAAGACCCATTGATATGAGCCTATCTGGGGATCGAACTCGAGTCCCCGATCGCCCAACCACTTGACTATCGTGACTACTGAATATTAATTAAATTACGTAAGAATTTCAAATATTCGCTTATGGTTTCCGAAATTATTTAATAACAAAAAATATTTCCAAACAAGTCCAATAAGTCACGATAGCCGAGTTGTTGGGTGGCAGTACCAATGAGTTTTTAATAACTAATGTACGAATTTCATCGTTGGCTTGGACATAAAGACGGCGACAGGCTCACTACCTGCAACGTTGTCCCAAAAATGTCTTCGGTGTAAGGTGGATCGAAATGATTTAATTGTCTAGACCTGTTTATACCCCGGTATTAGGAAAGATGTGCTTGTATTAAACTTTCCTTCAATGTTTAAATATAACCTTGTATGCTGAAGAAAAAAAGCTGAAGTTTACATTCGATAAATATTAGGATTACACATGGCCTAGCTGTTTTTATAAAAAATAAAAAAAACAATCTGTGATGAAAACTTGTTTAGGCGATTTA
This sequence comes from Sericinus montela, assembly GCA_029286605.1. Taxonomy (NCBI): domain Eukaryota; kingdom Metazoa; phylum Arthropoda; class Insecta; order Lepidoptera; family Papilionidae; genus Sericinus; species Sericinus montela. Next base: position 7,044,245 of record JAGSMR010000003.1, read on the forward strand.
TATCTTCACGCATTTCCCAATACATGGGTAGCTGTAAGTCTAAATGATTTAGTCCTTCCGACCCAAATTTCACTCTTTCTTGTTAAAGGATAACTTGACAGGTGAGCCTGACGGCATCTTAATGTCTATGTCAACGATATCAATAGTCAAAACCAGCGACATAAATCTTACATAAGTTTTGAAAAAGACCCATTGATATGAGCCTATCTGGGGATCGAACTCGAGTCCCCGATCGCCCAACCACTTGACTATCGTGACTACTGAATATTAATTAAATTACGTAAGAATTTCAAATATTCGCTTATGGTTTCCGAAATTATTTAATAACAAAAAATATTTCCAAACAAGTCCAATAAGTCACGATAGCCGAGTTGTTGGGTGGCAGTACCAATGAGTTTTTTAATAACTAATGTACGAATTTCATCGTTGGCTTGGACATAAAGACGGCGACGGGCTCACCACATGTCACGTTGTCCCAAAAATGTCTTCGGTGGAAGGTGGGTCAAAGGGACCTACCCCTGTATTAGGAATTGCGTGAAGATATTTTATATATTTTTTTTAATTTTTTATTTCCAAACACAAAAGCGAACTTCTTGTCAAAGCGTTACAAAATATAATTTTGGGAATCGAAAGTATTTGCGGAGCCCGGGACCGCAGCCGCTCCTCTGTCAACTGCAGGCCGCGGCAAAAAAGTTTACGGCAAAGGTAAGTCAAATATTGGTACAAACTTTGTCGGGCTGTTTGTTAAGGTTGGAAGAGCTGAGGCTGTGTCACTTGTGTGAAATTTAAAAATCCCAGTAATTCTTTAGTACGCAGTGAAAAAGACGGGGTAGGCTCACCACTTCGGTGAAAAGAGAAGAAAGTACTTGATTGTCTAGGCTTCTGTCTACCTCTGTATTTACCCACCTTTCACCGAAGATATTTAAGAGATATTCTGTGTACGCAATTCCCAATACAGGGGTAGACAGAGATCTAGACAATTAAGTCCCTTCGACCCACCTTCCACCGAAGATATTTAAGAGATATTCTGTGTACGCAATTCCCAATACAGGGGTAGACAGAGATCTAGACAATTAAGTCCCTTCGACCCACCTTCCACCGAAGATATTTAAGAGATATTCTGTGTACGCAATTCCCAATACAGGGGTAGACAGAGATCTAGACAATTAAGTCCCTTCGACCCACCTTCCACCGAAGATATTTAAGAGATATTCTGTGTACGCAATTCCCAATACAGGGGTAGACAGAGATCTAGACAATTAAGTCCCTTCGACCCACCTTCCACCGAAGATATTTAAGAGATATTCTGTGTACGCAATTCCCAATACAGGGGTAGACAGAGATCTAGACAATTAAGTCCCTTCGACCCACCTTCCACCGAAGATATTTAAGAGATATTCTGTGTACGCAATTCCCAATACAGGGGTAGACAGAGATCTAGACAATTAAGTCCCTTCGACCCACCTTCCACCGAAGATATTTAAGAGATATTCTGTGTACGCAATTCCCAATACAGGGGTAGACAGAGATCTAGACAATTAAGTCCCTTCGACCCACCTTCCACCGAAGATATTTAAGAGATATTCTGTGTACGCAATTCCCAATACAGGGGTAGACAGAGATCTAGACAATTAAGTCCCTTCGACCCACCTTCCACCGAAGATATTTAAGAGATATTCTGTGTACGCAATTCCCAATACAGGGGTAGACAGAGATCTAGACAATTAAGTCCCTTCGACCCACCTTCCACCGAAGATATTTAAGAGATATTCTGTGTACGCAATTCCCAATACAGGGGTAGACAGAGATCTAGACAATTAAGTCCCTTCGACCCACCTTCCACCGAAGATATTTAAGAGATATTCTGTGTACGCAATTCCCAATACAGGGGTAGACAGAGATCTAGACAATTAAGTCCCTTCGACCCACCTTCCACCGAAGATATTTAAGAGATATTCTGTGTACGCAATTCCCAATACAGGGGTAGACAGAGATCTAGACAATTAAGTCCCTTCGACCCACCTTCCACCGAAGATATTTAAGAGATATTCTGTGTACGCAATTCCCAATACAGGGGTAGACAGAGATCTAGACAATTAAGTCCCTTCGACCCACCTTCCACCGAAGATATTTAAGAGATATTCTGTGTACGCAATTCCCAATACAGGGGTAGACAGAGATCTAGACAATTAAGTCCCTTCGACCCACCTTCCACCGAAGATATTTAAGAGATATTCTGTGTACGCAATTCCCAATACAGGGGTAGACAGAGATCTAGACAATTAAGTCCCTTCGACCCACCTTCCACCGAAGATATTTAAGAGATATTCTGTGTACGCAATTCCCAATACAGGGGTAGACAGAGATCTAGACAATTAAGTCCCTTCGACCCACCTTCCACCGAAGATATTTAAGAGATATTCTGTGTACGCAATTCCCAATACAGGGGTAGACAGAGATCTAGACAATTAAGTCCCTTCGACCCACCTTCCACCGAAGATATTTAAGAGATATTCTGTGTACGCAATTCCCAATACAGGGGTAGACAGAGATCTAGACAATTAAGTCCCTTCGACCCACCTTCCACCGAAGATATTTAAGAGATATTCTGTGTACGCAATTCCCAATACAGGGGTAGACAGAGATCTAGACAATTAAGTCCCTTCGACCCACCTTCCACCGAAGATATTTAAGAGATATTCTGTGTACGCAATTCCCAATACAGGGGTAGACAGAGATCTAGACAATTAAGTCCCTTCGACCCACCTTCCACCGAAGATATTTAAGAGATATTCTGTGTACGCAATTCCCAATACAGGGGTAGACAGAGATCTAGACAATTAAGTCCCTTCGACCCACCTTCCACCGAAGATATTTAAGAGATATTCTGTGTACGCAATTCCCAATACAGGGGTAGACAGAGATCTAGACAATTAAGTCCCTTCGACCCACCTTCCACCGAAGATATTTAAGAGATATTCTGTGTACGCAATTCCCAATACAGGGGTAGACAGAGATCTAGACAATTAAGTCCCTTCGACCCACCTTCCACCGAAGATATTTAAGAGATATTCTGTGTACGCAATTCCCAATACAGGGGTAGACAGAGATCTAGACAATTAAGTCCCTTCGACCCACCTTCCACCGAAGATATTTAAGAGATATTCTGTGTACGCAATTCCCAATACAGGGGTAGACAGAGATCTAGACAATTAAGTCCCTTCGACCCACCTTCCACCGAAGATATTTAAGAGATATTCTGTGTACGCAATTCCCAATACAGGGGTAGACAGAGATCTAGACAATTAAGTCCCTTCGACCCACCTTCCACCGAAGATATTTAAGAGATATTCTGTGTACGCAATTCCCAATACAGGGGTAGACAGAGGTCGAGTCTAGACAATTAAGTCCCTTCGACCCACCTTCCACCGAAGATATTTAAGAGATATTCTGTGTACACTTCATGAAAAAAAAATTCACGCCATTCCCAATACGGGGGTAGACAGAGATCTAGACAATTAAGTCTATTCGACCCACCTTCCACCGAAGATATTTAAGAGATATTCTGTGTACGCAATTCCCAATACAGGGGTAGACAGAGATCTAGACAATTAAGTCCCTTCGACCCACCTTCCACCGAAGATATTTAAGAGATATTCTGTGTACGCAATTCCCAATACAGGGGTAGACAGAGATCTAGACAATTAAGTCCCTTCGACCCACCTTCCACCGAAGATATTTAAGAGATATTCTGTGTACGCAATTCCCAATACAGGGGTAGACAGAGATCTAGACAATTAAGTCCCTTCGACCCACCTTCCACCGAAGATATTTAAGAGATATTCTGTGTACGCAATTCCCAATACAGGGGTAGACAGAGATCTAGACAATTAAGTCCCTTCGACCCACCTTCCACCGAAGATATTTAAGAGATATTCTGTGTACGCAATTCCCAATACAGGGGTAGTCAGATGTCTAGTCTAGACCGAAGATATGTTCGGGATAACGTGACAGGTGGCGACCCCGTCGCCGTCTTTATGTCCAAGCCAACGACGATTCGTTCGAGCCTACCAGCTGAACTCGGGTCTCTTGACTCGAATTCCGATCACCTAATCACTTCACTACTTTAGAAGACTTCATAAAGATTCATTTGAAACTTCAGTTGAAGCCGCTGAAGCTTTTCACCAATAAGAAGAGTCACAAGAAAGAAGCAAATTCGGGACAAGTGCGTGTTGAGTACGCGTGGAGAGGGCTCCGTATAATTTTATCACAAAATTATGACGAGTAGCGCAAACATGATTGGTATTTATGAAATCGCCAGCTGTCATCCCCGGGTTCGATTTCCGGATAGGTCAATATAGAAAAGACTTTCGTTTGATAATGTATTTTCCAGATTCCATAAACCAAGTGCTTAAGCTACTTATTTTTGGATCAGAGCATGTGACATGTGATGGCACATGTGACGTTTTCCCTATCAATGGTATATATTTATTCTAAATGCTTTAGAACTGATAACACAGCCCTTGGATAATCAGATACGTGAGCGTAGTTGAGATGAGGCCAGTGATTAAGAGAGGGGTCCATTCGACTGATAATCTATATTTAGTGGTCCTTCAGCCAGCGTGTGTCTGCCTAATGAACCCCATTTGTACGCATTACCGGGACACGTGTTACCGAAACTTCTTTCTTATGATTCTACTATAAGTTGATATTGTGCAATAAAATTATATTTGAATACGCCAATAGCATAGCTGGTAGTGAGCCCGTCTTCGAAACTAAGGGTTGCCGTTTTAAATCTCGACAGGGACTAACATTTGTGTGATGAATGTGAATGTTTGTACTCGTGTAATGTATGTTTGTATGTTTATGAATATTTATCTATCTAAATTTGTTGTACCGTTGGCTTGGAAACTAGGATAGTGGTAGGCACACCACCTGTCACGTTGTACCAAATAAGTTACGGTGGACTTGCCCGGACGTCCACTCCGTGTATTGAAAAATTATTGAATGAAATGAGTTAATTAAATAAATTTTATTGCCCACCAATAAATGAAGAAGAAAAATAGAAGAAAAATTTAAACTAAGATAACATTAATTTGTGTTACAATTGGCATTCATCGCTAATAAACGATCTCTTTCAGGCCACCAAGGTGCTGAGGAATTAGGCTGTGTATGCGATTTATAGCAAAAAGCACTAAATAAAAATTAAATATGTAAAATATAACCTGGTAGCGTGCCCACCGGTTTTTATGGTGTCGCCAGCCTGTGTGTCCCGAGCACAATTCTCGGTCGGATGAATGTTTAAAACACTTTTTCTACATTTTCTCGGGTTTCTGGGTTTGTGGTACCTTCGTTGTTTCTGATTCCATAATACAAGAACTAAGTTGCTTCTTTTAGGGTCAGCAATGTATATGATATTGTCTCTATGTATGTATGTATCTATTTACTTAGAATATTAAAATAGTAAAAATTAAAATTAAAAGACATAAAAATGTAAAATGCGAAGGTATTTGTTTTGTTTTCTTATATGATTATTTGGAATCTCTGCTTGAATTTAAATATGAACTGGGAACATCAATAAAAACAAATTTGCGTGAACCCCGATTTCACATTTCGTTAACCCGTGAAACGACCTTAGAACTTTCCGATTTCACCTTTCATTGCACTGGCGTGGTTTTCCTTGTTCCGATGATGTTTTTTATCTTCACATATTTTCCAGTATAGGGGTAGCCAGAAGTCTAAATTATTTAGTTGTTTCAAACCACATTATACCGAAACTTATTTTGAGATAGGTGGTTAGCCTGTCGCTGTCTTTAGGTGTAAGTCAATAAAATAAAACGTATGTACGTTTTTGAAAAAATTCCTTGGTATGGGTATACATGACTATTTATATATGTAAATATTTCAGTATCCAAGTTTATTGTACCGGTAGCTTGAAAGCTAACACGACGATGGGTTCTCTACTTATCCCAAGTGAGATTTGGTGACAAGCGTATTGAATAAACTTCATGGTTTATACCCCTGCTTACCTCGGTATTGAAAATTAGGTTAAGTTGAAAAAAAGAAGAATCAGTTTCTTCTGTGGACCGTTCACTGAGAAAAGTTTTGCGGGAGGCCTATGTTAAGCAGTGGACTCTTGATAGGCTATAAAGAAGAAGAAGATTTTATACGTTATATTTTTATTTTGTTTGTTATCTGTGTGTTATGGGATATCTGTGATCTTTCTTTGTAATGTAAAGTAAAAGAAAGTCAGTTTCTAGAATCTTTATCTTTTAGTCTATATCTCAACGGATTACTACATACACATGTACATTTATAAAACACTTACGTTAAAACTTCTAAATTTCAAAACATTAATCTGTTTACTGTCATCTTTCATTTTCGTGTAAATATTTGCAGCCCGCCGCCAAATGCAGCCAAATATCGTATATGGCGAACGTGTCAATATACCAATATTGGTTTCACGCAATTTTCCGCTTCCCCGCCGATTGTGTCCAAATTACACGTCACAACCACGGCTGCCACAATTACCGGTGTCAACGACAATCTGCTAGACTGGACTAACGTGTTTCACTTTTTAAATTAAAAGCTAGGTGTAAAATATCTAAATATGTAGGTAATTATATATAAATACATACATAGATATTGACAACATCGTATGCTCTGATCTCAAAGCTTAAGCACTCGTGTTATGGAATCTGAAACAAACAAGGTGCCAAAAACACCGAGAAAATGTAAAAAAGTGTTGAATACATTGACTCGTTCCCTGGAATTCGAAACCGGGACCATAGACACATTTTTGTAGAACAAAAGGGCAAATAATATGCTTCTTCGACGATGTAATTTTTTTTCATCTTTCACGCATTTTTCCATGGGGCCACAAAGGCCTAGACAATTAAGTAATGTCGACCTACTTTTCGAGAAAGCTTATTTCGGCCATCGAGGCGAGTGGTAGGGAATAATATTAATATTAATAACTAATAAATAAATACGTATATAGATAGGAAAAACATCTCTTAGATTGCTCTGATGCTAAAGTAAGTAGTAACGAAGGTACCACAACCACTGTTTTCTACATTAATCGGATCGGGAAACGTACCCGGGACTTCAGATCTGGTGACACCATGAAAACCGGCTTGTACGCCACTTTTCTTCGGAGGTCGTATAGCTTAACTAAACTTGTTAGTTATCAATTTGAATAAAGAGGCGCCTATCATCAGCGTCCTTATGTGATGACTCATAGGCACAAACAACTTAATTACATAACAAAAGAAATCACTTACCATCACTTGTTCCACCTGCTCGTTTGCCTCCCTTTTCAATAAAAATAAAACAAAAAATCCAAAAAAATCTAACTCGAAATGTTTATAAAATTTCAGAAATGTTCTAAGTTTTCTTTGGTCAACATCAAGCGTGATAACAATAGCATCAAACTGGAAGTATACCATTACAAACGCAAACGAATTTTCGAAATAGCTTTACATATAGAGTAACAAATATTAAAAAAATAATATACTATTTAGAAGTTTTTAAGAAAAAAAAAGCTTTCTTAGATGTTGGTTAAATATTTTAGGCTACTTCCGCATTTTTTTAATCTCACTTCTCTGTCTCTATCTCAATTGTGTAATTAAACTTAATATTAACTGCTACCCTAGATACCGGTGGTAATATATGCATCTAATAAATTGTATATGAATAATAATTTTCCGAGTTTAGACAACATTTCTTCGATGTGCATTCATGACATGCAACATTCTTACCTATCTAGATATGACTGCAATTTAAAACATGTCTTTAGCAATGGTGAAGGCTGTTAACAAGTATAAACTAAAGGCGTCAAGAAGTCTAATACAGAACAAAGGCTTCCTCCATAAGGAGGTACACCATGTCATGAGCAACATAACGTCACGCTTCTCAATCGGATCGAGAATCGCAGTACTTGCCACATCGCACCTTACCCGTTACTGCCTGACAAAAAAGTTTACCCGCCATTTTAGTTAAATTTAAGTCACATACGTTTTTGTTTTAATTTCCAATATAACATTGTTAATATTGTTTTCCGTTTGAATTTCGCACCCCTATTGAATCTGTCGATCATAAGGACCTCGGACACACTCGCGCGATCCTGTAGCGACATACTCTGCTAATTTTCTGTTACATGTGAAATGTTTTTCTAATTTTGAACTACAAAGCAACGAAAAAACCCTTTTTTTTATATGCCTAGAGTACCAGTATTACCACGCAGTATTAGACTTATGATGAAATGTTTTAGTTTTGAACTGCATTAAAGTCACAATATAATCAATGTTTTTAACTTATTACTAGATAGATTGAAGAAGGTCAGTACTATTTGATGGTATTGAAAAATCAAGTTAAAATATTCACACCCAGGTTCCCACAGCTAGCTAAATCTACACTCATTGACCTCCGTGGTCGAGTGTCCGTGCTGAGTTTTTTAAGCTGTCATCAGCACTGAGGTACTTTTTCTACATTTTCACGGATCTAGGTGTTTGTGGTACCATCGTTGTTCCTGATTCCATAACTATTGTGTCTCTGTTGTGCCTATCAATGTATGTATTTATTTATTTATTAAGTTTATGTATGAACTCATGTCCTCAAGCTTCTGAACTTTAAGCAAATATAAATAATATCGATTTGTTACAATACTAATAAAAGCTTTAAGTCACGAAAGCCGAGTTGTTGGGTGGTCGGAATTTCGAGTCGAGAGACCCGAGTTCGATCCCCAGGTACTAATGAGTTTTTCAAAAACTTATGTACGAATTTCATCGTTGGCTAGGATATTAAGACGGCGACGGGTTCACCACCTATCACGTTGTTCTGAAAATATCTTCGGTGGAAGGTGGGTCAAAGGGACTTAGTTGTCTAGACTTGACCTCTGTCTACCCCTGTATTGGGAATGCGTGAAGATATTTATTTATTTATTAAGTTTATGTATGAACTCATGTCCTCAAGCTTCTGAACTTTAAGCAAATATAAATAATATCGATTTGTTACAATACTAATAAAAGCTTTAAGTCACGAAAGCCGAGTTGTTGGGTGGTCGGAATTTCGAGTCGAGAGACCCGAGTTCGATCCCCAGGTACTAATGAGTTTTTCAAAAACTTATGTACGAATTTCATCGTTGGCTAGGATATTAAGACGGCGACGGGTTCACCACCTATCACGTTGTTCTGAAAATATCTTCGGTGGAAGGTGGGTCAAAGGGACTTAGTTGTCTAGACTTGACCTCTGTCTACCCCTGTATTGGGAATGCGTGAAGATATTTATTTATTTATTAAGTTTATGTATGAACTCATGTCCTCAAGCTTCTGAACTTTAAGCAAATATAAATAATATCGATTTGTTACAATACTAATAAAAGCTTTAAGTCACGAAAGCCGAGTTGTTGGGTGGTCGGAATTTCGAGTCGAGAGACCCGAGTTCGATCCCCAGGTACTAATGAGTTTTCAAAAACTTATGTACGAATTTCATCGTTGGCTAGGATATTAAGACGGCGACAGGTTCACCACCTATCACGTTGTTCTGAAAATATCTTCGGTGGAAGGTGGGTCAAAGGGACTTAGTTGTCTAGACTTGACCTCTGTCTACCCCTGTATTGGGAATGCGTGAAGATATTTATTTATTTATTAAGTTTATGTATGAACTCATGTCCTCAAGCTTCTGAACTTTAAGCAAATATAAATAATATCGATTTGTTACAATACTAATAAAAGCTTTAAGTCACGAAAGCCGAGTTGTTGGGTGGTCGGAATTTCGAGTCGAGAGACCCGAGTTCGATCCCCAGGTACTAATGAGTTTTCAAAAACTTATGTACGAATTTCATCGTTGGCTAGGATATTAAGACGGCGACAGGTTCACCACCTATCACGTTGTTCTGAAAATATCTTCGGTGGAAGGTGGGTCAAAGGGACTTAGTTGTCTAGACTTGACCTCTGTCTACCCCTGTATTGGGAATGCGTGAAGATATTTATTTATTTATTAAGTTTATGTATGAACTCATGTCCTCAAGCTTCTGAACTTTAAGCAAATATAAATAATATCGATTTGTTACAATACTAATAAAAGCTTTAAGTCACGAAAGCCGAGTTGTTGGGTGGTCGGAATTTCGAGTCGAGAGACCCGAGTTCGATCCCCAGGTACTAATGAGTTTTTCAAAAACTTATGTACGAATTTCATCGTTGGCTAGGATATTAAGACGGCGACGGGTTCACCACCTATCACGTTGTTCTGAAAATATCTTCGGTGGAAGGTGGGTCAAAGGGACTTAGTTGTCTAGACTTGACCTCTGTCTACCCCTGTATTGGGAATGCGTGAAGATATTTATTTATTTATTAAGTTTATGTATGAACTCATGTCCTCAAGCTTCTGAACTTTAAGCAAATATAAATAATATCGATTTGTTACAATACTAATAAAAGCTTTAAGTCACGAAAGCCGAGTTGTTGGGTGGTCGGAATTTCGAGTCGAGAGACCCGAGTTCGATCCCCAGGTACTAATGAGTTTTTCAAAAACTTATGTACGAATTTCATCGTTGGCTAGGATATTAAGACGGCGACGGGTTCACCACCTATCACGTTGTTCTGAAAATATCTTCGGTGGAAGGTGGGTCAAAGGGACTTAGTTGTCTAGACTTGACCTCTGTCTACCCCTGTATTGGGAATGCGTGAAGATATTTATTTATTTATTAAGTTTATGTATGAACTCATGTCCTCAAGCTTCTGAACTTTAAGCAAATATAAATAATATCGATTTGTTACAATACTAATAAAAGCTTTAAGTCACGAAAGCCGAGTTGTTGGGTGGTCGGAATTTCGAGTCGAGAGACCCGAGTTCGATCCCCAGGTACTAATGAGTTTTCAAAAACTTATGTACGAATTTCATCGTTGGCTAGGATATTAAGACGGCGACGGGTTCACCACCTATCACGTTGTTCTGAAAATATCTTCGGTGGAAGGTGGGTCAAAGGGACTTAGTTGTCTAGACTTGACCTCTGTCTACCCCTGTATTGGGAATGCGTGAAGATATTTATTTATTTATTAAGTTTATGTATGAACTCATGTCCTCAAGCTTCTGAACTTTAAGCAAATATAAATAATATCGATTTGTTACAATACTAATAAAAGCTTTAAGTCACGAAAGCCGAGTTGTTGGGTGGTCGGAATTTCCCTGGTCGAGCCGGCCCATTCATGCAACAACAAAAGCTGATGCGTAGCTCTACCACTGTTTCAAGTTGATAATTACTAAATTTTCGTATAACAATAAAAAAATATCTACACACCATTCCCGATACAGGTGTAAACAGAGTTCTAAACAATTAAGTTTTTTCGACCAATCAAAAGTCGCGATAACCGAGTTGGGTTGGATCATCGGAATTCGAGTCAAGAGACCCCAGTTCGATCCCCAGGTAGGCTCGTACCTATGGGATTTTTCAATAACACTTACGGTATGAATGTACGGTTTATTTCAAGGATATAAATCGTACGTTTAGACATAAATACTGCGACAGGCACACCTCCTATCGTTGCCCCAGAATGTCTCTGGTGGAAGGTGTGCGTAGACGACTTGTTCGTCTAGACCACTGTATTGTGAATGGCGTGAATACATTTATTTATATTTATATATCGAACACTGAATGCTTTTTAAATTTTCAGTCAAGTAAAACAACCATTAAGTAACGTTGTCCTGATGTGCGAACCCGCCGGCAGAATTTAAACTAAACTTATAAAACAAATTGTATAAGAGGCGCGCTCCAGCGGAGTGCTGGGCCACAGTACAAGTTTGCAGATTCCTCTATCATCCTTAAACCTAATTACTTATCGAACAGTTCCCTTGAGTGGGCGAAACCAGAAGATTTAAAGTATGTTTTTGTTTGCGAGATATTTTTATAGGTAAATGCAAAACTAACAATTGGTTTACTTGAAGCTGGTGACGAACAAAATGTACGCATTTTATTAAGAATTCTTGTAATGCCAAATAATATACTAGTATTCCTATTAACCACTTCAGCTAAGCTGCAGTGCTTGTGCCTGCAGTGGTTTACGGCAATAGTCGAATGGCGGGCCTGAACCTGCGACGTTACGTTCCTCAGTCCGCACTCTAAACTATTTATGTTACAGATGTAGATCGGATGAAAGGAAAAATATAATATCAATGTAACTATATTTAATAACACTTCATATTTGAATCTAATAAACTTAATAATCCTAAAATACAGAGCACATTTTGTCACTTAAACCGGAATGCAATATACTGCTTACAATAACTTAAATAACTCTATTGTTAATTTGTAATTGTCTATCTATGTTCAATATATTTATTTATTTAAGAGTCATATTTATTTAAGTTAGTTACACTTCCAATTTATATTAGCCAATATTACTGAATATATAGGAACATTAACATACCTAGTGTTGACAGTGGTATGTAACATTAGGCTATTGACCCTTACTTACCATTATTGACATATTAAGAAAGATCATATGATCATATGATCAGTACAACAGAGCAGTACAGGCTATTCAATGTGAACTAGTAAAAACCGAAATAGAAATTTCCAACTGTCTGATTAACCATTATCTTATGTAGGTATCTTAACCCACGATAGACGAGTGGTTTCTTGTTGAGAGACCCGAGTTCGATCCCCAGGTGTTAGGCTCGTACCTATGGGATTTTCAATAACACTTACGGTATGAATGTACGGTTTATTTCAAGGATATAAATCGTACGTTTAGACATAAATACTGCGACAGGCACACCTCCTATCGTTGCCCCAGAATGTCTCTGGTGGAAGGTGTGCGTAGACGACTTGTTCGTCTAGACCACTGTATTGTGAATGGCGTGAATACATTTATTTATATTTATATATCGAACACTGAATGCTTTTTAAATTTTCAGTCAAGTAAAACAACCATTAAGTAACGTTGTCCTGATGTGCGAACCCGCCGGCAGAATTTAAACTAAACTTATAAAACAAATTGTATAAGAGGCGCGCTCCAGCGGAGTGCTGGGCCACAGTACAAGTTTGCAGATTCCTCTATCATCCTTAAACCTAATTACTTATCGTACAGTTCCCTTGAGTGGGCGAAACCAGAAGATTTAAAGTATGTTTTTGTTTGCGAGATATTTTTATAGGTAAATGCAAAACTAACAATTGGTTTACTTGAAGCTGGTGACGAACAAAATGTACGCATTTTATTAAGAATTCTTGTAATGCCAAATAATATACTAGTATTCCTATTAACCACTTCAGCTAAGCTGCAGTGCTTGTGCCTGCAGTGGTTTACGGCAATAGTCGAATGGCGGGCCTGAACCTGCGACGTTACGTTCCTCAGTCCGCACTCTAAACTATTTATGTTACAGATGTAGATCGGATGAAAGGAAAAATATAATATCAATGTAACTATATTTAATAACACTTCATATTTGAATCTAATAAACTTAATAATCCTAAAATACAGAGCACATTTGGTCACTTAAACCGGAATGCAATATACTGCTTACAATAACTTAAATAACTCTATTGTTAATTTGTAATTATCTATCTAGGTTCAATATATTTATTTATTTAAGAGTCATATTTATTTAAGTTAGTTACACTTCCAATTTATATAAGCCAATATTACTGAATATATAGGAACATTAACATACCTAGTGTTGACAGTGGTATGTAACATTAGGCTATTGACCCTTACTTACCATTATTGACATATTAAGAAAGATCATATGATCAGTACAACAGAGCAGTACAGGCTATTCAATGTGAACTAAGTCAAAGTGAACTAGTAAAAACCGAAATAGAAATTTCCAACTGTCTGATTACCCATTATCTTATGTAGGTATCTTAACCCACGATAGACGAGTGGTTTCTTGTCGAGAGACCCGAGTTCGATCCTCAGGTGGGAGACTCGTGCCAATGGGTTTTTCAAAAACTTACGTACTAATTATATCGTTGGCTTGGACCTAAAGACGGCGACGGGCTCACCACCACGTTGTCACTGAACATATATATTTGGCTTAGTTTAATGTTGTAAGCGAGCGATAGACTCCCCACTGCGTCTTAGAAAACGATTTACTAGACTTCATTATCTAGACCTCTGTTTACCCTACTATTACAAAAATGCGTGAATAATAAATAAATAAATATCTTCACGCTATTCCCAATACAGGGGTAGACAGAGGCCTAGTCTAGACAATTAAGTCCTTTCGACCCACATTCCATCAAAGATATTTTCGGGACAACATGACAGGTGGTGAACCTGTCGCTATCTTTATATCAAAACCGACGATATAATTCGTACATAAGTTTTTGAAAAACCCATTGGTACGAGCCTGCCACCTGGGGGTCGAATTCTGGTCTATTGACTGGAAATTCCAAACACCCAACCACTCGGCTATCGTGACTCGAAATGCGTGAAGCTTTGTATTTATCGAAGTCATAAATCAATTTGAAATTCGCAACAAAATAAAACAAACAACCTCGACATTCGTCAGCCCCGTAGACAGCGGAGCTTGTTTTTAATATTCGACAAACTTCTAACTGCGATGTAAATGTGACATATTGAAATTGCTCTCGAACAAATTTCATTCACGAGTTTTTATATTTTTTCTTCCAATTTCATTTAAATTTTCGTGCGAAAAGGAAAAACAGATTCGAAAAATAAAGTTGATTCGATAAGTTGTGGTAGGAGATGTCTGTAAAATTTCTACTGATGAAGTAAATATTGTTTGGAAAATTGTAGGATTTATAATCCGAAGCTTTAATAATAATAATAATAATAATAATAATAATAATAATAATAATAATAATAATAATAATAATAATAATAATAATAATAATAATAATAATAATAATAATAATAATAATAATAATAATAATAATAATAATAATAATAATAATAATAATAATAATAATAATAATAATAATAATAATAATAATAATAATAATAATAATAATAATAATAATAATAATAATAATAATAATAATAATAATAATAATAATAATAATAATAATAATAATAATAATAATAATAATAATAATAATAATAATAATAATAATAATAATAATAATAATAATAATAATAATAATAATAATAATAATAATAATAATAATAATAATAATAATAATAATAATAATAATAATAATAATAATAATAATAATAATAATAATAATAATAATAATAATAATAATAATAATAATAATAATAATAATAATAATAATAATAATAATAATAATAATAATAATAATAATAATAATAATAATAATAATAATAATAATAATAATAATAATAATAATAATAATAATAATAATAATAATAATAATAATAATAATAATAATAATAATAATAATAATAATAATAATAATAATAATAATAATAATAATAATAATAATAATAATAATAATAATAATAATAATAATAATAATAATAATAATAATAATAATAATAATAATAATAATAATAATAATAATAATAATAATAATAATAATAATAATAATAATAATAATAATAATAATAATAATAATAATAATAATAATAATAATAATAATAATAATAATAATAATAATAATAATAATAATAATAATAATAATAATAATAATAATAATAATAATAATAATAATAATAATAATAATAATAATAATAATAATAATAATAATAATAATAATAATAATAATAATAATAATAATAATAATAATAATAATAATAATAATAATAATAATAATAATAATAATAATAATAATAATAATAATAATAATAAGTACATAGATCATGTGTAATTATAATCTTATGCTATTATCGGATAACAAGAGCAGGGTGAGCAAAAATAAATAAAATAAAATAAGTAAATAGATAGTAGCACTTGCGTTATGGAATCGGAAATAACGAAGGTACTGCAGACATCTTAAACCGCGACATTCCTGAAAAAAGGTTGTCAATATTGACCCGTACGAGATCGAACCTGTCGACAATGTCCACAGAGAATCAGGAGACCCAAGTTCAATCACCCGGAGTAAGGCCATAATACCTAGAGTTTAGTTAGTGATTTTTGTACTTTGTCGATCGTTCGCTTTGACACTAAGTTAGGATTATCAACTGGAAAGTAGTCCCAAATAAGATATGTAACTAAATAGTTCATACCTCTGTCTGCTCAAGTATTGGTAAATGCGTGAAGATACAAATATCATCTTCCTCTTAGGTTCCGTGATGATAAACACTACGCTCTCCATAGAGTAAATTCACATTTAAAATCACGATAAAAGCCACGATAGCTGAGTGGTTAGGTGATCGCAATTCGAATCAAGAAATCGGGAGAAGAGAGTTCAAACCTTAAGTAGGCTAATACTAATGGTTTTCAAAACTTATGTACTAATTATATCGTTGGCTTGGACCTAAAGACGGCGACGGGCTCACCACCACGTTATCACTGAACATATATATTTGGCTTAGTTTAATGTTGTAAGCCGGCGATAGACTTCCCACTGCGTCTTAGAAAACGATTTACTAGACTTCATTATCTAGACCTCTGTTTACCCTACTATTACAAAAATGCGTGAATAATAAATAAATAAATATCTTCACGCTATTCCCAATACAGGGGTAGACAGAGGCCTAGCCTAGACAATTAAGTCCCTTTGACCCACCTTCCACCGAAGATATTTTCGGGACAACGTGACAGGTATTGAGCCCGTCGCCGTCTTTATGTCCAAGCCAACGATATAATTCGTACGTTAGTTATTGAAAAACCCATTGGTACGAGCCTGCCACCTGGGGATCGAACTCGGCTATCTTGACTCGAAATTCCGACCACCGAACCACTCGGCTATCGTGACTTTATCGTATCGTATATACGAGTATAGAATCAAGTCTTTAATAATAATAATAATAAGTACATAGATCATGTATTGTAATAATCTTATGCTATTATCGGATAACAAGAGCAGGGTGAGCAAAAATAAATAAAATAAAATAAGTAAATAGATAGTAGCACTTGCGTTATGGAATCGGAAATAACGAAGGTACTGCAGACATCTTAAACCGCGACATTCCTGAAAAAAGGTTGTCAATATTGACCCGTACGAGATCGAACCTGTCGACAATGTCCACAGAGAATCAGGAGACCCAAGTTCAATCACCCGGAGTAAGGCCATAATACCTAGAGTTTAGTTAGTGATTTTTGTACTTTGTCGATCGTTCGCTTTGACACTAAGTTAGGATTATCAACTGGAAAGTAGTCCCAAATAAGATATGTAACTAAATAGTTCATACCTCTGTCTGCTCAAGTTTTGGTAAATGCGTGAAGATACAAATATCATCTTCCTCTTAGGTTCCGTGATGATAAACATTACGCTATTCATAGAGTAAATTCACATTTAAAATCACGATAAAAGCCACGATAGCTGAGTGGTTAGGTGATCGCAATTCGAATCAAGAAATCGGGAGAAGAGAGTTCAAACCTTAAGTAGGCTAATACTAATGGTTTTCAAAACTTATGTACTAATTATATCGTTGGCTTGGAGACTAGGACAGCGATAGGCTCGTCACTAGTAGCATTGCCCCGAATAGACTTCGGCTGAAGTTGGGTCGTAAATAATTATTAATACATATTTATGTATGAATGTATGTACATGTAAACATCCATGAATCGAGTACCATTCATCACACACTTATTTGCCTCCAGCGGGATTCGATCTCGCATTACTTAGTTTCGAAAGCATTAAATATTAAGCTATCGGGTGGTCAATGAAACAAAACTTGATTTTTCAATATTTAGCATAAAATCTTAACAATTATTGATAAGCCGAATTAATAAGAAAAAATCTTAATGGTTTGAAGTTAACCATAGTAAGCAATGAGTAATAGCAATGACGAAGAATATTTTAATCTCGTAATTAATTTTTTACGACGTTATTGTCAGGACCTCAGGCTACCCCAGTAATGGAAATGGCGTGAAGATACTACAACCTCATAACAAATTTGAAGGTATTCTCCAATAAACAAATTCCGAAACTTTTATGTATTTTTAACGAAGTGAAGAGAACGTATGAAGTATGAGTATTTATTTATATAAAGAATATAGTAAATTAAATAAATAGATATAATTATGTACTAATGATAGTTCAGAGATTGATGTTTACAAATCAATAATAGAATTACATAGATCATGTATTGTAATAATCTTATGCTATTATCGGATAACAAGAGCAGGGTGAGCAAAAATAAATAAAATAAATAAAATAAGTAAATAGATAGTAGCACTTGCGTTATGGAATCGGAAATAACGAAGGTACTGCAGACATCTTAAACCGCGACATTCCTGAAAAAAGGTTGTCAATATTGACCCGTACGAGATCGAACCTGTCGACAATGTCCACAGAGAATCAGGAGACCCAAGTTCAATCACCCGGAGTAAGGCCATAATACCTAGAGTTTAGTTAGTGATTTTTGTACTTTGTCGATCGTTCGCTTTGACACTAAGTTAGGATTATCAACTGGAAAGTAGTCCCAAATAAGATATGTAACTAAATAGTTCATACCTCTGTCTGCTCAAGTATTGGTAAATGCGTGAAGATACAAATATCATCTTCCTCTTAGGTTCCGTGATGATAAACACTACGCTCTCCATAGAGTAAATTCACATTTAAAATCACGATAAAAGCCACGATAGCTGAGTGGTTAGGTGATCGCAATTCGAATCAAGAAATCGGGAGAAGAGAGTTCAAACCTTAAGTAGGCTAATACTAATGGTTTTTTCACAAATTATGTAAGATTTATTTCGTTACCTTGATGCACCACCAGTCTGTAAATATGTATGTATGTAAGTACATTGTACCGTTGGCTTGGACACTAGGACAGCGATAGGCTCGTCACTAGTAGCATTGCCCCGAATAGACTTCGGCTGAAGTTGGGTCGTAAATAATTATTATTATTATTATTATTATTATTATTATTATTATTATTATTATTATTATTATTATTATTATTATTATTATTATTATTATTATTATTATTATTATTATTATTATTATTATTATTATTATTATTATTATTATTATTATTATTATTATTATTATTATTATTATTATTATTATTATTATTATTATTATTATTATTATTATTATTATTATTATTATTATTATTATTATTATTATTATTATTATTATTATTATTATTATTATTATTATTATTATTATTATTATTATTATTATTATTATTATTATTATTATTATTATTATTATTATTATTATTATTATTATTATTATTATTATTATTATTATTATTATTATTATTATTATTATTATTATTATTATTATTATTATTATTATTATTATTATTATTATTATTATTATTATTATTATTATTATTATTATTATTATTATTATTATTATTATTATTATTATTATTATTATTATTATTATTATTATTATTATTATTATTATTATTATTATTATTATTATTATTATTATTATTATTATTATTATTATTATTATTATTATTATTATTATTATTATTATTATTATTATTATTATTATTATTATTATTATTATTATTATTATTATTATTATTATTATTATTATTATTATTATTATTATTATTATTATTATTATTATTATTATTATTATTATTATTATTATTATTATTATTATTATTATTATTATTATTATTATTATTATTATTATTATTATTATTATTATTATTATTATTATTATTATTATTATTATTATTATTATTATTATTATTATTATTATTATTATTATTATTATTATTATTATTATTATTATTATTATTATTATTATTATTATTATTATTATTATTATTATTATTATTATTATTATTATTATTATTATTATTATTATTATTATTATTATTATTATTATTATTATTATTATTATTATTATTATTATTATTATTATTATTATTATTATTATTATTATTATTATTATTATTATTATTATTATTATTATTATTATTATTATTATTATTATTATTATTATTATTATTATTATTATTATTATTATTATTATTATTATTATTATTATTATTATTATTATTATTATTATTATTATTATTATTATTATTATTATTATTATTATTATTATTATTATTATTATTATTATTATTATTATTATTATTATTATTATTATTATTATTATTATTATTATTATTATTATTATTATTATTATTATTATTATTATTATTATTATTATTATTATTATTATTATTATTATTATTATTATTATTATTATTATTATTATTATTATTATTATTATTATTATTATTATTATTATTATTATTATTATTATTATTATTATTATTATTATTATTATTATTATTATTATTATTATTATTATTATTATTATTATTATTATTATTATTATTATTATTATTATTATTATTATTATTATTATTATTATTATTATTATTATTATTATTATTATTATTATTATTATTATTATTATTATTATTATTATTATTATTATTATTATTATTATTATTATTATTATTATTATTATTATTATTATTATTATTATTATTATTATTATTATTATTATTATTATTATTATTATTATTATTATTATTATTATTATTATTATTATTATTATTATTATTATTATTATTATTATTATTATTATTATTATTATTATTATTATTATTATTATTATTATTATTATTATTATTATTATTATTATTATTATTATATAGAAGGTTTAGGCTTTTTTCGTTTTATCGAAGGACTAGACTACACGTAAAAGATGTGCTTCGATCGTAACGCCAATGAATAGGTTTTTGGCTGAAAATCAGCGCTGTGTGAGGCCATACTCACACAACACATACTGAAAGGGGTTGGCCTTTTCGGCACAATGCGACCTTTTTATATTTTAAACTCAATATGTACTTATACTTTCATGTGTATGAACCGATTATGCTGAATAAATGATTTTTCTATTCTATAATACCTAATGGTGTACCCAGATAGAACAGATCATATAACGTCACGATCCCTACATACATCTTTCGCTTCATTGAAATTCATAATTTTCGACCTTCTTGACGGTTCCGGATTTGTAGAAAGATACGTACAGCACTCGTCCGATTCAAAACTTTAAAATGTTTGCTCTATTGAAGCGAAAACAAAGTATCAAATACGAAATAGAATACACCTGGAGAATTGGTGAAAATAAATCCAATTTACTGGATTTATTCCAAGCGTCCCAATTAGTGGCAGCCGACGGAACTAGACACTGGGATCACTTGAAACTGCTCCGCTTGTATCTGTTCATAGTTTCATAAAGTACTCGATACTCAATGCTTTAGTTGCTCTACTATAATTTATTTACAGATTGTACGTCTATACATTACAGTAGGATATTGTCGTGAACCACTCCAGACACAACCATTGCAGGATAGTTGGAGTGGCTAACTGGAATATTAGCAATGTTAAAATATTAAAACTTATATGAAACATTATCTATCAAATAGTTAAAAACGGCTAAACTCATGTTACAACAATCGGTGTAGGTACCGACTAGTTTCGGACCTATCGGAGGTCCTTCATCAGGGTGAGTGAAATGAGTTCGCGCTCGCGTTCCGCGGGACTCGAGATTAGCCGTTATAACGTTAGTTTAGCCGTTTTTACCTATTTGATTAGCAATTTTATTTGCTGGTATTCTATAGTTAATACATAAATATAGCAGCACTAAGTTGTTGGCCGCTAAAATCCAAAATATAGTCGTACAATCGAGACAGTATTGTTTATTTATAATTTAGTAGAGTATTTTCGAGGCATTTCCTAATCGCATATCTTATCTTACTTTCGGTGGAATTTGCGTCAAAAGGACTGAATTGTGAAAATATTGTTTTTTTTTTAAATAGGGATATCATCACATACATTGCTCTGATCCTAAAGTAAGCAGCTAATGCGCTCATGTTATGGAATAACAAACAATGAAGGTGCTACAAACACCTAGACCTATGGAATTTATAAAACGTATTATATTGAGCCCGTGCCAAGTGCTCCGGTTTCTGTACACTAGCCTAAAGTGTTGCAATCGGTTTAAAATGATAATAAACGATAATAATTAAAAATAAAAAATTTTTCACTCCATTTCCAATACAGGGGTAGACTGAGGCCTATACAATCAAGTTCTTTCGACCGACTTTCTACCGAAAACTTTTTTTGTGACAACATGACCAAGACTTTATGTCCAAGCCTGCATTACTTTTTGCAAAAGCTCATCGGTACGAGACTTAGGGATCGATCTCGGGTCTCTTGACTCGAATTCCGATGACCCGACCACTCGGCTATCGTGAATATAATAAATATTTACTACAAAAAAAAATATCTTCACGCAGTTCAATATGTAATAAAAAGCACAAAGTCATATCTCGATTTCAGATTTGAGCGACGAAGACGGCTCGTCGACATCCGTGTCTCGAGGACAAAGATTAACATCCTTTAACAACATTTATTTGATTCCTTTGTTGAAAAAATTAAAGAGACATAATTTTTTTTTCTTTGACATCAATTGGGCTGTGCACTGTATATGTGGATAATTAAAGTTTTTTTTATGTCTACACGCAATTTAATTTTCAATAACAACTTTATAATCATCCATAACTCAAGTACAAACATTCATTTCCACCACATAAAATGTAAGCCCCTGGCGGGATCACCACTCACTCTGATCGGCGTATTGCGACCATATCGTTGGATATACCTACACAATTCAAAGGTTTCCGGTAAAAATATCGTTTATTTGCAATATTATTAACAATTTTGATCGTACCGGTCCGAAAAGCAAATTCGGGTGACTTTACTATCTACCACACCTAAAATAAATTGTTTAAAATATGTTGTGCGCTAGTTCACTCATATAAATTACGTATACATTGTACACTACGAATTCTTTTATACGACCACGTTTAAATATCTTTCATATTGAAATACTTAAAGCCTCGAGCTTTAGTTCTCCCAGTGAAACATGTTTTATAAATGTACGTAATTCCACCGCGGGATTCTTTTAAATCGCTCCACCGCTACCTGCTCCCTCTATTGCGCTAATGCACTTGCACATAGCGCGAGCTAAACACTTCCACGCGAGTGGATTGCAGACATTTGTTACAAAAAGGAGAACGCAATTTGTTTACTTTAATAATATAGAGACCACTTACGAAGACCATGTGAGCAAATTGCTTGCAGAAAGGAGGGTCTAGAGTACTTGGATTCCTAGACGAGCACGTACGAAGAAATCAATAAATATAAAAGAAGCGAAGGAGGTATGTAGGGTTCGTGACACTTGGCGATCTCTTTTGTCTGGCTAACCCGTAAGAGATTTTGGGTGAAGATAAGTAATAAATAAATAAATATCTTCAAGCAATTCCTAATACAGGGGTAGACAGAGGTCTCGTCTAGACATTTAAGTCCCTTCGACCCACCTTCCAACAGACATTTTCGGGAAAACGTGACAGGTGGTGAGCCCGTCGCCGTCTTTATTTCCAAGCCAACGATATAATTCGTGCATAAGTTTTAGAAAAATCCATTGATACGGCCACTTGAGGATCGAACTCGGGTTTCTTGACTCGAAATTCCGACCACCCAACCACTCGGCTATCGTGACTTTTGTAGTGTCGTGACTAGTTTGTGAAGATAAGTAATAAATAAATAAATAAATAAATAAATAAATATATTCACGCAATTCCCAATACAGGGATAGACAGAGGTCTAGTCTAGACAATTAAGTCCCTTTCACAGATATTTTCGAACCAACGTGCCAGGTGGTGATCCCGTTGCCATCTTTATGCCCAATGTCAATCCTTTTTATTACGGCTCCCATCATCTTGTTGTTTTATTTTAATAATAACGGTACACCACCCTCTCTTATTTATCTATATCATGCTATCCTCAATACTGGGGTAGACAGAGGTCTAGTCTAGACAATTAAGTCCCTTTCACAGATATTTTCGAACCAACGTGCCAGGTGGTGATCCCGTTGCCATCTTTATGCCCAATGTCAATCCTTTTATTACGGCTCCATCATCTTGTTGTTTTATTTTAATAATAACGGTACACCACCCTCTCTTATTTATCTATATCATGCTATCCTCAATACTGGGGTAGACAGAGGTCTAGTCTAGACAATTAAGTCCCTTTCACAGATATTTTCGAACCAACGTGCCAGGTGGTGATCCCGTTGCCATCTTTATGCCCAATGTCAATCCTTTTATTACGGCTCCATCATCTTGTTGTTTTATTTTAATAATAACGGTACACCACCCTCTCTTATTTATCTATATCATGCTATCCTCAATACTGGGGTAGACAGAGGTCTAGTCTAGACAATTAAGTCCCTTTCACAGATATTTTCGAACCAACGTGCCAGGTGGTGATCCCGTTGCCATCTTTATGCCCAATGTCAATCCTTTTTATTACGGCTCCCATCATCTTGTTGTTTTATTTTAATAATAACGGTACACCACCCTCTCTTATTTATCTATATCATGCTATCCTCAATACTGGGGTAGACAGAGCTCAAGACCTCTCGACCTTACCTTACCTAAGTCCTTTCGGTTCACCTTCCACCGACGACATTTTTTAGACAACACTATAGCGAAGTACCTGCCTAGCGAATAGAACTCGGGTCTCTTGTCTCAAATTCTGTTTACCCAACCACTAGACTAATGTGACTATACTTAGTTGTATATATACTATAATATTATCACTTATCTTCACGCACAATCCCTGACGGGGTAGCCAGAGAGAATAGATCGCCAAGTGTCACGATCCCTACATACTTATTTCAGATTCATCATCTCGATTCATCCCTCTACGAGCAATTTGCTCACATGGTCTTCGAAAGTTAGTCTCGGTCTACCTCTACACCTTTTAATAACTTTCGCGCTATATATTTTCTTCACCATACGGTCTTCACTCCTTCGCTCAACGTGCCCAAACCATCGAAGCACGCCCTTATACATTTTTTTGACAAGGTAATTTTTCAAACCTGCCGTATTGCGAATCTCTTCGTTTCGCTTTCGGTCGGCCATGGTAAGGCCGCACATTTTACGAAGAGATCGCATCTCCACTGCATTCAACCTGCTTTTTTGCTTCTTCTGGCATACCCAGGTTTCGCGGCCATAAAACAAAGTCGGTACCAACACTGCTTATGTATTGCAAGGCGTGCACTTTTCACTACGCCTTGCCCTTTGACTAACGCAGTCAGGGCACCATTGACTTTGTTCCCGGCAGCGACACGCCTGTCCACATCTAAATCACATCTTCCATCCCGGCTAAACGCACTCCCCAAGTATACAATTTCATCCACCTGTTCTAGACATTCCTGATTTGCCCAAATTTCGGACTTCGTTATTTCTTCGTCCCTTACAAATACCAGAACCTTAGTTTTATTAGCATTCAAACGGAGACCATTAATTTCACATTCTGCTTTCATACACGTGACTAATGCCTGCAGTTCTGCCTCTGATGATGCAATAAGCACTGCATCATCAGCATACAGCAGACAATTTACTTTTATGTCACCCAACTTCACACCCAAACAGCTATCTTTCAGCTTCTGTAAACAGCTGTCGAGATACAGTATGAACAACCAGGAAGACATGACATAACCCTGTTTTACGCCCGTTTGGACGCTAAACATGGGTGACAGGTCATGCCCTACCCGCACACAGGCTTTACAGTCACAGTACAGTGACTGCACAGCCCTTAGCAATCTATCATCCACACCATACCCCGGCAACAGTTCCCACATTTTCTTCCTTACAACCTTATCAAATGCTTTCTCAAGATCCACAAAAGCACAGAAAATCTTCTGGTTAGCAGTCAGAAGCTTCTCTGTGATCATGCGGAGAGAAAACATTTGATCCGTGCAATATTAATATTATCAGAATGTCACAAAGAGAGAGAGAGAGAGAGAGAGAGAGAGAGAGAGAGAGAGAGAGAGAGAGAGAGAGAGAGAGAGAGAGAGAGAGAGAGAGAGAGAGAGAGAGAGAGAGAGAGAGAGAGAGAGAGAGAGAGAGAGAGAGAGAGAGAGAGAGAGAGAGAGAGAGAGAGAGAGAGAGAGAGAGAGAGAGAGAGAGAGAGAGAGAGAGAGAGAGAGAGAGAGAGAGAGAGAGAGAGAGAGAGAGAGAGAGAGAGAGAGAGAGAGAGAGAGAGAGAGAGAGAGAGAGAGAGAGAGAGAGAGAGAGAGAGAGAGAGAGAGAGAGAGAGAGAGAGAGAGAGAGAGAGAGAGAGAGAGAGAGAGAGAGAGAGAGAGAGAGAGAGAGAGAGAGAGAGAGAGAGAGAGAGAGAGAGAGAGAGAGAGAGAGAGAGAGAGAGAGAGAGAGAGAGAGAGAGAGAGAGAGAGAGAGAGAGAGAGAGAGAGAGAGAGAGAGAGAGAGAGAGAGAGAGAGAGAGAGAGAGAGAGAGAGAGAGAGAGAGAGAGAGAGAGAGAGAGAGAGAGAGAGAGAGAGAGAGAGAGAGAGAGAGAGAGAGAGAGAGAGAGAGAGAGAGAGAGAGAGAGAGAGAGAGAGAGAGAGAGAGAGAGAGAGAGAGAGAGAGAGAGAGAGAGAGAGAGAGAGAGAGAGAGAGAGAGAGAGAGAGAGAGAGAGAGAGAGAGAGAGAGAGAGAGAGAGAGAGAGAGAGAGAGAGAGAGAGAGAGAGAGAGAGAGAGAGAGAGAGAGAGAGAGAGAGAGAGAGAGAGAGAGAGAGAGAGAGAGAGAGAGAGAGAGAGAGAGAGAGAGAGAGAGAGAGAGAGAGAGAGAGAGAGAGAGAGAGAGAGAGAGAGAGAGAGAGAGAGAGAGAGAGAGAGAGAGAGAGAGAGAGAGAGAGAGAGAGAGAGAGAGAGAGAGAGAGAGAGAGAGAGAGAGAGAGAGAGAGAGAGAGAGAGAGAGAGAGAGAGAGAGAGAGAGAGAGAGAGAGAGAGAGAGAGAGAGAGAGAGAGAGAGAGAGAGAGAGAGAGAGAGAGAGAGAGAGAGAGAGAGAGAGAGAGAGAGAGAGAGAGAGAGAGAGAGAGAGAGAGAGAGAGAGAGAGAGAGAGAGAGAGAGAGAGAGAGAGAGAGAGAGAGAGAGAGAGAGAGAGAGAGAGAGAGAGAGAGAGAGAGAGAGAGAGAGAGAGAGAGAGAGAGAGAGAGAGAGAGAGAGAGAGAGAGAGAGAGAGAGAGAGAGAGAGAGAGAGAGAGAGAGAGAGAGAGAGAGAGAGAGAGAGAGAGAGAGAGAGAGAGAGAGAGAGAGAGAGAGAGAGAGAGAGAGAGAGAGAGAGAGAGAGAGAGAGAGAGAGAGAGAGAGAGAGAGAGAGAGAGAGAGAGAGAGAGAGAGAGAGAGAGAGAGAGAGAGAGAGAGAGAGAGAGAGAGAGAGAGAGAGAGAGAGAGAGAGAGAGAGAGAGAGAGAGAGAGAGAGAGAGAGAGAGAGAGAGAGAGAGAGAGAGAGAGAGAGAGAGAGAGAGAGAGAGAGAGAGAGAGAGAGAGAGAGAGAGAGAGAGAGAGAGAGAGAGAGAGAGAGAGAGAGAGAGAGAGAGAGAGAGAGAGAGAGAGAGAGAGAGAGAGAGAGAGAGAGAGAGAGAGAGAGAGAGAGAGAGAGAGAGAGAGAGAGAGAGAGAGAGAGAGAGAGAGAGAGAGAGAGAGAGAGAGAGAGAGAGAGAGAGAGAGAGAGAGAGAGAGAGAGAGAGAGAGAGAGAGAGAGAGAGAGAGAGAGAGAGAGAGAGAGAGAGAGAGAGAGAGAGAGAGAGAGAGAGAGAGAGAGAGAGAGAGAGAGAGAGAGAGAGAGAGAGAGAGAGAGAGAGAGAGAGAGAGAGAGAGAGAGAGAGAGAGAGAGAGAGAGAGAGAGAGAGAGAGAGAGAGAGAGAGAGAGAGAGAGAGAGAGAGAGAGAGAGAGAGAGAGAGAGAGAGAGAGAGAGAGAGAGAGAGAGAGAGAGAGAGAGAGAGAGAGAGAGAGAGAGAGAGAGAGAGAGAGAGAGAGAGAGAGAGAGAGAGAGAGAGAGAGAGAGAGAGAGAGAGAGAGAGAGAGAGAGAGAGAGAGAGAGAGAGAGAGAGAGAGAGAGAGAGAGAGAGAGAGAGAGAGAGAGAGAGAGAGAGAGAGAGAGAGAGAGAGAGAGAGAGAGAGAGAGAGAGAGAGAGAGAGAGAGAGAGAGAGAGAGAGAGAGAGAGAGAGAGAGAGAGAGAGAGAGAGAGAGAGAGAGAGAGAGAGAGAGAGAGAGAGAGAGAGAGAGAGAGAGAGAGAGAGAGAGAGAGAGAGAGAGAGAGAGAGAGAGAGAGAGAGAGAGAGAGAGAGAGAGAGAGAGAGAGAGAGAGAGAGAGAGAGAGAGAGAGAGAGAGAGAGAGAGAGAGAGAGAGAGAGAGAGAGAGAGAGAGAGAGAGAGAGAGAGAGAGAGAGAGAGAGAGAGAGAGAGAGAGAGAGAGAGAGAGAGAGAGAGAGAGAGAGAGAGAGAGAGAGAGAGAGAGAGAGAGAGAGAGAGAGAGAGAGAGAGAGAGAGAGAGAGAGAGAGAGAGAGAGAGAGAGAGAGAGAGAGAGAGAGAGAGAGAGAGAGAGAGAGAGAGAGAGAGAGAGAGAGAGAGAGAGAGAGAGAGAGAGAGAGAGAGAGAGAGAGAGAGAGAGAGAGAGAGAGAGAGAGAGAGAGAGAGAGAGAGAGAGAGAGAGAGAGAGAGAGAGAGAGAGAGAGAGAGAGAGAGAGAGAGAGAGAGAGAGAGAGAGAGAGAGAGAGAGAGAGAGAGAGAGAGAGAGAGAGAGAGAGAGAGAGAGAGAGAGAGAGAGAGAGAGAGAGAGAGAGAGAGAGAGAGAGAGAGAGAGAGAGAGAGAGAGAGAGAGAGAGAGAGAGAGAGAGAGAGAGAGAGAGAGAGAGAGAGAGAGAGAGAGAGAGAGAGAGAGAGAGAGAGAGAGAGAGAGAGAGAGAGAGAGAGAGAGAGAGAGAGAGAGAGAGAGAGAGAGAGAGAGAGAGAGAGAGAGAGAGAGAGAGAGAGAGAGAGAGAGAGAGAGAGAGAGAGAGAGAGAGAGAGAGAGAGAGAGAGAGAGAGAGAGAGAGAGAGAGAGAGAGAGAGAGAGAGAGAGAGAGAGAGAGAGAGAGAGAGAGAGAGAGAGAGAGAGAGAGAGAGAGAGAGAGAGAGAGAGAGAGAGAGAGAGAGAGAGAGAGAGAGAGAGAGAGAGAGAGAGAGAGAGAGAGAGAGAGAGAGAGAGAGAGAGAGAGAGAGAGAGAGAGAGAGAGAGAGAGAGAGAGAGAGAGAGAGAGAGAGAGAGAGAGAGAGAGAGAGAGAGAGAGAGAGAGAGAGAGAGAGAGAGAGAGAGAGAGAGAGAGAGAGAGAGAGAGAGAGAGAGAGAGAGAGAGAGAGAGAGAGAGAGAGAGAGAGAGAGAGAGAGAGAGAGAGAGAGAGAGAGAGAGAGAGAGAGAGAGAGAGAGAGAGAGAGAGAGAGAGAGAGAGAGAGAGAGAGAGAGAGAGAGAGAGAGAGAGAGAGAGAGAGAGAGAGAGAGAGAGAGAGAGAGAGAGAGAGAGAGAGAGAGAGAGAGAGAGAGAGAGAGAGAGAGAGAGAGAGAGAGAGAGAGAGAGAGAGAGAGAGAGAGAGAGAGAGAGAGAGAGAGAGAGAGAGAGAGAGAGAGAGAGAGAGAGAGAGAGAGAGAGAGAGAGAGAGAGAGAGAGAGAGAGAGAGAGAGAGAGAGAGAGAGAGAGAGAGAGAGAGAGAGAGAGAGAGAGAGAGAGAGAGAGAGAGAGAGAGAGAGAGAGAGAGAGAGAGAGAGAGAGAGAGAGAGAGAGAGAGAGAGAGAGAGAGAGAGAGAGAGAGAGAGAGAGAGAGAGAGAGAGAGAGAGAGAGAGAGAGAGAGAGAGAGAGAGAGAGAGAGAGAGAGAGAGAGAGAGAGAGAGAGAGAGAGAGAGAGAGAGAGAGAGAGAGAGAGAGAGAGAGAGAGAGAGAGAGAGAGAGAGAGAGAGAGAGAGAGAGAGAGAGAGAGAGAGAGAGAGAGAGAGAGAGAGAGAGAGAGAGAGAGAGAGAGAGAGAGAGAGAGAGAGAGAGAGAGAGAGAGAGAGAGAGAGAGAGAGAGAGAGAGAGAGAGAGAGAGAGAGAGAGAGAGAGAGAGAGAGAGAGAGAGAGAGAGAGAGAGAGAGAGAGAGAGAGAGAGAGAGAGAGAGAGAGAGAGAGAGAGAGAGAGAGAGAATATAAAAAATCATTTCTCACTACATTGAACAAGAATGTGTTTAAAAAAAATATCTTCACGCCATTCCCAAAATAGGGGTAGACAGAGGTCTAGACTATTAAGTCATTTCGACCCACCTTCCACTGAAGATATTTTTGGGACAACGTGACAGGTGGTGAGCCCGTCGCCGTCTTTAGCAATCTACCTCTGTCATTCCTTCCCTTTCATCACTCTCACTCATCCTTGCGTTCCGTTCCCAACTTACATTCCGTTTCCCACATTCGGCCGTCCTGATACAATGACTGTCCTCAGGCATTCCTCAGCATTCATGATGTTTCAAGTCTTTCAGTACAATACATCACACACACATTCCACATTCCTTCAGTCATACTTTACAAATGTTATCTTAATTAATAAAAAAAGACAAAATAAACATAAACCATCTTAAAAACAAAAGAAAAAACAATCTTAAAAATAAAAAGAAAACATCTTAAAAAAACAAAACATCTTTCAAAGTTAGTTACAAATTTCTATACTCAGTATTTAGTTATGCCTTTTATTTTTACATTTTAAATACACTACCTATTAGCTCCAGTTAAAACCATGATAACAAAGTAACATACAAGATAAACATATAGCATAGAAAACAAATAATAAAAATTTAAATGAAACAATGCATTCATCATCTATCATTCTTCACCAAATTATACTTACCAAGTTTCTTACATTAAGAACTCTCTTCACCTTCTGTTGGCTAACGCTTCATACAATCTGCTGAGCTAGATGTTCTTATAGGCCCCTCAGTAACACTATCATTTTTTGCAGATCATAGCGATCATTCCTTTTAACCTTTATCACCTTGTAAGGTCCTAGATATTTAGGTTTCAGTTTAAGTCCTGAACCGAATTGTGTATGTTTTATAGCCACAATTTCTCCAACTTTGTATTGTGAATGTCCTTTTCTTTTTCTATTAAAGCTTTTTGCATTCTCTTGTTGAACTCTGAGAATCAGGTTTGGCCTGTTTTCTGAGATCCTCTCTATTTTCATTGAACACTTGTTATGTACTCTTCCTGTAGTAACTCTTGTATCTTCATGTCTTCTTTTACTCGCATTTTGCACCTACAAGTAGTTCACAAGGTGTACAGTTAATGCTTCTTTGAAAGGTACTATTAATGGCTCTTTGCACTCGACTAATGTGTTTGTACCAAAGGCCAGAGTTCTCTATACACAACTTCGTAAGTAATGGAATTAATATTCTGTGTATTCTCTTGACTTGTCCATTGCCTTATGGAACACCGTCGTAATAGATCATGTAGAATGTTCTACTCCTTACAGTAATCTTGAAACTCATGACTAGTGAATGCAGTGCCTTTGTCAGTGATTATTTGTCGAGGGTTTCCGAAGGTTTGCTGATGGATCTCCAATTTGTTTAGAGTCTCTCGGCTTGATGTGCTTCTTGTTGGAAACAGCCAAACAAATTTAGTGAAAGCGTCCACCATTGCCAGTATTTGGTTATACTGTTTACTAGTTTGCGTCAAAGGTACAACATGATCCAAATGAATGGTATCCAAGGGAATACTGTTCTTCTCAATTGGATGCAGAAATCCTTCTTGCTTCCTTTCTTTCTTCATAGCTAACAGGCATGGAATGCTTGTCACTATAAAATCTTCAATTTTCTTATCTAATCCTGTTATGTAATAATCTCTTTCAATAGCTTCCTTCATCTTCTTCTTAGAAAAATGTCCGTTGCTGTGCACCCTCAATACTTCTTACTCCATAGTCTTAGGTATAACCAGTAACTTCTTATCTCCTTTATACAATATATCATTTTCTTCCAAGTAATCTTTGTATGTCTTTTCCTTCAAAACTTCTTTTATAGCTGAGAGCCCTTCGTCCTGATCTTGCCCTTGCTTTACTTGATCATGTAGTGTAGTAACTGCCACAAAGGGATAACGGCTCAAAGCATCGACATGCCTCATTTTTGTTCCAGAATGATGCTCTATTTCGAAGTCATATTCATTCAGGAATAATACCCGGCGGGCTATCTTAGCAGAAATATCCTTCTTTTTCAACGTCAGTTTAAATGCCTTACAATCCGTGACAATTTTAAAATGTATTCCATACAAATACTGCCTGAACTTCTTTATACCTTCAATAATAGCAGATGCCTCCAGTTTATAGCTTGAGTACCTTGATTGAGCATCATTTGTCTTTCGGCTCATGTAATGAACCGGGTGAAGACCTGTATCTGGATGGTACTGCATGATTATGGCCGATAATGCCACACTAGAAGCGTCTGTGTACAACTCTGTCTTCAACTTGGGGTTAAAAATCTTTAACACAGGACTGGATGCTAATCTCTCTTTTAAAATATTAAATGCTTGTCTTTGTTCACCTTCAAAAATAAATTCTTTTTCCTTTCTTAATAAATCTGTGAGTGGCTTTGAAATTTGGGCATAATTTTCAATGTACTTTCTGAAATAGGAGGTTAAACCAATGAAACTGTGTAGTTGTTTGACATATCGTAGTTCTGGGTACTTACAGACAGCTTCTGTCTTTTCTGGACTTGGTTTTATTTCCCCATTCCTTATCACATGGCCTAAGTATTCAATTTCCGGTTTGATCAGGTCAGCCTTCTTCCAATTTATCTTTAGTCCCTTATTTTGAAGCCATTTTTAACACAAGCTGAAGTCGTTCCACTGCTTGTTCTTCACTTTCTGCTGTAGTTAAGATATTGTCAATGAAAATCATCATAATGCCTAGCGAAATCAAATCCCTGAAGATAATGCTTACGAATCTCATAAAATACTTCGGGCAGATGGACAAACCGAAAGGAGCTCGAAGGAACTCAAATTGGCCATGGTGTGTCACAAATGATGTATACGGGATAGATTCCTTAGCCACCTTGATATGAAAGAAACCATTCTTTAAATCCAAAAAGCTAAATATTTTGGCTTCACACAGCTTGTCTATCATATCCTCGATCACTGGTAATGGAAATTCATCTTTAAGAATTTTTTGTTTAGCGGTCTATAATCCACACCAACCCTAACTGAACCATCTTTTTTTCTCACTAATACCAAAGGTCTTGAATATTCTGAAAAACTTACTTGTACTACGCCATCATCCATCTTTAAGAACAATCTTCAGCTCAATAGGTGCATCTTTCAATTGGATTGGACCTTCAATACACTGCATAACTTTTTCCCTTATGGAATAATCAGAAATATGCTCAACTTCCACAGTGGGATCTGAAAAACAACACAAATTAGACATCCATTCATCACTTTCAGAAAAAAACTTCACTTTGTACCCATTCATTATCATGGTTATTTTTCGTAGTAATTCTTGGCCTAAAATCATATCAAAAGGCATAACATCTTTGTTCACTATATGAAATAACACGTTTTGATAGTTTTTCCCGTCGATTGTAATGTCTAAGAACACTTTGAATTCACCATCGTGCGTCCGAGTCCTGTCAAACATAATTTATCTTCGTATTTTTCTGTTTTCTTTCTTACAGCTGGTTCGGTTCGCGCTTCTTTCTTCGCATCGTTTACCATCTTCTCGTAAATTACTAATTTCTCTTTGAGCATAGTGTACGTCGTTACGCCATATAAAATAATTTTATTCGCCTGAGCGCCGTCGATTCCATCCACTATGTACTGGATAGCAACATTATCGGGAAATCTCGCTTTTTCCCAATTCTCTCATCGCAAGCATATACTGATAGTAGCTTTCGTCCTTACGCTTCTTTCTATTTGCCATCAGCTAATGCATTTCTTTACTGTTGATTACATCGGGAAACTCCTTTTGTATAGCCGTCTTGAGCTCGTCGTACGTCTTGAATACCTTTTCTGACTTCAAACATAATGCCGCCGTGCCGCACAAAGACCTGCGCGCGATTATAAATTTCTGTTGCGCGGTCAACTAAATATCTCCGCGCTGTCTTCAATGTCTTGTGCCCACTTACTCGAAGAGTAAGACTTGTTTTCGCCATCGAATTTGGCTATACTTTGGCTATATTTCGAACTGGTAAAACATGGCCGCCTGTGCGCCCTGAGCGCCGTCGATTCCATCCACTATGTGCTGGATAGCAACATAATCAGGAAATCTCGCTTTTTCCCAATTCTCTCATCGCAAGCATATACTGATAGTAGCTTTCGTCCTTACGCTTCTTTCTATTTGCCATCAGCTCATGCATTTCTTTACTGTTGATTACATCAGGAAACTCCTTTTGTATAGCCGTCTTGAGCTCGTCGTACGTCTTGAATACCTTTTCTGACTTCAACCATAATGCCGCCGTGCCGCACAAAGACCTACGCGCGATTATAACTTTCTGTTGCGCGGTCAACTAAATATCTCCGCGCTGTCTTCAATGTCTTGTGCCCACTTACTCGAAGAGTAAGACTTGTTTTCGCCATCGAATTTGGCTATACTTTGGCTATATTTCGAACTGGTAAAACATGGCCGCCTGTGCGCCCTGAGCGCCGTCGATTCCATCCACTATGTGCTGGATAGCAACATAATCAGGAAATCTCGCTTTTTCCCAATTCTCTCATCGCAAGCATATACTGATAGTAGCTTTCGTCCTTACGCTTCTTTCTATTTGCCATCAGCTCATGCATTTCTTTACTGTTGATTACATCAGGAAACTCCTTTTGTATAGCCGTCTTGAGCTCGTCGTACGTCTTGAATACCTTTTCTGACTTCAACCATAATGCCGCCGTGCCGCACAAAGACCTACGCGCGATTATAACTTTCTGTTGCGCGGTCAACTAAATATCTCCGCGCTGTCTTCAATGTCTTGTGCCCACTTACTCGAAGAGTAAGACTTGTTTTCGCCATCGAATTTGGCTATACTTTGGCTATATTTCGAACTGGTAAAACATGGCCGCCTGTGCGCCCTGAGCGCCGTCGATTCCATCCACTATGTGCTGGATAGCAACATAATCAGGAAATCTCGCTTTTTCCCAATTCTCTCATCGCAAGCATATACTGATAGTAGCTTTCGTCCTTACGCTTCTTTCTATTTGCCATCAGCTCATGCATTTCTTTACTGTTGATTACATCAGGAAACTCCTTTTGTATAGCCGTCTTGAGCTCGTCGTACGTCTTGAATACCTTTTCTGACTTCAACCATAATGCCGCCGTGCCGCACAAAGACCTACGCGCGATTATAACTTTCTGTTGCGCGGTCAACTAAATATCTCCGCGCTGTCTTCAATGTCTTGTGCCCACTTACTCGAAGAGTAAGACTTGTTTTCGCCATCGAATTTGGCTATACTTTGGCTATATTTCGAACTGGTAAAACATGGCCGCCTGTGCGCCCTGAGCGCCGTCGATTCCATCCACTATGTGCTGGATAGCAACATAATCAGGAAATCTCGCTTTTTCCCAATTCTCTCATCGCAAGCATATACTGATAGTAGCTTTCGTCCTTACGCTTCTTTCTATTTGCCATCAGCTCATGCATTTCTTTACTGTTGATTACATCAGGAAACTCCTTTTGTATAGCCGTCTTGAGCTCGTCGTACGTCTTGAATACCTTTTCTGACTTCAACCATAATGCCGCCGTGCCGCACAAAGACCTACGCGCGATTATAACTTTCTGTTGCGCGGTCAACTAAATATCTCCGCGCTGTCTTCAATGTCTTGTGCCCACTTACTCGAAGAGTAAGACTTGTTTTCGCCATCGAATTTGGCTATACTTTGGCTATATTTCGAACTGGTAAAACATGGCCGCCTGTGCGCCCTGAGCGCCGTCGATTCCATCCACTATGTGCTGGATAGCAACATAATCAGGAAATCTCGCTTTTTCCCAATTCTCTCATCGCAAGCATATACTGATAGTAGCTTTCGTCCTTACGCTTCTTTCTATTTGCCATCAGCTCATGCATTTCTTTACTGTTGATTACATCAGGAAACTCCTTTTGTATAGCCGTCTTGAGCTCGTCGTACGTCTTGAATACCTTTTCTGACTTCAACCATAATGCCGCCGTGCCGCACAAAGACCTACGCGCGATTATAACTTTCTGTTGCGCGGTCAACTAAATATCTCCGCGCTGTCTTCAATGTCTTGTGCCCACTTACTCGAAGAGTAAGACTTGTTTTCGCCATCGAATTTGGCTATACTTTGGCTATATTTCGAACTGGTAAAACATGGCCGCCTGTGCGCCCTGAGCGCCGTCGATTCCATCCACTATGTGCTGGATAGCAACATAATCAGGAAATCTCGCTTTTTCCCAATTCTCTCATCGCAAGCATATACTGATAGTAGCTTTCGTCCTTACGCTTCTTTCTATTTGCCATCAGCTCATGCATTTCTTTACTGTTGATTACATCAGGAAACTCCTTTTGTATAGCCGTCTTGAGCTCGTCGTACGTCTTGAATACCTTTTCTGACTTCAACCATAATGCCGCCGTGCCGCACAAAGACCTACGCGCGATTATAACTTTCTGTTGCGCGGTCAACTAAATATCTCCGCGCTGTCTTCAATGTCTTGTGCCCACTTACTCGAAGAGTAAGACTTGTTTTCGCCATCGAATTTGGCTATACTTTGGCTATATTTCGAACTGGTAAAACATGGCCGCCTGTGCGCCCTGAGCGCCGTCGATTCCATCCACTATGTGCTGGATAGCAACATAATCAGGAAATCTCGCTTTTTCCCAATTCTCTCATCGCAAGCATATACTGATAGTAGCTTTCGTCCTTACGCTTCTTTCTATTTGCCATCAGCTCATGCATTTCTTTACTGTTGATTACATCAGGAAACTCCTTTTGTATAGCCGTCTTGAGCTCGTCGTACGTCTTGAATACCTTTTCTGACTTCAACCATAATGCCGCCGTGCCGCACAAAGACCTACGCGCGATTATAACTTTCTGTTGCGCGGTCAACTAAATATCTCCGCGCTGTCTTCAATGTCTTGTGCCCACTTACTCGAAGAGTAAGACTTGTTTTCGCCATCGAATTTGGCTATACTTTGGCTATATTTCGAACTGGTAAAACATGGCCGCCTGTGCGCCCTGAGCGCCGTCGATTCCATCCACTATGTGCTGGATAGCAACATAATCAGGAAATCTCGCTTTTTCCCAATTCTCTCATCGCAAGCATATACTGATAGTAGCTTTCGTCCTTACGCTTCTTTCTATTTGCCATCAGCTCATGCATTTCTTTACTGTTGATTACATCAGGAAACTCCTTTTGTATAGCCGTCTTGAGCTCGTCGTACGTCTTGAATACCTTTTCTGACTTCAACCATAATGCCGCCGTGCCGCACAAAGACCTACGCGCGATTATAACTTTCTGTTGCGCGGTCAACTAAATATCTCCGCGCTGTCTTCAATGTCTTGTGCCCACTTACTCGAAGAGTAAGACTTGTTTTCGCCATCGAATTTGGCTATACTTTGGCTATATTTCGAACTGGTAAAACATGGCCGCCTGTGCGCCCTGAGCGCCGTCGATTCCATCCACTATGTGCTGGATAGCAACATAATCAGGAAATCTCGCTTTTTCCCAATTCTCTCATCGCAAGCATATACTGATAGTAGCTTTCGTCCTTACGCTTCTTTCTATTTGCCATCAGCTCATGCATTTCTTTACTGTTGATTACATCAGGAAACTCCTTTTGTATAGCCGTCTTGAGCTCGTCGTACGTCTTGAATACCTTTTCTGACTTCAACCATAATGCCGCCGTGCCGCACAAAGACCTACGCGCGATTATAACTTTCTGTTGCGCGGTCAACTAAATATCTCCGCGCTGTCTTCAATGTCTTGTGCCCACTTACTCGAAGAGTAAGACTTGTTTTCGCCATCGAATTTGGCTATACTTTGGCTATATTTCGAACTGGTAAAACATGGCCGCCTGTGCGCCCTGAGCGCCGTCGATTCCATCCACTATGTGCTGGATAGCAACATAATCAGGAAATCTCGCTTTTTCCCAATTCTCTCATCGCAAGCATATACTGATAGTAGCTTTCGTCCTTACGCTTCTTTCTATTTGCCATCAGCTCATGCATTTCTTTACTGTTGATTACATCAGGAAACTCCTTTTGTATAGCCGTCTTGAGCTCGTCGTACGTCTTGAATACCTTTTCTGACTTCAACCATAATGCCGCCGTGCCGCACAAAGACCTACGCGCGATTATAACTTTCTGTTGCGCGGTCAACTAAATATCTCCGCGCTGTCTTCAATGTCTTGTGCCCACTTACTCGAAGAGTAAGACTTGTTTTCGCCATCGAATTTGGCTATACTTTGGCTATATTTCGAACTGGTAAAACATGGCCGCCTGTGCGCCCTGAGCGCCGTCGATTCCATCCACTATGTGCTGGATAGCAACATAATCAGGAAATCTCGCTTTTTCCCAATTCTCTCATCGCAAGCATATACTGATAGTAGTTTTCTAAAATACACAAATTTATATAAATATTTATATTTTTGAAATATACATAGTTGGCTATGAGAGAAAAAATTGTACTCCCACCTTTCCCTCCTGACCTTGTAGTAAAATATTAAACGTAACTCTCTCTCTCTCTCTCTCTCTCTCTCTCTCTCTCTCTCTCTCTCTCTCTCTCTCTCTCTCTCTCTCTCTCTCTCTCTCTCTCTCTCTCTCTCTCTCTCTCTCTCTCTCTCTCTCTCTCTCTCTCTCTCTCTCTCTCTCTCTCTCTCTCTCTCTCTCTCTCTCTCTCTCTCTCTCTCTCTCTCTCTCTCTCTCTCTCTCTCTCTCTCTCTCTCTCTCTCTCTCTCTCTCTCTCTCTCTCTCTCTCTCTCTCTCTCTCTCTCTCTCTCTCTCTCTCTCTCTCTCTCTCTCTCTCTCTCTCTCTCTCTCTCTCTCTCTCTCTCTCTCTCTCTCTCTCTCTCTCTCTCTCTCTCTCTCTCTCTCTCTCTCTCTCTCTCTCTCTCTCTCTCTCTCTCTCTCTCTCTCTCTCTCTCTCTCTCTCTCTCTCTCTCTCTCTCTCTCTCTCTCTCTCTCTCTCTCTCTCTCTCTCTCTCTCTCTCTCTCTCTCTCTCTCTCTCTCTCTCTCTCTCTCTCTCTCTCTCTCTCTCTCTCTCTCTCTCTCTCTCTCTCTCTCTCTCTCTCTCTCTCTCTCTCTCTCTCTCTCTCTCTCTCTCTCTCTCTCTCTCTCTCTCTCTCTCTCTCTCTCTCTCTCTCTCTCTCTCTCTCTCTCTCTCTCTCTCTCTCTCTCTCTCTCTCTCTCTCTCTCTCTCTCTCTCTCTCTCTCTCTCTCTCTCTCTCTCTCTCTCTCTCTCTCTCTCTCTCTCTCTCTCTCTCTCTCTCTCTCTCTCTCTCTCTCTCTCTCTCTCTCTCTCTCTCTCTCTCTCTCTCTCTCTCTCTCTCTCTCTCTCTCTCTCTCTCTCTCTCTCTCTCTCTCTCTCTCTCTCTCTCTCTCTCTCTCTCTCTCTCTCTCTCTCTCTCTCTCTCTCTCTCTCTCTCTCTCTCTCTCTCTCTCTCTCTCTCTCTCTCTCTCTCTCTCTCTCTCTCTCTCTCTCTCTCTCTCTCTCTCTCTCTCTCTCTCTCTCTCTCTCTCTCTCTCTCTCTCTCTCTCTCTCTCTCTCTCTCTCTCTCTCTCTCTCTCTCTCTCTCTCTCTCTCTCTCTCTCTCTCTCTCTCTCTCTCTCTCTCTCTCTCTCTCTCTCTCTCTCTCTCTCTCTCTCTCTCTCTCTCTCTCTCTCTCTCTCTCTCTCTCTCTCTCTCTCTCTCTCTCTCTCTCTCTCTCTCTCTCTCTCTCTCTCTCTCTCTCTCTCTCTCTCTCTCTCTCTCTCT
This sequence comes from Sericinus montela, assembly GCA_029286605.1. NCBI lineage: Eukaryota > Metazoa > Arthropoda > Insecta > Lepidoptera > Papilionidae > Sericinus > Sericinus montela. Next base: position 7,084,135 of record JAGSMR010000003.1, read on the forward strand.
CTCTCTCTCTCTCTCTCTCTCTCTCTCTCTCTCTCTCTCTCTCTCTCTCTCTCTCTCTCTCTCTCTCTCTCTCTCTCTCTCTCTCTCTCTCTCTCTCTCTCTCTCTCTCTCTCTCTCTCTCTCTCTCTCTCTCTCTCTCTCTCTCTCTCTCTCTCTCTCTCTCTCTCTCTCTCTCTCTCTCTCTCTCTCTCTCTCTCTCTCTCTCTCTCTCTCTCTCTCTCTCTCTCTCTCTCTCTCTCTCTCTCTCTCTCTCTCTCTCTCTCTCTCTCTCTCTCTCTCTCTCTCTCTCTCTCTCTCTCTCTCTCTCTCTCTCTCTCTCTCTCTCTCTCTCTCTCTCTCTCTCTCTCTCTCTCTCTCTCTCTCTCTCTCTCTCTCTCTCTCTCTCTCTCTCTCTCTCTCTCTCTCTCTCTCTCTCTCTCTCTCTCTCTCTCTCTCTCTCTCTCTCTCTCTCTCTCTCTCTCTCTCTCTCTCTCTCTCTCTCTCTCTCTCTCTCTCTCTCTCTCTCTCTCTCTCTCTCTCTCTCTCTCTCTCTCTCTCTCTCTCTCTCTCTCTCTCTCTCTCTCTCTCTCTCTCTCTCTCTCTCTCTCTCTCTCTCTCTCTCTCTCTCTCTCTCTCTCTCTCTCTCTCTCTCTCTCTCTCTCTCTCTCTCTCTCTCTCTCTCTCTCTCTCTCTCTCTCTCTCTCTCTCTCTCTCTCTCTCTCTCTCTCTCTCTCTCTCTCTCTCTCTCTCTCTCTCTCTCTCTCTCTCTCTCTCTCTCTCTCTCTCTCTCTCTCTCTCTCTCTCTCTCTCTCTCTCTCTCTCTCTCTCTCTCTCTCTCTCTCTCTCTCTCTCTCTCTCTCTCTCTCTCTCTCTCTCTCTCTCTCTCTCTCTCTCTCTCTCTCTCTCTCTCTCTCTCTCTCTCTCTCTCTCTCTCTCTCTCTCTCTCTCTCTCTCTCTCTCTCTCTCTCTCTCTCTCTCTCTCTCTCTCTCTCTCTCTCTCTCTCTCTCTCTCTCTCTCTCTCTCTCTCTCTCTCTCTCTCTCTCTCTCTCTCTCTCTCTCTCTCTCACTCTCTCTTTCTCTCTCTCTCTCTCACTCTCTCTTTCTCTCTCTCTCTCTCTCACTCTCTCTTTCTATCTTCACTTAATACGTGAGGATTTAGTAACTCAACTTCCGGTACGCCACGCTCGATCACACTTTTCGTAACGCTCTCGTCACGCATTCATCAGTATATTCCTCAGTCAAGTGTGCGTAAAGATATTTTACTTCAATAATGCTCGGTAGTAACATTACATGTAATATACGATGATGTTAAACAGGGTAATGTATTGTAATACTCCGAGGTTAACTTATTTAAGAAGTACGCGGTGCATTCCTGGGTACCTCATCTCGGAAGTGCCGTTGGGATTGCAGAAACGTTCTTAGATATTCTCCATAGTAATTGTATTAGCTTATGTCGGAGAGAACTCCACGGTAATTGTATTGTCTTGTATTTACTGGGAGCGGTAGCTTTTAAAATAACTGCGAATGAAAAATGCTTAGTTTAGGTGCATAGATTTCTTATTTTTTTTTAAAAAGTTGTGGCGGTTTACCTCTCATTCTAAGCTCCGATGCTGAGGTTTGGAATGGATTGAAAAATAAATAAATATCTTTATACCATTTTCAATACAGGTGTAGAAAGAGGTCCAGACAATTAAGTCGTTTCGACCCACCTTCCACCGAAGACATTTTTGGGATAATTTGATAGGTGGTGAGTCCGTCGCCGTCTTTATGTTCAAATCAACGATGTAAATCGTACATAAGTTTTTGAAAAAACCCATTAGTACGAAACTTGGGGATCGAACTCGGGTCTTTTGACGCGAATTCCGATCACCCAACCACTTGGCTATCGTGATATTTAAAGCTTGGACAAAGACGTTTGGAGCTTTATAAAGTATGAACCTGTTATTGGCAAGCAGCATAATTTTTACATTTTCTTTTTGTTACATTTTTAATGTGCTGCTGAAAATCTTTCGAGAAAGATTTCGGGTAGAGCAAAATATTAACGGTGAATACGTATAAAAACAATGAAAAGAAAACTTCGACCAATTCAACTATGAACCTTTTTGGATATTTTAATAATTAAATTATTTATTTTGTTTTTGTACTTTCTTTGAAATTGTTATAAGTAATAAAAAAATGTTATTAGTATCTATACTACGTCAAACATGTAGCTTCGATACTAATCTCTACCTGGTATAGATCCCGGACATTCTTTAGGTGACAAACATTGCTATGATACCAAAGTAAGAAGCTAGAGCTCTCGTGTTATGGAATCAGAAACAACGAAGATACCAGAAACAGTCTGGGTGTTTGTGGGTCCGAGACAATGCACAAAAAATTGTTTTAATCATTGACCCGTCCGGGAATCGAACTCGAGACCTCCGAGCTCGCAAAACAATGAAAACCGATGCGCATGCCCCACGTCCACAGACGCCATTACCGTCGTTTGAATTGTTTTACTTTTTTATATCTTTACGCAAATTCCAGAGAATCAAGGCTTGCCCATTTAACACACGACCCAAATATTTCCCGTGGATGTCGTAAAAGCTATTAAGAGAAAACTTTGATTATCATTTAGGCAAACGCTGATGAACCCCACGCGATGGTGTGAAGACTTGCAAAATGTAGCTGGAAGCCGATGGATGCAGGTGGATGGGGACCGTTCTTTGGGCCCATGTTCAGCATTGGACTCATGATGGGTTGCAAAGAACATGAAGAATCGACATATAGCGGAATAACTGTCTCTAAAAATATCAGACCAAAATAATCTAATAATTTTACTATATCAAAGCCTAAATGGGCAGCTGTGACTGTGATGCGAATTGTCTGGTACTGCGACCGCCAATCCGCTCGCCAAGCTTGGCTATTATGGAATAAATCCTCCTTATTCGAGAAGACTGTCTGACTCCTTGGTCAGATATTAGCAAGCCGTTATGTATGCATATATACCTGTAAATAAAATAACGGTTCTATAAACATATCCATAAATTCCTATCGAGCCGATAAAGCCTTTGCAATTCGACGATAAATTTAATTAATTATTGTCAGGATTACCATTTATCTTAATAATTGCCGTCACGATGATTGAAAGTCACGATAGCCGAGTTGTTGGGTGGTCGGAATTTCGAGTCGAGAGACCCGAGTTCGATCCCCAGGTGGCAGTACCATTGAGTTTTTCAAAAAACTTATGTACGAATTTCATTGTTGGCTTGGACATAAAGACGGCGACGGGCTCACCACCTGTCACGTTGTCCCGAAAATATCTTCGGTGGAAGGTGGGTCAAAGGGACTTAATTGTCTAGACTTGACCTCTGTCTACCCCTGTACTGGGAATTGCGTGAAGATATTTTTATTATTTTTTTCTTAAAGATTGCCCACACAACGCATTCCCCAATATAAGCTACATACGACATGAAGGAAGTTTACATAATTTTGGTACAGTTTTAGTTTCGACCTACTTTTCACTCTAATTCCGGTTTATTTGAACAACTTGACAGGGGGTGATCTCATCAACGTCTTAGTGTCCAAGCCAACTGTACAATTTACTTGCAGTGATAAATATTTATATAAATATATAAACCTCCGTAACTCGAGTACAAACATTCATATCCATCGAACGAACGTTTGTCCCTAGCGGGATACGAGCCCTTGGCTTCGAAGGCTCTATTATCTGTTTATATGAACATTTATCCCTGCAAGTCAATTGTATCATTGCTTGAACCTAAAGGCTGCAACAGGCTCATCACAAGCCACGTTGTCCCAAAATAAGCTCCAGTACAATGCAGGTCGAAAGGACTAAATTGTCTAGGCCTTTGGCTAATGGCCTAGAATAATTCCGTAGTAATGTGGTTAAAAGTGGGTTTCATTCAACAACTATCCAGGAAGCTCACAACAATATCCAATCGATGGAACTGCAACTGACTAACTCATTGTTACTGCACCAAACCGCTCCATTGAAAACTTTTAATGGAAAACGTACACAGCGCTCAGGACGGAAGACCAAAATAAAAGAGCTACGGAAAATAATTCTGTCTGCTTTAGGTTCCCATAAAGTTTCATTATAACCTCAATCAGAATTAATTTTATGAGGAACTGTCGGGTGAGATGAATTAACGACTGTCTTAATGATGTATATATATATATATATATATATATATATATATATATATATCATCATGTCATTCTTAATACTATACCAGTTAAAACTGGTGTATTAACTGGTGTAAGAGAGGCCGTAATCGGCAACAACTCTTTACGTGTTCTGCAGTCAGTCGACTAGTTGAAAAAAATTTTTACGCCGTTCCCAATACTGGGGCAGAGGTTCAGATATACGTCCCCTGGATCCACCTTCCACCGATGACATTTTTTTAAACAACACGACGGGTAACCACCGGCTTTCCTTTATCTTTTCTCCATATTTCAAAAAACTGTGTTAGCAAATATTAATAAATGATATCCGATGGAACATATTGTTCCTTTATCTTTCGTCCACATTGATTCGTTTTTATCATTAAAGACAATGTTATTATGTGACTTAATGTAAAATCAATGCGAATCAAATAAATGGTAGATTTAAAAGGCATAATTTATTTGGAGCGCAGGTTTTACTGCCAAAATTAGTGTTTGTTGGCGCAAATTATCAGATTATCGACAGGCAATTAAAAATTTATTAATTACATTAATTTACTTTTTACTCTAATTCCGGTTTATTTGAACAACTTGACGGGGTGATCTCATCAACGTCTTAGTGTCCAACCAACTGTATAATTTACTTGCAGTGATAAATATTTATATAAATATATAAACCTCCGTAACTCGAGTACAAACATTCATATCCATCGAACGAACGTTTGTCCCTAGCGGGATACGAGCCCTTGGCTTCGAAGGCTCTATTATCTGTTTATATGAACATTTATCCCTGCAAGTCAATTGTATCATTGCTTGAACCTAAAGGCTGCAACAGGCTCATCACAAGCCACGTTGTCCCAAAATAAGCTCCAGTACAATGCAGGTCGAAAGGACTAAATTGTCTAGGCCTTTGGCTAATGGCCTAGAATAATTCCGTAGTAATGTGGTTAAAAGTGGGTTTCATTCAACAACTATCCAGGAAGCTCACAACAATATCCAATCGATGGAACTGCAACTGACTAACTCATTGTTACTGCACCAAACCGCTCCATTGAAAACTTTTAATGGAAAACGTACACAGCGCTCAGGACGGAAGACCAAAATAAAAGAGCTACGGAAAATAATTCTGTCTGCTTTAGGTTCCCATAAAGTTTCATTATAACCTCAATCAGAATTAATTTTATGAGGAACTGTCGGGTGAGATGAATTAACGACTGTCTTAATGATGTATATATAAATATATCATCATGTCATTCTTAATACTATACCAGTTAAAACTGGTGTATTAACTGGTGTAAGAGTTGTTGCCGATTACGGCACTTTACGTGTTCTGCAGTCAGTCGACTAGTTGAAAAAAATTTTTACGCCGTTCCCAATACTGGGGCAGAGGTTCAGATATACGTCCCCTGGACCCACCTTCCACCGATGACATTTTTTTAAACAACACGACGGGTAACCACCGGCTTTCCTTTATCTTTTCTCCATATTTCAAAAAACTGTGTTAGCAAATATTAATAAATGATATCCGATGGAACATATTGTTCCTTTATCTTTCGTCCACATTGATTCGTTTTTATCATTAAAGACAATGTTATTATGTGACTTAATGTAAAATCAATGCGAATCAAATAAATGGTAGATTTAAAAGGCATAATTTATTTGGAGCGCAGGTTTTACTGCCAAAATTAATGTTTGTTGGCGCAAATTATCAGATTATCGACAGGCAATTAAAAATTTATTAATTACATTAATTTACTTTTTTACCATGTTTTTGCAATATAAAGTATTGCAAAAACTTGGTAAAACAGTATAATTTTTATTGAATTCCAAAGTAATGTATGTATTTGTAAGCGATGATAGGCTTCTTGTTATAATGTTTTTTAGGTTTAAAAGGTTTTTTTACTATTTAAAAGTTAGTAATAAAATTATTAACTTAGTTATACTATACTATGCTGTAGTTGCTCCACCTTCCGCTCACCTTGCCCAAACCAACGAAGCACGCTCTTATCAATTGTAGTGATAAGGACACCTTTCAAACATGCCATATTGCGTATCTCTTGGTTTCGTTTTCGATCGGCTAAGATAAGGCCACACATTTTACGAAGAAATACATCCACAGCATTCAATTTACTGTTATGCTTTTGCTGGCAGGCTCTAGTTTCGCTGACATATAACTAAGATCGTACCACAACTGCGTAATGTATCACAAGGCCTTTTGACCAACGCAGTCAGAGAAAGCTATTGTAACTTTGTTCCCGAAAGCCACCTGCCTGTCCACATGTAAATAACATATATTAAATATGAGTAAACAATTTCATTCACCTGTTCTAGACATTCCTGATCTACCCATATTCCATACTCCGTTCTCAATTTTTATTGGTTTCTAACGTTGGTCTTTATTTTCACATTCCTCTCTCATACACGTGACTGATACCTGCAGTTCTAGCTCTGATAGTGCAATAGGCACGCAGCAGACTTTTTTTAATTTCTCATAAATCCAACAAAGACAGTTGCGCTAGTTTCCATTTCACATTTTCAGAGGTAAGTGAAACCCGGAAATAAATTATAAGAAAGCTGTGACGGTAGATTTTTTTCAGCGGAGATTTTTGCATATATATAATATGAATTGCAGGCCAGGATTCATCTGGTTAATGCTGTTATAATTTACTTACATATATAATCTTCAAGTTTTCCAAATACTGAGGTAGTTAGGGGTCTAAGCAGTTTAGTACAAAGTTTATTTCATTATTGAAAAAGTGGTGAGTCGGAAAAATTCTTTGTTAATGTTACTTAAAAACAACATGATAATGGAATGTTCGAGAACAAACATAATTTCGTAGGTGTAGTATGAAGCGGGGCACACATGAATTATGTAGAACCATATCCAGCCAGCTCGCGAACAGAACGCCGGTCTTCTTGTCGGAGCATCTGACGAGTTGGCCTCGGATCGGCGTATTTACATATTGGAAACAACTTGTTCGGGACTTTGTTTGCCAGGGAACCAAATTAGAGTTTTTGGTTTAGGAGCGTGCACATATTGTAAAAAAAATATTTTGACATATTTAAAAAAGTTTCACGATAGCCGAGTGATTAGGCGATCGGAATTCTAGTCGAGAAACCCGAGTTCGATCCTCGAGACTCGTACCAATGGGTTTTTTCAAAAAACTTACGTATGTTTCTTATCGTTGGCTTGGAAAATAAAGACGATGATGGGCTCACCACTTGTCACGTTAACCCAATAAATGTTTTCAGTGGAAGGTGGGATGAAAGGACTTAATTGTCAAGACTTCTGTCTACTATATTATATAGGTATTTATTTATTATTTTATTTATATAAAATATGTTCCCGCTATTTCCAATACTGGGACAGACAGAAGTCTAGACAGCCGTACTTAGTTCCTTCTTGACATCTAACGATAATAATCGTACATAAAACTCGTTAGTACGAGCCTACCATCCGAGGATCGAGCTCGGGTCCCTTTGTCTATATTGCCGATCAGCCAATCACTCGGCTATCGTCACGTAAAATAAAAATGTCTTATCCTTTTATTATTTAAATATATTTATTTCATGTTCATTTCAAGACGAATTTGACAAGAGTTTTAATGGTGTCCTCAGCTCTGAGACCCCGGGTTCTATTCTCGGAAGGGTCAATGTAGAAAATCATTTACTCTACATTTTCTCTGGTCTGGGCGTTTGTAGTGCCTTCGTTGTTTCTGATTCCATAACACTAGTGCTCTTGCTACTTACTTCGGGATCAAAAGCAATCTATGTGATATTGTCCTTGTCTATACGTATGCTATTAAATTAATTAATGTATAAAATTCGGTACAAGTCTCGCTTGTACGTCGTAAAGAAAATAGGCCGACTGGCGTCACGTTTTATTAGCGGAAGCTCTAGCGTAAAAGGCAAAGAAACGACTCCAACGGAACTAAAAAAGTTAATAGCACGACGTTTCGGTAAAATGTTACGTAACAGCTACGAAAGATACTAGGGAACAGTAATTTGGGCCGTGATGAAAGTTTCAGACTTATTAGCCTTAAGTCCCCAACTTAAATAACTTATTACACAGACGACTGTAAAAAATTCTGACTCATTACTCTGTGACACGTTTACAGCTAAAAGGAAAATGACGACGATAGCTACGTTGGTAATGACCCTGCCTCTGAAGCTATGGGTCAAGGGTTCGAATCTGGTTAGATGCAAACATTTGTTTGATGAATATTTTTACTCGAATCGTGGATGTTAATCTCTATGTAAGTAAATTGTACCGCTTGTTTGGGCACTTAAACGGCGACAGGCTCACCACTTGCCATGTAGGTAAACATTGGTCCAGTTCGACAGTCCCAGGTAGGTTTTGGTGAGTCGAAAGGATTAATTATATAGACCTCTGTCTACTCCTGTATGGGAAAATGTAGATTCATGCTCGATACTGAATGATAAAGTTTTCAAAGATGATAGACTATATCTGCACCTGGGAGTCGTATGGTCCTTTATACAGGGGTAGTTAGGAATCTGGAGAATTTTGTCCTTTAGAACCATATACCAGCGGACCATATTTTGACATGAGGTTAGCCTGTCGACGATTTTTATGCCCAAGCGTGTAAACATAATTCGTACATAAAGACTTAATTTTTTTAGGTTTTTTTAAGAAGAATAAACTTCATCCGGAATCAAATTCTATTACCAATTATAATACATACCATTAGTTTTTTTTATTCATGTACGATTTATATGGATTGAACAGAAAAACGTCGACGTTTTGTAACAAAACATGCTCTAGTGGAATATATATGGAAGGGACTAAATTGTCTAGACACTGTTGGCCCCTGTATAAGGAAATGCGTCAAAGTAATATTGCAAAAATCAGTGAAATAAAATATTAAAAGTAATCGTGTTATACTGCAAACGAAACGAAAACTGACCAGTTTTTAATTTGACGTAATTACTGTCACTCTTTGAAAGGAGTGACAGTAATTACGTCAAATTAAAAACTGGAGTCCATAATATTAACATAATTTCCCTTAGAAGTCACAATAGCCGACTGGTTGACAAAAATCTTCAGGTATTCTTAAGTCCTTTTGACCCACCTTCTACCGATGACATTTTTTGGGACAACGCGACACCTGCTAAGTCTGTCACCATCTTTATTTCCATTTTCCAACGATATAATTCCTTTATAAGTTACGGTCAGGCTTGTCACCTGGGAATCGAACTCGGGTCTCTTGACTCGAAATTCCGACCACCCAACCACTCGGCTATCGTGAATACACCCTATCAACATTAGTACATAGGTTTTCCAATTCACAAAAGGTATATGTTGACGTAATGCCAAAGTGAGCTATGTTTATATCGAACATATTTACCATTGTGACACTCGGTGATCTGTTCTATTTGGCCACTCCGGCAGAGACTGTGCGTGATGATATTTGTGTATTTATTTACTATTTTAAAAAAAATTATAACAAGAAACCTAACATCGCTTACATACTTTAAAATTGAATAAAAATTGTCATAAACTATAATAAAGTATTGTAAAAACATGTTAAAAAGTAAATTAATGAAATTAATTAATTTTAAATCTTCTGTCGATAATTTGATAATTTGCGCCAACAAACATCAATTTGGACAGTAAAACCAGCGCTCCGAATAAATTATGCCTTTTAAATCTACCATTTATTTGACTCACATTAATATTACATTAAGTCACATAATGACATTGTTTTTAATGATAAAAAAGAATCAATATGGACGCGAAATAAGGCATGCGAAAATTATAATATTACTTGCAGCACATGATTCATCAGTGTTATAATTTACACAAACATATAACCTACAGACCTTCCAAATACTGTGATAGTCATAGGTCTAAGCAATTTTGTCCGAAGATATGATTTTACGTTACATGTAGGGAGTGTGTTTGAAAAATTCTTTGTAAAAGTTGAGAAGTCGGGAATTCGTGTAAAGAGACCCAAATTCGAGGCCCCTCGGGTGGCAGGCTCGTACCGAGTTTTATCAATTTTTTTATGTTTTATATTGGACACAAAGATGGCGACCGGCGCACCCCCTTCCACATTATCCCAAAAACGTATTCGGTAAAAGTTGAGTGGAAAGAACTTAAATGACTAGATCTCTGTCTACCCCTGTACACAGTACAATAGTACAAATTTTCAAAAAATGGAAAAAAAATAATAAATAAAATAAATATCTTCACGCAATTCCCAATACAGGGGTAGACCGAGGTCTAGTCTAGACAATTAAGTTCCTTCGACCCAACTTCCTCTGAAGATATTTTCGGGGCAACGTGACAGGTGGTGAGCCCGTCACCGCCTTTATGTCTAAGCCAACGATATTCGTACATAAGTTTTTGAAAAACCCATTGGTACGAGCCAGCCACTTGGGGATCGAACTCGGGTCTCTTGACTCGAAATTCCGACCACCAAACCACTCGGCTATCGTGACTTATTAAAGAAATATAAAATATCCAATATCAAAAAATATAAAATATATTGGATATTTCCAATGAATGGCGTGAAGATATTTTCTATTTTGTTCTAAATACTGAGGTAGTCAGGGGTCTAAGCAGTTTAGTTCGAAGTTTATTTGATTATTGAAAAGTGGTGTCTGTATGAGAAGATAGTTAATTGACTCAGGCGTTACTTTGCGGAAATTCCTTGTAAAGTTGTTATTGATGATTACCTCGCACCATTCAGCATGCAGATATAAAAAAAAATATGTTACTTGGCCCGAAGAGAAGAAGTGCAGAAGTGCCAACAAAGTGGTAATTGACCAAATTCTTTTAAATAATACAAAATTACTACAACAATTATTGAAATTCTGTGAATCAATTAAAATCAAATGATTGATTCATTCATTGACATAAGAATGCACCTACGTTTATCGATAGTCATTTTTTTAATCTACCACTATTTTGTAATGAGGTTCCTCTAACGGAGAAGAAACAGACGAAAGAAACTCCGTAGGTATCCTCTTTTATTTTTTTACAAAATAATTTATTATACAAATGTGAGGAGTTAATTTCTAGAAATAGCTTGGGAGCGATCACCTTATTCCCAGAAGTTACTGTCATTAATATTTTAATTTATATTATAATAACCCTTCTTATAAAGATTTTTTTTTTTTTTTTAACATTATAAGCTAGTGTTTAACTACAATCCCACCTGATGGTAAGTGGCGATGTAGTTTTTGTTGGTAGGCACACTAGCTTAGAAAGAGCCTATTCACTCTTCTCTTGAAGACACCCACATTGTAATCGGACGGAAAGACTGATGCAGGCAAATTATTCCAGTCCGTTGCTGTACGCATTATGAACGACAAAGCAAAACGCTTCGTCCGAATGCAGGGTATATCGACAACAAAAGGATGGAGACCCGACGTGCGTCTTGTTGTCCGATGATGGAATTAACTCATGTAATTCCTTCACACTCTCCAAAATGTAACCTGTAGAACACCGAGAGACTGGCCACGCGACGTCTGTGTTCGAGACTGGACAAATTGGTAGTAACCAAGTCAGGATCACCGATTAGCCGCTTGGCCCGTCCCTCCACAGAATCCAAGGCTGCCAGTTGATATTTAGGAGCTCCAGCCCATATGTGGCAGCAGTACTCTACAGCCGACCGGACCTGAGCTTTATATAGAGTCAGAAGCTGTCCCGGAGTAAAGTAACGCCGCACTTTGCAAGAACTCCCAATCTCCTTGCAGCGGCTTTGGCCTTAGACTCAATGAACCGCCCAAAGTTAAGCTTTGACGTGATTTCGACTCCTAGTAACTGGAGGCGGTCGGTGTATTCAGAGATACATTCTGAAATTTAGGAGCCAAGGTGAACTGGCTCCTTTTGGCGGAGAACAGACACGCTTGCGTTTTGGTGGCATTGAATCTCACAAGATTGGTATTGCCCCAGTTGGAAACTGCCTGTAATGTAAGATTCATACGCTCTACCATGGCCTCCCGAGCAGACTGTACTTGATCCTGTCTGGACTGAACACGCGCCAGATATCTCTCCACAACTTTGCTGTCATCTGCATACCCAAAGAGACCGGGCACGAGCAGGTCGTTTATGTGCAGCAGAAAGAGAGTTGCGGACAGAACAGACCCTTGAGGAACTCCGGCATTAATCGCCATAGCCTCCGATGAGCAGCCGTCAATAACGACTCGCAAAGACCGTTCCCGCAAAAGTCTTCTATCCAGGCTATCAGTCCAGGGATATACCATATAAAGGAAGCTTATTGATAAGGCTAGCATGCCAGACCCTGTCAAAAGCCTTCGAGACATCGAGCGAAACCGCGAGTGCTTCACCACTATTCTCGAGGGCCTCACCCACAGATGTGTGACATACACTAGAAGGTCACCAGTCGACCGATTTCGGCGAAACCCGTACTGTCGATCGCTAAGGAGATCGTTATGTTCTAGGTATGCCAAGAGGTGCGAGTTCAATATACGCTCCATAATCTTACAGAGTATGGAGGTAATTGAAATAGGTCGATAATTGACTGGGTCAACACGGCTACCTTTTTTGGGCACGGGCTGCACGTTAGCAAGCTTCCAGGATTTGGGAACTATTCCAGTCTTCAAGGAGAGGCGATACAAGCGTGTCAGAACAGGAGACAACTCGGGTGCACATGTCTTTAGCACTATGGCTGGAATACCATCAGGTCCACTGGCTTTGTTCACGTCCAGATGTCGCAACGTTTTGAGAACCTCTTTGTTAGTGATGTGGACCTCTGACATTGAAGTACCACAGGGAAGTAGGGAAGTTGGAACTGCGTTGCTTGTGTCCAGACGTGAGTTGCTGGCAAAGAGTTTCGCGAACAGTTCTGCCTTCTCTTTTGCCGCATGAGCCAATGTCCCGTCGGGCTTAACCAGCGGAGGCAGTGAAGGTTTACAAAAACTCGCCTCGACCGCCCTGGCAAGAGACCAAAAAGCTCTACTGCCAGATGGTTGAGCAGAGAGCTTCGTGCCAATATGCCTAATGCGGTCGAAACGAGCCTTCCGCAACACCTTTTTGTAAGTCTTGGCGGCTAGATTAAAGGCTCTCTTCTTGGATCTGACATCCGGAGTTTTACGGTTTCGAGCGTCAACCCATGAGAGGTACGCCAAATGTTTAAGATTTTCGGCTTGGGAACATTCGGCGCTGAACCATGGGCGAGCTTTGCCACCAACGGGTACATCAGCAAAGGAATAAAATATTCCATAGCTAAACATATCACGTCAGTTATAGCAACCGCGCATCTCGATGGATCTCCGGAAGAGAAGCAGACCTGCCGCCAAGGATAAGATGCAAAGAAGTGTCGCATCTCATCCCAATCTGCTGACTTGTATCGCCACACTCGCCTAGTACCATGTGGGTCGAGGTCTGTTGGCATGTAAGACGATACAGATTTCACCAGACAGTGATGAGAGGTTCCTAGTGGAGAAGCCACCTCTACCTCATATCTGTCAGGATCAGTGGTCAGCAGGAGGTCTAGACAATTGGCTGTATGACCTTCAACGTCTGGCACCCTAGTAGCTTGCTTTACCATCTGGGAGAGGTTTAGCGATAAGGCGAAATTCCTCATTTCCCTCCCAGCATGGTCAGTCTTCTGGTATGGGAACAGCCAATCCTGGTGAGAGGCATTAAAGAGATTCTGTTTAATAAATTTCTTATACCTTTTAATTATGTAAAATAAAGGCTTTGCACATTTACCAGGATTTTGCAGTAGAAGCGTATACACCGCCCTATGAAGGAGTTACTCTGTGGGATTTAGTAACCGGTAACCGGTAAACGAAATTGACATTATTCTTCTATTTCGAAAAATAAAGATATTGATTTGATTTTTACGATATTTAAGAAAATACGTAACCCTCGTATCTTACAATTATATTTCCCGTTAATTGCTCAAGAATACTCTTCTAACAAAACATTGCGCGGCATAATATGCGGAATTATCAAAATTTATTTTCCATAAAATGGCGAACTAAACTAAAAGGAGGGAGCTTTTGGAATATTACGCTGGAGCTGCAACGCGCTTACACGTTGAAAAGGCCTCGTATGTTAAAATAAACAGGCGTAATTTACCAGGACACTGCTGGCGTTATGTCAAACCGATACGTAATATAATAATATTTTATTTCATTAAATACATATATTGATAGGGACACAGGAATATCACATACATTGCTCTGATCCAAAAGAAGCTAAAGCACTTGTGTTATAAAATCGAGAACAACGAAGGTAAAATCGACCACAAACACCCAGACTCGAAACAATGTAGAAAAAGTGGTTTTCTACTTTGATCAGGCCCGCAATCGGACTCGAGACCTCATCGCTGGTGACACCTTGAAAACCAGTGTGTGTGAACTTCGTCCACGGAAGTACCATTACGTAAAAGATTCGCATTATAGCTGAGACCTCTAATACACCATAGACACTTCATCACTCCCGGTCTCTCATTTTGGAGAATATCCTAGACAAGCTCAGTTACTTTTTGGCGTTAAAAATGTGTAAGTGTATGGTAGTGAACCGACTTCTAGGCAAATGCAAGCGTTTATCTAAGTAAATATATGTAATAATATTGGATTGTATATACATACCATAGTATTGCATACCATAGTACTGCATTACCATATATAGCATAGTATTGTATACCGTTCGCTTGGACACTAAGTGTCGTTGACCCAAGTAAGATCCGGTGAAAAGTGTTTACCCCAATAAGGGAAATTGCGTGAAGATAAAAAAGTGACGAATTATTCTCAATATTACACTGCTTTGTCACAGCAAACTGACTTAATCACACATTCAAGTCCAGGCAGCGCAGGTAAATCCGGAGCCGCGCAGCAGTTTCAGCTTATTGGGAATTTTATCAGCGGTATAGAAATTTAATTATCATATTTCTCTTATATATTATGAAACGGAAAAGCCATCTCGAATATCACATATAATTCTTTATTAACACAACTGATTTGGTATTACTATTTACGTTGAGTAAACAAATAAAGAAAATACACACCGTTCTCAATACCAGGGTAGACAGAGGTCTAGCACATACCTTTCACCGAAGATGTTTTTGAGACAACTTGACAGGTGGTGAGCCGGTCGCCGTCTTTATGCTCGAACCAACGAAATCAATATTACATAAGTTTTGAAAAAAAAAAAAACCATCATTGGTACGAGCCTAACAGTTGGGGATCGTACGTGAGTCTATTAACTCAAATTCCGATTACCCAACAACTCTCTACTTCATCATTATTAATAGGCCTCTGAAAGTATATTGTAAATGTCATCCACTATAAAAGTGCAAACTTATTTTTTACAAAGTATGAATCTGTAATTGGCATGCAGCATAATTGTAACAATTTTTTGGGACATTTTTAATGTGGTAAAGAACTTTTCGAGAAAGATTTCAGGTAGAGCAAAAGATTAACGAAGAATACGTATAGCTACAACAAAAGAAAAACTTTGACCAATTCAACTATGAACATTAAAATGTTCAAACAAAACCAAATTATTATTTAATTATTAAAATATCCGAAAGGATATTTTAATAATTAAATTATTATTTTGTTTTTGTAGTTTCTATAGCATAGTTGAAATTGTATATATGTATATAATAAAAATATTGTTACTAGTATCTAAACTAGGTCAAACATGTATCTTCGATACTAATTTCTACCTGCTATAGATCCCGGACATTCTTTAGATGACATACATTGCTATGATACCAAAGTAAGAAGCTAAAGCTCTCGTGTTATGGAATCAGAAACAACGAAGGTACCAGAAACAGTCTGGGTGTTTTTGGGTCCGAGAATAATAATGCAGCAAAAGTTGTAAAAAAAGTTACAATAGCCGAGTGGTTGGGTGGTCGGAATTTCGAGTCGAGAGACCCGAGTAAGATCTCCAGGTGGCAGGCTCGTACGAATGGGTTTTTCAAAAACCTATGTACGAATTAAATCGTTGGCTTGGACATAAAGACGGCGACGGGCTCACCACCTGTCACGTTGTCCCAAAAATATCTTCAGTGGAAGGTGGGTCAAAGGGACTTAATTGTCTAGACTAGACCTCTGTCTACCCCTGTATTGGGAATTGCGTGAAGATATTTATAAATAGGGACGATAAATTCATTGCTCTGATCTCAAAGTAAGTTTTTTCAGTTGTTTTTATCACTGACCCGTCCGGGAATGAAACCCAAGACCTCCGAGCTCGCAAACCATGAAAGCCTGTGTGTATGTCCCACGTCCACTGACGTCTTTACCGTCGTTTGAATTGTTTTAGTTTTTTTATACCTTCACGCAAAGTCCAGAGAATCAAGGCTTGTCCATTTAACACATGATCCAAATAATTTCCATTGATGTTGAAAACTTTGAATATAATTTAGGCAAACGCTGTGTAGGATGATTCCCTACGCGATGGAGTGACGACTTGCAAAATGTTGCGGGAAGTCAATGGATACCCTTTTAAATACCCTTTACTTGTTCTGCAGTCATGATAGTCGAATGGTTGGAAAAAAATTTCACGCCGTTACCAATACTGGGGTAGACAGAGGTTCAGATATAAGTCCTTTTGACCCACCTTCGACTGATGGCATTTTTTGTGGACGTGGTTGTTGGGAAAACAAGTGCGCAGCCTGTCACCGTGTTTAAGTCCAAGCCAACGATATAATTCGTACATAAGTTTTTGAAAAACCCACTGCACCTGGGAATCGAACTCGGGTCTCTTGACTCGAAATTCCGACCACCCAACCACCTGGCTATCGTGACTCTTAGATTTACTATTTGATAAATTACTTATTGTAGTATCAAAACTAAATTTAATAAATTAATTAAATATCTTCACGCAATTCCACATACAGGGGTAGACAGAGATCTAGTCTAGACAATTAAGTCCCTTCGACCCACCTTCCACCGAAGATATTTTCTGGACAAGGTGAAAGGCGGTGAGCCCGTCGCCGTACAAGCCAACGATGAAATTCGTACATAAGTTTTAGAAAACCTCATTGGTACTGCCACCTGGGGATCGAACTCGGGTCTCTCGACTCGAAATTCCGACCACCCTACCACACGGCTGTCGTGACTAAATTTAATAATTTGTCAATTAAAACTATAAAATCATTTATTAAGTTTTTAAATTTATTTTCACTGCGAATAATAACCTCCATCCAAAAAGAATCGAACGGGCATAACTAACAAGTTTACTTATAGTTACACTATATAGATACACAATCAAAATTAGTACATAGGTTTAGCGTTTCACGTAAGGTATATTGACAAAGAAAAGCTATGTTTATATAGAAAATACTTACCGATAAATGCATGTGACAATTAAATCTGAGACATATTTATAATACATTATTCAATATTATTTTTTTAATTTATTGGACGACCATTGCCTTTGATTTTACATTATTAAATAGTCAAAAAGATATATGTGTACTAATAACTTTAGTCAAAAATGTCTGAAGGAATAAGAAATTGAAATGGAATATCATAACACTAAGTAGTCAACACAAACAATTAATAAATAGTCTACGTAGATAAACATCGGCTTTGCTTTATCTTTTGTCCATATTTCAAAAAACTATGTTAGCAAATATCTATAAATCTATAAAGATAAAGGAACAACATGTTCCATCGTTTCATATTGATTCATTTTTATCATTAAAAACAATGTTATTATGTAACTTAATGTAATATCAATTTGAATCAAATAAATGGTAGATTTTCGAGGAGAATTTCGAGTCAAGAGACTCGAGTTCGATCCCCAGGATCGTACCAATGGGTTTTCAAAACCTATGTACGAATTAAATCGTTGGCTTGGACATAAAGACGGCGACGGGCTCACCACCTGTCACGTTGTCCCAAAAATATCTTCAGTGGAAGGTGGGTCAAAGGGACTTAATTGTCTAGACTAGACCTCTGTCTACCCCTGTATTGGGAATTGCGTGAAGATATTTATAAATAGGGACGATAAATTCATTGCTCTGATCTCAAAGTAAGTTTTTTCAGTTGTTTTTATCACTGACCCGTCCGGGAATGAAACCCAAGACCTCCGAGCTCGCAAACCATGAAAGCCTGTGTGTATGTCCCACGTCCACTGACGTCTTTACCGTCGTTTGAATTGTTTTAGTTTTTTTATACCTTCACGCAAAGTCCAGAGAATCAAGGCTTGTCCATTTAACACATGATCCAAATAATTTCCATTGATGTTGAAAACTTTGAATATAATTTAGGCAAACGCTGTGTAGGATGATTCCCTACGCGATGGAGTGACGACTTGCAAAATGTTGCGGGAAGTCAATGGATACCCTTTTAAATACCCTTTACTTGTTCTGCAGTCATGATAGTCGAATGGTTGGAAAAAAATTTCACGCCGTTACCAATACTGGGGTAGACAGAGGTTCAGATATAAGTCCTTTTGACCCACCTTCGACTGATGGCATTTTTTGTGGACGTGGTTGTTGGGAAAACAAGTGCGCAGCCTGTCACCGTGTTTAAGTCCAAGCCAACGATATAATTCGTACATAAGTTTTTGAAAAACCCACTGCACCTGGGAATCGAACTCGGGTCTCTTGACTCGAAATTCCGACCACCCAACCACCTGGCTATCGTGACTCTTAGATTTACTATTTGATAAATTACTTATTGTAGTATCAAAACTAAATTTAATAAATTAATTAAATATCTTCACGCAATTCCACATACAGGGGTAGACAGAGATCTAGTCTAGACAATTAAGTCCCTTCGACCCACCTTCCACCGAAGATATTTTCTGGACAAGGTGAAAGGCGGTGAGCCCGTCGCCGTACAAGCCAACGATGAAATTCGTACATAAGTTTTAGAAAACCTCATTGGTACTGCCACCTGGGGATCGAACTCGGGTCTCTCGACTCGAAATTCCGACCACCCTACCACACGGCTGTCGTGACTAAATTTAATAATTTGTCAATTAAAACTATAAAATCATTTATTAAGTTTTTAAATTTATTTTCACTGCGAATAATAACCTCCATCCAAAAAGAATCGAACGGGCATAACTAACAAGTTTACTTATAGTTACACTATATAGATACACAATCAAAATTAGTACATAGGTTTAGCGTTTCACGTAAGGTATATTGACAAAGAAAAGCTATGTTTATATAGAAAATACTTACCGATAAATGCATGTGACAATTAAATCTGAGACATATTTATAATACATTATTCAATATTATTTTTTTAATTTATTGGACGACCATTGCCTTTGATTTTACATTATTAAATAGTCAAAAGATATATGTGTACTAATAACTTTAGTCAAAATGTCTGAAGGAATAAGAAATTGAAATGGAATATCATAACACTAAGTAGTCAACACAAACAATTAATAAATAGTCTACGTAGATAAACATCGGCTTTGCTTTATCTTTTGTCCATATTTCAAAAAACTATGTTAGCAAATATCTATAAATCTATAAAGATAAAGGAACAACATGTTCCATCGTTTCATATTGATTCATTTTTATCATTAAAAACAATGTTATTATGTAACTTAATGTAATATCAATTTGAATCAAATAAATGGTAGATTTTCGAGGAGAATTTCGAGTCAAGAGACTCGAGTTCGATCCCCAGGGATCGTACCAATGGGTTTTTCAATTACTTATGTACGAATTACATCGTTGGCTTGGACATAAAGACGGCGACGGGCTCACCACCTGTCACGTTGTCCCGAAAATATCTTCGGTGGAAGGTGGGTCAAAGGGACTTAATTGTCTAGACTTGACCTCTGTCTACCCCAGTATTGGGAATTGCGTGAAGATATTTATTTATTATTATTTCATTAATCCAATAAAGGCAGATGCGCTAGTTTCCATATCACATTCTCAGAGGTAAGTGAAACCCGGAAATAAATTATACGAAAGCCGTGACGGTAAGCTTTCCAGCGTAGATTTTCGCACATTTGTAATATGACTTGCAGCCCAGGATTCATATGGTTAGTGCTGTTATAATTTATTTAAATATATAACCTTCAAGTTTTCCAAATACTGTCTGGTAGTCAGGGGTCTAAGCAGCTTAGTACGAAGTTTATTTCATAATTGAAAAAGTGGTTAGTCTGAAAAATTATTTGTCAATGTTACTTAAAAAACAACATGATGATGGAACGTTCGAGAACAAACCTAATTTCGTAGGTGTAGTGTGAAGAAGGATCTTCATAATTCATGTGTATACATAACACATGAATTATGAAGATCCATATCCAGCTCGCGAATAGAACGCCGCTCTTCTTGTCGGGGCATCTATGGAGTTGGGCTCGGATCTGCGTATTTACATATTGGAAACAACTTGTTCGGGACTTTGTTTGCCAGGGAACCAAATTACAGTTTTTGGTTTGGGAGCAAGCACATTTAAATAAAAGTAAAAGAATAGTTATATTTATTTATTTATCTTCACGCACAATCCATGACGGGGTAGCCAGAGAGAACAGATCGCCAAGTGTCACGATCCCTACATACTTCTTTCGCTTCTTTCAGATTCATCATCTTCTTCATACATGCACGTCTAGGTATCCGAGTACTCTTGACCCTCCTCTCTTCGAGCAATTTGCTCACATGGTCTTCGAAAGTTAATCTCGGTCTACCTCGACACCTTTTAATATTAACTTTCGCGCTATATATTTTCTTCACCATTCGGTCTTCACTCATTCGCTCAACGTGCCCAAACCATCGAAGCACGCCCTTATCCATTTTGAGACAAGGTCATCTTTCAAACCTGCCATATTGCGAATCTCTTCGTTTCGCTTTCGTTCGGCCATGGTAAGGCCGCACATTTTACGAAGATCGCATCTCCACTGCATTCAACCTGCTTTTATGCTTCTTCTGGCATACCCAGGTTTCGCTGCCATATAACAAAGTCGGTACCAACACTGCGTTATGTATTGCAAGGCGTGCACTTTTCACAACGCCTTGCCTTTTGATTAACGCAGTCAGGGCACCATTGACTTTGTTCCGGCAGCGACACGCTCTGTCCACATCTAAATCACATCTTCTATCCCGGCTAAACGCACTCCCCAAGTATACAATTTCATTCACCTGTTCTAGACATTCCTGATTTACCCAAATTTCGCACTTCGTTCTTTCTTCGTCCCTTTCAAATACCAGAACCTTAGTTTTATTAGAATTCAAACGGAGACCATTAATTTCACATTCTTCTTTCATACACGTGACTAATGCCTGCAGTTCTGCCTCTGATGGTGCTATAAGCACTGCATCATCAGCATAAAGCAGACAATTTACTTTTATGTCACCCAATTTCACACCCAAACAGCTATCTTTCAGCTTCTGTAAACAGCTGTCGAGATACAGTATGAATAGCCAGGAAGACATGACACAACCCTGTTTTACGCCCGTTTGGACGCTAAACATGGGTGACAGGTCATGCCCTACCCGCACACAGGCTTTACAGTCACAGTAAAGTGACTGCACAGCCCTGGCAATCGACCATCCACACCATACCCCGGCAACAGTTCCCACATTTCTTCCTTACAACCTTATCAAATGCTTTCTCAAGATCCACAAAAGCACAGAAAATCTTCTGGTTAGCAGCCAGAAGCTTCTCCGTGATCATGCAGAGAGAAAACATTTGATCCGTGCATCCTCTTCCAGGTCTAAATCCGCATTGTGCCTCCCATAGAAATCTTTCCGATATATCTTGCATCCTACGTGTCAAAACCTTCGAGTAAACTTTACTTGCTAAACTGGTCAAGCTGATCGCCCGATAGCACCCGCAGTCATAATCTGAACCTTTACCTTTATATAAAGGCACAATGACCGCGGATCGCCAATCATCAGGAACAGCACAAATTGCACAGCAGATGAAAGCTGTCCCAGACGCGTGGCCCACCATACTTGACCATTTCAGCAGTAACTCTGTCTAGTCCCGCAGCCTTACCACATTTCAAACTTCTAATCGCACATTAAATCTCTTTCATACTGATGACCTCAGTGTCATCGAGGTCCGAGTCTGGCGTACCAATCACAGCGTCACCCCCGGATCCCTCACTAAGATCATCACACGCATACATCTCTCTGTAAAATTCGCTCCATCGCTGCATGACGTCCGATTTTTCTGAGAGGACGTCATTGGTTACCGAAAGCACTTTATTCATTCTTAAGGCTGTCGCACCACTCCGGGTCCTTCCAACCTCTTTCCAGAAGAGTTTGGAGTTCTCCTTGAAGTTGTGCGACAACCTTTCGTCCGCTTCCATTCTACTCCTTTCACGCACTTCCTCAATCAATGCTTTCGTGTGAACTTTCTGGAGCTTATATCTTTCTTTCCTCTTCTCTCTCATATCCTTATCATTACTAGAGGCCAAGTAGTCTAACCATGCTTTCTTCTTCTTATTTACAGCTTCTTTCACTTCGTCATTCCACCATGCATCGCCCTTTTTACTACTACCTCTTTTCACAGTTCCACACACGTCTTCCGCTGCACTAACCATTCCATCTCTAAGGCTCTGCCATATTTCGTCCACACATTCTTTCCTTACACCAATGCTGTCCAGCTTTTCGGCTACCCTTGCTTGATATTTATTCCTAGTGTCCGCTTCCTGAAGCTTCCAGCTTCGGATGCTACCGACCGACTGTGGTTCTGGTATCGCCGTTCGGTGGCGCCAACCCGCGAACAGACCCCTAAATCTAGTAATCACTAGGTAGTGATCCGTTCCTAGGTCAGCACCTCGGAACACCCGCGTATCCATCACCTATTTTCGCAGTCGGTCATCCACCAGGAATAAATCGATCATACTTCTCTCATTCTCTCTTGTTCTAGTATACATATGGATTTTCTTGTGACTAAACATAGTGTTTGTCACAAGAAGACCCTTTTCCTTTCATACAGCCAGTATAAGCTTGCCAGCATCGTTAACCCTTTTATCGCCAACATTCCAAGCACCGACTCGTACCCTGGCCGAGCGGTACCAACCCATCCATTCAAATCACCACATACAACAATTCTTTCGTTTCCTCTAACCAAGTCTAGAACTTCTCTTACATTCTCCCAAAACTCCTCCAGCTCAGCTCTGGACGACAGAAGCCACCGGCGCATAAACAGCCAAAAGGAATAACTTCGTCAGTCCCAATTTAAAACGAACCAGAAGTCTCGAGTTCACAACCTTATATTCAGTCATAACATCGACCAACCGAGACGACAGCAGCACCCCCACTCCCCGGCAGGTGCTCTCGCTCTCCGGGACTCCGGACCATAGAGCTAACGCCCCGCCAGGGAGCTCTTCAGTACCACTGCCCTTCCGCTTGGTCTCCGACAAACACACGACATCTAATTCTCTTTCTTTCATTATTTCAATCAACTCATTCGTCTTATCTCTCATGCCTCCTCTAACATTCCACGTGCCAACTCTGCACTCCGTCCTCCACCTTCCGCCGTGTAGGGCTGTGCGTGACCGGTGGCGGTCCCCATCGCCGCTTTGCGCGCTGCATTTCACAAAGGCAGATGCACTAGTTTCCATTTCACATTCTCAGAGGTAAGTGAAACCTGGAAAAAAATTATACGAAAGCCGTGTCGGTAAGCTTTCCAGCGTAGATTTTCGCACATTTATCATATTACTTGCAGCCCAGGATTCATATGGTTAGTGCTGTTATAATTTATTTACATATATAACCTTCAAGTTTTCCAAATACTGTCTGGTAGTCAGGGGTCTAAGCAGCTTAGTACGAAGTTCATTTCATAATTGAAAAAGTGGTGAGTCAGAAAAATTATTTGTCAATGTTACTTAAAAAACAACATGATGATGGAACGTTCGAGAACAAACCTAATTTCGTAGGTGTAGTGTGAAGAAAGAAGAAGAAAAAGAAGAATCTTCATAATTCATGTGTATACATAACACAAAATTATGAAGATCCATATCAACTCATGAATAGAACGCCGCTCTTCTTGTCGGGGCATCTGTGGAGTTAGGCTCGGATCTGCGTATTTACATATTGGAAACAACTTGTTCGGGACTTTGTTTGCCAGGAACCAAATTACAGTTTTTGGTTTGGGAGCAAGCACATTTAAATAAAAGTAAAAGAATAGTAATAAAGTAAAAGAATATTTTAACATATTTACAAAAAATTGTGTATGTGATGCTATCAAATTAATTAATATATACAACCCGGAACAAGTCTCGCTCGTAGGTAGTAAAGAAAAAGGCCGACTGACGTCACGTTTCTTTAGCGGAAGCTCTAACATAAACAGCAAAGAAACGACTCAAAGGAACTAAAAATAAATAGCACGACAGTTCGGTAAAATGTTACGTTACGGCCACAAAAGATGCTAAGGAGGAGTAATTTGGACCGTGATGAAAGTTTCAGACTTATTAGCCTTAAGTCTCCAACTTAAATAACTTATTACACAGACGACTGCAGAAAATAAAGCTAAATAGGAAAATGACGACGGTAGCTTCGTTGGTTATGATCCTGCCTCTGAAGCTAAGGGTTAAAGTAGCTTCAGTAAAAGTATAAATCTTTTTAATAATTTTTAAAGTTTTTGAAGAAACTCATTGGCACGAGCCTTCATTTTGGGGATCAAATGTGGGTCTTTTAATTTTAATACCGTACCAATAGTGTTTAAAACTTATGTATGATTTTTATAGCTTGGACGTGAAAGAACGAGCTCGCCACGTGTAGGGTTGTCCCAAAATATGCTGCGGTAGAATGTATGTCGAAAGCAGTAATTAGGGGGTCTTACCCCTGGTAATCCCTGTATAATAAAATGCGGCAAGATAATATGCAACAAGTAAGTGACATCAAATATTACGTTTTTATGTGGAGCTGCAACAAACAAAACGGTAATTTTCCATAAATTGGCGAACTAAACTAAAAGGAGGGAGCTTTTGAAATATTACGCTGGAGCTGCAACGCGTTGAAAAGGCCTCGTATGTTAAAATGAACAGGCGTAATTTACCAGGACACTGCTGGCGTTATGTTACACCGATACGTAACATAATATTTAATTTCATTAAATACATAGACCGATAGGGACACAAGTACTTCGCATATATTGTTCCGATCCAAAAGAAGCTATAGCATTTGCGTTATAAAATCGAAGTTACCACAAACACCAAGACCTGAGACAATGTAGAAAAAGTGGTTTTCTACTTTGACCCGGCCCGCACTCGAACCCGGGACCTCATCGCCGGTGTCACCTTGAAAACCAGTGTGTGTACAACTCGCCCACGGAAGTAACATTAATGATTAAATGAGTAAATGATTCTCACTATAGCTGAGACCTCTCACACTCCATAGACACTTCCTTCATCTCTCCCAGTCTCTCATTTTTGACATTATTGATCATGTTGCTTTGTGTTATTCTTAATGAGAATATCCTAGACAAGCTAAATTACTATTTGGCGTTAAAATGGGTAAGTGTATGGTACTGAACCGACTTCTAGGCAAATGCAAGTGTTTATCTAAGTAAATACATATAATAATGTTGTATTGTGTTACCATACATAGCCTAGTATTGTATACCGTTCGCTTGGACACTAAGTGATAGGCTCACCGACTGTGCCGTTGACCCAAGTACGCTTCGGTGAAAAGTGTTTACCCCAATATGGGAAATTGCGTGAAGATAAAAAAGTGACGAATTATTCTCAATATAACACTGCTTTGTCACAGCAAACCCCCTTAATCACACATTCAAGTCCAGGCAGCGCAGGTAAATCCGGAGCCGCGCAGAAGTTTCAGCTTGTTGGAAATTTTATCAGCGGTATAGAAATTTAATTATCATATTTCACTTATATATTATGAAACGGACTAAAATATAGAAATATAGTGGTTTCATATCTAACCTGGGACCAAAGAGCTGCTACAATGCAAATCGGCGTACAACACTCGTCCACAGAGGTCGACTGTCTATCCCAGTATTGTGAAAATGAGTGAAGATATTCAATACAAATAAAGTAAAAACTGCAATATCGTGTTACTGATATTCAAATAACAAATTTTGAATGAAAAAAAAAACGGTAGTAGATTAAAAATCAGGATCGATGGATATAATGTATGTTACTTATATCGATAAATAAATGATTACATGGTAAGTCACGATAGCCGAGTGGTTGGCTGCTCGAAATTTGAGTCAAGAGACCCGAGTTCGATCCCCAGGTGGCCGGCTCGTACTAAGGGGTTTTACAAAAAATTATGTTCGAATTATATCGTTGGCTTGGTCATAAAGACGGCGACATGCTCACCACCTGTCTCGTTGTCCCGAAAATGTCTTCGGTGGAAGATGGGTCAAGGGGATTTAATTGTCTAGACTAGACCTCTGTCTACCCCTGTATTGGGAATTAGGTTTGGGTTTAAAGAACTTTATTCTCATAAGAACATTGTGTCGTTCACTTAAATAAGATTACAATATGAAAAAAAAATTCTTATTCTAGATTAGGAGCATGCAAACAAAATTACTTATAATATAGTACCATTGTAAGATTATTTTTTTACAGAGAGTGCTTATGTTTTATAGAATTAAATTACATATTAAAAAATCATTTTTTCTTCATTTGTTGTAATAAAACTTGAGTTTATTTTTAGACAAATTTATATTTGTGTATTGCTTAATTTCGTCAGGTAGCTTATTGTATAATTGTACTCCTTCGTTTGAAGGAACTTGTTTTTATTTCTAAAAATACAATTTTAGAAATAAAAACAAGTTGTATTACTTATGCCTTGTTTATTGGCATAGGCGCCATCTATTATCCCTTTTCCAAGTGACAATTTGATAATCCGGAATTTTCAGTTGGAAATTATCAATACGATAACGCGAACTTAATTTTTATTGTGCAATTTTATTGATTTTTAAAGCATATTGATGCTGAACTTTTATGTTATTAAGTCGTCGCCACGGATCGGCGAAGGCGAAGGCGGGTTCGAATCCTGCCCGTGTCAGTTGAAATATAAACTTTTTTCTCTTTAATTTAATAACATAAAAGTTCAGCATAAATATGGTTTAAAATCAATAAAAATTACATAATATATTTGTTTTATATTGTGTAATTTAGTTTTCTTGTATAGTAGTTCAGTAGCAGTAAAATGCTTGTAATGGTATAGTTGTTTAATTGTTTTGTTTTGTTGGTTTAGGTTGGTTTTAGCAGTTGATCCCCAAACCTCAATTAAATAATTTGAATGAGGCTTAACCAGAGAATTATATACAGTACTTCTTACTCTAAAAGCATTTTTGGAGCGTTCTTTATAGTCTTATAGACCATATTTTATCGATTTTAAAGCATGTCGGCGTAGGGTAGGTCACATGAGGCAACTCGTTGTTAGATCCGTCTTGAGCCATATCAGAAAGCTGATCTAAATGGGTGGAAACGCAGTAAATCCGATACAGGAAGATGACCGTTCACACTGCCGTCCGTTTCGTAACTGAAGCCTCGAGAATATTCTGAAGACACTTTATATCAGAAGCCAAATGACATTGACAACACATAGTAGTCAAATCCGCTCTGTCACTTCCTGTGTCGACCCCATTCAAGCGCACTACTTGCACTGTTTCCGAAGACTTTTAATAGATGGCGTTGTAACCAAAATTGTTGCCTTATCTTGGTTCTGCGACAAACATATAACATATGCACTTTTGTTACGAAATTAAAGTAATAATTTTCTTTGTCACTGTTTCGAATCCCTCCCGTGTCATATAAAAAAAAAAAACGATTTAATTTATTAACAACAAGTTCAACATAACTTACGTGCTTTAAAAAAAAAGGCGTTGGCATTATCTTATTAATGTTTCGTGGATGTAAAGTCACGAACATTAAGCTGGAATTTGTAATACATTCCGGTCGATGTCGCCAGTGCCTAAACAATCATAAAAAAGAAGGAGATTGAAAATTTCAACTGGTGCGTGTAGGAAACGGTGGCTCAGAGGTACGAGAGTTACTAGGGTACGGCAAAGATTTACGGAAGAGTACGAGTTCGAATCCCGCGCGTGTCTGTTGAAATATTTCTTTCCTCTTTAATTTAATAATCTTTAGCTACATTAAAGTATAGCTTTACGCTGGTCCCTAATATTCATCTTAATTGAATTTACAAACCCCTTTCAAAATTAGGCTATTCAATTAAAAGCCAGCTATATATCGTATTAAACGTGGCTTTATCCAGGATTTCATTGAGTATTCTTCAATCTTCACTATACAATCTATTTAGAAATATTTTACGACCGACTGAATTGATTATAAACCTTTTTAATCTGTTAGCGACTTAATTAACAGGGCTGGTTGAAAAAAATCAAGTATCCACAAAAGGATTTCTATAAAGCTCCTAACGAGCTAACCGTGCGTAGACAATTCAAAACTCTATAGAATTTAAACCCGCTTCAGGATAATGGGAGAGGAATCTGTTTCTATTGTGCAGCGACGCAGAGAATACAGGGAATATTATTAAAGAGGCTTTTAAACAAGAAATCTGAATAAAAAGCACTTAACTATTACAAAAAGTTAATGGAATTAATTAAAATCTATTTACAACATAAAAAATACGTATGGCCATAGGGACAACATCACATACATTGCTCTGATCCTAAAGTAAGTTGCTTTAGCACTTGTGTTACGAAATCAGAAACAAAAAAGTTACCACAATCACGCAGACCCGAAAAAATGTAGAAAAGTTCTCTCGACCCACCTTTCACCGAAGACATTTTTTTGGGACAACACAGATGGTGTACCTTTCACTGTGTTTAGTACCAAGCCAAAAACATAAATAGCACATAAGTTTTGAAAAGAAGAGCTTAAATGGATCGAACTCGGGTCTCTTGACTCAATTCCGATTACCCAACCACTTACACGTTCGAGACTAACTTTTACATTTATATTTTTATCATATTTTGTGTAAATGCCGAAAGTGTGTTTATTTTATAAATAATATATATACAATAAATAAAATTTAACATATTTAATAAATCGGATTTATACTTTTTTGTATGTAATTAATGTGCAACACTCATACACTAACTATAAATTTAAACAAAATGATATCGACGAGGATGGGATTCGAACCCACGCGTGCAGAGCACATTGGATTAGCAGTCCAACGCCTTAACCACTCGGCCACCTCGTCTTTTTGACGGATCTTATATTTATGGATATCTTAGTCTATGTCTAAACTATTATTATTATTTTTTGTAACCATCTCAAAAAACACTGTACCATTATTCTGCTGACCGGTGATGCCAGTAGCGTTTAAGGTGCAAGGTGTCTGGCTGGATGGCCAATCCGCTTGCCAAGCGTGGCAATTACGACAAACCCGCCCGTATGGGAGAGGAGTTATGATGATATGATGATTGCAGAAACCACACCGTTGTTACTCGAAAGCCTTTCGTCACATAAATGTGTACCTATATAAAAATATTTACCCTTATTTATTTTATTACCCTAGTGTTATGAAACCGAGTTTATTTTGTATATGTCGACCTCCGCGGACAAGTCTCTTTGACGCCAGTTATGGTGTCGCCAGCTCTGGGGTCCCGGGTTCGATTCCATTTCGGGTCATTGTGGAAAACCATTTTTTCTATATTGTCGCTATATTATTTCTATATTGTATGTAGTGCGGACTACACTGTATCTGAATCCATAACAAGTTCTTTAACTCACTTTGGGATCAGAACAAATGTACGTGATACTGTCATAGGGATAGCATGTAGGTATGTATTTATTTAAAATTTATTAAATGGACAAATTACTTGCAAATGTATGAAGTTATTTTACATTCTTTATAGACCATAAAAGTCGTATATATGATATGCTTATAACTATGGGTTTTTTCAAAAACCTATATACTTATAGGATTTACATGATTGGTTTTTACATAAAGACGGCGACAGGCTCACTACCTGCAACGTTGTCCCAAAAAATGTCTTCGTTGTAAGGTGGATTGAAATGATTTAATTGTCTAGACCTGTTTATACCCCGGTAGTAGGAAAGATGTGAAAATTATTTTTAATTTATTTAAAGTGGACGTAACGTGTAAAGAAACGAATGCCTCTACACAAAGTTTTTGCTAGGGCTATCCTATTTAGCAAATACACGGGGAAATTAGCTTAGTTTTAGACTGAGATTGATTGGGGTTGCGAGAACATAAAAGGAGATTTTGTCTGTCAATGTGAACAACATGGGATTCGAGTAACATTATAATCCGTGCTTGTATTAAACTTTCCTTCAATGTTTAAATATAACCTTGTATGCTGTAGAAAAAAGCTGAAGTTTACATTCGATAAATATTAGGATTACACATGGCCTAGCTGTTTTTATAACAAATAAAAAAAACATTTTTGTGATGAAAACTTGTTAAGGCGATTTATATCTTCACGCATTTCCCAATACATGGGTAGCTGTAAGTCTAAATGATTTAGTCCTTCCGACCCAAATTTCACGCTTTCTTGTTAAAGGATAACTTGACAGGTGAGCCTGACGGCATCTTAATGTCTATGTCAACGATATCAATAGTCAAAACCAGCGACCTAAATCTTACATAAGTTTTGAAAAAAAAAAAAACCCATTGGTATGAGCCTATCTGGGGATCGAACTCGAGTCCCCGATCGCCCAACCACTTGACTATCGTGACTACTGAATATTAATTAAATTACGTAAGAATTTCAAATATTCGCTTATGGTTTCCGAAATTATTTAATAACAAAATATACTTTCAAACAAGTCCAATAAGTCACGATAGCCGAGTTGTTGGGTGGCAGTACCAATGAGTTTTTTAAAAACTTATGTACGAATTTCATCGTTGGCTTGGACATAAAGACGGCGACGGGCTCACCACATGTCACGTTGTCCCGAAAATATCTTTGGTGGAAGGTGGGTCAAAGGGACTTAATTGTCTAGACTTGACGTCTGTCTACCCCTGTATTGGGAATTGCGTGAAGATATTTTATATATTTTTTTTATTTTTTATTTCCAAACACAAAAGCGAACTTCTTGTCAAAGCGTCACAAAATACAATTTTGGGAATCGAAAGTATTTGCGGAGCCCGGGACCGCAGCCGCTCCTCTGTCAACTGCAGGCTGCGGCAAAAAAGTTTACGGCGAAGGTAAGTCAAATATTGGTACAAACTTTGTCAGGCTGTTTGTTAAGGTTGGAAGAGCTGAGGCTGTGTCACTCGTGTGAAATTTAAAAATCCCAGTAATTCTTTAGTACGCAGTGAAAAAGACGGGGTAGGCTCACCACTTCGGTGAAAAGTGAAGAAAGTACTTAATTGTCTAGGCTTCTGGCTACCTCTGTATTTACCCACCTTTCACCGAAGATAACATTTGGGACAACGTGACAGGTGATGAGCTCGTCGCGATTTTTATTAATCGGGAAAATATATTCGTAGCAATGTAAAGTTCAGCATATCAGACTGGTTTGGGTTAATCTCTTCTGCTTATACCACATCAAAGGTAGCCGACCGTACTTTTGTTAAGATACTCTAAGCAAAAGTTAAAGATGCGTTAATATGTGGAAATATGTTTGTCGACGATTACAAACTGTGGGCAGTATTCCTTACCATGGATTTGAATCTAGAACCGGAATATCAGAGATTTTTACGGAAACTTTTTACGTCACAGTTCATTACTTCTGAAATTAAAAATATTCTAAATTAAAATAAATTATTTTAAATTCCCGGCACAGAGCTCGTCGGAGGTCTTCCATACCAAACAGCTGTTTTCTTATTGTTGTCGTTATTTAAAATGTTCTAAACTCAAATAAATTATTTTAAATTCCATCAGAGAGCAAACACGTCGTAGATCTCACCGCGACGTGCCGGCTGGGTTTATTGGGAATTCCTCCGAAGCGACGTTAATCAATCAGTGTCTGGCAACGATTCAGCATTCTCACAATCTTTATCTAGAAATATTATGTGTTAGAATACTTCATAAAAAATATCTTCACACTATTACTAATAGTGGGATATACAGAGGTCTAGACAATTAAGTCCTTTCCACCAACCTTTTCACCACCTGACAGGTGATAAGCCCGACGTCGTCTTAATGTCCAAGGCATCGATACAAGGCATCGATATTTTTTTGAAAAATACATTGGTACGAGCATGCCATCTGGGAACCGAACTCGGGTCTCTTGACTCGAATCCCGATCACCTAACTACTTGATTATCGTGACCACAACTACTTTACAAGACTTCATAAAGATTCTGTTGTAATTCCGATGAAGCTTGGGTACCTATGTCCTTTTATGCTGAACTTTCACAAGTCGTTAAGCAAGTATATATAAAATCGATTTGTTACAATACTAATAAAAGCTGAGCAAAAAAGCTTTAGCACCCATTGCACTTTATTAATGCGGGCTATACGCCTAAAAGACTATCGGGCGAGAAGATCCTCCATTTTGATTATACGGCTCATTTATAAACCGATCACGAACTATGTAAGGAAAAGAGGCTTTTGAGATACATTGATAGGTTTCACTAATGTTGTACTACACTTAAATGAAATGATTATTTGTCGATTTATATATTAATACCTGCGTACTATGATACTGTAAAACGTAAATTACTGTTACAGATAATTAGTTGACTTCTCAAGAAATAAACTGAAATTAAACAAAATCTGATACAGACCGGTTTGATGACAACATTCTAATTGGCATCGATATCTCTTTTACATCTAAAATTGGTCCGTAAAGTGTAATTGTAACGAATTAACATTGAAGGCTTTTACATTTTTTATTTCTCCACGGATTTACATAGTAAGTGAGTGTATACAATGGTACATACAAATGAGCTCCTACGTTCACCGAAGTCTGTTTGGAACAATGAGGCAAGTGGTGAATCGGTCGCTATCTTTATATCCAAGCAAACGGTATCAATAGTACAAAAGTTTTGAAAGGAAGGTTATTGGAATCGAACTCGGACCTCTAGACTTGAATTCCGATCGTTCAAACACTCGCTTATCCTGAACTGTGTAATACAGAAGTCTTTGGTATGTGAATGCGCATCATTTATACGATTCATAAGACTTCTGTATTCGAAAGTTATAAAAGTTTCCATTGGCAATGTTTCTTACAGGCCCGTTCTAAAAACTTTCACTGCTACCTAGGTATTACTGGGATACCAACGAGATCTTCCAAATAGAAACATGTATTAAATACTACCGTCACCACTACGTTTATTATCATTCAACGTACATAATAATATTCAATTAGTATATAAATAAATAATACAATGTAGTTTATATGTACACCTTGAGCTAGAATTGCGTTCTCATTATTGCTAACTTTAAATATACCTCTTTATACCCGGTTTGTTCAGCAAAAGTCACATAAAGCAAAATGACCTCCGATTGTAGTATTAAGGTCTTAGAAATTATTACAAGTACTTCTGTAATACATGAGAATTATCTATCTAGTTTAAATAAATAAGTATAATTTATAAATAAATAAGTACTAATAAATAAATAATAGATATTCTGTCCGGTATTCGTGTTTGTGGTTTTATTTTGGAAAAGAAAAAGGAAACTTACGTGTTATCAAATATACCTGGATGAACTGAGGATGTATAAATAAATACAGATATAGATAAGTACATAAAAGTGACAAAATCACATACATTGCTCTAATCCTAAAGTAAATAGCTAAAGCGCTTGCATGTCGGATTGTGTAATTTAATTTTTAATAACAACTTCATAATCATCCATAACTCGTACAAACATTCATATTCATCACATAAAATGTTAGCCTCAGGCGGGATTCGACTCCGCAACGTTAGCTTCGAAGGCAAGGTCACTACTTACTCTCATCCGCTTGTTTCGACCTTATCGTCGGATATCCCTAAATAATTCAAAGATTTCCGGTAAAAATATCGTTTATTTGTAATAATAGAAACAATTTAAGTTGTACCGGTCCGAAAAGCAAACCTGGGTGACCTAACTATCTAAAACAGCTAAAAGACATACTAAAAATATGTTGTACGCTAGTTCACTCATATTAATTATGTAAACATTGTTTACTACGAATTCTTTTATTGGAATACGTTTAAAAATATTTCATATTAAAATACTTAAAGCTGCGAGCTTTAGTTCTCCTAGTGAAACGTTTTATAAATGTACGTAATTAGCCGCAGCCGAGTGGTTAGGTGGTCTTAATTTCGAGTCAAGAGACCCGAGTTCGGTCCCTGGATGACAGGCCAATGGGTTGTTTAAAAACTTATGTACGAATTATATCGTTGGCTTGGACATAAAGACGGCGACGGGCTCACTACCTGTCACTGACTTACCTGTTAGGGATTTTGCGTGAAGATAAGTAATAATATAGCACTGCGCACGAGTGTGCGAAGTAAGTACTAAACCTGTAAAATCAGTGCAGGACCTAGAACACTTAAATAATCGCTCCCAAGCTATTTCTACCTTAATTTCGTATTCTCATATCCAGTTTTTCCTTTCTTGAGATTAACGTCATTATTAAACGGTCGTAGATTAAAAATAAATAATTGTCTTCACGCAATTCCCAATACAGGGGTAGACAGCGGTCTAGTCTAGGCAATTAAGTTCCTTCGACCCACCTTCCACCGAAGATATTTTTGGAACAACGTGACAGGTGGCAACACATCTGCTATGCCTCTGGTATTACTGGTATTACAAGCTGTTAAAATTTTATATAACATAAGTTTTCGACAATGTAAAGAGGGTTTGTTCTCGTGATATGGAAATTTATTGCCGAAATATCCGAACCCGAGCCGTAGTGATAAACGCCTGTCGACGAGCCCAACTCTGAAACTTAATACGTGGCAGATATTAGATACTTATTAACGTAATATTATGTAATGTGATATCGGCATAAGAGTATACCACCCCCTTTTTTCCCATGGGTGTCGTAAAAGGTGACTAAGGGAAAATCCATAAAAGCTATAAAATTGCCACTGTACAGCGGAAGTGAAGGGTTCGAAACACGCCCGTGTCTGTTGATTATTGAAATTTCCTCGTAATAAAAAAATCATTTCTTTCGACCCACCTATCAGCGAAGCCTATTTGGGCACCAGACCACCCTACCTTCATTAAATATACATCAGACACCAGCCTTTCACAATGACTTTAAAATTTTTAAATTAATTACTTTATTTTACTATTAAGATCTTTTAGTGAGTCCGAATCAATTATAATAAATACATAGAAAGGAACAGTATCACATACATTGCTCTGATCTCAAAGGAAGCAGCTTAAGTATTTGTGTTATGGAACCAGATACAATGAAGGTGAATGAACCACACCACATGGTACAACATGGTTTTTATTATTATAATTCAATTATAGGTTGTTTAAAGATCTTACAAACGTCAAAATCTATACCGATTTGCAATAACAGTACCGACCTTGTCGGAAACAAACCAACAAGATGTTATCTTATAATCTACACAATAGTTATAATTAGGAAGATTATGTTGAAGCCTATGTTGATAAATTGACACTTAGTATAATTAGGATATATGCAACAAATACTTAGTTAATATACTCGCCTGAAACTGAATTAATGGACTCGTCTGAGTCAAATTAATGCCCAGTAAGTGGTGTCAATTGCAGTGTATGGGCAGTGGTGGTCGTGCATTCAGTAGAGTTGGTGCACGCATCTGAGGCAGGGAGGATGGTACTCTTGTTCTGCTCGGTCTAGGTACCATATGCCTTACAGTTATGCGAAATTGTGCGACATAATTTTATAATATAGTCACGATAGCCTAGTGGTTGGGTAATGAGAATTCCAGTTAAGAGACAAGAGTAAGTCCCTGTAGAAATAAGTGAATGTGTTTAAAAGCATATCTTTAGAACAATGTCTATAGCGTACAATAGAAGTGGTAAAATTTTAAAATAAGTTTTCTACAGTAAAGAGGGTTTGATCTCGTAATATGGAAATTTATTGCCGGAATATCCGAACCCGTGCCGTAGTGATAAATGGCTGTCTACGAGCCCAACTCTGAAACTTAATACGTGGCAGATATTAGATACTTATGATCGTAATATTATGTTATGTGATATCGGCATAAGAGTATAACACCCCCTTTCTTCCCGAGGGTTTCGTAAGAGGTGACTAAGGAAAAAGCTATAAATATGCAATAGGCTACCGATAGATGGCGGGATCTCGAAAATTACTTGACCATTATTCTGCAGACCGGATACGGTCAGCAGCGCCTGAGGTGCGAGTGGTCTAGTATTTCTTTCGGCAATCCGCTCGCCAAGAGTGGTGATTCCGGCAAAACCTCCCTATATCCTCCTATACATATAGTCTAAAACATTTATACATAAGACTTGGTCGTTTAAAGTATTAAGATTTGAAGGAAACTTAAATACGTTTAGTCAGGAATACGTTTTGTCAGAGGGCGGTGACAGCTGTTTTGTTGATAGCTGTGTTGTTTTGTCCCAGTAAAATAATATCGGTGTATTTAGGGCTTAAAATAGTATGCAAGTGTATGTGTTTTGAATTACGAATAAAGTGAACACAAGTGTTAATGCGTATATTACGAATTTGTTCAGTTTTTTAAGGCTGATAAACATACTGTGTGTGTGCATACCCGCAGATGACTTTTTGTTAGATTATTACCGCCATCTAGTGGTCAATAGCTTCATTCCTTATCAAATCAAAATGGCTAATAAATGCAATCAGTGTGGAAAATTCTTGTCAACGACAGATGTCGCTAAGTGCTCTAAATGCACTTTGATGTTTCATCGCAATACGTGTGCAGTCAATACAAATAATGATTCTCGAAAACAACCCAAGTGGCTATGTCGTGGATGTAAAAATAAAGTCCGTCCATTTTTCAGAGCACAATGAGAGCAATTTAAGTGACTGTCCAACCACAAACACTCCAGAATTACAAAACGAAATGTACTTAGATGCAAATACCGAAGGTGAAAGTCCGATTACTGGGAACCTATCTTTAAGAGAAGAGATAAGGCTCCTCAGAGTCGAATTAGTAACTGTATCACGCGAAATGTCTTCTTTCAGACAAGAGTTGGCTCGCTTAAACTCTGTCATGACTGATTTAGCAACAGAGTCAACAGTGTAGAACAAAGAATGTCTTTATTGGAGGAGACAGTTAGCGTTAAGATCTGTACAGAGAGTAATAAAAACCTTGTGGAAACTGTTACCAAACTACAAATGGAGATTAATGACTGCGAGCAGAATTCTCTTCTCAATGATATTGAGATAACCGGTCTTCAGAGTTAAGTGGTGAGAATGTGGAGCACATTGCATGCTTGGTAGCAAAGAAGATAGGCATCTCTCTTGAGCCTAGAGATATCGTCAGTGCTGCACGAATTGGTCCGCGTAGAAGTTTACCAGAAAACAATGATCAACAGTATCATCGTCCACTTAGTGTGCGATTGACGCGGCGTGTCCTGCGAGATGAAATCTTGCGTGCAGCTCAGTACGTCGTAATATAGATACAACAGGAATAACCGACGGAAAAGTACAACGTATATACGTAAATGAACATCTCACACGCACCAATCGTCAGCTTTTTATAAAGCCCGAGAGAAGGGACGTCTCCATGGGTGGCGATATGTATGGACTAGGGGAGGGCGTATATTAGTTCGTAAAGAACCAGGAACTGAAGTATTGCGAGTTCACTCTGATCAAGATATAAATATATTTTTTGCCAGCAGTACAATTGGTTCGACAAATGTGTAACGTTATCTTTATATTTATTTTTTCTACACATGTATTGCATTATGTATGAGAGTACTAGTAAAAGCAAACAACCATTTTCAGAGGTGCAATGTTCGTTTATATATGGTCTACGAAGTTCCTATATTTATATATTTTATTATGTTTATTTTTTTGGTCTTTCATATTATAATGTAAATAAAATAAAAATTAACTACATGTATATAAAACACATTTATATATTTTTACCTAGATTTAATAATGGTTCAGCAAAATTTCTTAAAGTTTGGTTTTTTGAATCCTGGGTCACTTGGGAGTAATCACGATGAATTTGCGGTAGTTATGGATGACCATAGTGTTGATGTGATGGCCCTTAACGAAACCTGGCTCCGGGAGGAAGGCCGGGCACCCATCCTTAATGGCTATCAGTTACGACATATCCCTCGCCCTCCGGAAGTTCGCTCGCGCGGTGGAGGTGTGGGCTTCTATGTCAAACGCAGTCTCTCTGTGCGTGTTATCCCCAATCCAATGGTGCCACAAGTAGAACAAATGTGGCTGAGTATCAAAATCTGTAGCAAAACGATCATTGTCGGAACCGCCTACCGGCCACCTTGGCTATGTGTTGAAAGATTTATCGATGCGCTTACTGAGACTATTAGCTCCTTTTCATCATGTGATACAATTTTGCTTTTCGGTGATTTCAACATAAATTATTTGGATATAAATAATACTAATTTTAAAATACTCAATGAATTCTTGTTAATAAATAATTTAAAACAATATGTTAACCAACCCACACATTTTATAGGCCAGAGCGAAACACTACTCGATCTCGTTTGCTCCAGCGTTGACGTGTATCATATAACTGTTGACCATATACCTGAACTTAGCCATCACTCGTTTATAACATGTAAATTAAGCTTATTGGCAAACAAATGCCCACCAAAATACATAATCTACAGGCTAATTAAAATATTGATCCAGAGACTTTTAAGCAAGTTTTGAGTACTATTAATTGGAATAATATTATTAACATTTCGGATGTAACCACAATGGTAGATGAATTCAACTACAATATATTATCCGTTTTTGATTTTTTGGCACCATTAAAAAGGTATATATAAAGAGCACCATTTTCCGTGGATTACACATAACGTAAAATTAATGATAAAACTCGAAATAAAGCTCATTATAGAGCTCGTTCAACAAAAAATATTGCACATATCAATTATTACACAGAATTAAAAAAAATGGTTACTAATGCAATTTATAATGAAAAAAGTGCTTACTTTAATACTTATGTAAATAATAATATAAATAATTCTAAAGCGTTATGGAATAATTTAAAACGACAAATTAATTTTAAAAATGAGAACAAAGTATCTATACCGCAAAACTTATGCTATGCAAAAGAAATAAATAATCATTTTTTAAATGTCCCAGGGCGAACATTAGTCAACTTATCAACTATATTTCTTTATGAATCAACAGAATTTTGCTGCAATAAATTTAACCTTGCTGAAGTAAGTGAAGACAACGTTTTAAAGATTTTACGCTCCCTGAAGTCAATGCTATTGGTATGGATGGCGTATCCTAGAATGTTACTATCCACACTTCCTGATAGCTTGCATGCGATTACAAAGATTGTTAATATGTCAATTAAGTCTCAAACATATCCATCACAGTGGAAAACAGCCTTAGTGAAACCAATTCCTAAAAGGACAATGTAAATAGCTTTAAGGATTTGCGACCTATTAGTATTCTGCCTTGTTTATCCAAAGTCGTGGAACGGATTGTTTGTAATCAGTTTATTGAATATTTAGAAAGTAATAACATTCTTCCGAGCGTACAATCCGGGTTTCGCAAACACCACAGTACTACTACGGCCTTAGCAGATGTGGTTGACAACATTTTGAGTGCTCAAGATAAAGGCAAAGTAACAGCTCTCGTTTTTCTGGACTACTCTCGGGCCTTTGATACAATAAATAGATCATTACTTCTGTCAAAATTAAAATATTACGGGTTCAGCGTTGAAGCACTCAAGTGGTTTCAGAGTTATTTAAATGATCGCAAGAAAATTGTGGAAGTAACACATGAAAATGGCACTAAAACAATTTCAGGATGTTCTTTGGTGCCAAGAGGAGTTCCTCAGGGGTCCATTCTAGGACCACTATTATTTATATTATACAGTGCTGATATCTTTAAAATATACTCAATTGTAATTACCATATTTATGCCGACGATATACAATTATATATGTCTTTCAAACCATCGGAAAGTATCATAGCCTCAAAAAACTAAATGAGGATTTAAAGCGTATTGCGGATTGGTCAGAAGCAAATACCTTAGTATTAAACCCTAATAAAACTAAATATATGTTGATCGGTACCAAAAACAAGGTTAATAAAATATTAAATTCAAATTACTTAGTTAAAATTAATGACATTAGTATAGATCGAGTTAGTGAAACAGGAAATTTAGGAGTTGTCATGGATGATAATATGCGTTTTGAAAAACATGTAGTCAACACAGTAAAAAATGCTTTTATCGTTTGAAAACACTATATAAAATTAGAGACGTGCTAAAAACAGAGGTACGTATAAATTTTCTGAGTCACTGATCCTTTCTAAGCTTAATTATGCTGACGCTGTTTTAGGACCAAGGATTTCGGCGCGCTCTAGGAAACTCATGCAGCGAGTCCAAAACGCCTGTGCTCGCTATTGTTTTAAAATACCTCCCCGTACACATGTCACTCCGTTTATTAACGGAGCTAAGATATTAAAAATGGACGCACGATGGAAATTACACTTTGCAACTTTATTATTCGGAACAATCAAGTGGAAAAAACCCATTTATCTTTATGATAAATTAGATTGGGCTCAGGAATATTGCTCTAAATATATAACTAGGGCCTCAAGCTACTTGTTGTTGGTACCCACTCATCATTCCGCTTCTTTCAAGGGAAGTTTTCGATATGCGGCAACTAAGTGCTGGAACAATTTACCACCCCTTTTCGAAATCTGCATTCCGTATATAATTTCCGCCAAAGTTAAAATTATTCCTATTAAACAAACAACTGCAGGAATAAAGTTTATGTTATCTTTGTTTCCTTCACTATTTGCCGTAGTGGATATATCTAGAATGGGGTATTTATCTCTCTTTTTATTTACATTAGTCATTCTTCTTGTTCATGTCAATGGTCATTGATCACTGAGTATATTAAAGGATAAGTATCTTCTGCCAAAAGTCACCATATATGATTGTATAAATATGTGTGTATACATACATGCTCAATATGTATGTGTATGTATAATATATATTTGTTAATGTTATGGATAGATCGGTAGTCGCTGCCCCCTGCGTACGCACCACATCAAGTATTATTATGTGAGTATTTATAAGTATATATATGTATGCATGTATATGTGTATATATTTTTATATATTATATATTATGTATTATGAATATTTATATATTATTAGGGGCCACTGAAAATCAGGGCTGGCATGTACCTGGCAGTGCAGGTTTCATCCCAGCAATATACCTGAGTGGCTCACCTATTTTTGGCACATTGCACTTCTGCAAAATGGCGATCGTATATTATTTATTGTAAATGTCTGTTTTTTCACTTTATATTTAATTTTAAGTGCTAAAATAAATGTTTCTTTCTTTCTTTCTTTCTTTCTAAATATCTAACTTAAAAAAAAGAATTAGAAATTTAATCCTGCTTTGATCACAAAGTTGAACAGTCATCTCTTTAGTTCTAGTGGAAATAGCAAAGTTTTTAAGTGGTTTTAAGACCAGCGAAGAGAGAAGCTTGCTAGGAGGAGGAACGCAATTACGTAGAAAGCAAGAAGTGTTAAAAATCCTTTCACAGCCCACCCTTTGTCACGCGACATTAGCCGAAGCTCTTTGTCTAAAACGAAGTTAAAGTACGAGTCCACCATAAGTCACGGTCAGCAGATCGGTCAGATAATAATTTTCATCCGTACTGTTATACCCCGCTCTATCATTCGCCTTTTGCTTACCATTACCTTATTCTGCCCTGTCAGCTTTTCCTTTGTTTTCCTCGCTCCCATGCATACCACACACCATTCATTCCAATCCTAACTCTCATCCGCGCCAGTTCATTTCTATTCAGTTTAATCAAATGTATTTTTTTAAAACCTAAATCAAAGGTTCCATATAATATTTGGTGGCAGCGGTGGGATTAAATAAATCCTCGGTACGCCTCGTTCTATCAAACAATTTAAAAATAGTGTGTAATAAAAAAATACAGTTATAAAAATACTGTAATCGCGGTACCAGTAAAAATCCGCTGTTTTACCACTACATCATCGCTGTATCGCCGTACCGCTGTTTCTTCGTATTGTCGCGCAGACACCTGCCTAAACGTTTATCCAGCGAAAAGTTACCGCCGTGAAAAACGTCGCAGTATCCCGCTATTGCCGCAGAAACTTGCTTCGAGAACTACTTCTACATCCGGTTCCTGAAAGACTACTGGGTGCCGTCAAAATGTTCCTGCTTCTCCTGTAAGTCGTATAATTTTAACTGTATATCATACTGTGGTTTGAGTGCATTTCGTGACTGTTGTGGCGTGGTACTTCGTGTCGACATCAAAACTTTAATACTATAATATTAATATCTGTGTTTATTAAATATTATTAATGTTTTCATACTCTATATCGCATAATTTGGAATAAAGTAAAAGATAATAATAAATTAGGTCATACACAAGTTAAATTATAATTCTATTCTAATTTAAAAGAGTCACCGGCAATAGATATTAGACACGCTGAGTAGTCGCTCATCGCCCACGCATCATTTACTAGAATTTATAACGCCGTCTCGCATTCGAGCCACTGTACCTTTTATAAGACTATTTTAATTATCGAGTTATAACCTTGGCATTACGCTCAGTTTTCTTTTACTATAACAGGTACGCTTATGTCAAAAACGAGAGAAGTGAAGACATAGATTTAGAAGTGAAAATGTCCGACATAGATTTAAATGTTTTAATTAAATTTATTGGGACCTTCGACAGTTCAGAGACACGCTAATTCCGTTCTTAAATAACTGCCGAAATGCAATTAATTTGGCAACAATCACTCAACAAGACATACTTTTAAATATATACTAAGTAGATTAACAGGAAAGCCGAATCCGTGTGTACAATTAAAGAATTTACAAAATGGTCCCAACTCGAAGAATTTTGAAAACACAATTTGGTGATAGGAAACATTACGCCCACTTATTATCCGACTTACAAAGTTGTAAACAACATCTAGCGAAAATGTTAGCCAATATTCCCTGAGAATAGAATCTTGCTTATCGAAATTACTTACGGAAATAAATATCACGATACCTACCAAAGAAAGACGAACTATCCGGCCGAGTTGCCACAATGCAGGACTTAGCGCTCAATCGATTCATGATGGGACTCGACCCTCGGTTAGCAACAATAGTGAGATGTCGTGACCCGTCCACTTTAAACGAAGTTAAAGTACGAGTCCACCATAAGTCACGGTCAGCAGATCTGACAGATAATTATTTTCATCCGTACTGTTATACCCCGCTCTATCATTCGCCTTTTGCTTACCATTACCTTATTCTGCCCTGTCAGCTTTTCCTTTGTTTTCCTCGCTCCCATGCATACCACACACCATTCATTCCAATCCTAACTCTCATCCGCGCCAGTTCATTTTCTATTCCAGTTTAATCAAATGTATTTTTTTAAAAACCTAAATCAAAGGTTCCATATAATATTTGGTGGCAGCGGTGGGATTAAATAAATCCTCAGTACGCCTCGTTCTATCAAACAATTTAAAAATAGTGTGTAATAAAAATACAGTTATAAAAAATACTGTAATCGCGGTGCCAGTAAAATCCGCTGTTTTACCACTACATCATCGCTGTATCGCCGTACCGCTGTTTCTTCGTATTGTCGCGCAGACACCTGCCTAAACGTTTACCCAGCGAAAAGTTACCGCCGTGAAAAACGGCGCAGTATCCCGCTATTGCCGCAGAAACTTGCTTCGAGAACTACTTCTACATCCGGTTCCTGAAGACTACTGGGTGCCGTCAAAATGTTCCTGCTTCTCCTGTAAGTCGTATAATTTTAACTGTATATCATACTGTGGTTTGAGTGCATTTCGTGACTGTTGTGGCGTGGTACTTCGTGTCGACATCAAAACTTTAATACTATAATATTAATATCTGTGTTTATTAAATATTATTAATGTTTTCATACTCTATATCGCATAATTTGGAATAAAGTAAAAGATAATAATAAATTAGGTCATACACAAGTTAAATTATAATTCTATTCTAATTTAAAAGTCACCGGCAATAGATATTAGACACGCTGAGTAGTCGCTCATCGCCCACGCATCATTTACTAGGAATTTATAACGCCGTCTCGCATTCGAGCCACTGTACCTTTTATAAGACTATTTTAATTATCGAGTTATAACCTTGGCATTACGCTCAGTTTTCTTTTACTATAACAGGTACGCTTATGTCAAAAACGAGAGAAGTGAAAGACATAGATTTAGAAGTGAAAATGTCCGACATAGATTTAAATGTTTTAATTAAATTTATTGGGACCTTCGACAGTTCAGAGACACGCTAATTCCGTTCTTAAATAACTGCCGAAATGCAATTAATTTGGCAACAATCACTCAACAAGACATACTTTTTAAATATATACTAAGTAGATTAACAGGAAAGCCGAATCCGTGTGTACAATTAAAGAATTTACAAAATGGTCCCAACTCGAAGAATTTTTGAAAACACAATTTGGTGATAGGAAACATTACGCCCACTTATTATCCGACTTACAA
The DNA here is from genome assembly GCA_029286605.1 of Sericinus montela. Taxonomy (NCBI): domain Eukaryota; kingdom Metazoa; phylum Arthropoda; class Insecta; order Lepidoptera; family Papilionidae; genus Sericinus; species Sericinus montela. The sequence continues at coordinate 7,128,737 of JAGSMR010000003.1, forward strand.
AGTTGTAAACAACATCCTAGCGAAAATGTTAGCCAATATTCCCTGAGAATAGAATCTTGCTTATCGAAATTACTTACGGAAATAAATATCACGATACCTACCAAAAAGAAAGACGAACTATCCGGCCGAGTTGCCACAATGCAGGACTTAGCGCTCAATCGATTCATGATGGGACTCGACCCTCGGTTGTAACAATAGTGAGATGTCGTGACCCGTCCACTTTAAACGAAGCAATAAATTTTGCTGCAGCAGAAGAAAAATATTAGGCATTACATATAAGAGAAATGAATTTTCACACACTGAATCCAATACCTCGTACAGGCCGAACTTTAATTCCTCGTCCTCTCGACCACAAGGTCCGACGTCACTCACTAGGCCTCAAGGCCAATCATATTTTACAAGACAGGGTCAAAGTCAGTCTCTAACTCCCAATCCCCTGTGTGTAGATACTGCAAAAATATTGGCCATACTATCGAAAATTGCCGCAAGCGGCAATACAATAACAGTCACCGCAATTCTAATTTTAAAAATAATAATACCCCTCCGAATAATAACAATAATTTTTATCGTCCTGTTCATAACGTGACTTACGAAAACACTAACAATATCCACGAGGATGGATATGACACAGTAGATACCGCGAATTTAAACGAATAAAATTTCCTGATAGGTGTCGCGCAGGAAATCAGAGTTCTAAAGTCGATACCAAACCCCCTAAATCCACTGAATCTAATACTAAATCACTGAATCTAATACTAAATCCACTGAATCTAATACTAAACCCACTGTATCTAATACTAAATCCACTGTATCTAATACTAAATCCACTGAATCTAATACTAAATCCACTGTATCTAATACTAAATCCACTGTATCCAATACTAAATCCACTGAATCTAATACTAAATCCACTGAATCTAATACTAAATCCACTGAATCTAATACTAAACCCACTGTATCTAATACTAAATCCACTGTATCCAATACTAAATCCACTGAATCTAATACTAAATCCACTGTATCTAATGCCAACTCAGCTGTTCCTTTTACCATGTCCACTGTTTCTAATACAAAGGCCGCATCAAATACTAACTCCGCTGATTATGTCAATTCCGCTGTTCCTACTAAATTCACTAACTCTACTAACTCACCTAAACCTACCAAACTCTATGCACGCACAGCCCCAGTTCCTTCCGGAAAACCCATGTCAATCACTGGACCAATAAATAACGATAATGAAATCAAAATTTTTCAAATTAACACCGCCCATAACATACTACTTCCCATTGTAAAAATAAATACTTCAATATCTGATGTACCACTCACTCTTTTAGTTGATTCCGGCGCCTCAGTAAGCACATAACGGATATGCTTAATTGTTTTGGTTGCAATATCGATTATAACAAAAACCTACTTACCATCGGTGATACCCATATACCACTGCAATTCCATGAACCAATTTATTCTCTACCTCCTAGATCAGAAACAATGATTGAATGCTCCGTCTCCAATCCTGAAATAAAGAAGGATTAGTCCTTGATCAGAAACAATTCGGAAATATCCTTATTGCGAATTGTCTAGTTAGGTAAAAGAAAACAATAGAATCAATATATCAGTAATAAACACTTCCGACTCACCTGTAACATTTAAATCAAATTTAAATATTCAACTGACCCCTATAAACCCTGATAATATAACTAATTCACCTCACTCTAACTCACTTATCTATTCTATAACGGAGCATCAAAGCCAAAATAATGACTCATACCTCCGAACTCAAGACGTTTTGAACCTTCTCCGAACCAGACACTTAAATATAGAAGAAGCTAACGCCCTACATGATATATGTTCCGAATATTCAGATATATTCTATATTCCCGGAGATAAACTAACATATACAACTGCAGTTAAACATGAAATAAGAACTACGTCCCAGAACCCAATTCATGTAAAATCATATCGTTTCCCGAAATTCACAAACCAGAAGTAGCCAAGCAAATTGACCAAATGTTAGACCAGGAATAATAAAACCATCTATGTCTCCATGGTCCTCTCCAATTTGGGTAGTCCCCAAGAAGTTAGATGCCTCAGGAGAACAGAAATGGCGGGTAGTTATAGGTTATCGGAAACTCAATGACGTCACTGTAGGAGATAGTTACCCACTCCCACAGATATCAGAAATTTTAGATCAGCTAGGGCAAAGTAAATATTTTTCGACACTCGACCTCGCTTCTGGATTTCACCAAATCCTCATGCATGAAAAGATGCACCAAAACAGCCTTTAGCGTGCCTCAAGGGCATTACGAATTCACTCGTATGCCATTTGGCCTTAAGAATGCACCTGCAACATTTCAGCGACTTATGAATACCGCACTCGCTGGCCTCCAAGATATCCACTGCTTTGTGTACCTAGACGACATGGTAATCTATTCACATGACCTTAGTAGCCACATCGAGAACCTACAAATAGTCTTTCAACGCCTAAGAAAATTTAATTTAAAATTGCAGCCCGACAAATGCGAATTCCTGCGCCGAGAAGTAGCTTATCTTGGCCATGTCATCACAGAAAAGGTGTTAAACCAAATCCGGAGAAAGTTGAAGCTGTTACTAAATTTCCAAACCCCAAGAGCCCCAAAGACATTAAATCTTTTCTCGGCCTTGTTTCGTATTATCGTAGATTTATTCCTAATTTCTCCAAAATCTCTAAACCTCTGACTCATCTCCTTAAAAGGACGTTCCTTTTATTTGGGAAAATCAACAACAAGTCGCATTCGATGAACTTAAACACAAGCTGACCTCAGCGCCAGTCTTGATATACCCAGACTTTTCCAAACCCTTTGTTCTGACTTGCGACGCTTCTAATTACGCAATCGGTGCAGTCCTTTCCCAAGGACCAAAAGGGCATGAAAGGCCAATAGCGTATGCATCTCGGACACTCAATAAAAGCGAAATTAATTATAATACCACAGAAAAAGAACTTCTTGCTATACTTTTTGGTTGTAAAACTTTCCGCCCATATCTATACGGCCGTAAATTTTATATTATTACCGATCATAGACCACTGACCTGGCTCATGAATCACAAAGACCCAGGCAGTAAACTTCAAAGATGGCGTCTCAAACTTTCAGAATACGAATATGAGATAGCCTACCAAAGGGTAAACTAAACGCAGCCGCCGACGCACTTTCCCGATACCCCGTTAATCCCATTGAGAACATTGACCCACTGAACTTAGACGATAATATCAGCCCTTTTGATGGTGATCGTAATATAGACTTCAGCCCCTTAACCTACCTGATATCGCTCGAGATCAACAGCCACTGCTTCCAAACCCACAGGTTCCTGAAATAACTAACTCTGATATCAACTTACCCACAGCAACCCCTAGTCCACAGCTTGTTTCCGATTCCAATATCAACCAACCTTCTACTTCCCGCCTAGTTCCTCCGTCGGCCGATGACTTACCATTGGAATCACAATTTGACGATGACCCTCCTTTGACGACTTCACCAACCCAAGACAGCCCGAACCGACGGACCTGAAAATAGGCAAAATATACTTAGTAATAATTATGCACAATTTTAAAAACAATAAATAGCAAAACATTTATTTTTGACACCAAAGTTTTAGAAAGCAATGACACAATAATTGTTATACCAACCTCCATTGATCTTGACGAAAGTAATCCCTATATAGAAGAAATACTAACTGTAATAGACGGAAAAAATGAAATTTTAAGTAAGGAACGGACCTTACACTCTTACCTTAATTGTGTTCATAACGGTCGCTCTATTTATTTTCTTTTTACCAAAGTCAATCACTTTGACAACGCGAGTTATGAAGACATATATACATGCCTGCGTAATCTACGTAACTCTCTTGTCCAAAAAACTGCAACCCCAATAAGTATAACTGATTTTAAGGACCCTTTCGAATCTCACTCCTACACAAAGCGTCACAATCCACCGCAACACCATTATATTCCCTGTACTTAGTGAAATAAAAAAAATCCTCCGCGAAAACCACGACATTCCCATCGCCGGTCATTTAGGCAGTGTAAGGATGTTAAAGCGAATCCAAGAAAGGTATCACTGGAAAGGGATGCGTAGCGACATCGAGAATTATGTAAAATCCTGTAAACTTTGCCAAGAAAATAAAGCACTCCGTAAAATTCATAGAAGTCCTATGCAAATAACCACAACATCTAATGCCCCTTTCCAACGTCTAGCTCTGGACATTGTTGGTCCACTACCGGAAGCGGGTCCAGCTAAACTAAAATACATACTTACCCTACAAGATGAACTCACCAAATTTTCACTAGCATATCCTATCAGGTCGACTACAGCTGAAGAAACCAGCGAATGCCTATTACACTTTATATCACTGTTCGGAATTCCCAAAACCATTTTAACAGACCAAGGCACTAACTTCACTGCAGAACTTTTTAAGAAGACATGTGAACATCTTAAAATAAAACAATTGTGGTCAAGTCCATATCATCCACAGACACAGGGTGCACTTGAACGTAGTCACTCTACCTTGAAAGAATACCTTAAATCCTTCGTAAATGAAGATCAAGACAATTGGCCCCGCTACGTTTACACTGCCATCCTCGCTTATAATACTAATGTTCACTGCACAACAAATTATACACCTTACGAACTTGTATTCGGCCATAAACCTTTTATCCCGGACTCGGTTTATCATTCACCTCCTAATGTTACTTATCCAGAATATTTAAAAATGCTTTGTCATCGTCTTAAACTTTCAAGAGACAAAGCTATTGAAAACATTCAAAATTCAAAAGAAAAATCAAAATCCTATTACGATAACCATACAAGACCTGTACGATACAAGATAGGAGATTTCGTTTACTTAAAGAACCATCTCCGGCTTAGAAAAGCGCTATCTCCATTGTGGAAAGGCCCATACAAAATTCTAAAAGTACATGATAATAATACCGCAACTCTTCTTATCAATCGTAGACACGTAAGGCATCACCTTGATCAAATTAAACTAGCTACAGCTAACTCTGTTTAGGTTAACTTACTCTAAGAGTTTAAATAATAATATTCCTTTTTCAGAATTACACTGCCAATGCAATTTCTGCTCGTCACTTCACAGGAATTTATTCAATCCATCGATAACAGCCCCGGTATTTATTTCGACCCCTCTGGAACGGCAAAATAATAAGTGACTATACGCACATTATAATTCCAATAGATATTTCATTTGCAACTTCTCATATCGAAAACATTAAGTCTGTTTTCGGCACAACACCTTTCTATGTCAAAAAGCGAATTAATTAAAAACTATGAGTGCAACAATATGATACAACCACTTGAAGTTTTATTTAGAGATATAATTCGTGATTACAATTCTGTCTCACATCTTTTACCTACTCATTCTAAAAGATCTGCTTGGTTCTCCGCTGTAGGAACTGTTTTAGACATGTATTCGGCACACTAAATGAGGATGACGCACTTAAGTATAATCAAGCTATTAGAAAACTACAAAACTCAGACAGAGAGTTGGCCACTAAACTTGCTCAAAACATTTTCATTTCTAAATCTGCAATCGCGAATTTTAATCGGTCAGTAGCAGAGCTAAATAAGAACCAGTTCCTTTTAAATGATGCAATGGAAAAGATATCGCTAGCTGTTCAAAACATTTCGGAAGTGACTAATTCCATGTATTTTCGAAATAATCTTAATGAAATACTTAGTGTACTGCAAGTTCATTTATTAACATTCTCATATAAAATGGAAGATATTGTAAATAGCATTTTATTCGCAAAAAGTAACACTTTACATCCCTCAATTCTTACTTCACGACAACTCTTTAATGAGATCATGAGTAACATCAAGAACTTACCCAAACACAAGGAATTCCCGTTAGAATTGAACATAGACAACATTCACTCATTGATCAACTTGTCAGATATTATATCATACTATCTTAACGATAAGTTAGTTTTTGTGATTAAAATGCCTATGGTTGATCTAGCTACCTATAATTTATATAGATGTGTATCCTTACCAGTTCCACATGATATCAAAAGCCAAACTCTTTCGCTTTGATAAGTGCATATAAACCATATATAGGATTAAGTGAAGATCGTAAAACGTACTTCTATTTAGATAATTTAGATATTTCATGTAAAGTAATTATTAATAAGCTTCTTATTTGTAAATCTATCGATGTTTCTAGTGTCATAACGAATCCCACTTGTGAAACTGATCTAATGACCAAAGTAATTAATGTACTCCTAGTAATTGTAAAACGAATTTCATATTTGGCAATATTAATATTTGGCACAAGCTAAATGGCAACAATTGGATATTTACGCAATCAAATCCAGTTAAACTTACTGCTGAATGTAACTCAAGTTATGTAAAGGACAATGTCATAACAGGGACAGGAATCTTAACTCTAGAACCGACATGTGTCGCATTTTGTAAACAAATTAAATTAGAAGCAAAAGAAAATATTAAAATTATTACTAAGCCTGTTATCTCAAATTTTAACATTATCAATGACACCTGTTGCAATATGAACAAGTTCTCAAAATTAAAACTCGACATCTCACAATCCAAAATTGAAAATGTAAATTTTGACAACATAAAATTCATTGAATATAATTTACCAGATCAATTACAAATGGATGATGACTATCCGCTTCCTGATGACACGGTCCTCAATTATACTGGTTTCTCCATTAGCTTAATCACTATAATCATAGTTATATGTATTATTGTTAAAATTACTAATAAATGTTCATTTTTATGTGAAAATAAATTAAATGAACCGGTTCCCGAAAACATATCCCTTCCAGCTCTTATTCCAACCACTCCGCCCCTCTTACGCGCTACCTAATTAACACAAATATATTTATATATACCTACATATGTATATGTTACATACTACCTTTCCCTTGAAAAACCTTGTTTCTAGCAAACTCACTTTGTAACCGTGAGTTTACTTTTGTTGGGGGAGGTGTTATACATATCATTCTTTTGCCTGTTACCTTATTCTGCCCTGTCAGCTTTTCCTTTGTTTTCCTCGCTCCCATGCATACCACACACCATTCATTGCAATCCTAACTCTCATCCGCGCCGGTTCATTTTCTATTCCAGTTTAATCAAATGTATTTTTTTAAAACCTAAATCAAAGGTTCCATATAATAGTACGTATGGATCCCAAACTCTGATCTCGAAGTAAGTAGCTAAAGCACTTGTGTTATTGAAACAATGAATGTTCCATAACCACCCAGAGCCGAGAAAATGTGGAAAAAGTGTTTTCCACATTGACCCGACCGGGAATTGATTCCCGGTTCAAACCCGGACCCGGGTTTGAACCCGGTTCCTCAGAGGTGTCGAACACTTGAACGAGAGAGACATGTGCCGTATACGCTACTCTTCTCTGGAGGAGGTCACATCTCACGCTACTCCCATAACGGGGGTAGTCACTAGGTCTACTCAATTTAGTTGGCTTGTAATTACCGCCAGTGATCTTTACAAACATTTCTTTAGGCCATTCCCAATACTTGGTTGGACAGTTAAGCGCGTTCGACCCACCTTTTGGCGAAGAATTTTTGAGACGACGTGACAGTTGGTGAGCTAGGTGGCATGCCCAAGCCAACATATAAATCGTACATTAGCCTGCCAATTGAGGATCGATCTCAGAATTCTTGACCCGAATTGCGATCACCCAACCACTCGGCTATCCTGACTTTTTCTTTAAAGCCAGCGTTTTTTGTACCATTAATTATTACCGAGTTGAGCTTTACGTAGCTATTGTTCTATTGCTCGTTGCTTTATTTTATTACATTATAAGCATTATAAGTATAAATGTGTCTGATGGAAGACGGAAAATTGCCACAGTACAGCGGAAGGGTTCGAAATACGCCCGTGTCTGTTGATTATTGAAATTTCCTCTTGATAAAAAAAATTATTCCTTTCGACCCACCTATCAGCGAAGCCTATTTGGGACAACGTAAGAGCTGGTTATGCCTTTGGATGTCTTAGTGCCCAAGTTAACGGTACTGTAAACTTACATTCATACCTATTTAGAAAGGTAAATATTCATATGCACATATATGAGTACATATACTCGAACCCGCATACCTTAGCTTCGAAGGCACGGACACATTTGAAAAGCAACTCCTATATTCACATGTGTTACATTTAAAATTTTGTGCGGATGAATGAATGTTGGTAACGATTTCAACACAAAACTACTGAACAGATTTTGATGAAACTTCTCAGTGTATTACTGTAGTAGTTTATAGATCAACAATAGTAGTTTATAGAATAACACAGGCTACAATTTACAAAGTTTTTGTATAATGTAATCTAATAATAAATAATAAGATATACGTATCACCTAGTCCTGCATAAATATTTTCTCCATTGCTTAAAACAATTTGTCCCCAGGTACACACTAAGGACGGAGCGCACGGTGAATGATTCATTCATAAGTAAGCATTCGAGGCGAAAGCCATACAGATCGACCTTAATATAGCCATATGATTCTTACATACGATAGGCTCACCACATGTCACGTTGTCCAAAGAAATGTCTTCAGTGAAAGGTCGAAAGGACTTAATTATCTGGAACTTTCTCTGTCTATCAGTATTGAGAAAAGCGTGAAAAATTGTTTTTTTCCAATTTGATTTAATCTGTAAAAAGATAAACTACGAATAGGGAGACATGTGTAACTGCCGGCTTATTGAAGAAAACCCGCAGAATGTCAACTAAACGGATAAACACCTCTCTATCTAGACTTCCTACAGCCGACCGCTTAATTGAAGACTATAATGGAAAACGTACAACGAGCTCCCAATGGGACAGCAAAAAAATAACGTAGATTAGAAATTGGAGCGATATAAAAAGTATCAAGCTAAAAGACAAAAATTTATTTATTTATATTTTTCAACCACTGAGTGAAATGTAGTGGCCAGAGGGTTACAACTGAGTCCATTCGTCACACATGCACGACCAACATTGTGGTGGAGAGTCTGTCGCCGTCTTGGTGTCCACAATATTTTAACAGTGGTAGAGCCACGCTTTTGTTGTTGCATGAATGGGCCGGCTCGACCGGGGAAGTACCACGACCTCACAGATTGGTTGTTTACGGATTACAAATTACTGGACCGGACTTATTTTGCTTTAATTCATAGATGTGTAAATTTCTTTTTTTTTTAAAGAATACTATCAATGCCGAATAACATTACTAGTATTCCTGTTAACCACTCCAATTAAGCTGCAATGCTTGTGTCAGGAGTTGGTTTACGTCAATAGTCGAATGGCGGGGCCCGAACCTGCGACGTCATGTTTCGCAGACCGCACCCTAAACCATTAGGCTATTGCCGCTCAATGTAAATATAATTTGCTTACGATTTTAGAGCTATTAAAAAGCGAATGATAAAGATTAATTTATTTAAAAAGAATTATTGTAAAAGTTTATGTTGTGTATGTGCACCTAAGATAATTATTTCATTTTTATATTACTCTATTACGATTTACATCAGGGCACTTAATATCTTATTACTTAAGCTTTAAACCCTTTGATAGCCGAGTGTTTGGGTGAACGGAATTTATCTGAATAAGAAGACTCGAGACAGATTCCCAAGTGTATGGCACGTGCCAATGCGTGCAATAGTGGCAAACACTCCCACAGGAGAGGTATGTATGTATACGTATTAATAAATGAGTGTGCTTTAAACAACACGACTGAAATAAATCTTCTTTAGCTCCATCTATATGTATGTGCACATGTATATACTTATATTAATTTTCTACAAATATTTAAATTTACTGTGGATTTTCATTTTGCTTTCGTTTTGATTTTAATTTACTTCGGATTTTGATTTTCGTTTGTATATTTCGAAAATACTAATTAACATTAGTATTTTCGAAATATACAAACGTAACAATGAGAGAAACAGAAAAAGAAAATGTGCCCTCGCATCTCTCTGTCTTTCCCCTACAATAATATACGAAACATAACTCTCCCCCTCTCTCTCTCTTCTTATCTTGACTAACTAAATCTCCCCTCAAAATTCGTCCGCCTCGCCCGATCACACTCTTCGTAACGCTCTTCTCACGCATTCACCCCGCATATCCCCCAAGTCAAGCGCACGTAAAGAAGTTTTTCTTCAATAAAGCCCGCTAATAGCACTACAAATAAAATACGAGTCACGATACCGAGTGGTAGGGTGGTAGGAATTTGGAGTCCAGAGACCCGAGTTCATCCCCAGGTTGCATGGTCGTACCAATGGGGTTTTAAAAAACTTGTGTACGAATTACATCGATGGCTTGGACATTAAGACGGCGACAGACTTACCACCTATCACGTTGTCACAAAATGTCTACGGTGGAAGGTGGGTCGAAACGACTTAATTGTCTAGACCTCTATCTACCCCTGTATTGGAAAAAGCGGGAAAAGCGTAAAGATGTTCACTTTGTGTATATAATATTACTTAATATTTTAATATTACGATTATGTTGTAGCGGGTAATATAATGTAATACTCCGAAGTTAAGTTATCTCGGGAAGTGCCGTTGGGATTGCAAAAACGTTCTTAGACATTCTCCATAGTAATTGTATTAGCTTATTCCGGAGAGAACTCCACGGTAATTGCATAGTGTTTTCTGTACTTGAAGCGGTAGCTTGTAAAATAACAGCGCAATCAAATGTTTAGTTTAACTGCAGCATATTTGAAACAAACGTAAAGTAAAAGTAAAAGTAAGTCCTTATCAAATTTCGCCTGCTGAACATGTTGAGCATGCAAGCGACTATACAGGCTTCTCATGGGTAAACTTCCCCCGTCATTGAACTCTTCTATGATGTCGTGCTCGATGGAGGTCAAGAGTTTACTAATTTTTCAAACAAAACGCAACAGACGTAAAGCACGACCCTTAATCAAATGCATCGATCGAACCCGTCAATGAACCCTTTTTAGGTGGTGAGCTCAAAGCCGTCTTTATGTCCAAGCTAACGATGTAAATCGTACATAAGTTTTTTTTTAAAACTCATTGGTACGAGCCTGCCACCTGGGGATCGAACTCGGGTCTCTCGACTCTAAATTACATAATACAAAGGAACAATATTATAAACTAGCTACCCTTCGCGGCATTGCCCACGATGTGATTACGAGTAACCCTTATAATTTTACTTAACGAGGAACCCTTATAATTTTATAAAAATAAAAGTAGCCAAGTTACTCCTTATAATAACAGTTGGCTGCCAATGAGTCTCGTTAAAATTGTTCCATCCGTTTCAGAGATTAGCTGGAAGAAACAGACTGACCTCATTGAAACTCATTGGTACTGCCACCTAGGGATCGAACTCGGGTATCTCGACTCGAAATTACGACCACCCAACAACTCGGCTATCGTGACTTATATGCATTTAGTGAAAAACTGTTAATGTGGACTTACAAACAGACCCTTTAATATGTATAGATAGATTGTATAATACAAACCAACAACGTTCATATAATAAATGTGACGAATGGGCTGTCGTAACACAGACAGCAATATCCAGACGACTATTGAATCGACTAGATCGTTCGAGAAATAAAAAAGAGTTATAAAGTGAACGAAATTACTTATATACAGACAACAATATTCTTATTCTATAAAATTAACATATATATAAAGAACATTGATATATCATCACGTATATTCCCAGTATTGGGAATATGCTGGGATAAACGGAGGTTTTTTTTTTATAGAAAAGGGAGGCAAACGAGCAGGTGGCTCACGTCATGGTAAGTGATTACCACCGCCCATAAACACCCGCAATACCAGAGGCATTGGTATACCAGAGGCACTGGGGGGGGGGTTTTGAATTGGACCAGACGTTTGTTTGTTAGACTTCTGTTTCACGTTGTATTTTGTGAGGTCGTGGTACTTCCTTGGTCGAGCCGGCCAATTCATACAACAGCAAAAGCTGATGCGTGGCTCTACCACTGTGGTCTGGCCAAATAAGTCCCTTCACTGCCACCTGTCATATTGTTCCAAATATGCTTAGATGAAAAGTAGGAACTAAAGGACTTCATTGTTTATACCTCCACCTATCTGGAGTAGGCGAAATTGAAAGAACCTTAAAAAAGGAGATACAGAGCGCACTAAAGTGACAATGGGCGAGCCACATAGCTCGACGAACTGATAATCGAGAGGAAACCTCGTTTAGGCGAACGTAGTGTAGGACGACCCCACACATGATGGAGTGATGACCTGCAAAATGTTGCGGGAACTTGACAGATACAGGTGGCTGTGAACAGTTCTTTGTGGAAAACTTTGTTCAGTGGTAGACTCTTGATAGGCTATAAAGAAGAAGAAGCTGTAAGTCCAATATACTAAAGTCACGTCGGTATTCCACAAGGCCGTACTCCAACCCAGGTGAAACCATTCACGCAATAGCACCTGCCGTTTAGCAACAAGACAAAAGAAAAACGGAAAAACGTCTGTTGATAAATCACTGCGAATTATTTTCGGGAACATTATGCATATCAGCATTACGTGAACATCAAGCGAACCCCTGACGATATTTACGCGGGAGAGCTAACGTGCCGAGAAATTGGATTGTACTAACGATAGTGTAACATTTGCGGGGGTCTATTGGTTTGCTGCGATATTTCTTACCAACCAGTATTGTTAACTTTTTTTATAACAAAACATTGAAAAAACACGATGTAGATTTTTCTTGATATAATCTGTTCCGTATTAATTAAATAAAATAATGATTTTTTTGAAATAATGAACTCAGACAACAATAAGGTCCATTCAGTGTTAGTAACAATAATAAAAACTGAAGAATATCTATGTCAGTACTTAAACCAAATGGGGATTTAGTCCTCTGTAAGATCATATGCTGTGCAAAAATAGTCACGATAGCCGAGTGGTAGGATGATGGGAATTCAAGTCGCGGGACCCGAGTTCCAGTGCCAGGTGGTAGGTTCCAATGGATGGATTGGACCAATGGATTTTTTCAAAAATTATGTACTATTCATGTCGTTGGCTTGGACATAAAGACGGCGACGGGATCACCACCTGTCACGTTGTCCCAAAATATCTTCGGTGGAAGGTGGGTCGAAAGGACTTAATAGTCTAGACTAAACATCTGTCTACCACTGTATAGGGAATGGCGAGAAGATATTTATTTATTTATTTTACTAGATATCATTGGGTTTAATTTAAAAAATACACACATAAATGGCGACAACATCATACATTGCTCTGTACCCACTATGAGTAGCTTAAGCATATGCGCTATGGAAAAACAACAAAGGTATCAGGGACCCGAGATATTTTTTTATAGAAAAGACAGGCAAACCAGCAGGTGGCGCACGTGATGGTAAGTGAATACTGCCGCCCATGAACACCCGCAATACCAGAGGCATAGCAGATGCGTTGCCCTACTTAGAGTGCAGCCTCATAATTGGGGGAGGGGGGTAGGCACCGGTAATGTGTGGGCCACCGGTTACCTGCACTCACCAAACGAAACGCAGAAGTTTCTTAGACTTCTACTTCACGCCGGTATTCCGTGAGGTCGTGGTACTTCTTCGGTCGAGCTAGCCTATTCATGCATAAATATGCTTTAAAAATTAATAAAATTGCATAGTAAAAATTAAATTTGGCGTTATCGTATTGATAATTCGTAACTGAAGAGTCAGGATTATCAAATTGTCACTTGCAAAAGGGATAACAGATGGCGCCTATACCAATAAACAAGGCACAAGTAATGTAAAGAGAATACAGAGATAAAATTTCAACTGATGCGTGTAAGACACGGTGGCTCGGAGGTAAGAGCGTCGCTACGGATCGGCGAAGGTCGCGGGTTCTAATCCCGCCTGTGTCAGTTTAAACTTTAACTTTTTTCTCTTTAATTTAATAACATAAAAGTTCAGCATAAATATGCTTTGAAAATCAATAAAATTGCATAATATAAATAATGCACAAAAAGTGGTTTTCTACATTGACCCGACCGGAAATCGATATCGACATATTTGCCTATTCCGAATGAAAAAATTAAGTTCATTCGTGTTTTTTTAATTAAGAAAATTTGTTCAGACTTGGCGAGAGAGATTGACCCAAGATGAGAAAAAGTTTTAATGAGTTTTAGCAAAAGCATTTTCCGAACTCACAAATAAAATCTAGGAACCTATGTTTTTGACAAATTTCGTTGAATGTTTTCCATTTTTGTTATACGAAAATTGTATGAAGAAATTTAGCTTTCTCTTGTTTTTTATTGTTTTATCTTTTTTTTTCTTTTTATTGTGTAATGTGTTATGTGTCGTAATGTGTTCACCAATCGGTATGCCAAGCGTGGCGATTCCGGAAGAGGCCTATGTTCTGTAGTTTAATAATTTATAAGTTATTGCTTTGACAGAAAAAATACTGCCGTTTTTATATGACTGAGTAATAAACATACAAAGAGCTAAACGTACAAACTTTTTATAAAATAATATCTTCACGCCATTCTCAACACTGCAGTAGACAGAGTCGAGACAATGGAGTCCCCTCGACTCACCTTTCACCGACGGCAATTTTTGGGACAACGTCACAGGTGGTATGCCTGTCACCGCTTTTAGTTCCAAGCCAAAAATGCAAGCACACAAGCTTTGAAAAATAGAACATGGAAATCGAACTCGAACCGAGTCTTGACTGAATTCCGATCACCCACCACATGGCGTTCGTGTCTAACTTTTATATCTATTATTATATCATATTTTGTGTACATGACGAAAGCGTGTTAATATAGTTTTTTTAAAATATAAATATGATTTTGAGAAACTTATATAAACGAATGTTATAAAGGTTCCCTCGAAGGTAATTTAATATGTTTAATAAATGTGAATTACACTTCTATGTTTCGAATTATGGTGCAACACACATTCAAACATACATCGACGAGGATGGGATTCGAACCCACGCGTGCAGAGCACATTGGACTAGCAGTCCAACGTCTCAACCACTCGGCCACCTCGTCTGATTGACGGATATTATATTTATCGATATCTTAGTCTATGTCTAAACTAATATAAAGACGTAGTTTGTAAATTTGTTAGTTTGTATGTAATGGGTGTGTTGTGTGGTACTGTGGTATTCTTATGGCATAAGAATGTACCACTTTATTTCTTATGTGGTGTCTTAAGAAGTGACTAAGGGCCTGAAAATTCAGGAGTCTACCGATAAATTGCGGAATAACCGTCTCGAAAAACACTAGACAATTATTCTGTAGATCGGTGATGGCAGAAGCGTTTAAGGTTCAAGGTGTCTGGTACTGCGATCGCCAATCCACTTGACAAACGTGGCGATTACGACAAACCCGCCCGTACCGGAGAGGCGTGTGTGCTGCAGTGGCCTTTGACACGCCGTTATGATGATGATTTCAGGAACCAGGGCGTTCCTACTAGCGAGCCTTTCTTCTCATGAGTTACTAAATTTGAGAACTAAAAACAATACAGTACGAAAATAACAAAAAAAGTTTGCTTTTATATCAATATTTATCAAAAATACCTTTGTATTTATTTTATTACCTTTGTGTTTAAAAATACGGTTGCTCCGTGTGTACACGGTACACAATGTATTTTGTGCATGACGACCTCGGCGAACGAGTAACGAACACGCCGATTTTATGGTGTCACCAGTTCTGAGGTCCCGTGTTTGATTCCCTTTCGGGTCATTGTAGATAATCAATTTTTCTACATTGTCTCGGGTCTGGGATTTAGTGGTATGCCTTCGTTGTATCTGAATCTATAACACAATTTCTTTATCTACTCACTGTGGGATCAGAGGAATGTAAGTGATCCAGTCCCTATGTATGTATTTATTCACAATTTATTAAATGAAGAGATTACTTCCAAATGTATGAAGTTATTTATTTGCTTACTTATTTTATCTATTTATTACATAAAAGTCATTACATAACAATTATGGCGACACCATGAGAGTCACGATAGTCGTCCAAAAGTCGAAAAAGTCCAAATTTCATCCTTGCTTGTTTTAGGATTACTTGACAGGCAGGTGGTGAGCCTGACAGCATCTTTATGTCTATGTCAACGATATCAATATTCAAAAGCAGCGACATAAATCTTACATAAGTTTTGAAAAAAAACCTATTAGTATGAGCCGATCTGGGGATCGAACTCGAGTCCCCGATCACCCAACCACTTGACTATTGTGACTATACTACTGAATAATAATTAAATTACGTAAGAATTTAAAATGTTCGCTTATGGTTTCCGAAATTATTTAATAACAAAATATATTTCCAAACATAAAAGCGAACTTCTCGTCAAAGCGTCACAAAGTATATTTTTTGTGAATCGAAAGTATTTGCGGAGCCCGGGACCGCAGCCGCTCCTCTGTCAACTGCAGGCCGCGGCAAAAAAGTTTACGGCGAAGGTAAGTCAAATATTGGTATAAATTTTGTCGGGCTGTTTGTTTAGGTTGGACGAGCTAAGGCTGTGACTTCACTCGTGTGAAATTGAAAAATTTCAGATATCTTTAGGTAAGCAATGAGAAAGACTGGGTAGGCACACCGACTGTTATGTTACGCAAATAAGCTTCTGTGAAAGGTGATGAAAGGACTTAGGCTTCTGTCTACCCCAGTACCTATAAGAAATGTAAAAAAATATGATCACGCCATTTAAAATACAAGTGTAGACATAGGAGGACAATTAAGTCCTTTTGACCCACATTTCACCAAAGAAATTGTTTGGAACAACATGACAGATGATGAGCCCCTCGCCGAGAATCTCAGAATTTATTCATAATTTATTCGTTCTGTGGTCCCGGGTTCGCTTTCCAGATAGGTCAATGTAGAAAAGACTTTCATTTGATAATGTATTTTCCAGATTCCATAACTAACAAGTGCTTAAGCTACTTATTTTTGGACCAGAGCAATGTATGTGATGTTTTCCTTATCTTTGTATGGTATATATTTATTATTAATGCTTCAGAACTGATAACACAGTCCTTGGATAATCAGATACGTGAGCGTAGTTGAGATGAGATCATTGATGAGGAGAGGGGTCCATTCGACTGATAATCTATATTTAGTGGTCGTTCAGCCAGCGTGTGTCTGCCTAATGAACACCATTTGTACGCATTACCGGGGTACGTGTTACCGAAACTTCTTTCTTATTATTCTACTATAAGTATATTTAAATACGCCAAGAGCATAGCTGGTAGTGAGCCCGTCTTCAAAACTAAAGGTTGCGATTTTAAATCTCGATAGGAACAAACATTTGTGTGATGAATGTGAATGTTTGTACTCGTGTTATGTGTCTTTGTATGTTTATGAATATTTATCTATCTATTAACTTTCTTGTACCGTTGGCTTTGGAAACTAGGATAGTATTAGGCACATAAAATAATATCTTCACGCCATTCTCAACACTGCAGTAGACAGAGTCGAGACAATGGAGTCCCCTCGACTCACCTTTCACCGACGGCAATTTTGGGACAACCGTCTCGAAAAACACTAGACAATTATTCTGTAGATCGGTGATGGCAGAAGCGTTTAAGGTTCAAGGTGTCTGGTACTGCGATCGCCAATCCACTTGACAAACGTGGCGATTACGACAAACCCGCCCGTACCGGAGAGGCGTGTGTGCTGCAGTGGCCTTTGACACGCCGTTATGATGATGATTTCAGGAACCAGGGCGTTCCTACTAGCGAGCCTTTCTTCTCATGAGTTACTAAATTTGAGAACTAAAAACAATACAGTACGAAAATAACAAAAAAAGTTTGCTTTTATATCAATATTTATCAAAAATACCTTTGTATTTATTTTATTACCTTTGTGTTTAAAAATACGGTTGCTCCGTGTGTACACGGTACACAATGTATTTTGTGCATGACGACCTCGGCGAACGAGTAACGAACACGCCGATTTTATGGTGTCACCAGTTCTGAGGTCCCGTGTTTGATTCCCTTTCGGGTCATTGTAGATAATCAATTTTTCTACATTGTCTCGGGTCTGGGATTTAGTGGTATGCCTTCGTTGTATCTGAATCTATAACACAATTTCTTTATCTACTCACTGTGGGATCAGAGGAATGTAAGTGATCCAGTCCCTATGTATGTATTTATTCACAATTTATTAAATGAAGAGATTACTTCCAAATGTATGAAGTTATTTATTTGCTTACTTATTTTATCTATTTATTACATAAAAGTCATTACATAACAATTATGGCGACACCATGAGAGTCACGATAGTCGTCCAAAAGTCGAAAAAGTCCAAATTTCATCCTTGCTTGTTTTAGGATTACTTGACAGGCAGGTGGTGAGCCTGACAGCATCTTTATGTCTATGTCAACGATATCAATATTCAAAAGCAGCGACATAAATCTTACATAAGTTTTGAAAAAAAACCTATTAGTATGAGCCGATCTGGGGATCGAACTCGAGTCCCCGATCACCCAACCACTTGACTATTGTGACTATACTACTGAATAATAATTAAATTACGTAAGAATTTAAAATGTTCGCTTATGGTTTCCGAAATTATTTAATAACAAAATATATTTCCAAACATAAAAGCGAACTTCTCGTCAAAGCGTCACAAAGTATATTTTTGTGAATCGAAAGTATTTGCGGAGCCCGGGACCGCAGCCGCTCCTCTGTCAACTGCAGGCCGCGGCAAAAAAGTTTACGGCGAAGGTAAGTCAAATATTGGTATAAATTTTGTCGGGCTGTTTGTTTAGGTTGGACGAGCTAAGGCTGTGACTTCACTCGTGTGAAATTGAAAAATTTCAGATATCTTTAGGTAAGCAATGAGAAAGACTGGGTAGGCACACCGACTGTTATGTTACGCAAATAAGCTTCTGTGAAAGATGATGAAAGGACTTAGGCTTCTGTCTACCCCAGTACCTATAAGAAATGTAAAAAAATATGATCACGCTATTTAAAATACAAGTGTAGACAGAGGAGGACAATTAAGTCCTTTTGACCCACATTTCACCAAAGAAATTGTTTGGAACAACATGACAGATGATGAGCCCCTCGCCGAGAATCTCAGAATTTATTCATAATTTATTCGTTCTGTGGTCCCGGGTTCGCTTTCCAGATAGGTCAATGTAGAAAAGACTTTCATTTGATAATGTATTTTCCAGATTCCATAACTAACAAGTGCTTAAGCTACTTATTTTTGGAACAGAGAAATGTATGTGATGTTTTCCTTATCTTTGTATGGTATATATTTATTGTTAATGCTTCAGAACTGATAACACAGTCCTTGGATAATCAGATACGTGAGCGTAGTTGAGATGAGATCATTGATGAGGAGAGGGGTCCATTCGACTGATAATCTATATTTAGTGGTCGTTCAGCCAGCGTGTGTCTGCCTAATGAACACCATTTGTACGCATTACCGGGGTACGTGTTACCGAAACTTCTTTCTTATTATTCTACTATAAGTATATTTAAATACGCCAAGAGCATAGCTGGTAGATAGCCCGTCTTCAAAACTAAAGGTTGCGATTTTAAATCTCGATAGGAACAAACACTTGTGTGATAAATGTGAATGTTTGTACTCGTGTTATGTGTCTTTGTATGTTTATGAATATTTATCTATCTAACTTTCTTGTACCGTTGGCTTGGAAACTAGGATAGTGATAGGCACATAAATGGACCACCTGTCACGTTGTACCAAATAAGCTACGGTGGACTTGCCCGGACGTGCACTACGTGTATTGAAAAATTAATGAATAAAATGAGTCGAATTAAAATAATTTTATTACACATGACGACGAAAACTATAAGATAAATGTTAACAAAGATAACATTAATTAGTGATACAATTGTCAGCCTTCGCTTATAAACGATCTCTTCCAGGCCACCAAGGTGCTGA
Organism: Sericinus montela; assembly: GCA_029286605.1. Taxonomy (NCBI): domain Eukaryota; kingdom Metazoa; phylum Arthropoda; class Insecta; order Lepidoptera; family Papilionidae; genus Sericinus; species Sericinus montela. Next base: position 7,148,608 of record JAGSMR010000003.1, read on the forward strand.
AAAAAAAAGCTATGTTAACGATTTATAGTGAAAAGCATTAAATAAAAATTTAAATATGTAAAATATAACCTGGTAGCGTGCCCACCGGTTTTCATTCTCGGTCGGGTGAATGTATAAAACACTTTTTCTACATTTTCTCGGGTCTCCTAGTTTGTGGTACCTTCGTTGTTTCTGATTCCATAATACAAGAGCTAAGTTGCTTTCTTTAGGGTCAGCAATGTATGTGATGTTGCCTCTATGTATGTATGTATTTATTTACTTATAATAATAAAATAGTAAAAATTAAAATAAGACAAAAAATGTAAAATGCGAAGGTATTTGTTAATTTTCTTATATTATTATCTGGAATCTCTGCTTGAATTTAAATATGAACTGGGAACATCAATAAAAACAAATTTACGTGAACCACGATTTCACATTTCGTTAACCCGTGAAATGACCTTAGAACTTTCCGATTTCACCTTTCATTGCACTGGCGTGGTTTTCCTTATTCCCATGATGGTTTTGATCTTCACACATTTTTCAATACAGCGGACGCCAGAAGTCTAAATTATTTAGATTTTTAAATCCACATTACACCAAAACTTATTTTGAGATAGGTGGTTAGCCTGCCACTGTCTTTAGGTGTAAGTCAATAATATAAAACGTATGTAAGTTTGTCAAGAAATCCTTTGGTACGGGTTTTTTAAAAACTTACTCTTTCCCAAAAGTTACGCTTCAAAATATTTTTTGTTCCTCTCGAGGGAAGAAATTGTGTGATCAATATGTACTTGAGTCATGGATATTTATTAACATGACTCTTTATCTATTTAAATATTTAAGTATCCAAGTTTATTGTACCGCTAGCTTGAAAGCTAACACGGCGGTGGGTTACCACTTATCTTGTTGTCCCAAATGAGATTCGATGAAAAGTGCATTCATTGGACTTCATGGTCTATATCTCTGCTTACCTCAACATAGAGAATTGAGTGAAGATAAAAAAGAAGATAATAACCAGTTTTTCCTGATGTTTTCACTTCTATCGCTTTTGCTAAGTTTTTTTTTACAATTTTTAAGTAGAAATTAATATCAGATATTTTATACGTTATAAGACTATTTCTATGGTTTGTTATCTGTGTGTGTTATAGTCGTGTTTGTAGTCATGTTTCATTTCCGTGTAAATATTTGCACCCGGCCGCCAAACGCAGCCAAATATCGTATATGGCGTATGTGCCAATATACCAATATTTGTTTCAGGCAATTTTCCGCTTCGCTGTCAACTGTTTCTGAATTACACGTCACAACCACGGCTGCCATAATTACCGGTGTCGACAATCTGCTAGACTGGACTAACGTGTTTAATTTTTTGTATTAAAAGCTAGGTGTAAAATATCTAAATATGTAGGTTATTTATAAATACAATATAATATTTACAATATAATATTTATAAATACATACATTGATAGGAACAACATCGTATGCTCTGATCTCAAAGCTTCAGCACTCGTGTTATGGAATCTGAAACACACAAGATGCCAAAAACACCGAGAAAATGTAAAAAAAGTGTTTACTACATTGACCCGTTCCCTGGGATTCGAAACCGGCACCATAAAGCAAACATTTTTGTAGAACAAAAGGGCAAATAATATACTTCTTCGACGATGTAAATTTTTTTCATCTTTTACGCATTTTTCCATGGGGCCACAAAGGTAGAGCCATGCATCAGCTTTTGTTGTTGCATGAATGAGCCGGCTAGACCGGGGAAATACCACGACCGCACAGAATACCGGCGTGAAGTAGAAGTCTAACAAACTTCTGCGTTTCGTCTGGTGAGTGCAGGTAACCTGAGGCCCACACACCCCCCCCCAAATTATAGGGGGGGGACTCTATGGCCGACAACGCGTCTGCTATGCCTCTGGTATTGCGGGTGTTCATGGGCGGCGGTAATCACTTACCATCATGTGAACCACCTGTTCGTTTGCCTCCCTTTTCTATAAAAAAAGACAATTAAGTAATGTCGATCTACTTTTCAAGAAAGCTTATTTCGTCCATCGAGGCGAGTGGTAGGGAATGATATTAATATTAATAACTAATAAATAAATACGTACATAGATAGGAAAAACATCTCTTACATTGCTCTGATGCAAAAGTAAATAGTAACGAAGGTACCACAGACACTGTTTTCTACATTGATCCTATCGGGAATCGTACCCGGGACTTCAGATCTGGTGACACCATGAAAACCGGCGTGTACGCCACTTTTTGGACTTTTTGGAGACTTTTCACTTTTCGGAGGTCGTCTAGCTTAACTAAACTTGTTAGTTATCAATTTGAATAAAGTGGCTCCTGTCATCAGCATCCTTAGATAGTGATTCATAGGCACAAACAACTTTAACTCAATCACAAAAGAAATCTAACTCGTTTATAAAATTTCAGAAATGTTCTAAGTTTTGTTTGGCCAACATCAAGCGTGATAACAATAGCATCAAACTGGAAGTATACCTTTAAAAACGCAAACGAATTTTCGAAATCGTTTCACATATAGAGTAACAAATATAAAAAAAAAAAATATACTATTTAGAAGTTTTTAAGAAAAAAAAAACCGTTCTTAGAAGTTGGTTAAATATTTTAGGCTACTTCCGCATTTTTTTAATCTCACTTCTCTGTCTCTATCTCAATTGTGTAACTAAACTTAATATTAACTGCTACACTAGATACCGGTGGTGATATATGCATCTAATAAATTGTATGTAAATAATAATTTTCCGTGTTTAGACAACATTTCTTCGATGTGCATTCATGACATGCAACATTCTTACCTATCTAGATATGACTCTGCAATTTAAAACATGTCCTTAGCAATGGTGAAGGCTGTTAACAAGTATAAGCTAAGGGCGTCTAGAAGTCTAATACAGAACAAAGGCTTCTTCCATAAGGAGGTACACCATATCATGAGCAACATAACGTCACGCTTCTCAATCGGATCGAGAATCGCAGTACTAGCCACATAGCACCTTACCCGTTACTGCCTGACAAAAAAAGTTTTCCCGCCATTTTAGTTAAATTTAAGTCACATATGTTTTTGTTTTAAATTCCAATATAACATTGTGAATATTGTTTTCCGTTTTAGTTTCGCACCCCTATTGAACCTGTCGATCATAAAGACATCGGACACACTCGCGCGATCCTGTAGCGACATACTCTGCTAATTTTCTGTTACATGTGAAATGTTGTTCTAATTTTGAATTTTAAAACGACGAAAAAAACGTTTTTTTAATATGCCTAGAGTACCAGTGCTACCAGTAAGTAGTACGCAGTATTAGAGTTATGCTGGAATGTTTTAGTTTGGAACAGCATTAAAGCCACAAAATAATAAATGTTTTTTAAGCTATTACTAGTTGTAGAAGGTCAGTACTATTTGATGGTATTGAAAATCAAGTTAAAATGTTCACACCTATGTTCCCACAGCTAGCTAAATCTACACTTATTGACCTCCGTAGTCGAGTGTCCGTGGTAAGTTTTTTAAGGTGTCATCAGCACTGAGGTACTTTTTCTACATTTTCACGGATCTAGGTGTTTGTGGTACCTTCGTTGTTTCTGATTCCATAACAGAAGTGTTTAAGCTGCTTACTTGGGTATCAGAGCAATGTATGCGAGGTTATGCCTATCAATGTATGTATTTATTTCATTATTTATTATTTTTATGTATGAACCTATGTTCTTAAGCTTCTGAACTTTAAGCAAATATAAATTATATCGATTTGTTACAATACTAATAAAAGCTGTAAGTCACGAAAGCCGAGTTGTTGGGTGGTCGGAATTTCGAGTCGAGAGACCTGAGTTTGATCCCCAGGTACTAATGAGTTTTTCAAAAACTTATGTACAAATTTCATCGTTGGCTAGGACATTAAGACGGCGGCGGTCTCACCACCTGTCACGTTGTCCCGAAAATATCTTCGGTGGAAGGTGGGTCAAAGGGACTTAATTGTCTAGACTTGACCTCTGTCTACCCCTGTATTGGGAATTGCGTGAAGATATTTATTATTATTTTTATTTAAATGCAGTTAAATTAGTGCAGGTCAATAATCGTTTTATTTTAATGCAGGTCTCCTGATTAGAATTTGGATCACACGACTCGGTTATCGTTGATTCAATTCACTTCAATTCAATATATTTGCTCAAAACATGTGATTATATATATATATATGTCCATGAAAATTTGTGTACAATGTTTTAATCATACAGGCATGCAAATATTGTCATAACTAAATTTCCATTTTTGTTTTAAGTTGATCGTAACTAAATTTTCGTATATAAATAAAAAAATGTCTTCACACCATTCCCGATACAGGTGTAAACAGAGTTCTAGCACAATTAAGACGTTTCGACTTACCAAAAGTCACGATAACGTAGTTGAGTTGGATCATTGGAATTCGTGTCAAGAGACCCCAGTTCGATCCCCAGGTAGGCTCGTCCCTATGGTTTATACCAAGGATTTAAATCGTACGTTTGACCATAAATACTGCGACAGGCACTCCACTTATCGTTGCCCCAGAACGTCTCTGGTAGAATGTGTGCGTAGAAGATTTGTTCGTCTAGACCACTGTCTACCGAGTGAATGGGGTGAATATATTTATTTACATTTGTATATCGAATACTGAATCCCTTTTAAATTTTCAGACAAGTAAAACAACCATTAAGTAATGGGCCGGCAGAATTTAAACTTATAAAACAGATTGTACTGAGCGCGTGCCAAGCGGCGCGTTCCAGCGGAGTGCTGGGCCAATACAATACAAGTTTGCTAATTCCTATATTGTCCTTAACCTTGATTACTTATTGTACAGTTTCGTTGTGTGGGCGAAAACAACAGATTTAAAAAATGTTTTTGTTTGCGAGATATAGTAGGTAATGTGTGAAACCAACAATCGTCTTACTCGAATAAGGTTTTAAGAACACTTGTAATGCCAAATAACATACTAGTATCCCCATTAACCACTTAAGCTAAGCTGCAGTGCTTGTGCCTGCAGTGGTTTACGGCAATAGTCGAATGGCGGGCCTGAACCTGCGACGTTACGTTCCATAGTTCGCGCTCTAAACTATTTATGTTACTGATGTAGATTGGATTAAAATATAAATATTATATTTATGTTACTATATTTAATAACACTTCACATTTGAATCTAATAAACTTAATAATCCTAAAATACACAGCACATTTTGTCACCTAAACCGGAATGCAATATACTACTTACAGTAACTTAAAAACTCTGTTGTTAATTTGTAATTTTCTATGTTCAATATATTTACTAATTTAAGAGTCATATTTCTTTAAGTTACTTCCAATTTATATAAGCGTTGTTAGTGTGTCGCGAGTGTGGTGCGCGTTGAAAGTGGTATGTAACATTATGCTATTGACCCTTACCTTACTTACCATTATTGACATATTAAGAAAGGGAAGGATTTCTTTGCGCATTTGATCGGTTACATTCAGGTGAAAAATAAATTCTACATCTAGGTAATAAACCGTGAGGCTAGGTTTTAAACGTATAGGTGTTGTAGCACACTTCATTGCCGGTAATAGCCAATTTTCCAATACGTTACCTGCGGCGACTAAACTGCACGAATCTTGGCCGCCCAAGTAATGTTAACCCTGACGTTGTTAACGACAAACCCAACTGTTATCAAACATTTTATTAATTAGTAGTACTTATAAGTAGTAGTAGAAACATGATAGTTGAGTCGATGGATGATCAGAATTCGTGTTTGCCACGAGTTCGATCCCGAAGGAGGTAAGCTAGTAACACTAAGGTCGAAGGGACTCATTGATTGTCTAGACTTCTTTCAACGCCGGTATTGGAAATAGCGTGAAGATATATTACTTTTTTTATACTACTGAATGGTTGCCTATATTTACAGGCTGTTCAACGTGAACAAATGTGTGAGCATCAGCTAGTAAATACACAAATGAAAATTTTAAATAAGCAGCTAGCGTTCTTGGTGCCATGCCACGAGGAGTAGGGCAGTATATATGGGAGATTATTGTAGTTTTTAGCTAATAATTACTGTAAATATAATTATATATTGTTTCTGCAAATAAATCATGGAAAGAAATGGAAAATTTTCAACTCTAGTGTTTGGATTAACCACTGCCACAGGGACTGTATAAAACTACGAAATTCACGGAAGGTAACGATTAAGTCTGTCTGCGGGCGCGACAAATTACCCCACAACTAGCAAAGTGACAAATCGCCTGGCAAACGTTCAGTTCTGTTTCAGACACTAATGTCCTTATAAATTTAAAGTTTCTTAGAGAATTTTCGAAATCCCCCGACAAAGTTTTATATCCAAACTATTTACAATCATAATTTTTTAATTTTTATTTTATTTGGCATACCAACACTTATTATAATTCAATGTTACAAATTAAACAACAATTAAAAAAAATTATCGAGCAATTACATCCTCGATTTCACATGCAAAATAAAATACATATGTTACTTTGTCCAAAGAGCAGAAGTGCACCTCCCTCCCACAGATACATGCACTAATTCTGCTAAATGCACCACCACCATACTACACTCAAAACCAGGTAACATATACCACCAATGACAACGTGACACGTGTTTCGACATGTTTTCAAAGCAGGGCATTATCAAACTTGTAGACTCTATGATAAGTGATTAAAAAGTTTTTTTTAAAGAAAGTTGTATTTACGCGAATGCTACACATCCGTGGTCGGATGCTGTAAAGCATCCGAAAAGTTGGGAAGTAAAAATAGTTTGTTAAAACAAATTAAAAAACACGATAAAATCCGAAAATTGTTTCGAAATCGAAAATTGTTATTAAAAAAGATCTATGTAAGAATTTTGTAATAATAAATAAAAATATATCTTCGGAAATAACGAAGGTACTGCAGACATCTTAAGCCGAGAATTCCTGAAAAAAGGTAGTCAATATTCCCGTCCGAGATCGAACCCAGCGAAAATGAAAATGAGGTCGGCAAAAAGAAGTATTGAAAGATAATCTTTGTTTGAAAATGAACTTCCAGTCATTTATTAAATGCAATTAGTAACCGTCGCTAATGGGCTCAGTGTCAATTTCCAAACAGAATTGTTTCTTACATTGCCGCCCAAAGCGCTGAAGTTTAAAACTTAATGACGGAAGTGAAGCTTGTTGATTAACTTGTGATTACATTATTAACTTACATTTTCCGCTCGCGACTTTGTCTGATCCTTATCTCGCAATTCCCTTGCGTTTCTTAATTTTAGTAAATAATAAGACGACATTTATTACCACCGATTTTTAAGGAGTCGCCAGATCTATGGTCCTGGAGATGGATTCCCGAACGGGTACATGTAGAAAATATTTTTTTTATATTATCTCGGTTCTGGGTGTCTATGGTACCTCATTTGGTTATGATTCCATAACACAAATGCTTTAGCTACTTACTTTGGAATCAGAGCAATGTAAGAGTTTATGATGCTGTCCCTATCTATGTATTTTATAGCCGAATGGTTATGTAATCGAAATTCGATGACCCAAGTTCAATCACCCGGAGGAAGGCCATCATACCAATGAGTATTGTTAGTGATTTTTGTACTTTGTCGATCGTTGACTTGGACACAAGCCACACGCTTATCAAAGTATTTTAATAATTTCCCTTTTGTAGTGTTCGTATTGCCCTTCTAAGAGCATTTGAATGCATAATTTTGTCAGCATAATTTTGTGTTTAAAAGATAATGAGTATACATATAGCACTGATTTCGGCGAGTCACTAGTTGGACACACTGAAAATCAGCGCCATGGAAAAAAAAATTTCTTGGCATTATGCTGAGTGTGCTCCAGTTCCCAGATGACGCCTTGACACATACGAGTATAGGTATTGTTTAGTTTGTAATATGTAGTATGTTGTAATTTGTATTGTAAAGCCAAGTGTTATTTGTAAATAATGTGTTTTTTTATGTTTTCTCTGATGGCGTCACTTTGGAGAATAAACCTTCCTTTCTTTCTTTCTTTCAACTAGAAAGCAGTCCCAAATAAGAAATGAGACTAAATAGTTTATACCTCTGACTGCTCAAGTATTGATAACTGCGTGAAGATACAAATATCATCTCGTTCTTTGGTTCCCTGATGACAAACACTACGCTATCCGTTGAGTATATTCACATTTCAAATCACGATAAAAGCCACGATAGCCGAGTGGTTAGGTGACCGCAATTCGAGTCAAGAAATCGGGAGAAGAAGAAAGTTCAATCCCTAAGTAGGCTCATACTAATGGTTTTTTCACAAATTATGTAAGATTTATTTCGTTACCTTGACGTACCACCTGTCTGTAAATATGTATGTAAGTACATTGTACCGTAGCCTTGGACATTAGGACAAAGATAGGCTCGCCACCTGTCGCATTGCCCCGAATAGACTTCGGCTAAAGTTGGGTCGTAAAGAAATATTATTAGAGTAAAGAGAGAGAGGTAAGATGTAGGCAATCTCCTAATTAATATTTTACGAAATAATTGTCTGGACCTCAGGCTACCCCAGTAGTGGGAATGGCGTGAAGATACTACAACCTCATAACGAACTTGAAGTTATTCTCCAATAAGCACATTCCGAAATCTTTATGTATTTTTAACGAAGTGAAGAAAACAAATTAAGAATGCAAAATTAAAGGTGTGATTTTTTTACGGATTTCGAAGACAAATTTAATTTTCACGAGTGAAGTTACTACGGGTTCCCATCTTACGTAATGTATTTTTAATAAGTCACGATAGCCGATTGGTTGGGTTGTCGTAATTTCGTGTCAAGAGACCCGAGTTCGATCCCCACGTGGCAGGCTCGTACCAACGGGTTTTCCTAAAACTTATGTATGAATTATATCGTTGGCTAGTACATAAAGACGGCGACGGGCTCACCACCTGTCACGTTGTCCGAAAAATATCTTCGGTGGAAGGTGGGTTAACCTGTCTACCCCTGTATTGGGAATAGCGTGAAGATATTTTTTAAAATGTATTTTAATTAAAAGAAAGTAAAAAAAAATCTCACGAGTCTCGATAGCCGAGAGGTGGGGTGATTGGAATTCCAGACAAGAAACCCCAGGGTCGAACTCCAGGAAGTGGGCTCGTACCAATGAGCTATTTCATTATTCATGAACAATTTATATCGTAGGACAGGGTGGTGACGGGCTCACCACTTTATTGTATACAATAAGCTTCGGTAAAATGTTCAAGTACAAATGCCGTAAAGGTAAGGTTCCAAAGGACTAAATATCCGGGCTAGACAGGGACTATCTAGTCCCTGTCTAGCCCGGAATTTTGAATGGCGTGAAGATTTTTATTTTATATTTATTTTAGTACGTACAAATCTAAAATTAGCCTGAAATTTGAAGACCTCCATGGATGAGTGGCGCACACATCGATTCTCATGATGTCGCCAACTCTAAGGTCCTGGTTTCGAATCCCGGTTGGGTCAATATATAAAACACTTTTTTTACCATTTCTCGGATCTGTGTGTTTGTGGTGCCTTCGTGGTTTCTGATTTCACAATTCTAATGATTAAGCTACTTTGGGATCAGAGCAATGTATGTGATGTTGTCCCTATCTATGTATGTATTTGTTTATTACCTACCTCATACATATTAAAACTTTCGTACTAAGGTTTAATGTTGAATATAAATTACCGTTAGATATAATTATTTGATTTATCAAGTAAAGCACTGAAAGTAAACAAAATCTGATACAGACCGGTTGGATGTCAACATTCTAATTGGCATTGATATCTCGTTACACCTAAAAGTGGTCCCTAAAATCCAATTGTAACGAATTAAAATAAAAGACTTTTCCATTTTTAATATGCTCACGGACTTTCTCAGTAGACAAAGTGGTGTAGACAAAGGTCCAGACAGTTAGTCTCTCACCGAAGATATTTTCGGGAGTACGTGACAGGTGGTGACAGGTGGTGTGGGCTTGGTCGTCTTTATGTCCAAGCCAACGATATAATCATACATAAGTTTTTGAAAAAAAAAAAGAACCAATGGTACGAGCCGGCTACCAAGGTACGAACTCGGGTCTTCTGACCCAAAATTCCGATCCTAAAATCAATAATTAATTGGTGTTTGTATAAACAATGTTCGGTGTATGCGCCGCTCGTGACTTATTGATTTTTATATATTTATTACTACTACCATATAACGGAGTGGACACCCTTAGAGCACAGGCAGCAACAACCCTACCGGCTGTTATTGACTGTTAACTGTTGATCTGGCTAGGCTCCGTATATTGCGTTCAGTAATTGGGGCATTTGGCAACGGTCCAGGGATATTCAGTTTGGTACTAGTGTTAGTGGTGTACTGTGCGCTGTTTATTAATTTAGAAAGGAAAAGGAAACTTACGGGTTATAATATCCTCACGCATGACCCCTGACAGGGTAGCCAGGGAGAAAACGTCGCATTGTGTCACGATCCGTACATGCATGCATCCTTCGTTTCATTGAAATTCATAATTTTCAACCTTCTTTACGGTTCCAGATTCGATTATGTGCCGATGGAAATTTTCTACAAATTTATAAAATAAATAAATTAAATAAATAAATTAATATCTGGACTCCATTTCCAGTGTGGGGCTAGAAAGAGGTCTAGGCAATTACATCCTTTCGACCCACCTTCCACCGAAGATATTTTCGGGACAACGTTGCAGGTGGTGAACCCGTCGCCGTCTTTATATCCAAGCCAACGATATAATTCGAACCTATGTTTTTGAAAACCCCATTGGTACGAGCCTGCCACCTGGGGATCGAACTCGGGTCTCTCGACTTATTGTTACCCTATAATATTGTATAAATTTATTTTTTATAATAACACTTGCAGTAGCTCGTGGTGTTAGTTGTGTATTATAGACATGTGAATATTTCATTCCACTTCTTCCCGTTAGTCGAATACGATGATTATGGCAAAAATCTTATAAAATTTCTTTAATGGCTTGATTTTTGAAGCATATTTATGCTGAATTTTTATGTTTTTTTGTCTTGAATGGAAGAGACAACGCAGAAAAATTTCTACATTCACCAGTCGGGGAATCGAAAACATCGATCTAAAACCAAATCGGTGGTACGCCACTCGTCCAATTTCAAAGCTTGAAAATGTTTGCTCTATTGAATCGAAAACAAAGTATCAATTACGAAATAGTATACAACTGGAGTATCTGTTCATAGTATCTGTTCATAGTTTCATAAAATACTCGATACTCAATGCTTTAGTTGCTCTATCATAATTCAATATCACGATAGCCGAGTGGTTGGGTGGTCCGAATTTTGAGTCAAGAGACCCGAGTTAGATCCCCAGGTGGCATGCTCGTACCAATGGGTTTTTCAAAAACTTATGTACGAATTACATCGTTGGCTTGGGCATAAAGACGGTGACGGGCTCACCACCTGACACATTGTAGACTAAACCTCTGTCTACCGACTATTTATTTATTTATATTTTATTTTTATCATGGGGGTCATTGTAGAAGCGTGCTCGTCGCGACCCCTGCCAGCCCTTTTCAGGGCTGCAATTCTACACAGCTGCGCACCCATGCCAACGAGGGTTAGGGCGTCCCCCCAAGGCGACGCACACCAGTTCGTCCCCGTTGGTGTGAAATGCAGCGCGCAAAGCGGCGATGGGGACCGCCACCCGTCACGCACAGCCCGACACGGCGGAAGGTGGAGGACGGAGTGCAGAGTTGGCACGTGGAATGTTAGAGGAGGCATGAGAGATAAGACGAATGAGTTGATTGAAATAATGAAAGAAAGAGAATTAGATGTCGTGTGTTTGTCGGAGACCAAGCGGAAGGGCAGCGGTACTGAAGAGCTCCTGGCGGGGCGTTAGCTCTATGGTCCGGAGTCCCGGAGAGCGAGAGCGCCTGCCAGGGAGTGGGGTGCTGCTGTCGTCTCGGTTGGTCGATGTTATGACTGAATATAAGGCTGTGAACTCGAGACTTCTCTGGGTTCGCTTTAAATTGGGACTGACGAAGTTATTCCTTTTGGCTGTTTATGCGCCGGTGGCTTCGTCGTCCAGAGCTGAGCTGGAGGAGTTTTGGGAGAATGTAAGAAGTTCTAGACTTGGTTAGAGGAAACGAAATAATTGTTGTATGTGGTGATTTGAATGGATGGGTTGGTACCGCTCGGCCAGGGTACGAGTCGGTGCTTGGAATGTTGGCGATAAAAGGGTTAACGATGCTGGCAAGCTTATACTGGCTGTATGCAAGGAAAGGGTCTTCTTGTGACAAACACTATGTTTAGTCACAAGAAAATCCATATGTATACTAGAACAAGAGAGAATGAGAGAAGTATGATCGATTTATTCCTGGTGGATGACCGACTGCGAAAACAGGTGATGGATACGCGGGTGTTCCGAGGTGCTGACCTGGGAACGGATCACTACCTAGTGATTACTAGATTTAGGGGTCTGTTCGCGGGTTGGCGCCACCGGACGGCGATACCAGAACAACAGTCGGTCGGTAGCATCCGAAGCTGGAAGCTTCAGGAAGCGGACACTAGGAATAAATATCAAGCAAGGGTAGCCGAAAAACTGGACAGCATTGGTGTTAGGAAAGAATGTGTGGAAGAAATATGGCAGAGCCTTAGAGATGGAATGGTTAGTGCAGCGGAAGACGTGTGTGGAAATGTGAAAAGAGGTAGTAGTAAAAAGGGTGATGCATGGCGGAATGACGAAGTGAAAGAAGCTGTAAATAAGAAGAAGAAAGCATGGTTAGACTACTTGGCCTCTAATAATGATAAGGATATGAGAGAGAAGAGGAAAGAAAGATATAAGCTCCAGAAAGTTCACACGAAAGCATTGATTGAGGAAGTGCGTGAAAGGAGTAGAATGGAAGCGGACGAAAGGTTGTCGCACAACTTCAAGGAGAACGCCAAACTCTTCTGGAAAGAGGTTGGAAGGACCCGGAGTGGTGCGACAGCCTTAAGAATGAATAAAGTGCTTTCGGGAACCAATGACGTCCTCTCAGAAAAATCGGACGTCATGCAGCGATGGAGCGAATTTTATAGAGAGATGTATGCATGTGATGATCTTAGTGAGGAGAGATGAGATCCGGGGGTGACGCCGTGACTGGTACGTTAGACTCGGACCTCGTAGACACTGAGGTCATCAGTATGAAAGAGATTGAATGTGCGATTAGAAGTTTGAAATGTGGTAAGGCTGCGGGAATAGACAGAGTTACTGCTGAAATGGTCAAGTATGGTGGGCCACGCGTCTGGGACAGCTTTCATCTGCTGTGCAATTTGTGCTGGCGAACGGGGGCTGTTCCGGATGATTGGCGATCCGCGGTCATTGTGCCTTTATATAAAGGTAAAGGTTCACATTATGACTGCGGGTGCTATCGGGCGATCAGCTTGACCAGTTTAGCAAGTAAAGTTTACTCGAAGGTTTTGACACGTAGGATGCAAGAGAAATCGGAAAGATTTCTATGGGAGGCATAATGCGGATTTAGACCTGGAAGAGGATGCACGGATCAAATGTTTTCTCTCCGCATGATCACGGAGAAGCTTCTGGCTGCTAACCAGAAGATTTTCTGTGCTTTTGTGGATCTTGAGAAAGCATTTGATAAGGTTATAAGGAAAGAAAATGTGGGAACTGTTGCCGGGGTATGGTGTGGATGGTCGATTGCTAAGGGCTGTGCAGTCACTTTACTGTGACTGTAAAGCCTGTGTGCGGGTAGGGCATGACCTGTCACCCATGTTTAGCGTCCAAACGGGCGTAAAACAGGGTTGTGTCATGTCTTCCTGGCTATTCATACTGTATCTCGACAGCTGTTTACAGAAGCTGAAAGATAGCTGTTTGGGTGTGAAATTGGGTGACATAAAAGTAAATTGTCTGCTTTATGCTGATGATGCAGTGCTTATAGCACCATCAGAGGCAGAACTGCAGGCATTAGTCACGTGTATGAAAGAAGAATGTGAAATTAATGGTCTCCGTTTGAATGCTAATAAAACTAAGGTTCTGGTATTTGAAAGGGACGAAGAAAGAACGAAGTGCGAAATTTGGGTAAATCAGGAATGTCTAGAACAGGTGAATGAAATTGTATACTTGGGGAGTGCGTTTAGCCGGGATGGAAGATGTGATTTAGATGTGGACAGGCGTGTCGCTGCCGGGAACAAAGTCAATGGTGCCCTGACTGCGTTAATCAAAGGCAAGGCGTTGTAAAAGTGCACGCCTTGCAATACATAACGCAGTGTTGGTACCGACTTTGTTATATGGCAGCGAAACCTGGGTATGCCAGAAGAAGCATAAAAGCAGGTTGAATGCAGTGGAGATGCGATCTCTTCGTAAAATGTGCGGCCTTACCATGGCCGACCGAAAGCGAAACGAAGAGATTCGCAATATGGCAGGTTTGAAAGATGACCTTGTCTCAAAAATGGATAAGGGCGTGCTTCGATGGTTTGGGCACGTTGAGAGAATGAGTGAAGACCGAATGGTGAAGAAAATATATAGCGCGAAAGTTAATATTAAAAGGTGTCGAGGTAGACCGAGATTAACTTTCGAAGACCATGTGAGCAAATTGCTCGAAGAGAGGAGGGTCAAGAGTACTCGGATACCTAGACGTGCATGTATGAAGAAGATGATGAATCTCAAAGAAGCGAAAGAAGTATGTAGGGATCGTGACACTTGGCGATCTGTTCTCTCTGGCTACCCCGTCAGGGATTGTGCGTGAAGATAAATAAAATAAATAAATAAATAATTTTTATCATATATTATTATTACGTCGCGGATTTGGGCCCGCCATTCGACTATTGTCGTGAACCACTCCAGACACAAGCAATGTAGCTTAGTTGGAGTTTTTATCTGGAATACTAATAATGTTATTTTCTGGTATTCTTTAGTGAATGAATAAATATAGCAGCTGTAAGTTGGTGGCCTTAAAATCCAAAACATAGTCATATAATCGAGATGGTTATCTCTATTTATAATCTAATAGAGTATTTTCAAAGCATTCCTCTTTATCCGTGCATAAGTCCGTATACACTCCCCAATGCATAAGTCTGAAGTATTCACATCGATGCAATTTGATTTCGTGCGTTTTTTGATAACCGTGGAGGAAATGTTTTATGCACGAACGTTCCTTGGCCGGGAGGCCACCGAAACGAACAGTGTCGGGCTCGAATCTCAGAAGGAGAAGCATACCGACTAAAACCATCCACGGGCTGCTGTTGGCCCGAAGGCCTTTACAGCTTCGTCTAAGGAGACTTGCGAGGAGAGGCTCGCAAGTTAGAAGTTGAAGACAATAATAGCTGCTGCTGCGAAGCGCTGCGTCCCCTAGAACGAAAGAGATGACTTCCGACATGGGGGAGGGGCCATGCGATCCGAGGGCCCCAGTTGGTTTGGAGGAAAATCTCCTCTCGGATCGCCTTGTGTTAATCATTTAGTGACGACTACGACCACGAGAAAGTCTCGTGCTAGTCGTGAAATTACGACGATGGCGAGGTTGTGTAAGCCGCAGAACGCGGCTAGTGTCTATTTGTGTGCGTAAGTACGTAGGGGGCGGGGCCTCATACGCATTGTTGACACGGGTGATTGCGTCATCATCGTCTATGATGACGCATTTCGGGCGCCTAAATTGAGGTGGAGTATCGCGCGCGGGTGTGTAATTCCCTAACGCTGCCACTAGCGGATTTGTAAGTTTGTCCTATGTCCTAAGTCGATGGAGAACTTTTTAAATAGCGCTGCCATTGTAGGCAGTTTGAGATCGCGATGCAGATCTACATTCCGCATATATACGGGAGCGCCGGTTGCGCGGCGCATGAATCGGTTTTGAATCACTTGGAGTGAGTTCAAACGTACTTTGGGGACGTGCGCGAATACTATACTGGCGTATGACATGACGGGTCGTACGCAAGTTGTGTATAGGCGTATTTTGTGTTTTAGCAGCATTTTGCTGCGGCTATTTGTAAGGTTAAAGAGGCGGCCGGATATGAAGGCCGCTCTATCCCTGACAATTTCAATATGTTTCTTGAAGTTCAGTCTACGGTCTAAGGTGACTCCAAGATATTTTACTTTCGTGCGTTTTTATTAGGCCAGTCAATTATATATATGTTTAGTTGCGACACTATTGTAAATGAAAAAATATTTTTGGCGAATAATACGTTTATTTTACCACGTTTATTGATTATTGGATGTCATAGCTGACCAATCTTGGTTTCGTATCCAAGCAAAAGATAAGAAAGATTCCGACTCCACATTTGACTTTAACTTATCCCGACCGGGAATTGAACCCGGGACCTCAGAGCTCGTCGGAGGTCTTCAATACCAAACAGCTATTGTTTGTTGTTTTTTATCAAAACAATTTAAGTTAAAATATTCTAAATTCCAACATAATATTTTAAATTCCATCAGAGAGCAAACACGTCGTAGATCTCACCGCGACGTGACGGCTGGGTTTATTGGGAATTCCTCCGAAGCGACGTTAATCAATCAGTGTCTGACAAAGTAGTAGTATTCTCACAATAATAATTCGTGGGAGCCTACCAGCTGAACGCGGGTCTCTTGACTCGAATTCCGATCACCTAATCACTTCACTACCGTGACTACAACTACTTTAGAAGACTTCATAAAGATTCAGTTGAAACTTCAGTTGAAGCCGCTGAAACTTTTCACCAATACGAAAAGTCACAAGAAAGAAGCAAATTCGGGACAAGTGCGTGTTGAGTTCGCGTGGAGAGGGCTCCGTATAATTTTATCACAAAATTATGACGAATGGCGCAAACATGATTGGTATTTATGAAATCGCCAGCTGTCATCCCCGGGTTCGATTTCCGGATAGGTCAATATAGAAAAGACTTTCGTTTGATAATGTATTTTTCAGATTCCATAAACCAAGTGCTTAAGCTACTTATTTTTGGATCAGAGCATGTGATATGTGATGGCATATGTGACGTTTTCCCTATCAATGGTATATATTTATTCTAAATGCTTTAGAACTGATAACACAGCCCTTGGATAATCAGATACGTGAGCGTAGTTGAGATGAGATCAGTGATGAGGAGAGGGGTCTATTCGACTGATAATCTATATTTAGTGGTCCTTCAGCCAGCGTGTGTCTGCCTAATGAACCCCATTTGTACGCATTACCGGGACACGTGTTACCGAAACTTCTTTCTTATGATTCTACTATAAGTTGATATTGTGCAATAAAATTATATTTAAATACGCCAATAGCATAGCTGATAGTGAGCCCGTCTTCGAAACTAAGGGTTGCGGTTTTAAATCTCGACAGGGACTAACATTTGTGTGATGAATGTGAATGTTTGTACTCGTGTAATGTGTCTTTGTATGTTTATGAATATTTATCTATCTAAATTTGTTGTACCGTTGGCTTGGAAACTAGGATAGTAGTCACGTTGTACCAAATAAGCTACGGTGGACTTGCCCAGACGTCCACTCCGTGTATTGAAAAATTAATGAATGAAATGAGTGAATTAAATAAATTTAATTGCACACCAATAAATGAAGACGAAAAATAGAAGAAAAATTTTAACAAAGGTAACTTTAATTTGTGTCACAATTGGCATTCTGCGCTAATAAACGATCTCTTTCAGGCCACCAAGGTGCTGAGGAATTGAGTTTCAACAATGGTAGAGCCACGCATCAGCTTTTGTTGTTGCATGGGCCGGCTCGACCGGGGAAGTACCACGACCTCACAAAATACCGGCTTGAAGTAGAAGTCTAACAAACTTGTGAGTTTCGTCTGGTGAGTGCAGGTGACCGGAGGCCCCCACGCCCCCCCCCCCAATTTGGGGGGGGGGCACTCTAAGGCTAGCAACGCATCTTCTATGCCTCTGGTATTGCGGGCGTTCATGGGCGGCGGTAATCACTTACCATCACGTGAGCCGCCTGCTCGTTTGCCTCCCTTTTCTATGAAAAAAAGCTATGTATGCGATTTATAGCAAAAAGCACTAAATAAAAATATAATATGTAAAATGTAACCTGGTAGCGTGCCCACTGGTTTTTATGGTGTCGCCAGCCAGTGTGTCCCGAGTACAATTCACGGTCGGGTGAATGTATAAAACACTTTTTCTACATTTTTTCGGGTCTCCAAGCTTGTGGTACCTTCGTTGTTTCTGATTTCATAATACAAGAGCTAAGTTGCTTACTTTAGGGTCAGCAATGTAAGTAATGTTGTCTCTATGTATGTATGTATTTATTTACTTATAATAATAAAATAGTAAAAATTAAAATAAGAGATAAAAAATGTAAAATGCGAAGGTATTTGTTTATTTTTTTACATGATTATCTGGAATCTCTGCTTGAATTGAAATATGAACTGGGAACATCAATAAAAACAAATTTACGTAAACCTCGATTTCACATTTCGTTAACCCGTGAAACGACCTTAGAACTTTCTGATTTCACCTTTCATTGCACTGGCGTGGTTTTCCTTGTTCCGATGTGTTTTATCTTCACACATTTTTCAATACAGGGGACGCCAGAAGTCTATTTTATTTAGTTTTTTTGATCCACATTACACCAAAACTTATTTAGAGATAGGATAGCCGGCCACTGTCTTCAGGTTTGTCAAGAAATCCTTTGGTACGGGTTTTTTAAAAACTTACTTTTACCCAAAAGTTACGCTTCAAAATATTTTTTGTTCCTCCCGAGGGAAAAAATTGTGTGATCAATATGTACTCGAGTCATGAATATTTATTTGTAAACATGACTCTTTATCTATGTAAATATTAAAGTATACAAGTTCATTGTACCGCTAGCTTGAAAGCTAACACGACGATGGGTTCACCACTTATCTTGTTGTCCCAAATGAGATTCGATGAAAAGCGCATTGACTGGACTTCATGGTCTATACTTCTGCTTATCCCAGTATAGAGAATTGAGTGAAAATAATAAAAGAAGATACCAGTTTTTTCTGACGTTTTCATTTCTATCGCTATTGCTAAGTTTTTTTACAATTTTTTAAGGAGAAATTAATATCAGATATTTTATACGTTATATGACTATTTCTATGGTTTGTTATCTGTGTGTGTTATAGGATATCAATGATCTAAGTTTCTTTGTATTATAATGTAACAGAATGAGAGCTTCTAGAATCTCTATCCTTTCGTTTATATCTCAATGGATTACTATACTAGTACATTCAAAAATACTTACATTAAAACTATTAAATTTCATAAAATTAATCTGTTTACTGTCATCTTTTATTTTTGTGTAAATATTTACGACCGGCCGCCAAACACTGCCAAATATCGTACATGGCGTACGTGCTAATATACCAATATTGGTTTCAGGCAATTTTCCGCTTCGCCGTCAACTGTTTCTAAATTACATGTCACAGCCTCGGCTGTCACAATTGCCGGTGTTGACACAAGACAATCTGCTCGGCTAGACTAATGCGTTTTACTTTCAAATCAAAAGCTAGACGTAAAATGTCGAAATATTTATTTATCTTTAGGCACAGTCCCTGACGCCACGCCATGTCTGGCTGCACGCCAGAGAGAACAGATCGCCAAATGTCACGATCCTTTCATTCCTCTTTCGCTTCTTTCAGATTCGTCATTTTCTTCATACATGCATGTCTCGGTATCCGAATACTCTTGACCCTCCCCTCTTCGAGCAGTTTGCTCACGTGGTCTTCGAAAGTTAGTCTCGGCCTACCTCGACGCCTTTTAATATCAACTTTCGCGCTGTATATTTTCTTCACCATTCGGTCTTCACTCATTCGCTCAACGTGCCCAAACCATCGGATCACGGCCTTATTAATTTTAGTGATAAGGTCATATTTCAAACCTGAACCTGTCGAATATATATGTAATTATATACACGAATATATATATCGTGACTTTATATATATAAAGTCACGACAGCCGAGTGGTGGTCGGAATTTCGAGTCATGAGAGCCGAGTTCGATATTCGAGTGGCCGTACCAATGGGTTTTTCTAAAAACCTATGTACAAATTATATCGTTGGCTTGGACATAAAGACGGCGACGGGCTCACCACCTGTCACGTTATCCCAAAAATATCTTCGGTGGAAGGTGGGTCGAAGGGACTTAAATGTCTAGACTAGACCTCTGTCTATCCCTGTATTGGGAATTGCGTGAAGATATTTTTTATTTTGTTTTTTTTTTTATATTTTTTTAATTATATACAAATATATACATATATAGGGACAACTTTACATACATTGCTCTGATCCCAAATCTTAAACACTTATGATATCTTTTTATGTCTGTTATGATATCTGAAACAAACAAGGTATCACAAACACCAAGACCTGCGAAAATGCAGAAAAAGTTGGCGACACCACGAAAAAACGCTGCCTGTATGCTACTCGTTCACGGTGGCCGTCAAATAAAAAGTAAGGTCCTATTAAAGAAATTCTTTGTGGAAATCTTGAGCAGAGGCCCAAATTTTAACTCATTTTCTCTTGGTGTAGACAGGGATCTAGACAATTAAGTAATAAAACTACTTTCTCCGAAGCTTCGTACAACGCTATTTCGTACAACAGCGGATTTACAGCAGATGTAAATCTTGATTCATCGACTGGGAATCAAACCTGGGACCACAGACCCGGCGACACCATGAAAACCGGTGTGTACTCGTACTTGGAGGTGTTCAAGCTTAACTAAATGTGTTATTTAGTGTGAAGTTGCTTATATCATTAGTTTATTATCCTTATGTTATATTACTCATAGATTATATTTATTACTCATAGATTATATTTATTACTCATAGAATCAAAAAAGTTAATTCAATTGCAAAAAGAAGTGAAACACGAAATATTTATTAAATATGAGGTACATTCTTGAGTTCCATCCCTCATCACCAGATCCTGACATGGTGATAATGGTGATAACGGAGTTCTGAGGTTACAGACATTATGAAAAAAAAATACATAAAATCAAATCAGGAATCTTTTTTGAAGTTGATTAAAAATGTTAGATCATTCCCACATATTTTTTATCTGTGTGAAATTGACTCAATTTCACTATAGTAACTCGGAGCTATACCTAATACATTGTCAAAATAATGATTTTTTTTCTTTGTTTATACAACTTACCTTTCGATATGGTACCTATTTAGATATGACTGCAATTTAAAACATGTCTTTAGCAATGTTAGTGGCCGTTAGCAATGATAGACTAGAAATCCGCTACAGAAAAAAGGTCTTTTCCATAAGAAGGTTAACACCATAATCATCTCGCTTCTCAAGGTGGAT
The DNA here is from genome assembly GCA_029286605.1 of Sericinus montela. Lineage (NCBI taxonomy): Eukaryota > Metazoa > Arthropoda > Insecta > Lepidoptera > Papilionidae > Sericinus > Sericinus montela. The sequence goes on from JAGSMR010000003.1 coordinate 7,169,801, forward strand.
AGACAATCGCAGAACCAGACTCATCGCAAACCGCTGGCTCTCACAAAGTTTACCTGCCATTTTAATTAAAATGTAAGTCGCGTACATCTTTTTTAAATACCAATATAACAGTGTGAATATTGTTTTCCGTTTTAATTTCGCACCCCTATTGAACCTGTCGATCATAAAAACGTCGGACACACTCGCGCGATCCTGAAGCGACATACTCTGCTAATTTTCTGTTACATGTGAAATGTTCTAATTTTGAATTTTAAAAGCAGCGAAAAAAATTTTTTTTTATATTATTAGAGTACTAGTGCTATCCAACAGTATTAGAGTTATGCTGGAATGTTCTAATTTTGAATTGTATTAATGCCACAAATCAAATAATTTTAAATTGTATAAAAAATATTACTAGTCACAGAAGGCCAGTACTACTTGACAGTATTGAAATCAAGTTAAAACGTTCACGCCTAGGTTGCCTCAGCTAGCTAACTTAACACTCATTGACCTCCGTGGTCGTGTGGCGCAGTTACCGTTTTTTAAGGTGTAATTAGCCCGATTTCGATTCCCGGTCGGGTCAGTGTAGAAAGCACTTTTTCTACATTTTCACGGATCTCGGTGTTTGTGGTACCTTCGTTGTTTGTGATTCCATAACACAGGTGTTTAAGCTGCTTACTTTGGTATCAGAGCAATGTATGCGAGGTTGTGCCTATCAATGTATTTATTTATTTATAAACTTAAACTAAATTGTCTCGGGTCTGGGTGCTTGTGGTACCTGTATTGTTTTCAAAACATGTCACAAATGCGTTAGCTACATATTTTCTGATTAGAAATATTTATAGAATTAAATTAAATAGAAAAAATGTTTTCAAAATTTCAACTGACACGGTTAGGCAGAGGTCGTGTACACGCGACCTCTGCCTAACCGTGGCATTTACGCTTTACCTCTGAGTCATCGTGTCTTACACGCATAAGTAATTTTCAAAACATTTTTCTCTTTAATTTAATAACAGAAAGTTCAGCACAACTTAAATGCTTTAAAAATCGAAAAAAGATGCGTAATAAAAATATTTATAGAATATTAAATTTGTGAACTTTCACAAGCCGTTAAGTATAAATAAAATCAATTTGTTACAATATTAATAAAATCTGAGAAAAAAACCTTTAGCACCCATTGCACTATATCCATGCGGGCTATACGCCTAAACTCTTATCGGGCGAGAAGAACCTCCATTTTGATTATACGGCTCATTTATAAACCGATCACGAACTACATAAGGAAAAGAAGCTTCAATGTGAGGCACATTGATAGGTTTCACTAATGTTGTACTACACTTAAATGAAACGATTATTTGTCGATTTCCCCATCTAGGTAAAAACCGTTAATATGGTTATTAAATGTATGGGTGTTGTAACTAACTTCATTATCGGTAATGGCTAATTTTCCAATATGTTACCTGCGGCGACTAAATTGCACGAATCCTGGCCGTTCAATTAATGTGAACGACAAACCTTGACGTTGTTAACGACAAACCCAACTGTTATCAAACATTACATTGATTATTAGTAATTATTAGTAGTAGTAGAACGCCGACAGTCGAGTGGTTTTATAAGAATTCGAATCGGGAAACTCGAGTTTGATACCCAGGATGTAAGCTTGTAACAGCAAGCTTTTAGAAACTTTATGAATTTTCTAATTTAAAAAATATCATCACGCCTAAGTACTGGTACCTGTTCAACATAGTATTGGGTAATGTGAAGATATTATATTATTTTTATACCACTGAACGGCTCTGTATTTACTGGCTGTTTAACTTGTTTAACAAAGCGCTGGCATCAGCTTGTTAAAAAATAAAATGAAAAATTAAGTTTCTAAAGTGCGGATACAAATCCGCAACTGGTCATAACCGCTGGTGAAAAGAGGGCTGGATTTTTCTCGTTCAACTGTTAAGTCTAGCCACTTAACGTGGAAATGCAGTCTACGTTTTTGCTACCTTGTATAATAAGTATTGTATATATAATTTTGTTTTTGTAAATACATCGTGGAAAGAAATGGAAAATTTTCAACTCTAGTGTTTGGATTCACCACTGCCCCAGGGACTATGTACCAAGCTACGAAATTCACGGTAGGTAACGATTAAGTCTGTCTGCGGGCGCGACAAATTGCCCCCCAACCAGCACAGTGATAAATCACCAGGCAAACGTTTAGTTCTGTTTCAGAAACTAATGTCCTTATAAATTTAAAGTTTCTTAGAGAATTGTCGAAATTCCCAGACAAAGTTTTACTTCCAAATTACTTGAAATCATATTTTTTTAAATTATTATTTTATATGGCATATCAACATTTGTTACAATTTAATACTACAAGTTAAAAACAATTGAAAAAACTTTTTATCAAACAATTACTTTCCACCATTCCGCATGCAAAATAAAATACATATGTTACCTTGTCCCAAGAAAAGAAGTGCACCACCCTCAGATAGATGCAGGTACTAATTAAACTGGATATACCACCATCATCACCACCACTACACTCAAAACCAGGTAATACATACCACCACCGACAACAGATAAGTGTTTCGCACCACAACATGGCATTATCAAACTTGCAAACGCTACGAAGAGCGAGAAAGTTTAATAAAAATTTACCGCATTCAATAGAACACAAAAAAACAAAAGATTTTCCAAAGACTTTCTTAGCTAAATTTGTTACATATTCACTTAAAACTTCAACTCCCCCAATTTTTATAGTCGGTTAAAAAAAGTTTTGAAGGATTCCAATATGTTTACTGTACGGCGTTAAAAATTTCATCATTTGAAAAACAGGTTGCCATGTTTTAGTTTCATACTCTATTGCTTTTAAAAGAAACTTTCAAGTCAATTATATTCTGTTCCATACTTTAATGCATCATCATTGGCTTATGGGATATCTAGATAGAACGTTAATTATCATGATAGATGATGAGGTGGTATAGGGGGCTAGGTCAAGCTGGGATAAGGGCCACGTGAACACTTTCGTATACATCCGCGCTGGGCGGCGCCAACTCCTGGCGATTCATCGTGATAGAACGCATCCTCTACCACCACCACTTTTTTTAGCGCGTCTAGCCACCACTTGGCTAGACGCGCCTTCATACGAACGCACTGAGCTACTCTAGCTGAGTAGGTATTATGTAGAATACGGATACCACCCAGCACCACCACAAGTTATATAAAAATAATATTCACGTCGTTCCTAATACTGAGGTAGACAAAGATGTAGACGATTAAGTCTTTCGACCCCTCTTTCATCGGAGAATTTTTTGAGTAAACGTGACAGATGGTGAGACTGTCGTCGTCTTTGTCATATATATATATATATATATATATATATATATATATATATATATATATATATATATATATATATATATATATATATATATATATATATATATATATATATATATATATATATATATATATATATATATATATATATATTTTATTAATTATATTTAGTAATTTATTTTTTATAATAACACAATTGCAGTAGCACGTGGTGTTAGTTGTGTATTATAGACATGTTTATTCCACTTCTTCCCGTGGGTCGAATACGATGATTATGGCATGGATTTCTTGAATGGAAGAGACAACGTAGAAAAATTTCTACATTCACCAGTCGGGAAATCGAAAACATCAATCCAAAACCAAATCGGTGGTACGCCACTCGTCGAATTTCAAAGCTTGAAAATGTTTGCTCTATTGAATCGAAAACAAAGTATCAATTACGAAATAGTATACACCTGGGGAATTGGTGAAAATAAATCCAATTTACTTTATTTATTTCAAGCGCCCAATGAGCTTAAGCCGAAGGAAATAGATACTGGGATCACTTGAAACTGCTCCGCTTGTATCTGTTCATAGTTTCATAAAGTACTCGATACTCAATGCTTTAGTTGCTCTATCATAATTTAATATCACGATAGCCGTGTGGTTGGGTGGTCGGAATTTTGAGTCAAGAGACCCGAATTCGATCCCCAGGTGGCATGCTCGCATCAATGGGTTTTTCAAAAACTTGTGTACGAATTACGTCGTTGGCTTGGACATAAAGACGGAGACAGGCTCACCACCTGACACATTGTCTAGACTAGACCTCTGTCTACATCTGTACTGGGAATTGAGTGAAGATATTTATTTATTTATATTTTATTCTTATCATATATTAGTATTACGGCGCATATTATCATATTATTATCGTATATTATTATTACGTTAGAGATCAAACGTCGGAAGGCTAGCTTAGCTCACATCTCTCTAGACGCTTAAGTATATTACCTTTCTTTTAATTATGTTTCTATTTTGTTTTTTATCCGAAGTTCTTTTATAATGGCATCCACGTAAGAATTCCCTCCCTCCTTCCTTCCCGTGAGTGTCGTAAAAATTACTAATTAAAAGCCTTGAAAATAGTCAGTATCAGAGGAATTGTGACAAAGAAACATTTATTTTTATAAAGATGACGACAGGAGCCTGTTACGTTGTCCCTAAAATAAGGTGTAATAAGGGTCAAATAGACTAAATTTTATAGTCCTCTGACTAATAATATTGGTGAATGTGTGAATATAAGAAAAATTATACATTCACCAGTCGGGAAATCGAAAACATCAATCCAAAACCAAATCGGTGGTACGCCACTCGTCGAATTTCAAAGCTTGAAAATGTTTGCTCTATTGAATCGAAAACAAAGTATCAATTACGAAATAGTATACACCTGGGGAATTGGTGAAAATAAATCCAATTTACTTTATTTATTTCAAGCGCCCAATGAGCTTAAGCCGAAGGAAATAGATACTGGGATCACTTGAAACTGCTCCGCTTGTATCTGTTCATAGTTTCATAAAGTACTCGATACTCAATGCTTTAGTTGCTCTATCATAATTTAATATCACGATAGCCGTGTGGTTGGGTGGTCGGAATTTTGAGTCAAGAGACCCGAATTCGATCCCCAGGTGGCATGCTCGCATCAATGGGTTTTTTCAAAAACTTGTGTACGAATTACGTCGTTGGCTTGGACATAAAGACGGAGACAGGCTCACCACCTGACACATTGTCTAGACTAGACCTCTGTCTACATCTGTACTGGGAATTGAGTGAAGATATTTATTTATTTATATTTTATTCTTATCATATATTAGTATTACGGCGCATATTATCATATTATTATCGTATATTATTATTACGTTAGAGATCAAACGTCGGAAGGCTAGCTTAGCTCACATCTCTCTAGACGCTTAAGTATATTACCTTTCTTTTAATTATGTTTCTATTTTGTTTTTTATCCGAAGTTCTTTTATAATGGCATCCACGTAAGAATTCCCTCCCTCCTTCCTTCCCGTGAGTGTCGTAAAAAATTACTAATTAAAAGCCTTGAAAATAGTCAGTATCAGAGGAATTGTGACAAAGAAACATTTATTTTTATAAAGATGACGACAGGAGCCTGTTACGTTGTCCCTAAAATAAGGTGTAATAAGGGTCAAATAGACTAAATTTTATAGACCTCTGACTAATAATATTGGTGAATGTGTGAATATAAAAAAATCATTTCTCACTACATTGAGCATAAATGTGTTTCAAGACCAAATATCTGAAGCATACAATACAAGTTGTTAATATTTTAAAATAAGTTTTCTACAATGTAAAGTAGGTTTGTTCTCGTAATATGGTAATTTATTGCCAGGACATACGAACCCGTGCCGTAATGATAAATGGCTGTCTACGAGCCCTACTCTGAAACTTAATACGTGGCAGATATTAGATACTTTTGAACGTGTATTATGTAGTGTATGTTAAAAATCTCATCCACGGAGGAGTTATTTCCAAAGTGTACTGCCTCATTTTTTATATCTTCACGCTACTCTCAGCACTTGGGTAGTTACGAGGTATAGACAATTGAGTCGGCGAGGAATCACTGCTAGCGTTACACGAGAATAATATATAATAGTTATGAACATCCATGAATATAATAAGAACCTTCATATTCATCTCACAAATGTGTGCTCCTAGATAGACAATTGAGTTCTTTTGACCCACCTTTCAACAAAGATATATTTAGGACACAGTGACACTTGGTGAGCCTGTACTCGTATTTATGTCCAAGCCAACGATATAAATCGTACATAAATAAAAAAACCCATTGGTTCGAGCCTACCACCTGGGCATTGAACTCGGGCCTACTAACACGATTTTAGAAATATAATATGTAATAGAAAAAGTAATTTTACTTGTAACTATGTTCATATTTATTTAAGAAATAACTGTAATAAACCGCGGTAAAGTTAAGCGGTTCGCAGCTAGTCTCATAATAAATATCATTTTTTATGAAACGAAACCGGCAAAGAAGAAACAACTTTATTGTATTCTTCTTTTTTATATTTGAGGGTAACGTATTATAGCGCAATTGTTTTTCAAAATTTATTTACATTATTATTCACTTAAATAAAAGCTGGCCTCTATAAAAACTTTCATAAGTAACGAATCATAAATTCGCTCGAAACAAGATGCTCATAAAAATGGGCGGGTCGGGAACTCGTCCCAGGCAGGAAATTCATAATTCCAGGCAGTTATTTGTAGGATAAATAAAAGGAAAATGGAATAAGGGGATTTAGAAAACATTTGCTACTGGCGGGCGGCGGCGCGGTAGTCTTGTTGGCATTCCCTGCCTTCGAAGCTATGGGTTGCGGGTTCGAAGCCCGGTAGAGCAAACATTTTTATCATAAATATAAATGATAGTATTCTTAGAAGTTTATACTTTTATATGTAAATATACATATATGTAAGTATATTGTTGTATTTGTAATATACATATATGTAAGTATAGTGGCAGCACAACCTTCGCGTTAAATATCAAACACAATTGTAAAAGATGGCTGAGCGGCAGCTGATTCAGATGCGTACAAAACTGGAATCGCCGAGCCTGGCGATTACGGCCTTTCTTATAGGAGAGACTTTTACCCTGCAGTGAACTTTTACAAGTTGTTATGTATAAAGTTACGATGTCGAAGTTCGAACCTGAGTTCGATCCTCGCGAGGTTCGTATGACCAATGATTTTTTTCGAAATTTATGTAAAAATGGTGTTGTTGTTTGGGCACTTAGATGGCGGTAGGGTCAGCAACTACTCCGATGAAATGTGGATGGAAATCACTATATTGTATGTATTATTGAATTCCCCCAGGCTCCAGGCCAATTATAACACACCTTAGAGATCAAACGCCGGAAGCCTAGGCTTAGCTCACATCTCTCTAGATGCTAAAGGATATATATTAATGTTTCTATTTTTATTTCATCTGACTTTCTTTAATAGTAGTTGTGTGACCAAGATATCTTTCTCATAGGTGATGTAAAATGTCACTAATTAAAAGTCTTGAAAATAGTCAGTAACTGACGAATTACGACGATTTATTTTACGATTATTTTTATTTATCAGAAGAACACTTCATAACCTCGCGGACTCATTTCATTCTGATCGGTTACCTTTGAAGAATATCTTCATAATACAGCTTCACATGAAGATATTTTTCAAAGGTAACCGATCAGATTCCTGTCTATGTATTAATTATTATTTATTCAGTCTCTTACGACGCCGACGGGAAGGAAAGGAGTGGCAATATTCTTACACCGCTACCACACGGTCAACCTTTCTGACACATCGTCCCAAAAATATCTTCGGTGGAAGGTGGGTCAAAGGGACATAATTATCTAGACTAGACCTCTATCTACCGCTGTATTGGGAATTGCGTGACGATATTTATTTATTATTTTATTTATTTTGTTATTCAATTAAGGGTTGTTTAAATCTCTTACAAACGTCAAAAACTATCCCGGTTCGCAAAAGCTATACTTGTCGGAGACATACTAGATACTGAGCTGTTATCTTATAATCTACAAAAGAGTTATGTTTAGAAAGATTGGAAGACCTATGTTGATAAATATATACTTAGTATTCGTATAATGAGGATATACGAGTATATGTAACAAAGACTGCTAATATCCTCGCTTGAGTCTGAGTCAATAGGCTCGTCTGAGTCAAATTAATATCCATTGATTTGTGTAATTTCTTGTTGTGGACATGTTGTTTTAAAATTATTTAGTAAAATTCCACATGCAAACAGTGGTGTGGGGTGCAGTGTGTGGGTTGTGGTGGTGGTGCATTCAGTAGATGGTACTCTTCTTCTACTCTGTACAGGTACCATATACCATACAGTTATGCGAAATTGTGCGACATAATTTTATAATAATATCTGTGTAATATCAATTTAGATATACGCATATCACGATAGCCGAGTGGTTGGGTAATGAGAATTCGAGTCAAGGGACACGAGTAATAAGAAATAAGAAATAAGTGAATGTGTTTAAAACCATATCTTAAGAACAATGTCTATACAATTGAAATAGTAAAAATTTTAAAGTAACTTTTCTTCTATATAAAGTGGGTTTGTTCTCGTAATATGGAAATTTATTTCCGGAATATCCGTACCCGAGCCGTAGTGATAAATGGCTGTCAACGAGCCCAACTCTGAAACTTAACACGTGGCAGATATTAGATACTTATGATCGTAATATTATGTAATGTGATGTCGGCATAAGAGTATACCACCCCCGTTCTTCCCGTGGGTGTCGTAAGAGGTGACTAAGGGAAAAGCTATAAATATGCAATAGGTTACCGACAGATGGCGGGATAACCATCTCGAAAATTACGAGAATCGTGCGAGTGGTCTAATATTGCTTCCGGCAATCTGCTCGCCAAGTGTGGCGATTAAATAAATAAATAAATTAGTGGTTTAAAGTATTAAGATTTTTAAGGAAACTTAAATATTTAACTTAAGAAAAAGAATTAGAAATTAAATCCAGCTTAGATCACCACAGTTTTACAGCTATCCCATTAGCTCTTGTGGAAATAACATAGTTTTTAAGTGGTTTTAAGACCAGCGATGAGAGAAGCTCGTTAGGAGGATGAACGCAATTACGTTGAAAGCAAAGTGTAAAAATCCTTTCAGAGCCCGCCCTTTGTCACGCGACATTAGCCGAAGTTCTTTGTCTGACACGAAGTTAATGTACGAGTCCAACGTTGGTCGCGGTCAGCAGATCTGACAGATAATTATTTCCATCCGTACATACACAATCGATAGAGACAACATTACATACATTGATCCCAACCTCTGATCCCAAAGTAGCTAAAGCACTTGTGTTATTGAAAAAACGAATATTCCACAAACACCGAGACCCGAGAAAATGTGTATAAAGTGTTTTGACGTCTTAGTGCCCTAGTTAACGGTACAGTAAACTTACATTCACACCTATTTAGAAAGGTAAATATTCATATATAGATATATGAGTACATATACTCAAACCCGCATACCTTAGCTTCGAAGGCACGGGCACATTTGAAAAGCAACTCCTATGTTCATATAAGTGTTACGTTTATCTTAGTAAAATTATTAATAAGAAAATTTGTGCGGATGGATGAAACTTTACAGTATATAACTGTAGTAGTTTATAGATCAACAATAGTAGTTTATATAATAACAAATTGTTTGTATAATGTAACCATAACATTACGATAAATATCAAGTAACTCAGATTACCAAATGTGGCGTAAACGAAGATATTCGTATCACCTAGTCCTGTATAAATATTTTCTCTGTTGCTTAAAACAATCTGTCCCCAGGTACATACACAACAAAGGCATCCATGGACGGAGCGCACGGTGAATAATTCATTCATAAGTAAGCATTCGACGTAATCATCGACCTTAATACCATACGATTCATATATACGATCGGCTCACCACATGTCACGTTGTCCAAAGAAATGTCTTCAGTGAAAGGCCGTAAGGACTTAATTGTATGAAACTCTGTCTATCTATCAGTATTGAGAATAGCGTCAAAATTTGTTTTCTTTTTTCCATTAGTTTAAATCTATAAAAAGACAAACTTCGAATAGGAAGACATCTGTAACTGCCGGCTTATTGAAGAAAAACCGCACAATGTCTACTCAACGGAATCACAACTCGCTATCTAGACTTCCTACAGCCGACCGCTTAATTGAAGACTATAATGGAAAACGTACAACGGGCTCCCAAAGGGGCAGCAAAAAAAAATAACGTAGATTAGAAATTGGAATGAAATAAAAACTATCAAACTTAAAGATGAAAATTTTATTTATTTATGTTATGGAACCACTGATTCAAATGTATTTTTATCTTAACGCATTTCCCATTATAGGGGTAGTGAGAGGTCTAGACAACTGAGTCCTTTTCAACCTACATTGCACAGGAGCTTACTTTGGAACAACGTGACTGGTGGTCTCCTTTATGTCCAAGCCATTTGTGCTCCAACCTCTCCCTCCTGCCCTTTTAGTAAAATATTAAACGCAACTCTCTCTCTCTCTCTTTCTATCTTCACTAAATACCTCTCCCTCAACTACCGTTCGCCTCGTCCGATCACACTTTTCGTAACGTTCTCATCACGCATTCACCAGTATATTCCCCAAGTCAAACGTGCGTAAAGATGTTATTCTTCTATAATGCTCGCATATAACATTACATATGATGTATGATTATGTTAAATAGGGTAACGTATTGTAATACTCAGAGGTTAACTTATTTAAGAAGTAAATAAATAAATAAATAAATAAATAAATAAATAAATAAATAAATAAATAAATAAATAAATAAATAAATAAATAAATAAATAAATAAATAAATAAATAAATAAATAAATAAATAAATAAATAAATAAATAAATAAATAAATAAATAAATAAATAAATAAATAAATAAATAAATAAATAAATAAATAAATAAATAAATAAATAAATAAATAAATAAATAAATAAATAAATAAATAAATAAATAAATAAATAAATAAATAAATAAATAAATAAATAAATAAATAAATAAATAAATAAATAAATAAATAAATAAATAAATAAATAAATAAATAAATAAATAAATAAATAAATAAATAAATAAATAAATAAATAAATAAATAAATAAATAAATAAATAAATAAATAAATAAATAAATAAATAAATAAATAAATAAATAAATAAATAAATAAATAAATAAATAAATAAATAAATAAATAAATAAATAAATAAATAAATAAATAAATAAATAAATAAATAAATAAATAAATAAATAAATAAATAAATAAATAAATAAATAAATAAATAAATAAATAAATAAATAAATAAATAAATAAATAAATAAATAAATAAATAAATAAATAAATAAATAAATAAATAAATAAATAAATAAATAAATAAATAAATAAATAAATAAATAAATAAATAAATAAATAAATAAATAAATAAATAAATAAATAAATAAATAAATAAATAAATAAATAAATAAATAAATAAATAAATAAATAAATAAATAAATAAATAAATAAATAAATAAATAAATAAATAAATAAATAAATAAATAAATAAATAAATAAATAAATAAATAAATAAATAAATAAATAAATAAATAAATAAATAAATAAATAAATAAATAAATAAATAAATAAATAAATAAATAAATAAATAAATAAATAAATAAATAAATAAATAAATAAATAAATAAATAAATAAATAAATAAATAAATAAATAAATAAATAAATAAATAAATAAATAAATAAATAAATAAATAAATAAATAAATAAATAAATAAATAAATAAATAAATAAATAAATAAATAAATAAATAAATAAATAAATAAATAAATAAATAAATAAATAAATAAATAAATAAATAAATAAATAAATAAATAAATAAATAAATAAATAAATAAATAAATAAATAAATAAATAAATAAATAAATAAATAAATAAATAAATAAATAAATAAATAAATAAATAAATAAATAAATAAATAAATAAATAAATAAATAAATAAATAAATAAATAAATAAATAAATAAATAAATAAATAAATAAATAAATAAATAAATAAATAAATAAATAAATAAATAAATAAATAAATAAATAAATAAATAAATAAATAAATAAATAAATAAATAAATAAATAAATAAATAAATAAATAAATAAATAAATAAATAAATAAATAAATAAATAAATAAATAAATAAATAAATAAATAAATAAATAAATAAATAAATAAATAAATAAATAAATAAATAAATAAATAAATAAATAAATAAATAAATAAATAAATAAATAAATAAATAAATAAATAAATAAATAAATAAATAAATAAATAAATAAATAAATAAATAAATAAATAAATAAATAAATAAATAAATAAATAAATAAATAAATAAATAAATAAATAAATAAATAAATAAATAAATAAATAAATAAATAAATAAATAAATAAATAAATAAATAAATAAATAAATAAATAAATAAATAAATAAATAAATAAATAAATAAATAAATAAATAAATAAATAAATAAATAAATAAATAAATAAATAAATAAATAAATAAATAAATAAATAAATAAATAAATAAATAAATAAATAAATAAATAAATAAATAAATAAATAAATAAATAAATAAATAAATAAATAAATAAATAAATAAATAAATAAATAAATAAATAAATAAATAAATAAATAAATAAATAAATAAATAAATAAATAAATAAATAAATAAATAAATAAATAAATAAATAAATAAATAAATAAATAAATAAATAAATAAATAAATAAATAAATAAATAAATAAATAAATAAATAAATAAATAAATAAATAAATAAATAAATAAATAAATAAATAAATAAATAAATAAATAAATAAATAAATAAATAAATAAATAAATAAATAAATAAATAAATAAATAAATAAATAAATAAATAAATAAATAAATAAATAAATAAATAAATAAATAAATAAATAAATAAATAAATAAATAAATAAATAAATAAATAAATAAATAAATAAATAAATAAATAAATAAATAAATAAATAAATAAATAAATAAATAAATAAATAAATAAATAAATAAATAAATAAATAAATAAATAAATAAATACTAGCCTTCCTCCTGAGCATTGAACTCGTGTGTATGGACTCGAATTCTGTTCATCCAACAACTCTGCTACCGTTGACAATATAATAACTACAGCACATCTATCGTTACTGCATTTACAAAGGAATCTATGCTTTTAATCGACAGTTTTATTGTCTTTGGGACCTTTTTTCTATTACGCGATTTAATTATGACTTTTTAGATAGAGCAGTCTAACACTTTTAAAACTTAAAAGTTTTCTTGAAATAGATTCAATCGATAACATTTTGTTGAATGAATAAAAGATTTGCCCTCGAAAGTTTTAACCTTTGACGGAGTCCCACGAAGGCGGTAAGCGCGTGAGGTCAAAAGCTTGTGAATTATTTATTGGGAACAAGGTACTAAGAGCCGAGACGCAAAGAAAACATTCTGTAAAATGGGTTTTGTTTTAGTTATTTCAGATCTTTGTTATTTTTTATTAGACAAACAATATATTAATGATAAAAATATTGAACAAACCAATGTTCTGATATCAAAATTAATGTAAACATTATTTCAGTTTATATCTTTAATATAAAAATATCTTCACGTTATTTCCAATGCAGGGGTACACAGAGGTCTAGACAATTAAGTCCTTTCAACCCACCTTGCACCGAGGACATTTTGGGACAATGTGCAGGCGGTGAGCCCGTCGCTGTTTTTGTGTCCAGGCCAAGGATATAAATCGTACATAAGTTTTGAAAACCCATTGGTACGAGCTTGCAACCTGGGGATCAACTCAGGTCTATTGACTCGGAACTCCGACACGCCCAAAGACTTTTTATATAGAAAACATAAAATACACACATATCATGAATTATTATTTTTAATTTAAATCGTTTTTTTTTCAGAATTAATACAGATTTTTCTTAATTTAATTTGTTGTATTGTTTATCCGAACTGTGAAATACGCTTCATGTTACTACGGGAAACTCAAGTATACCGCGGAATATGAATACATTATGCGACACAGATTACAGGCAGAACCTGGTGCTGTTTTAATTTCACTAAAACATTTCTTTAAGTACCCTACATTTTTTATTTACATTGACTAAGGTGTAAAAATCAATTTATGTTGACCTTCTGGAGAGGTCATGCATAATGTCCGGCGAGCAAGTTCCGGAACCGTGTGACGTCAGGTGCTCTCGTTAGAACCTGCCGAGGACCGCCACAAGCACCTATTTTGTACGTTTATTTTCTGAGGAATTCGTTCCCGCGTTTATTATAAGACACGATAGCTTAGTGAGGCCGAGGATCAGATCCTAATTACTTTATTTAAGCTTATGTACGGTTTTAATTTCGGCTGTCACTGTGTAATAAAAGCTCTGATGACTCTCCCACAGGGAAGGCCTAGGTCCTGCAACGGACTTTTACGAGTAATGTATGTATGTATACATATAAAAAGTGTGTGTTTTAGACTAAACGACTGAAATAAAACTTCTTTATTAGAGTGGTGTGTAGTGGTCTAAAACATACGTTTTATATTTATATGTATGTGTATTTATACATCCGTTATAGATATATAAGGTGCACATTTATACATATATTAGTTTTATACAAATACATAAATTTATATAAATATTAATATTTTAAAATTTTCGAAATGTTGCTGGCTGTGAGAGAAAAAAAATTGTGCTCCAACCTCTCCCTCCTGCCCTTTTAGTAAAATATTAAACGTAGCTCTCCCTCTCTCTATCGTTCTATCTTCACTAAATACCTCTCCCTCAACTACCGTTCGCCTCGTCCGATCACACTTTTCGTAACGTTCTCATCACGCATTCACCAGTATATTCCCCAAGTCAAACGTGCGTAAAGATGTTATTCTTCTATAATGCTCGCATATAACATTACATATGATGTATGATTATGTTAAATAGGGTAACGTATTGTAATACTCAGAGGTTAACTTATTTAAGAAGTACGCGGTGCATTCCTGAGTACCTCAGTGCCGTTGGGATTGCAAAAACGTTCTTAGATATTCTCTATAGTAATTGTATTAGCTTATGCCGGTGAGAACTCCGCGGTAATTGTATTGTCTTGTCTGTACTGGGAACAGTAGCTTTCAAAATAACTGCCAATGAAAAATGCTTAGTTTAGGTTCATAGATATCTTATTTAAAAAAAAAATTGTGGCTGTTTACCTTTCATTCTTTGTTTGGTTTGGAGTGGATTGAAAAATAAATAAATAAATAAATAAATAAATAAATAAATAAATAAATAAATAAATAAATAAATAAATAAATAAATAAATAAATAAATAAATAAATAAATAAATAAATAAATAAATAAATAAATAAATAAATAAATAAATAAATAAATAAATAAATAAATAAATAAATAAATAAATAAATAAATAAATAAATAAATAAATAAATAAATAAATAAATAAATAAATAAATAAATAAATAAATAAATAAATAAATAAATAAATAAATAAATAAATAAATAAATAAATAAATAAATAAATAAATAAATAAATAAATAAATAAATAAATAAATAAATAAATAAATAAATAAATAAATAAATAAATAAATAAATAAATAAATAAATAAATAAATAAATAAATAAATAAATAAATAAATAAATAAATAAATAAATAAATAAATAAATAAATAAATAAATAAATAAATAAATAAATAAATAAATAAATAAATAAATAAATAAATAAATAAATAAATAAATAAATAAATAAATAAATAAATAAATAAATAAATAAATAAATAAATAAATAAATAAATAAATAAATAAATAAATAAATAAATAAATAAATAAATAAATAAATAAATAAATAAATAAATAAATAAATAAATAAATAAATAAATAAATAAATAAATAAATAAATAAATAAATAAATAAATAAATAAATAAATAAATAAATAAATAAATAAATAAATAAATAAATAAATAAATAAATAAATAAATAAATAAATAAATAAATAAATAAATAAATAAATAAATAAATAAATAAATAAATAAATAAATAAATAAATAAATAAATAAATAAATAAATAAATAAATAAATAAATAAATAAATAAATAAATAAATAAATAAATAAATAAATAAATAAATAAATAAATAAATAAATAAATAAATAAATAAATAAATAAATAAATAAATAAATAAATAAATAAATAAATAAATAAATAAATAAATAAATAAATAAATAAATAAATAAATAAATAAATAAATAAATAAATAAATAAATAAATAAATAAATAAATAAATAAATAAATAAATAAATAAATAAATAAATAAATAAATAAATAAATAAATAAATAAATAAATAAATAAATAAATAAATAAATAAATAAATAAATAAATAAATAAATAAATAAATAAATAAATAAATAAATAAATAAATAAATAAATAAATAAATAAATAAATAAATAAATAAATAAATAAATAAATAAATAAATAAATAAATAAATAAATAAATAAATAAATAAATAAATAAATAAATAAATAAATAAATAAATAAATAAATAAATAAATAAATAAATAAATAAATAAATAAATAAATAAATAAATAAATAAATAAATAAATAAATAAATAAATAAATAAATAAATAAATAAATAAATAAATAAATAAATAAATAAATAAATAAATAAATAAATAAATAAATAAATAAATAAATAAATAAATAAATAAATAAATAAATAAATAAATAAATAAATAAATAAATAAATAAATAAATAAATAAATAAATAAATAAATAAATAAATAAATAAATAAATAAATAAATAAATAAATAAATAAATAAATAAATAAATAAATAAATAAATAAATAAATAAATAAATAAATAAATAAATAAATAAATAAATAAATAAATAAATAAATAAATAAATAAATAAATAAATAAATAAATAAATAAATAAATAAATAAATAAATAAATAAATAAATAAATAAATAAATAAATAAATAAATAAATAAATAAATAAATAAATAAATAAATAAATAAATAAATAAATAAATAAATAAATAAATAAATAAATAAATAAATAAATAAATAAATAAATAAATAAATAAATAAATAAATAAATAAATAAATAAATAAATAAATAAATAAATAAATAAATAAATAAATAAATAAATAAATAAATAAATAAATAAATAAATATGCTGATACATATACTCAAACCCGCATACCTTAGCTTCGAAGGCACGGGCACATTTGAAAACAACTCTATGTTCATATAAGTGTTACGTTTATCTTAGTAAAATTATTAATAAGAAAATTTGTGCGGATGGATGAAACTTTACAGTATATAACTGTAGTAGTTTATAGATCAACAATAGTAGTTTATATAATAACAAATTGTTTGTATAATGTAACCATAACATTACGATAAATATCAAGTAACTCAGATTACCAAATGTGGCGTAAACGAAGATATTCGTATCACCTAGTCCTGTATAAATATTTTCTGTTGCTTAAAACAATCACCAATACAGGTACATACACAACAAAGGCATCCATGGACGGGCGCACGGTGAATAATTCATTCATAAGTAAGCATTCGACGTAATCATCGACCTTAATACCATACGATTCATATATACGATCGGCTCACCACATGTCACGTTGTCCAAAGAAATGTCTTCAGTGAAAGGCCGTAAGGACTTAATTGTATGAAACTCTGTCTATCTATCAGTATTGAGAATAGCGTCAAAATTTGTTTTCTTTTTTCCATTAGTTTAAATCTATAAAAAGACAAACTTCGAATAGGAAGACATCTGTAACTGCCGGCTTATTGAAGAAAAACCGCACAATGTCTACTCAACGGAATCACAACTCGCTATCTAGACTTCCTACAGCCGACCGCTTAATTGAAGACTATAATGGAAAACGTACAACGGGCTCCCAAAGGGGCAGCAAAAATAGCGTAGATTAGAAATTGGAATGAATAAAAAGATTTGCCCTCGAAAGTTTTGCAACCTTTGACGGAGTCCCACAGGCAGTAGCGCGTGAGTCAAAAGCTTGTGAATTGTTTATTGGGAACAAGGTACTAAGAGCCGAGACGCAAAGAAACATTCTGTAAAATGGGTTTTGTTTTAGTTATTTCAGATCTTTGTTATTTTTATTAGACAAACAATATATTAATGATAAAAAATATTGAACAAACCAATGTTCTGATATCAAAATTAATGTAAACATTATTTCAGTTTATATCTTTAATATAAAAATATCTTCACGTTATTATTTCAATACAGGGGTGCACAGAGGTCTGAACAATTAAGTCCTTTCGACCTACCTTCCACCGAAGACTTTTGAGACAACGTGACAGGTGGTGAGCCTATAGCCGTAATTATGTCCAAGCCATTTGTGCTCCAACCTCTCCCTCCTGCCCTTTTAGTAAAATATTAAACGTAACTCTCTCTCTCTCTTTCTATCTTCACTAAATACCTCTCCCTCAACTACCGTTCGCCTCCTTGATCACACTTTTCGTAACGCTCCCATCACGCATTCACCAGTATATTCCCCAAGTCAAACGTGCGTAAAGATGTTATACTTCTATAATGCTCGCATATAACATTACATATGATGTATGATTATGTTAAATAGGGTAACGTATTGTAATACTCCGAGGTTAACTTATTTAAGAAGTACGCGGTGCATTTATGAGTACCTCATCTCAGGAAGTGCCGTTGGGATTGCAAAAACGTTCTTAGATATTCTCTAAAGTAATTGTATTAGCTTATGCCGGTGAGAACTCCGCGGTAATTGTATTGTCTTGTCTGTACTGGGAACAGTAGCTTTCAAAATAACTGCCAATGAAAAATGCTTAGTTTAGGTTCATAGATTTCTTATTTAAAAAAAATGTGGCTGTATACCTCTCATTCTAAGCTACGATGCTTGAGTTTGGAATGGATTGAAAAATAAATAAATATCTTTATACCACTTTCAATACAGGGGTAGAAAGAGGACCAGACAATTAAGTCGTTTCGACCCACCTTCCACCGAAGACATTTTTGGGATAATTTGACAGGTGGTGAGTCCGTCGCCGTCTTTATGTTCAAATCAACGATGTAAATCGTACATGAGTGTTTGAAAAAACCCATTAGAACGAGACTTGGGGACCGAACTCGGGTCTCTTGACACGAATTCCGATTACCCAACCACTTGGCTATCGTGATATTCAACGCTTGGACAAAGACCTTTGGAACCTTATAAAGTATGAAACTGTTATTGGCAAGCAGCATAATTTTAACATTTACTTTTTTAAAATTTTTAATGTGCCGCTGAAAAATTTTCGAGAAAGATTTCGGGTAGAGCAAAATATTAACGGAGATTACGTATAAAAACAATGAAAAGAGTTGGTCGAAGTTTTCTTTGGATATTTTAATAATTAAATTATTTCTTTAGTTTTTGTACTTTCTTTAGCATAGTTGAAATTGTTATAAGTAATAAAAATATTAATTGTTATTAGTATCTATACTAGGTCAAACATGTATCTTCGATACTAATCTCTACCTGGTATAGATCCCGGACATTCTTTAGATGACATACATTGCTCTGATCCCAAAGTAAGAAGCTAAAGCTATCGTGTTATGGAATCAGAAACAACGAAGTTACCAGAAATAGTCTGGGTGTTTTTGGGTCCTAGATAATGCAGCAAAAGTTGTTTTTAGTTGTTAGCACTAACAAATAATCCGAGCTCGCAAAACCATGAAAACCGGTGTGCATGCCCGTCGTCCAGAGACGTCATTACCGTCGTTTGTGTTGTTTTACGTTTCCATTTTTTAAACCTTCACGCAAAGTCCAGAAAATCAAGGCTTGTCCATTTAACATACGTTCCAAATAATTCCCGTGGATGGCTTAAAAGCGATTAAGAGTAAATTTTGAATATCGTTTAGGTAAACGCTGTGTAGGATGAACCCCACGCGATGGATTGACGACTTGCGAGAAATGGACTCTTGTAAAGAATATGAAGAATCGACATATGGCGGAATAACTATCACTAAACATACGAGAGCAAAATAATCAACTGCCTTACTACATCAAAGCATAAATGGCCAGTTGCGATTGTGATGTGAATAGTCCGGTACTGCGACCGCCAATCCGCTCGCCTAGCTTGGCTATTGTGGAATAAATCCTCCTCATTCGAGAAGACTGTCTGACTCCTTAGTCAGATATTAGCAAGCCGTTATGTATGCATGTATACCTGTAAATAAAATAATTGTAAATAAAATAAATGTAAATAAAATATATATGTAAATCACTTTCAACTTTTTACATAAATTTGTTCTCAATTGTTTGTCGGACATTTGTAAATCGTGTAAACATGTCTATAAATTCCTGTCGAACCGATAAAGCCTTTGTAATTCGACGATAAATTTAATTAATTATTGTTGAGTTTACCATTTATCTCAATTATTGCCAACACCACGCATTACCCAATATAAGCTACATACAATACGAAGGAAGTTTACATAATTTTGGTACAGTTTTAGTTTCGACCTACTTTTCACTCTAACTCCTGTTTTTTTGAAAAACTTGACAGGGGAGGATGTAATCAACGTCTTAGTGTCCAAGCCAACTTTACAATTTCCTTGCAGAGATAAATATTTATATAAATATATAAACGTCCATAACTCGAGTACAAACATTCAAATCCATCGAACAAATGTTTGTCCCTTGCGGTATACGAGCAAGGAACAATTACCTTCGAAGGCCCTATTACCAATTAGTATAAACATTTATCCCTGTAAGTCAATAGTACACGATAGTAGAACATAAAGACTGCAACAGGCTCATCACTAGTCACGTTGTCCCTAAATAAGCTCCGGTGCAATGCGGGTCGAAAGGACTAAATTGTCCAGGCCTTTGGCTAACGGTGGAGATGATTCCGTAGTAATATAGTTAAAAGTGGGTTTCATTCAACAACTATCCAGGAAGCTTACAACAATATCCAATCAATGGAACTGCAACTGACTAACTCAATGTTACTGCACCGAACCGCTTCATTGAAAACTTTCAATAGAAAACGCACACAGCGCTCCCGACCCGAAATAAAAGAGCTACGGAAACTAATTCTGTTTCTTTTAGGCTTCTATAAAGTTTCATTATAGCTCCTTTCAGAATTAATTTTATGAGGAACTGTATCAGGTCTGATGAATTAACGACTCTCTTAATGATGTGTATAAAAAATATCATCATGTCATTCCCAATACTACACCAGTATTTCGACAAATACCCTTTACGAGTTCTGCAGTCACGATAGTCGACTGGTTGGAAAAAATTTCACGCCGTTACCATAATGGGGTAGACAGAGGTTCAGATATAAGTCCTTTTGACCCACCTTCGACTGATGACATTATTTGGGGACGTGGTTGTTGGGAAAACAAGTGCTCAGCCTATCACCACCTTTAAGTACAAGCCAACGATATAATTCGTACATAAGTTTTTGAAAAACCCACTCCACCTGGGAATCGAACTCGGGTCTCTTGACTGGAAATTCCATCACCCAACCACTCGGCTATCGTGACTGAATTTAATAATTTGTTAATTAAAACTATAAAATCATTTATTAAATTTTTGAATTTATTTGCACTGCGAATAGAAACTTCTATCCAAAAAGAATCGAACGGGCATAACTAACAAGTTTACTTATAGTTACACTATATACATACACTATCAACATTAGTACATAGGTATTGCGTTTCACGTAAGGTATATTGACAAAGTAAGCTATGTTTATACAGTAAATACTTACCGATAAATGCTTGTGACAATTAAATCAGACACATATATATAACACATTATTCAATACTATTTTTTTAATTTATTGGACGACCATTGCCTTTGATTTTACATTATTGAATAGTCAAAAAGAAAATAAATAACTTTAGTCAAAAATGTTTGAAGGAATAAGAAATTGAAATGGAATATCACAACACTAAGTAGTCAACAATTAATAAATAGTCTACGTAGATAAATATCGGCTTTGCTTTATCCATATTTAAAAAAACTAGGTTAGCAAATATCTATATAAAGATAAAAGAAAAATATGTTCCATCGTTCCATATTGATTAGTTTTTATCATTAAAAACAATGTTATTATGTGACTTAATGTAATTTCAATGTGAATCAAATAAATGGTAGATTTAAAAGGAATAATTTATTCAGAGCGCAGGTTTTACTGCCCAAATTAATGATTTTTGGCACAAATTATCTGATCATCGACAGGCAATTTAAAACTTATTAATTACATTAATTTACTATTTTAAGATGTTTTCACAATAGTTTATCACAGAATAATTTTTGTTGAATTTTTAAGTATGTAAGCGATGTTAGGCTTCTTGTTATAACGAATTCCTTTTATGCTTTTAAGTCACGATAGCCGAGTGGTTGGATGGTCGGAATTTCGAGTCGAGAGACCCGAACTCGGTCACCAGGTGGTAGGCTCGTCCCAATGGGTTTTTCAAAAACTTATGTACGGATTATATCGTTGGCTTGGTAATGTCCAGCGGCGACAGGCTCACCACTTGTCACGTTTTTCTGAAAATATCTTCGGTGGAAGGTGGGTCGAAGGGACATAAAAGTCTTGACTAGACCTCTGTCTACCCCTGTATTGGGAATTGCGTGAAGCTATTTATTTATTTATTTTATTCTATGCTTTTGCTGGCAGGCCCAAGTTACGCTGACATATAACTAAGATCGTATCACAACTGCGTTATGTATCGCAAGGCCTTTTGACTAACGCAGTCAGAGCAAGTCAACGGAACTTTGTTCCCGAAAGCCACGCGCCTGTCCACATGTAAATCACATATTCCATCCCGAGTATACAATTTCATTCACCTGTTCTAGACATTCCTGATCTACTCATATTTCATACTTCGTTCTCATATCATCCGAACCCAATTTATTTTTGGATTCAAACAGGGACCTTTATTTTATATTACTCTCTCATACACGTAATTGATATTGCTTTAAGTTTTAGCTCTGATAGTACAATAAGCACTGCATCGTACAGCAGACTTTTTTAATTTCTCATTAGTCCAACAATCCAAAAATGAAATGGTTTCCATTCCACATTCACAGAGAGACACCCGGAAATTAATTATATGAAAACTGAGACAGTATGCTTTTCAGCGTAGATTTTCGCACATATATAATATTACTTACAGCTCCGGATTCATCAGGGCTATAGTGTTATAATTTACAAATAAATGTATACTTCAGCATTCCAAACACTGTGATAGTTATAGGTCTAAGCAATTTTGCAAACGATGTAATTCGTACATAAGTTTTGAAAAATCCATTGGTACGAGCCTGCCACTTGGGGATCGAACTCAATTCCGACCACCCTACAACTCGGCTATCGTGACTTCTTATGGAATAAACGTAACATATATGAAATATGAGTATACCCGAGTACACAACTTTATTCACCTGTTCCAGACATTTCACACTACACTTCGTTCTCATATCATCCGAACCCAATTTTTTCTTAGATTCAAACGGAGGCCTTAATTTTTACTTTCCTCTCTCATACACGTAATTGATATTGCTTTAAGTTTTAGCTCTGATAGTACAATAAGCACTGCATCGTACAGCAGACTTTTTTAATTTCTCATTAGTCCAACAATCCAAAAATGAAATGGTTTCCATTCCACATTCACAGAGAGACACCCGGAAATTAATTATATGAAAACTGAGACAGTATGCTTTTCAGCGTAGATTTTCGCACATATATAATATTACTTACAGCTCCGGATTCATCAGGGCTATAGTGTTATAATTTACAAATAAATGTATACTTCAGCATTCCAAACACTGTGATAGTTATAGGTCTAAGCAATTTTGCAAACGATGTAATTCGTACATAAGTTTTGAAAAATCCATTGGTACGAGCCTGCCACTTGGGGATCGAACTCGAATTCCGACCACCCAACTTCTCGGCTATCGTGACTTCTTATGGAATAAACGTAACATATATGAAATATGAGTATACCCGAGTACACAATTTTATTCACCTGTTCCAGACATTCCTGATCTGGCCATATTTTACACTTCGTTCTCATTTCATCAGAACCCAATTTATTTTTTGGATTCAAACGGGGACCTTTATTTTTATATTACTCTCTCATACACGTAATTGATATTGCTATAAGTTTTAGCTCTGATAGTACAATAAGCACTGCATCGTACAGCAGACTTTTTTTTAATTTTCTCATCAGTCCAACAAAGACAGACGCGCTGGTTTCCATTCCACATTCACAGAGAGATACCCGGAAATTAATTATATGAAAACTGAGACGGTATGCTTTTCAGCGTAGATTTTCGCACATATATAATATTACTTACAGCTCAGGATTCATCAGGGCTATAGTGTTATAATTTACAAATAAATGTATACTTCCAGCATTCCAAACACTGTGATAGTTATAGGTCTAAGCAATTTTGCAAACGATGTAATTCGTACATAAGTTTTGAAAAATCCATTGGTACGAGCCTGCCTCTTGGGGATAGAACTCAGGTCTCTCGACTCGAAATTTCGACCACCTAACAACTCGGCTATCGTGACTTCCCAGCATTCCAAACACTGTGATAGTTATAGGTCTAAGCAATTTGCAAACGATGTAATTCGTACATAAGTTTTGAAAAATCCATTGGTACGAGCCTGCCTCTTGGGATAGAACTCAGGTCTCTCGACTCGAAATTTCGACCACCTAACAACTCGGCTATCGTGACTTCATATCATTCTATGTAGTGAGTCTGTTGGAAAAATTCTTTGTCAAAGTTGAGAGGTATAGCCAAGTGGTTGGGTAATCTGGAATTCGAGTAAATGGTTGGCTCGTTCCAAGTTTTATCAAAAGTGTTGAATGATTTATATATTCGGCTTGGACACAAAGACGGCGACCATCGCACCCCCTTCCACGTGCTCCCAAAAATGTATTCCGTAAAATATGAGTGGAAAATTTTAAACGATTATACCTCTGTCTACCCCTAGTATAGTAATGGTATAAATATTATTAAAATATAAAACATCTTCACATCATTCCCAATGAATGGCATAAAAACATTTTGAAATTTTTCCAAATACTGAGGTATTGAGGGTTTATAGCAGTTAAGTATTTGATAATTGAAAAGTGTTGAGTAGAAAAATTCTATGTTAATGTAACTTTAAAAGAAACAAAATGAAAATGGAACGTTCAAGAACAAACATAATTTCGTAGGTGTAGTGTGAAGAAGGATCTTCATAATTTTCAGCTCATGAACAGAACGCCGGTCTTCTTGTCGGAGCATCTGTCGAGTTGGCCTCGGATCTGCGTATTTACATATTGAAACAAATTACAGTTTTTGGTTTGGGAGCAAACACTTATTTTAAAATAATATTCTAACATATTTGCAAAAAAAATAGTGTATATGACGTTGTCCCTATCTATTTGTGTATGCTATCAAATTAATTAATGTATAAAACCCGAAACAAGTCTCTCACGAAGGTCGTAAAGAAAAATGGCGACTGACGTCACGTTTCTTCAACGGAAGCTCTAGCGTAAACGGCAAAACGACTCAAAGGAACTAAAAAGTTAATAGCACGACGTTTCGGTAAAATGTTACGTTACGGCCACAAAAGATACTAAGGAAGGTAATTTGGACCGTGATGAAAGTTTCAGACTTATTAGCCTTAAGTCCCCAACTTAAATAACTTATTACACAGACGACTGCAGAAAATTTTGACTCATTACTCTGTGACACGTTTACAGCTGAATAGGAAAAAGACGACGGTAGCTTCGTTGGTAATGCCCCAGCCTCTGAAGCTAAGGGTTAAAGGGTTCGAATCTGGTTAGAGGTAAACATTTGTTTGATAAATATTTTACTCGAATCATGGATGTTTATTTCTTTTAAATAAACGGAGACAGGGTCACCACCTGTCTTGTGGGTGAAACATTGGTCCAGATCGAGAGTCCCAGTAGGTTTTGGTGAGTTGAAAGGGCATAATTATCAAGACCTATTTACTCCTCTATTGGGAAAATGTAGATTCATGTTCGATAGTTAATGATACAGTTTTTCAAAAGATGATAAATCTCCGTAGACACCTTGGAGTCGTATGATCTCTTGTACAGGGGTAGTGAGGGATCCAGAGAATTTTTCCTACAGACCCCCACCACATCTGAGCATATTTTGAAGTATCGTGACAGGCGGAGAGCCTGTGGACTTTTATGTCAAGCATGTAAGTACATAAAATACTTTTTAATAATTTTTAAGTTTTTGAAGGAGGTCATTGGCACGAGCCTTCTTTCTGGAGATAAAATCTGGGTATTTTAATTCTAATACCGTAGCAATAGTGTTTAAAACTTATGTATGATTTTATAGCCTGGACGTAAAGAACGAGCTTACCACGTGTCAGGTTGTTCCAAAATATGCTGTGGTAGAATGTATGTCGAAAGCAGTAATTAGGGTGTCTAACCCTGGCTACCCTGTATAATAAAATGCGGCAAGATAATATGCAACAAAATGTTACTTACATCAAATATTAAGATGTCGTGTAGAGCTGCAACAAAAACGGTAACTGACCAAATTGTTTTAAATTTGTCGTAAAGACTGAAAAAAATAATTTAATTTCTGTGAATGAAATTCACATAATTATCTTATTTCACTTACATATTATGAAACGGAAAAGCCATCTCGAATATCAAATTTTATTATTTATTAACAAAATTGATTCGGTATTACTATTTACGTTGAATAAATAAAAAAAAAATCACGCCATTCCCAATACAAGGGTAGACAGAGGTCTAGGCACCCCACCTTCCACCGAAGATGTTTTTGAGATAACGTGACAGGTGGTGAGTAAGTTTTTGAAAAAACCCATTGGTACGTGCCTTGGGGATCGAACTCGGATATCTTGACTTGACTTCCGCCCGACGAGTGGTTAGGTGATAGGAATTCGGCTATTGTATCCACTACGTATTAACATTCAACGTAATAAGTGACGATAGCCTAGTGACTGGGTGATCGGAATTCAGTCAAAGAGACCAGTACGTTCCCCAAACGGATACTCGTAGCAATGGGTTTTCAAAACTTATGTCCCATTTATATCGGCAACTGGGACAAAAGACGTCGACAGGCACGCCACCTGTCACGTTGTCCCGAATTAAGTCTTCGGTGCTTCCACCTTCATTGGTCGAAGAACTTAATTGTCTACATCTCTGTCTACCCCAATATGGAAAATTTCGTGAAAATAAAAAGTAACGAATTATTCTCAATATTACACTGCGGTGTCACAGCAAACTGACTTAATCATACATTCAAGTCCAAGCAGCGCAGGTAAATCCGGAGCCGCGCAGAAGTTTCAGCTTGTTGGGAATTTTATCAGCCGTATAGAAATTTAATTATCATATTTCACTTCTATATTATGAAACGGAATAGCCATCTCGAATATCACATTATATTCTTTATTAACATAACTGATTTGGTATTACTATTTACGTTGAATAAATTAAAAAAAATTACGACATTCCCAATACAAGGATAGACAGAGGTCTAGGCACCCCACCTTCCACCGAAGATGTTTTTGAGACAACGTGACAGGTGGTGAGTAAGTTTTAAAAAAAAACCCATTGGTACGAGCCTTAGGGATCGAACTCGGATCTCTTGACTTGACTTCCGCCCGACGAGTGGTTAGGTGATAGGAATTCGGCTATTGTATCCACTACGTATTAACATTCAACGTAATAAGTGACGATAGCCTAGTGACTGGGTGATCGGAATTCAAGTCAAGAGACCCGAGTACGTTCCCCAAACGGATACTCGTAGCAATGGGTTTTTCAAAAACTTATGTCCCATTTATATCGGCAACTGGGACAAAAAGACGTCGACGGGCACGCCACCTGTCACGTTGTCCCGAATTAAGTCTTCGGTGCTTCCACCTTCATTGGTCGAAAGAACTTAATTGTCTACATCTCTGTCTACCCCAATATGGAAAATTGCGTGAAGATAAAAGAGTAACGAATTATTCTCAATGTTACTTTGCGGTGTCACAGCAAACCGACTTAATCACACATTCAAGTCCAGGCAGTGCAGGTAGATCTGGAGCCGCGCAGAAGTTTCAGCTTGTTGGGAATTTTATCAGCCGTATAGAAATTTAATTATCTTATTTCACTTACATATTATGAAACGGAAAAGCCATCTCGAATATCAAATTTTATTATTTATTAACAAAATTGATTCGGTATTACTATTTACGTTGAATAAATAAAAAAAATTACGACATTCCCAATACAAGGATAGACAGAGGTCTAGGCACCCCACCTTCCACCGAAGATGTTTTTGAGACAACGTGACAGGTGGTGAGTAAGTTTTAAAAAAAAACCCATTGGTACGAGCCTTAGGGATCGAACTCGGATCTCTTGACTTGACTTCCGCCCGACGAGTGGTTAGGTGATAGGAATTCGGCTATTGTATCCACTACGTATTAACATTCAACGTAATAAGTGACGATAGCCTAGTGACTGGGTGATCGGAATTCAAGTCAAGAGACCCGAGTACGTTCCCCAAACGGATACTCGTAGCAATGGGTTTTTCAAAAACTTATGTCCCATTTATATCGGCAACTGGGACAAAAAGACGTCGACGGGCACGCCACCTGTCACGTTGTCCCGAATTAAGTCTTCGGTGCTTCCACCTTCATTGGTCGAAAGAACTTAATTGTCTAGACTTCTGTCTATCCCAGTATTGGAAATGGCGTGAAGACATTTTATATCGCCACGCAATTTTCACATACTTTGATTCGAACTTGCATCCCTTAGTGTCGCAAGCAGGATCACTACCAACTCAGCTTTCGGGTCGTAAATTCGTCTATTGCAATTATGTATTGAATTCAAATAGACGCTCATCTTCCTTTACCCACAAGGCAAACTGTCATCCGCCAATTTACTCCAACAGTATTATAATTGACGCTTTGATTCGGTCTCTGCGGCATTCCGGGACGAGTGTTGTAGATCGACAGCGGCTGTCAAACTTAATTGATGAACGTTCCGTTACTGCAGTCCGCGGGGTGAAGTCGACATGATTTTATCAATTAACAAAATTATTAATCAGTCAATTTATATATAGAGTTGGATCCCCTGGTGGTAGGCTCGTACCAATGGTTTTTTTTTCAAAACTGATGTACGATATATCGTTAGCTTAGATATAAAGTGGAAAGGCTAACCACCTGTTACGTTGTTCCTAAGCTGGGTCGAAAAGAATCAATTGTTTAGACCTGTATTGAGAAATGTGACAGGTTCACCACCTGTCTCGTCCCAAAAATGTCTTCGTTGGGAGGTAGGACGAAAGGATTTAATTGCCGAGACCTCTATCTACCCCAATATTGGGAATGGCGTGAAGATATTTTTTGCACAATTCCAGGTAAAAATTTAGTTGCTTGTGTTACCTGGTTTTAAGAGAAGACGAGGAAAAGCCTCTCACTGTCACGTCACACATCACATTACCACTCGACTATCGTGACTTTTTATCACATCTCTATAATTATAAAAGATATCTCAACACATAAATAAAATTGGTTTATACTTACAAATTAACAACTTTTCACGAAACGAAAATTAGTAACTTTACGAAGTGAAGTTAATTAAAAAATCAAATTTTAACATTTTGCGTTAGTGAAGTTAATTAAAAAATCAAATTTTAACATTTTGCCTTTCTACCTATCTGTCTGTCTGTCTTTCTCTCTCTGTCTCTAACCTCGGAAACAACTGGGCCGATTTTAACGGGACTTTTGTTGGCAGACAGACTGATATTATACGGAGTTGCCTGCCTTCCCCGTCGAGGATTGAGCATGAAGATAATTAAGTAACAAAATTATAGCAAGGAATCTATTTACACGCGTACGAAGTCGCAATTAAAAGCTAGTTCACTTATAAAATAACAAAGACAAATAATAATTATAAGCAAAGGAGCGAATTAAATACTAAATTGGCATAGGTACTTTCATCGGGGGCGTAGCTCAGATGGTAGAGCGCTCGCTTAGCATGCGAGAGGTACCAGGATCGATACCCGGCGCCTCCAAGTTTCTTTTTATTTTGTAGTGTTTGATAATTTGGTTTATTTACAATGCAACTAATATATAATCTGCAATTTTGCATTTTGTAGTGTTTGATAATTTAGTCTATTTACAATGCAACTAATATTATATATCTGCAACTTTTTTTGATGATTTATTTGATACTGGCTGCGTTTCCCGCTTTCACTCGCGGTTTCATAATCAATAGGAAGTTTTTAATGTCTTTTTTTAGCATTGTATGTAATTTTATATATTCTTTGTATTTATCTATTTATTTGGGACAACATCCTGATCGCCGTCTTCGTCTCCAAGCGGACGGTATAATATAGTGACATATATTTATATTTACATATATACAACATTCATATATAGAATACAAGCATTCATATTCATCACACAAATATTAGTTCCATACGAGGATTCGAACCCGCAACCCTCAGCTTCTAAGGCAGGGAATAGACAATCACGCCGCCGCCGTCAGTAGCAAATGTTTTCTCTAATCCCCTTATTCTAATTCCCTTTGATTTATCCTACAAATAACTGCCTGGAATTATGAATTTCCTGCCTGGGACGAGTTCCCGGCCCGCCCATTTTTACGAGTATCTTGTTTCGGGCGAATTTATGATTCGTTGCTTATGAAAGTTTTTATAGAGGACAGCTTTTATTTAAGTGAATAATAATGTAAATAAATTTGTGAAAACAATTTCACTATAATACATTACCCTCAAATATAAACAAAAAGAATGCAATAAAGTTGTTTCCTCTTTGCCGGTTTCGTTTCATTGAAATTGATATAAATTATGAGACTAGATGCGTCCGGCGAATTTACTGCCGTACAATTACTTTGTCTAGAACTAATTATGTGTCTCGATAGCTGAGTGGTTGGGTGGTCGGAATTTCGAGTCAAGAGACCTGAGTTCGATCCCCAGATAGCAGGCTCGTACCAATTGGTTTTTCAAAAACTTATATACGATTTATATCGTTAGCTTGGACATAAAGACGGCGGCGGGCTCATCACTTGTCACGTTGTCCCCGAAAATATCTTCAATAGAAGGTGGGTGGAAGTGACTTAATTGTCTAGACTAGACCTCTGTCTACCCCTGATATTTTAGTTTTTATTTTTATTTTAATAAGAGGCCCGAGTTTGATTTCCACGTAAAAGGCTCATTTCAACAGTTTTTGTCTAAAACTTAACTATGATTGATATAGGTTTGCTTGGACATAAACATTGCGACAGGCTCACTACGGCTTTGACGGTGTCCCAAAAAATCTCTTCGGTGAAAGGTGGGTCGAAGGGACTTATTTGTCTAAACCCCTATATGTCTGTGGCGTGAAGATCGATCTCCAGGTGGTACCGATGGGTTTTTAGCAAAACTTATGTACGATTCATATCGTTGTGTTGGACATACATACGGTGACAGACTCACCAAGTGTCACGTAGTATCAAAAATAACTCTTCTTTGAACGGTGGGTCGAAAGAACTTATTCGTCTAGACCTCTGCCAACCTCATTATTGTGAATGGCGTGAAAATGTCCGTTTTTTTTTAAGAATGTTGGCGGTTATTCCACGCTGACTCAATTGTCTAGACCTCCTAACTAAAGCTCTGGAAAAAATTATAATAAATAAAAAATAAATATCTTCCCAATACAGAGTTAGACAGAGGTCTTGTTTAGACAATTAAGTCCCTTTGACTCACCTTCCATCGAAGATATATTTTCAGGACAACGTGACAGGTGGTGAGCCCGAATTAAACTTAAACTAAACTAAACTAAATTAAAACTTTGGAAATACCTCCTCCGTGGACGAGTGGCATATACACCGGTTTTTTGAGGTGTTGCCACCTCTAAGGACCCGGATTCGATTCTCGGTCGGGTCAATGTAGTCACTTTTTCTAAAAATTTTAGGGGTCTGGATGTTTGTGTTTGTGGTACCTTTGTTTTTTCTGATTCCATATACAGCTTTAGCTACTAACTTTGAGATCCCAGCAATGTATGTGATGTTGTCCCTATATAGGTATGTATGTATGACTGGGTGTAAGTACCTTGGAAATAATTATCCGTCGGATCTGCGGACAGTGACCAATGGTGGACTCGTCCATTAACTTCGTGTCAGACAAGGAGCTTCGGCTAATGTCGCGTGACAAAGGGCGAGCTCTAAAAGGATTTTTACACTTCTTGCTTTCAACGCAATTGCGTTCCTCCTCCTAGCGAGCTTCCCCTTGCTGGTTTAAAACCAATTAAAAACTATGCAATTGCGACTAGCGCTAATGGGATGTCTGTTCAACCGTTGTAATATAAGGTGGATTTTGAAGTTTAAACTTCTTTTCTAAAGTTAAACGTTTAAGTTTCCTAAAAGTCTTTTAACTTTAAACGACCTTATCTTGCCTATATAGCTATATGTATAAATCGATATGTATATGAATACATAATATATACACATAACGGCCCGTTAAAGTCCCCTGCAGGACATATGCCATAATATGGCAAATCCTTTCTATGCTTGTAATCGCTTGGTGAGCAGATTGGCGATCACAGTACACTACTCACGTCTCATTATTCGGAATAGCGTAAAGATATTTTTTATTTGTGTTTTATCGGAGTGCCTAAGATAGGATAGTTTTTATCGCGTATTTTTTTATTTGCTAATCGCAAAATCAACTATTTTTATATTTCATATACTGTACCCTAATGTCTAGTTGCTTAATAGAATGCCACAACAACCACTTCGTCTCAATAATTATTTATTTTTAAAGTATGAACTTGTTTGTTTAAGTAAAATAAAGCGGTGAAAAAATTAAAAATCTTTTTGGATGATTTTTTTTATGATATTTAAAAAACATTCTTCACGCTTTTCCTAATACTGGGGTAGACAATTAAGTCCTTTCGACCCACCTTTCAGCAAAGACATTTTTTGGGACGACGTTACCAGAAGTGATCCTGTCGCCATCTTTATGGCTGGGACCAACGATGTACATCGTACATGAGTTTTGCAACAACTCATTCGTCAACGAGCCTTCTACGTAGGGATCGAGCTTGGGTGTCACTATAGGCATTACGACAGCACTCAGCTCAGCAAAGTGATAATTAATTATTTTAGAAAAATAATCAGGGTTCCGAGTTTAGTATTATAATATTACACATATATATATTATATATAATAATATTATTATGTAATATTATTTATTATTGTAATATATTTTAATAGCTCAGAATTTTATTAGCTAGAAATTTATAAAAAAAATATAAAGGACAATTACAAAATATGTTAAGAAGCACTCCACGTTTTTTTAAAGGTGAAATGATATTTATCTTAGTAATCACGATAGCCGAGTGGTTGGGTGATCGGAATACGATTCAAGAAATCCGAGTATGATATCCAGACGGTAATTTTCAGACACAATCCCTGACGGAGTAGCCAGAAGAAACAAACTTGCTTCATTCAATTTCATATTTTTTTTCATACACACACGTCTAGCTATTCGAGTACTTTCGACCCTCCCCTCTTCGAACTGGGTGCTCTCATGGTTTTCGAGAGTTAGTCTCGGATTACTTCGACCGCTTTCAATGATAACTTTTTACCGCTATAGTTTCTTCATCATTCGGTCTTCATTCATTCGTTCGGCAGGCTCGCACCAATGTTTTTTTTCCAACGCCTTAACCACTCGGCCATCTCGTCTGATTGACGGATCTTATATTTATCGATATCTTAGTCTATGTCTAAACTAATATTATTATTTTTTGTAACCATCTCAGAAAACACTAGACTATTGTTCTGCAGACCGGTGAATGCAGCTGGTTTTATGGTGCAAGGTGTCTGCTATTGCGATCGCCAATTCGCTTGCTAAGTGTGGCGATTATGGAAAACCCGCCCGTATGGTAGAGGCATGTGTGCTGCAGTGGCCTTATACAGGCCGTTATGATGAGGAACCACACCGTTGTTACTCGAAAGCCTTTCTTATATATAAAAATATTTAACCTTATTTATTTTATTACCCTAGTGTTGTATTTATTTTATTATGCAACCGTCTGTATTTTGTATATGATGACCTCTGCGGACGAGTTGCGTTTACGTCGGTTATGGTGTCGCCAGCTCTGGGGTCCCGGGTTCCATTTCGGGTCATTGTAGAAAACCAGTTTTTCTATATTGTCTCTAAATTATTTTTATGTTGTATGTGGTGGGGTGGAGGACTTCACTGTATCTGAATCCAGAACAAGTTCTTTAACTATTCACTTTGCGATCAGAACAAATGTAAATGATGCTGTCATAGGGACAGCATATAGGTAAGTATTTATTTAAATTTTATTAAATGGACAAATTACTATCAAATGTATGGAGTTATTTATTTGCTTACATTCTTTATTTATTTATTACGTTAAAGTATGGGGACACCATAAAAGTCACGATAGTCGAATGTACATGATATGCTTATAACCATGGGTTTTTTGAAATCTTTTTTACTTAAATTAACATGATTGGCTTGTACATAAAGACGGCGAAAGGCACATCACCAGCAACGTTGTTCCAAAAAAATGTCTTCGGTGTTAGGTGGGTCGAAAGGATTTAATTGTCTAGCCTGTGTACGCCCCAGTATTAGGATAGACGTGAAAATTATGTTTAATTTATTTAAAGTGGACGTAACGTGTAACTAAACGAATGCCTCTTCACAAGTATTTTTTGCTAGGACTGTCCTATTAAGCAAATACATGGGGAAGTAAGCTTAGTTTTAGACAGAGATTGATTAAGGTTGCGAGAACGTAAAGGAGATTTTGTCACAATACGTTTGTGAACAAGTTGGGACTCGAGTAACATTATAATCCGTGCTTGTATTAAACTTCCTTCAATGTTTAAACATAACTAGTATGCTGAAGAAAAAGCTAAAGTTTACATTAGATAAATATTAGGGGATTATCGCAGACTTTTCATTTTTATAACAAATTAAAAAAATGTTTTTAATTTGAAAATGTGTTTAGGCCCTTAGGCAATTTATATCTTAAAGCATTTCTCAAAGCATGGGTAAGTCTAAATGATTTTGTCCTTCCGATCAAAATTTCACCCTGCTTGTTTTGGGACTACTTGACAGGCAGGTGGTGAGCCTGACGGCATCTTTATGTCTATGTCAAAGATATCAATAGTCAAAACCAGCGATATAAATCTTACATACCTTTTGAAAAAACTCATTGGCATGATCCTATCTGGGGATCGCCCAACCACTTGAATATAGTGACTACTGAATAATAATTAAATTATGTAAGACTTTCAAATATTCGCTTACGGCTTCCGAAATTATTTAATGACAAAATATATTTAGAAACACAAAAGCGAACTTCTCATCAAAGCGTCACAAAATATAAATTTTGTGAATCGAAAGTATTTGCGGAGCCAGGACCGCAGCCGCTCCTCTGTCAACTGCAGGCCGCGGCAAAAAAGTTTACGGCGAAGGTAAGTCAAATATTGGTACAAATTTTGTGGGGCTATTTGTTTAGGTTGGAAGAGCTGGCTGTGACTTCACTCGTGTGAAATTTAAAAAATCCAGAAATTTTAAAACATTTCTCTCTCTAATTTAATCACAGTGATTAAATTAAAGAGAGAAATGTTTTTAATTTGAAAATGTGTTTAGGCCCTTAGGCAATTTATATCTTAAAGCATTTCTCAAAGCATGGGTAAGTCTAAATGATTTTGTCCTTCCGATCAAAATTTCACCCTGCTTGTTTTGGGACTACTTGACAGGCAGGTGGTGAGCCTGACGGCATCTTTATGTCTATGTCAAAGATATCAATAGTCAAAACCAGCGATATAAATCTTACATACCTTTTGAAAAAACTCATTGGGATGATCCTATCTGGGGATCGCCCAACCACTTGAATATAGTGACTACTGAATAATAATTAAATTATGTAAGACTTTCAAATATTCGCTTACGGCTTCCGAAATTATTTAATGACAAAATATATTTAGAAACACAAAAGCGAACTTCTCATCAAAGCGTCACAAAATATAAATTTTGTGAATCGAAAGTATTTGCGGAGCCCGGGACCGCAGCCGCTCCTCTGTCAACTGCAGGCCGCGGCAAAAAAGTTTACGGCGAAGGTAAGTCAAATATTGGTACAAATTTTGTAGGGGCTATTTGTTTAGGTTGGAAGAGCTGGCTGTGACTTCACTCGTGTGAAATTTAAAAAATCCAGAAATTTTAAAAACATTTCTCTCTTTAATTTAATCACAGTGATTAAATTAAAGAGAGAAATGTTTTTAAAATTTCAACTGACAACGGCGGGACATTGCGTTTATGACACGGTGGCTCGGTGGTAAGAGCGTTGCCACGGGTCGGCAGAGGTCGCGGGTTCGAATCCTGCTCGCGTCAGTTGAAATTTTAAAAACATTTTTTTCTCTTTAATTTAAACACGTAAAAGTTCAGCATAAATATGCTTAAAAAAGCAGTACAATTGCGTAATAAAAATTGGTTGGTGTTATCTTATTGATAATTCCTAACTAAAATTCAGGAATGTCAAATTGTCACAACAGTGATAATAGATGGCGCCGATGCCAAAACAAGGCATTAATAAAGAAAAGAGATCGCAGATTTCAAATTGCAATTGATGCATGTAAGACACGGTGGCTGGGAGGTAAGAGCGTTGCCTCGGATCGACAGAGGTCGCGGGTTTGAATCCCGTCCGTGTCAGTTGAAATTAAAAAAGCATTTTTTTCTCCTTAATTGAATCATATAAAAGTGCAGCATAAATATGCGTAATAAAAAAGTCAGTAATTGTTTAGGTACACAACAGGGTAGGCTCACCGCCTGTCATTATCGCAATAAAGCTTCGGTGAAAAGTGAAGAAAGGACTTAATTTTTTAGGCTTCTGTCTACCCCTGATTAGAAAAATAAAAAAAATATCTTCACAACATTTCCGATTCGGGAGTAAACATAGGTCTAGACAATTAAATCCTTTTTACCCAGCTTTCACCGAGGATAACATTTGGGACAACGTGACGGGTGATGAGCCCGCCGCCATTTTTATGTCCCAGCCAATGACATAAGTTTTTGAAAAAATCCATTGGTATGAGCCCTGGGGATCGAACTCAGGTCTCTTGGCTCGAATTCCAATCGCCAAAGCACTGGGCTATAGTGATTAATCGGGAAAATATGTTCGTAGATATGTAAAGTTCAACACATCAAACTGGTTTCTCTTTTGTTTATACCACATCAAAGGTAGCCCACCGTATTCTTGGTAAGTAACTTGAAACGAAAGTTAAAGATATGTAAATATGTTTGTCGATAATTTTGACACTTTATGCTGTCGAAACTGTATGCAGTATTTCCTATATTGATTTGATGAATCTAGAACCGGAATATCAGAGATGCAAACTTATTACGCCACAGTTCATTACTTCTGAAATTGCAATGAAGCCGAGAGTGTTAGAATTTATTCGTATATTTAGTTGAATGTGATAGCTGTGGAAACCTCAGCGGGCGCAATTTCATACAAGTGATTTATTTTTCACCTTCTCCGTAGGATATTGAGCTGCTACTGATTTAAATACACTGCGCTTTAAAGTTACTGAAATTGACTAGATCTAGATTGCTTAAACATTTATTTAGTCTTTATTATTCTTTACTTTTAATTATCCGCCTCTTTTCAAGAGGCATCACAATGAACATTCATTGTTACATTATTGCAAATGTGTTAAAAACATTGAAAAAAGGTAATAAAATCGAGTAATTGTTTTAATTTTTGTTAAGATATTTTACTTATAACTTGGTTGTACTTCTA
Organism: Sericinus montela; assembly: GCA_029286605.1. Lineage (NCBI taxonomy): Eukaryota > Metazoa > Arthropoda > Insecta > Lepidoptera > Papilionidae > Sericinus > Sericinus montela. Next base: position 7,207,599 of record JAGSMR010000003.1, read on the forward strand.
CAACATATTACATATTTCGTCACTCACATTAAATGACGTAAACCAGCACTTTATCTCTCCCCCCAACTATTAATCCTCTAATTCGCTCAGCGACTATTGCTTCTATTGGTTGTATGTCACCTCTTCACATTTCCGACTTTGAATTCACACCTACAGACAGTAACTCCTACAGAAGTTAAAAACATTATATGTGCAATTAAATCTAAGGCTGTGGGAAGCGACGAGGTTAGTAAGCATATGATATCCTTAATACTTGAGTACCTTTTACCAGTAGTTACACATATTATTAATTTTTCTTTAGACTCTGGTGTTTACCGTCCCTGTGTGAAAAAGACTTTTGTACTTCCACTTCTTAAAATAAATAATCCTACCTTGCCTAATCACTTTCGACCGATCTCTATACTTCCTTTCCTTTCTAAAGTTCTTGAAGCCTGTGTACATAAGCAAATCTCTACGTTCGTAAACAATCATAGCCTACTGAATGACTCTCAGTCAGGTTTTCGTCCAGGTCACAGTACCACTACAGCACTTGTCAAGGTCACAGACAACATAAGGAAGGGAATGGATGAACACAAAAGTTGACTTTCCAAACGCTTTTAACACGATATCCTTATATCCTTCCTTGATTACGGTAACCTTTCTCCTGTTTATTATAATGGAACATTAATTCCGTTTTCTAATACCAGAGTTGATCTTGGCTCGCATTTGGATCAATCGTTAAGCTGGGAACTTCAGGTTGCGGAAATAAGCCGAAAAGTCAATGCCACATTAAGTTCACTCTACCGCCTTAAAATTTCCTTCCCTTTAAAACTAAGCTTTTGCTGGTTCAGTCCCTGGTATTGCCCATTATCAACTATGCTGATGTACGTTATCCAGATCTATCGCAATCACGTCTCAACAAATTGGAGCGCCTTCTCAACAACTGTATTAGATTTATTTTCGGTTAAAAGTAAAGCTGTGTTGCTCCTCCTATTCGTCAAAGGCGTAGCTCCCGAATTCTGTTTCTGTTGTATTCTGTATTGACTAACTCTAGTTCTCCTTCTTACCTAAGAAATAACTTTCAACATCTCCAATCGACTCATGACAGAGCACCTCGCTTTATAAACCAACTTAGGATTCACATTCCTCAACATAATACAGGATACTTTAACTCCTCTTTTACAGTACAAGCTGCACTACTCTGGAACGCCCTACCTTTGAAGATAAAATCTGCTCCGAATGCCTATTCGTTCAAGAGATTAGTTCGTGAGTATTACCTTAAGAATCATTAATATATATATTTATGTATATTTTATATGTTTATATTTTATGTATATTATTTACATATCTATCTATTATTATGTACGGTTAGTTTTATGTAATACATGTATGTATTTTTACATAAAATATTTATTGTTTATATGTATATATTTATTTATATAGAAGAATTAATCTATATTTTTGTTGTTAGCACCTGCTATCTACTTCTCACCATTACAAAGGTTGACTGGCAGAGAATGCCACCACGCATTAATCATTATAGCCCTTAGTATAAGGTGTAACAATAAAGAATAAATAAAATAAATAAATAAATATTATTACTATAAAGTTTTTGACTGTAGTAGCCTCTGCACACAGCGTGTCACTCCATGATACTTCCGTCGTTTAATTTTGAAAATATTATTGTACGCATTGCGAAAATTAAATACCAAAATTTGATGCATGCTACACAAGATATGTATATCGCGTTAAAATTTTATAATGAATCCCTTCGAAAAGAAGCAAATACAACATTTACAAACGTTGTTAAAGAAATCGTATTCAATAATTTGCAATGCTCTCCTCTGGGATTAATGGTTAAAGTCATTATAAAGAAATTGATCCCGTCATTGAGGCCGACATTGAGGGCTCTGACTATTGTAGTATTACATTTTTAGTTACTATTATCGTTTAAGAAACTATATATGAAGTGCACACTAATCAAACCTGAATTATTCGATTCAAAACAATGAGCTGATCCGATAGCCGAGATGGGTGCCTACGAAGCTAAGCGTTCCGGGTTCGAATCCTAGATAAAAGTTTTGTGTGATGAAAGAGAATGTCTGTAATTGCGTCATGGATATTTGTAAATATTTATCAATGTAAATATATATTAATATATAAATATATTGTTCCGCTAGCTTGGACATTAAGGCGAAGTTAGGCTCATCACCTATCACGTTGTCCCAAATAAGCTTCCGTGAAAAGTGGGTCAAAGGACGTTTTCAAGACCTCTACCTACCCGGTATGAGAAATTGCGTTAAATTTTGTCAGCCTCTTGTTCGAATGTTTATATAATCAATATGTTAAAACACCGATGTTTTAACATATTGATTAACACATGTTACACAAAGTTAAGACCACGGCGTCCAAAAAGCAACAAACTAGCCTAACTTGAAGTAAAAAGTATCATTTATACGTGCAATTGTTTTCACTTAGTGTGAAGTCGAGTGAGTAGTTGGGTAACCGGAATTCGAGTCCGAAGACCCGAGTTCGATCCCCAGGGCACGTTCAATGTTTTTTAAACTTATGTAAGATTTATATCGTTAGTTCGCACATAATTGACGGTGAGGATTTCATCACCTCTCACGTTGTCCCAAAAATGTGTTCGATGGTCGAAAGGACTTATTTGCTACCACTGTTTTGGTAGTGACGTAAAGATTATATTAAAGGTGAAATTGCATGTTATCCCTTAATCTCTAAATACTTCTACTTTATTATTCTTGATTTTAACATTGTTTCTCATTTATTGTGGGTAGTTGAAACATACAACTAGAAAATTAGTATTTAAAATAATAAAATCTGTTTTAATAGCTTGATGATGCCGTAAGGCGAAACCAGTCAATTTCATTTAATTGTAAATTAGTAAAATGAATTATTTTAAAAACGTATGACGTCCACTGATAAAGCAATTAACAAAAATTTTAATTGGGTTATTGAAAAATATACACATGTCGCGTACAGTCTCCGTTGCATAAGTGTGAAGTGTTCACATCGATGCCATTTGATTTTGAGCTTTTGATGTGAAACATCTATAGCCGCACGTAAAACCGATTTCTGACGTGGCGACGCATGCCGTGGCTATACAAAGGTATACTAATTTACACCCTATTACCTGAGAATTAAGGTTTATAATTAAACACTGAAATCCTTTTTATATTTAATTAATTATATTCATATTATTCATATTAGTGACTATGTAAATTATATTAAGATTTCATTTTACATGAAAGGTCATTTCCTTATAGTCAAAAAGGTTCAATAATTTTTAAAACGAATAATTAGCTGGAGATTTTAATGTAAATTTGCAAGAGCTGAATCAATGCCATTAATGACATATTTTCAAAAGAATTTCAATTGCAAATCAACAACAATCCAAAAGAATCTACTACCAAATATGGAACAACTATAGATGCTGTAATTGTGAGTTATCTTGATAATGTTTCATCCAATACTTTTGTAACGTAATAATAAATATATAAATATCTTCACGCAATTCCCAATACAGGGGTAGACAGAGGTCAAGTCTGAACAATTAAGTCCCTATGACCCACCTTCCACCGAAGATAATTTCGGGACAACGGGACTTTACTACTACAGGACTTTTGTAACGTAGTTTAGTTATCATCGACCAATCGTCACAGTAATACACAAGTCACAGTAATACAGAAGTCACAGAGAGAGAGAAAATATTTAAATTGTGGCCACTTGATATTAATATCAATTTTTATATGAAATGTAAATAAATGCTTATTAAATAAAGTTACAATTTTCTGTAAGAAATTCGTAATACTTCATTTTTCATTAGTATTTTCTTAGTACTTCATTTTTTTCATTCCTGTAATAATATTATCTTTTATGCATATTATTTGTACACACACGATATTTCACATCTGACAGGCGTCCCATGACGGCTCACATTTCTTTTATTATGTCAGTCAATAATAAATATGTTCGCGAGCGACACCATTGAAAATGAATAAATATTTTTTGACGAATGATACGTAACCACGTGGTTAATTAATTAGTGAACCTCACAGATGAAAAGTTTTGCTTTCGTATCCAATCAAAAGACATAAGCTTCTGACCCCGCATTTGACTCTTTCTTACTAGTATTAGCTAAGTCACGATAGCCGAGTGGTTGCGTGATCGGAATCCGAGTTCGATGCCCACGAGGAAGGTTACCTCTAAGATTTTGTCTCAATCGTTAGCTTGGACCCAAAGATGGCGACAGGCACACATGCCACGTTTTCTAATTATTTTCCTGCGGAATGTGTGTTGCAAGGACCAAATTCCATTTCTTTCTCTTTAAATTGTAATAATAAATACACAGATAGAGACTACACACATTGCTCTGTCCTCACTTGTATTAGGGAATCAGAAAAAACTAAGGTACCACCAACACCTAGGCCCGAGAAAATGTTGAAAAAGTATTTTCTACATTAACCCGGGAATCAAACACAGGGACCTTAGAGCTGGCGATATCATGAAAACGTGTATTAAGCGTATCAAACAGACATTTTTCTAATGTTGTAGTTTATCGAAAATATTAAAGTTAAAATGTTCTATATTCAAATAAATTATTTTAAATTCCATCAGAGAGCAAACACGTCGTAGATCTCACCGCGACGTGACGGCTGAGTTTATTGGGAATTCCTCCGAAGCGACGTTAATCAATCAGTGTCTGGCAACGATCTCACAATACTTAATCTAGAAATATTCTGTGTACACTTTATAAAAAAGTCACGATATATAGAAGTCACGATAGCCGAGTTGTTGGGTGGTCGGAATTCCGAGTCGAGAGATCCGAGTTCGATCCCCAGGTGGCAGTACCAATGAGTTTTTCAAAAAACTTATGTACGAATTTCATCGTTGGCTTGAACATAAAGATGGCGACAGGCTCACCACCCGTCACGTTGTCCCGAAAATATCTTCGGTGGAAGGTTTGTCAAAGGGACTTAATTGTCTAGACTTGACCTCTGTCTACCCCTGTATTGGGAATTGCGTGAGATATTTATTATTTTTACTTTATAAAAAGTCACGATATATAGAAGTCACGATAGCCGAGTTGTTGGGTGGTCGGAATTCCGAGTCGAGAGATCCGAGTTCGATCCCCAGGTGGCAGTACCAATGAGTTTTCAAAAACTTATGTACGAATTTCATCGTTGGCTTGAACATAAAAGGGCTCACCACCTGTCACGTTGTCCCGAAAATATCTTCGGTGGAAGGTTTGTCAAAGGGACTTAATTGTCTAGACTTGACCTCTGTCTACCCTGTATTGGGAATTGCGTGAGATATTTATTATTTTTACTTTATAAAAAGTCACGATATATAGAAGTCACGATAGCCGAGTTGTTGGGTGGTCGGAATTCCGAGTCGAGAGATCCGAGTTCGATCCCCAGGTGGCAGTACCAATGAGTTTTCAAAAACTTATGTACGAATTTCATCGTTGGCTTGAACATAAAAGGGCTCACCACCTGTCACGTTGTCCCGAAAATATCTTCGGTGGAAGGTTTGTCAAAGGGACTTAATTGTCTAGACTTGACCTCTGTCTACCCTGTATTGGGAATTGCGTGAGATATTTATTATTTTTACTTTATAAAAAGTCACGATATATAGAAGTCACGATAGCCGAGTTGTTGGGTGGTCGGAATTCCGAGTCGAGAGATCCGAGTTCGATCCCCAGGTGGCAGTACCAATGAGTTTTCAAAAACTTATGTACGAATTTCATCGTTGGCTTGAACATAAAAGGGCTCACCACCTGTCACGTTGTCCCGAAAATATCTTCGGTGGAAGGTTTGTCAAAGGGACTTAATTGTCTAGACTTGACCTCTGTCTACCCTGTATTGGGAATTGCGTGAGATATTTATTATTTTTACTTTATAAAAAGTCACGATATATAGAAGTCACGATAGCCGAGTTGTTGGGTGGTCGGAATTCCGAGTCGAGAGATCCGAGTTCGATCCCCAGGTGGCAGTACCAATGAGTTTTCAAAAACTTATGTACGAATTTCATCGTTGGCTTGAACATAAAAGGGCTCACCACCTGTCACGTTGTCCCGAAAATATCTTCGGTGGAAGGTTTGTCAAAGGGACTTAATTGTCTAGACTTGACCTCTGTCTACCCTGTATTGGGGTGCGTGAGATATTTATTATTTTTACTTTATAAAAAGTCACGATATATAGAAGTCACGATAGCCGAGTTGTTGGGTGGTCGGAATTCCGAGTCGAGAGATCCGAGTTCGATCCCCAGGTGGCAGTACCAATGAGTTTTCAAAAACTTATGTACGAATTTCATCGTTGGCTTGAACATAAAAGGGCTCACCACCTGTCACGTTGTCCCGAAAATATCTTCGGTGGAAGGTTTGTCAAAGGGACTTAATTGTCTAGACTTGACCTCTGTCTACCCTGTATTGGGAATTGCGTGAGATATTTATTATTTTTACTTTATAAAAAGTCACGATATATAGAAGTCACGATAGCCGAGTTGTTGGGTGGTCGGAATTCCGAGTCGAGAGATCCGAGTTCGATCCCCAGGTGGCAGTACCAATGAGTTTTCAAAAACTTATGTACGAATTTCATCGTTGGCTTGAACATAAAAGGGCTCACCACCTGTCACGTTGTCCCGAAAATATCTTCGGTGGAAGGTTTGTCAAAGGGACTTAATTGTCTAGACTTGACCTCTGTCTACCCTGTATTGGGAATTGCGTGAGATATTTATTATTTTTACTTTATAAAAAGTCACGATATATAGAAGTCACGATAGCCGAGTTGTTGGGTGGTCGGAATTCCGAGTCGAGAGATCCGAGTTCGATCCCCAGGTGGCAGTACCAATGAGTTTTCAAAAACTTATGTACGAATTTCATCGTTGGCTTGAACATAAAAGGGCTCACCACCTGTCACGTTGTCCCGAAAATATCTTCGGTGGAAGGTTTGTCAAAGGGACTTAATTGTCTAGACTTGACCTCTGTCTACCCTGTATTGGGGTGCGTGAGATATTTATTATTTTTACTTTATAAAAAGTCACGATATATAGAAGTCACGATAGCCGAGTTGTTGGGTGGTCGGAATTCCGAGTCGAGAGATCCGAGTTCGATCCCCAGGTGGCAGTACCAATGAGTTTTCAAAAACTTATGTACGAATTTCATCGTTGGCTTGAACATAAAAGGGCTCACCACCTGTCACGTTGTCCCGAAAATATCTTCGGTGGAAGGTTTGTCAAAGGGACTTAATTGTCTAGACTTGACCTCTGTCTACCCTGTATTGGGAATTGCGTGAGATATTTATTATTTTTACTTTATAAAAAGTCACGATATATAGAAGTCACGATAGCCGAGTTGTTGGGTGGTCGGAATTCCGAGTCGAGAGATCCGAGTTCGATCCCTACGTGGTGGGCTCGTAACAATGGGTTTGATCAAAAACTTTGTACAATTTTATCTTTCAATTGAACATAAAAGGGCTCACCACCTGATACGTTGTCCTAAAATATCTTCGGTGGAAGGAGGGTCGAAAGGATTTAATCGACCTCTGTCTTCCCTGTGTTGAGAAAGACGTGAAAATATTATAATTTTTCTTGAAATATTATGTAAACTCGATAGCCGAGGTGATTCAAATCCCGATAGGAGCATGATTCAAATCTCGATAGGATCTATGACTTTATACATATAGATGTAAATGTATATAAACATTTATGACTCTCGCCGATGGGTTCACCACCCTTCTCGTTGTCCCCAAATGTGATTCGGTGAAAAGCAGTTCGAAAGGACTTTATTTTTCATTACCACCATAAACAGCTAGAACTGAGAAAATTTGGAAAAATGGTTTTCTATGTTGACCCGACCGGGAATAGAACCTGCTGGCGACACCATGAAAAACGCTGCGTGAATGTTACTCGGCGATGGTAGTAGTCAAATGAAATAATTAAAGATTCCTACAAATCATCGTTGAAGAATCTTAAGGAACCTATGTTCAGCAGTGGACTTTAGATAGGCTGTACAAGAAAAAGAGAAGAAGAAGCTAATTACAAAGTTGTGTAAAAAAACAATTATTATACTTCTTTGGCGACATAAATCTTTTTTTATCTTCACACATTTTCGGGTTATACAGAGGTCTAAAATTAAGTAATTTCAACCCACTTTTCACTGAAGCTCATTTCGGACGTGACTGATTGTGAGGCTATAGTTAGTATCGTTATTTAGAGCAAATGATTTTGGTTCGTAACTTCAACGTGGAAATGCAGCCAGCGTTCTTGGTACCATGCCACGTGGAGTAGAGCTGTAAGATTATTGTACTTTTTAGTTAGTAAATATGGTACATATGAACATACTCGGCATCCTCATATTTGACCCAGAGACACAAATAACTTGATTTCATTACAAAAGAAGTGAAATACTCAAATAATATTATTGAATCTCTTCGGTTTCTATCATCAGATCCTGACGTAGTGACAATGGGGCGAAACTGGAAGTACCTTTTAAAAAATATTTTCCAAATCTGTTCAAATATAACGTAGCTATGAGGCTACACACCACGATTTTGATTAAAGATTTCTACCACATTTCACTCATTTTACTACTATGTGTGCTGCAGTATGTATATATGGTCTTCCACACAAGAGCTTAAGCTGTTTACTTTAGGGTCAGAGCAATGTATGTTGTCTATATCTATGTATGTATTTATTATTATTATTTAAAGAGAAAGAAAAGGAATTTAGTTTTTTGTTGGATTATATAATGCAAGTGTATAAACTGCTTATATTGAGATCAGAGCAATGTATGTGATGTTGTCTCTATATATTTATGTATTTAAATACTTATAATAATAAATTAGTAAAAATTAAAATAAGAAATAAATGAAAAAGGTAAAAACGATAAAGAAGTTTGTTTATTTTTATGTTTATCTGGAATTTCTGCTTGAATTTAAAAATAGAGTGGAAACACCAATAATAACAAATTTGCGTGAACCCCGAATTCACATTTCCTTCACCCGTGAAATGACCTTTGAACTGCCTGATTTCACCTTTCATTGCACTCGCGTGGTTTGCCTCATTCCGTAATATTTTTTATCTTCTCACTTTTTCCAATACTAGGGGGGCCACATGTCTAAACAATTTAGTTCCTTCGACCCACGTTACTACGAAGCTTATATTGAGACAACGTGATAGGTGTGGGGGAGGGGGTGTGTGGGCCTCCTGTTACCTGCACTCACCAGACGAAACGCAGAAGTTTGTTAGACTAATAATATAAGATAATATTGTATGTACTTAAATATTATTTGTAATCTTCACGCGTTTCCCAATTCAGGGTAAACAGGGGTAGTGATAATTAGGTTAATAAATGTATAAGAAGCATTAATCTGCTTTACACGACCGCTGCGAAGAATAACGTACGAACATGTAAGAAAAATTTATAATAAAGAAATAATTTTGCAAGAGCCACGATAGGCGAGTGGTTTGGTGATCGGAATTGGAGTCTAGACACTCGAGTTCGATCCCTACGTGGTGGGCTCGTAACAATGGGTTTGATCAAAAACTTTGTACAATTTTTATCTTTCAATTGAACATAAAAGGGCTCACCACCTGCTACGTTGTCCTAAAAATATCTTCGGTGGAAGGAGGGTCGAAAGGATTTAATCGACCTCTGTCTTCCCCTGTGTTGAGAAAGACGTGAAAATATTATAATTTTTTTCTTGAAATATTATGTAAACTCGATAGCCGAGGTGATTCAAATCCCGATAGGAGCATGATTCAAATCTCGATAGGAGCATCTATGACTTTATACATATAGATGTAAATGTATATAAACATTTATGACTCTCGCCGATGGGTTCACCACCCTTCTCGTTGTCCCCAAATGTGATTCGGTGAAAAGCAGTTCGAAAGGACTTTATTTTTCATTACCACCATAAACAGCTAGAACTGAGAAAATTTGGAAAAATGGTTTTCTATGTTGACCCGACCGGGAATAGAACCTGCTGGCGACACCATGAAAAACGCTGCGTGAATGTTACTCGGCGATGGTAGTAGTCAAATGAAATAATTAAAGATTCCTACAAATCATCGTTGAAGAATCTTAAGGAACCTATGTTCAGCAGTGGACTTTAGATAGGCTGTACAAGAAAAAGAGAAGAAGAAGCTAATTACAAAGTTGTGTAAAAAAACAATTATTATACTTCTTTGGCGACATAAATCTTTTTTTATCTTCACACATTTTCGGGTTATACAGAGGTCTAAAATTAAGTAATTTCAACCCACTTTTCACTGAAGCTCATTTCGGACGTGACTGATTGTGAGGCTATAGTTAGTATCGTTATTTAGAGCAAATGATTTTGGTTCGTAACTTCAACGTGGAAATGCAGCCAGCGTTCTTGGTACCATGCCACGTGGAGTAGAGCTGTAAGATTATTGTACTTTTTAGTTAGTAAATATGGTACATATGAACATACTCGGCATCCTTATATTTGACCCAGAGACACAAATAACTTGATTTCATTACAAAAGAAGTGAAATACTCAAATAATATTATTGAATCTCTTCGGTTTCTATCATCAGATCCTGACGTAGTGACAATGGGGCGAAACTGGAAGTATACCTTTTAAAAAAAATATTTTCCAAATCTGTTCAAATATAACGTAGCTATGAGGCTACACACCACGAATTTGATTAAAGATTTCTACCACATTTTCACTCAATTTTACTATAGTAACTGCTACACTAGGTATCTAGGTGCCGCTATACCTAATACAATATAATAAATAATGATTATTTTCCGTCTTTATGCAAATTTACGTAGACACAGCACCTGATATGATTCTGCAATTTAAAACATGTCCTTAGCATTTGCAGGGGCCGTTAACAATGATTGACTAACAGGCCTCCAGAAGTCAAATACAGGACGAGGGTTTCTTCCATAAGAAGGACACCACATCATCACAGGAAAATCGTCACGCTTCTCAAGCAGATCGACAATCGAAGAACCAGCCACATGGCACCTTACCCGTTAGTGGCTGACAAAAAAAGTTTACCTGCCACTTTAATTAAAAAATGTAAGTCACGTACGTTTTTTAAATTCTATATCATTGTTTATGTTTTCCATTTTAATTTCGCACCTCTATTGAACCTGTCGATCATAAAAACGTCGGACACACTCGCGCGATCCTCTGGCGTCATACTCAGTTAATTTTCTGTTACTTGTGAAATGTTGTTGTAATTTTGAATATTAAAACAACGAAAAAACCTTTTTTTTATATGCCTAGAGTACTAGTGCTACCAGGCAGTATGAGAGTTATGCTGGATAGTTCTAATTTTGAATTGTATTAAAGCCACAAAATAAAAACCGTTTTTAAATTATTACCAGTCATAGAAGGCCAGTACTATTCGACGGTATTGAAAATCAAGTTAAAACGTTCACGCCTAGGTTCCCTCAGCTAGTTAACTCTGCACTCATTGACCTCCGTAGTTGAGTGGCGTAGTTACCGTTTTTTAAGGTGTAATTAGCACTGAGGTCCGGATTCGATTCCCGGTCGGGTCAATGTAGAAAGCACTTTTTCTACATTTTCACGAACCTAGGTGTTTGTGGTACCTTCGTTGTTTGTGATTCTATAACAGAAGTGTTTAAGCTGCTTACTTTGGTATCAGAGCAAAGTGTGCGTGGTTGTGCCGATCAATGTATGTATTTATGTATTTATTATATTTATTTATAAACTGAAACTTAATTGTCTCTGGTCTAGGTGCTTGTGGTACCTTTATTGTTTTTAAAACATTACACAAATATTTAGCTACTTATTTTCGGATAAGAAATATATAAAGAGTATAAATAGTATATTGTCGAAATCCGTCAGGCAAGTATAAATAAAATCGATTTGTTACAATACTAATAATAGCTGAGCAAAAAAGCTTTAGCACCCATTGCACTTTATTAACATAACATATTATTACATAACGACCCGTTAAATCCGACTACAGGACATAGGCGTATCTCGTAAGAGAGGGTTTGCTAGAATCGCCAACCTCGAGGCGATTGAGGCGAGATCTTTTGGCAATCGCAGCACCAGACACCTCGCACCTTAGACGCTGTCGTCCATCAGCGGTTTGCTGAATGTTGCTATAATAGTTTTCGAGATTGTTAACTCGCTATCAGTCAGAAGCCAATTATAATTTTAGGAGTTTTCTTTTAGTCCCGTTCAAAAATACACATTTGCATCACAAAATTCATCATTCGACTCGATTCCTGGAAGATAATAGACACATAAATACATGCATATAATCACGCCTCCTTCCCGTAGGGGTAGGCAGAGACCACTTCAGTCCACATGCTACGATCCTTACATACTTGTTTCGCTTCGTCTACTTTCATTATCCACTTTATACATTCTCTTCGATTTGGGGTACTCTTGACCTGGCCTTTTTCAGGACGTCCCTGATTTGGTCTCAAAACGTCCGCCTAGGTCTTCTCCTTCTTACACTTCCATTCACACTCGCCTTATAAACTTTTTCCTCCTTAACTGATGTAAATATATATTTATAAATATTTGTAATAATTTTGAAACTATCTCGTACACGAGGCGCTCTCTTTTTGCGACGCTCGCCGGTAAAGTTTTCACGTACACGGTTTCGAACTTAAAATTGCTTTGGAATCGACACAGGGTTGAGTTCTTCGATAGTTGTTAGAATAGAAAATATTTTTACGCTTCGACTTACCATCAAATAGAGTCCCAAAAAATATCTTCAATGGAGGTTGGAACGAAAAGACTCAGTTGCCTACCCCAGCATTGGCGTGAATGGCGTGAAGATATTTATAATTTAATTTATATTATTACATCAAACACTGAATCTCTTTTAAATTTTCAGTCAAGTAAAACAACCATTAAGGAACGTTGTACTGATGTGCGAACTGAAAAATAAAACCGATAAAAGGAATTGTATTGAGCGCGTGCCAAGCGGCGCGCTCCTGCAGAATGCTGGGCCAAGACAATACAAGTTCGCTAATTCCTCTATTGTCCTTAAACTTGATTACTTATTGTGCAGTTGCCTTGTGTGGGCGAAAAGAAAAGATTTAAACTAAATTGTTTTTGTTTGCAAGATATTTGTGTAGGTAATGTGTCAAACCAATAATCGTCTTATTTGAAGCTGGTTACCAACAAAATTTACGCAAATTTCTTTTAAGAATACTTGTAATGCGAAATAATATTTCTATTATTCCTATTAACCACTTCCACTAAGCTGATAGCCGAGTGGCTGGGTGATCGGATTTAGAGTCGAGAGACCCGAGTTCGATCCCCAGAAGGCAGGCTCGTACCAATGGGTTTTTTCAAAACCTATATACGATATATTATATCGTTGGCTTGGACATAACGGGCTCACCACCTGTCACGTTGTTCCGAAAATGTCTTCGGTAGAAGGTGGGTCGAAGAGACTTAATTGTCTAGGCTAGATCTCTCTCTACCCCTATATTGGGAATTGCGTTAAGATATATACATTTATTCAATATTACTGAATATATTTGAACATTAATATGCCTAGTATTGACTGACGTATATAACATTAGGCTAATGACCCTTACTTGCTATTACTGCCGTGTGAAGAGAGGAGAGGATATTCTTGAACATTAACTGGCCGGCCAGGATTTGCGCTATTTAGTCGCCGCAGGTAACGTATTGGCATATTGACCATTACCAATAACGGAGTGTGTTATAACACCTATACGTTTAATTATTAACCTAGCTGGTTATTACTCAAACCAACCACCGCAATTCCCGGCGATTCTTAATTTTCTTGGAGTAAATAGTATGACGGTTGTCACAACCGGTTTTTAAATTATCACCAGTTCAGAGGTCCCGGGTTCGATTTTCGAACGGGTCAATGTAGGAAACAACTTTTGGTAACTTCTTTGTTTCTGATTCCATAAAACAAATGCTTTGTAGCTACTTACTTTGGTATCAAAGCAATGTATGAGAAGTTGTCGCCATATATGTATGTATGTATTTACTAGCCGTGTTTGAATGGTCGTTTGTACCAAGTCAATCGTTGCCTTGGACACTAAGTCAGTGACAGGCTCATGAGCTGGCAAGTAGTCCCAAATATGAAATGTAATTAAATAGTTTTGACCTCTGACTACTCAAGTACTGGGAAATGCTTGAAAATTTAAATATATATGAAAACGAGTGGTTGGGTGAACGGAGTTCGAGTCAAGAGACCTGTGAATCCCAGATATACTCGTACCAATGGGTTTTTCCAAAACTTATGTATGATTCATATCGTTCGCTTGTACATACACACGGCGGCAGGCGCACAATCTGTCTGTAAATATGTATCTATGTAAGTATTTTGTACTGATGGCTTGGACAGTGTAGCGATGTCGTCACCACCAGTAACGTTGCGCCTATAAAATTTCTTCGGTGAAAAGTTGCGTTCATAGTAATTATTATTTAGTTGGACCTCTGTCTACCAAGAAAAATGGAATAGCTTGAAGATACCTAAAATCTCTCTCACTGGAACTCTGCATTACTCCGGCATATAAATGCACTATCCATGTGGTATCGGTGTAAAAATAGTACTAGCCTGACTCTTTAATTAAATATTTCTTTATTTTTTAACGATAACTGAGTATGATCGGAATTCGAGTCATGTGACCTGACTTCGATTTCCAACGCTATTACCACTTGGTTTTTCTAAAACTTATGTACGAATTACATCGTTGGTTTGGACATAAAGACGGCGACGGGCTCACCACCAGTCACGTTGTCCCAAAAATGTCTTCGGTGGAAGGAGGTTCGAAAAGAATTAATTGTAGAGATTTCTATCTGCCCCTGTATTAGGAATAGCGTGATTTTTTATTTCCTTAAGTATTTTCCTAATACTGGAGCAGACATAGATCTATATAATTTAGTCTTTTCAAACCTCCTTTAACCGAATCTTTTTGGGACAATGCGACAGGTGGCGAGGCAATCGCTGTCCTGGTATCCAAGCCAACGGCACTATGTATTTATATGTATAAATATACATATGTACATACATAATCAATAATGTTAATCGATCTATGAATCGATTAACATTCATCACACAATTATTCGCCCCTAGCGGGATTCGAACTCTCAATATTTACCTTCGTAAGCACTAAGGATTGTCTAGTGATCGATAATAATAATAATAAATATTCGATTTTTTATATTTATTTTCGCATACTATAATGTTAGACAGTTGATAAACCGAAGGAATAAGAAAAATTCCTAATACCTTTAATGATAAAGAATAGTTTTTTGATAGCTTCATAATTGTTTTGACCTCTGTCTAACCCTGCATTGGAAATGTCCTGAAGATATTACAACCTTGTAACGAACTTGTAGGTATTCTCCAATAAACGAATTCGGAAATCTTTATGTATTTTTAACGAAGTGAAGAAAACACATTAAGAATGCAAATCTAAGATGGCGGAACTTTGTGAATTTTATACGGATTCCGACGTCGAATTTAATTTTCACGAGTGATGTTACTGCGGCTTCTCATATTTATATGGATGAATAATGTATTTCTTAAAAACTGTCACGATTCAAGATAACCGAGTGGTTGGTTGATTGGAATTAGAGTCAAGAGACCCGAGTTTGATACCCTCGGTGGGTTCGTACCAATAGGCTTTTTCAAAATTTATGACGGAATGGTGGCAATCTCACCACTTTATTCACCGTCCTAATAAAGCTTCGATGAAATGTTCAAATTCAACTGTCGAATGGTCCAAAGGACTAAATTGTCTTGACCCCTGTATTGGGAATGGCGTGAAGATATTTATTTCATTTTTATTTTCGTACATATAAACCTAAAATAATTTAGCCGGAAATTAGACAACTTCCAAGGACGAATGGCGCACACACCGGTTCTCTTGGTGCCAACTCTATGGTCCCGGGTTCGAGTTCCGTTCGGGTCAATAAAGAAAACACTTTTTCTAGATTTTATAGGGTCTGTGTGTTTTGGTTGCTTCTGATTCCTTAATACAAGTGCTTAAGTTGCTAAGTTTGGGATCAGAGCAATGTATATGATGTTGTCCGTATCTATGTATGAATTTATTTATTTATTAATTATTTAATCCATATTAAAACCTGCGTAATATGTTTTACTGTAAAATATAAATTACTGTTACAGATAATTAGTTGATTTCTCAAGAAATATACTGAAAGTAAACAAAATCTGATACAGACCGGTTGGATGTCAACATTCTAATTGGAATCAATATCTCTTTACGTCTAAAATTGGTCCCTTAAATGTAATTATAACAAATTAACATTAAAGGCTTTTAAATTTTTTTATATCTCCACGGATTTACCTAGTATTAGGTAAGTGTAGACAGAGTCCAGACAATTGAGCTTATTCGACCCAACGTTCACCTAAGCCTGTTTGGGACAATATGGCAGGTGGTGAGCATGCCGCTGTCTTTATATTCAAGCCAACGGTATAAATCGTACAAAAGTTTTGAAAAAAAAAATCATTGGTACGACTTCTTGGAATCGAACTCGGATCTCTAGACTTGAATTCTGATCGTTCAAACACTCGCTTATCCTGACAAATGGCTAGTATTTACAACACTAAAAACACACACTAATAAACACTCGACTATCCTGTCAAATTACTAGTAATTACAACATACAGTACATTCATGAATCGTATATATGATGCGCATTCACATACCAAAGACTTCTGTATTCGAAAATTATAAAAGTTTCCATAGGCAATGTTCCTTACAGGCCAGTTCTAAAAACTTTCACTGCTACCTAGGTATTACTTTACTAGGGAGACCAATAGATTTCCAAATAGAAACATATATTAAATACTACCGATTTGCGTTCTTCTTTAAATATTCATTTTTTTACCCGGTTTGTTCGGCAGAAATCACATAAAGCAATATGACCACCGATTGTAGTTTTAAGGTCTCAGAAATTATAACAAGTACATCTGTAATATTTGAGAATTACCTATCTAGTTTAAATAAATAAGTACTAATAAGTTCAGAGACTGATGTTTACGAATCCTCTACTAGAACTAACATTTGTGTTATGAATATGAATGCTTGTATTCGAGTCATGAGATTACTTATATATGTAATTATAAATATATGTCACTATATTATACCGTCCGCTTAGAGATTAAGACGGCGATCGGCTCACCATCTGTCACGTTTTCCCAAATGAACTTACATAAATACAAAGATAGGAACAAAATCACATACATTGCTAAAAAAGACACTAAACGCTTGTTGTCTACATCGATTTATCTCAATAATACGGTTGTTCCTATTGATCAAGAAACCGCGAGTGAAAGCTGGAAATGCAGCCAGTATCAAATAAATTATGAAAAAAAAGTTGCACATTATACATTGTAAATAAACCGAATTATTAAATTAAGAATATCATTAACAATTGTTCATCATGGTGTCATCTTTATTTTCCATGGGTGTGGTCAAATATAGGATAATTGTCTTGAAATGTAATTATCAGTCATGGGCCTTTTGTTATATTAAATTAAAGAGAAATTTAAGAAATCAACTGACTTTGAGTCAGTTGATTTCTTTACCAAAGAAATTTTTAAATTTCTTTGGTACTGCTAAGATCGCGGGTTCATATCCTCGCTCGTGTCCGATGATTTTTTAATTTTCCCTAAAATTTAATAACAAACCAGACCAAAATTAAACGTACCGGTGTCGGGTAATGGCGTCTAAAATGCGTTCGATTTTGATTAAAATGTATGCCGTAGGTTTCTGGTACTGCGATCGCTGCGAGCGCGGTTACCAATCCCAGCGATTGTGAAAAATCTTCCTTAAGGGAAAGGGCTTACATCCCGCAGTAGGCTTTAACACCCGTTAAAAAAGTTAAGTAAAATATAAGAATAATTACTTACGTAGTTAGGGAAATCATCACATACATAGCTCCGATCTCAAAGTATAAGCAGCTAAAGCACTAGTGTTATGGAATTACAAACAACGAAGGTACTACAAACACCCAGACCCGAGAAAATGTAGTTAAAACCTTCATTGACTCAACCGAGAATCGAACCCGGCACATCAGAGTTAGCGACGCCATGAAAGCCGATGTGTATGCCGCTCGTTCACGGAGGTCGTCAAAGTTAAATTTAAGTGAGCTTTAACACAAAGAGCAAACAACAAACTAACAGAATTACAAAGTTAGTGTTAAGTTGGACTTAACGTATCCGCTCGCGAGCATTTGCCAACAGTACTTCAATTTATAAAATGTATTATATTGTCCGTGCCAAGTTACAGTTTCTGTTACTCACTGGCCTAAAGTAATGCATCGGTTTAAATTTCTTTACTCCATTTCCAATATAGGGGTAGATAGAGGTTTAAACAATTAAGTAATTTCACCCACTTACCACCGAAAACTTTTTTGGGATAACATGACCAAGTCTTTATGTCCAAGCCTGCGATATAAATCGTACATTAGTTTTTGCAAAAGCCCATCGGAACGAGCCTAGAAGATCGATCTCGGGTCTCTTGACTCGAATTCCGATCACCCAACCACTCAACTATCGTGAATATAATAAATATTTACTTACCTGAGTTCGATCCCCAGGTGGCAGGCTCGTACCAATGGGTTTTTCAAAGACCTATGTACGAATGATATCATTGGCTTGGACATAAAGACGGCGAACGGCTAATCACCTGTCACGCTTCCCCAAATAAATGTCTTCGGTAGAAAGTGGGTCAAAAGGTCGACAACATTACAAACATCGCTCTGATCCCAAAGTAAATCTGCATAAGCATTCGAACCCGGGACCGCAGAGCTGGCGACACAATGAAAACCGGTGTATACGCTACTAAAAGTACGTAATTGTCTAACCCGGTAACCTCTGTCAAACCCGGTATCAGGTCAACGTTTAAAAAATAAATAAAAAATAACACTACACAGCACTTGATTTATTAAATTACTTTACTTGTCGCACTACTTTGTGAACATAGCCAAAGTTAATGAGGCACAAGAGCACATACTTGTATACTGAAAGGTAAAAAGGTCCACGTATGGTAATAGATGTTCACTAGAGCCATAAGTAATAATGATAAAGCTATTCGCTTTCACGACTATACGCCGGTTACACGTGATAAATTATCAATTTTGTAGACTAATGGGTGTTACTCAAAATTTGAGCAAATTCTGAGAATTCTGTTCAACGATACTAAAAGTTATTGGTCGTGTGCTAATACTTATATACTGGCGTACTACTACTACTCACTGATGTAAAATATACCACCTCCCTTTCTTCCCGTGGGTGTCGTAAGAGGCGACTAAGGGATTTTATTAACCGCAAAATGGCGGAATAACCATCTCAAAATATATAGAAGTTACGATAGCCGAGTGGTTGGGTTATCAGAATTCGCCTGGTGGAATCAATTGTCATAAGAAAGTAAGAGATGCTTCGTATGTATGTCTGTTTCGAAACATATAATAGTCTTCAGTGAGAGATGGGACAAAAGGATTTAGTTGTTTAGTTTCTGTTTATCCCTGTTTCGAGAATGACGTGACAATATTGTTTATGTAAGATATGTGTCGTTTACTTAGACACTTGGACAGTGACATGCTCGCCAGCTGCTCCGATGGCATTACATTTGGGTCGAAATCAGTACATTGTCTAGACTAGAACTCGGTCTAGCCCTGTACTGGGAATTGCGTGAAGATAATTAAAAGCACAAAATCACATCTCGATTTCAGATTTGAGCGGAGAAGACGGCTCGTGGATATCCGTGTCTCGAGGACAAAGATTAACATCCTTTATAGTATAACATTTATTTTATTTTTATTTATCTAAAAGATTACTTCGTAACCTCGCGGATACATTCCATCCTTCCGGTTACCATTTAGAATTGTGCAATATGATTTTTAAATAACTACTCTGCTATATCAATCAATCACATATAAATGATGAGCTCACGATAGCCTAACGGGTTTATCGAATTCGAGCCAAGAGACCCGAGTTCGACCCGAGGCTTCTTTAATAATGGTTGTGTGGTACGTAGTAATCTTGTACCCTTTTCCGTGGTTGTCGTAAAAATTTACTAATTAAAGCCTTGAAAATACTCAGTAATTGACGAATTGTGACAAAGAAACATTTATTTTTATTTATCTAAAAGATTACTTCGTAACCTCGCGGATACATTCCATCCTTCCGGTTACCATTTAGAATTGTGCAATATGATTTTTAAATAACTACTCTGCTATATCAATCAATCACATATAAATGATGAGCTCACGATAGCCTAACGGGTTTATCGAATTCGAGCCAAGAGACCCGAGTTCGACCCGAGGCTTCTTTAATAATGGTTGTGTGGTACGTAGTAATCTTGTACCCTTTTCCGTGGTTGTCGTAAAAATTTACTAATTAAAGCCTTGAAAATACTCAGTAATTGACGAATTGTGACAAAGAAACATTTATTTTTATTTATCTAAAAGATTACTTCGTAACCTCGCGGATACATTCCATCCTTCCGGTTACCATTTAGAATTGTGCAATATGATTTTTAAATAACTACTCTGCTATATCAATCAATCACATATAAATGATGAGCTCACGATAGCCTAACGGGTTTATCGAATTCGAGCCAAGAGACCCGAGTTCGACCCGAGGCTTCTTTAATAATGGTTGTGTGGTACGTAGTAATCTTGTACCCTTTTCCGTGGTTGTCGTAAAAATTTACTAATTAAAGCCTTGAAAATACTCAGTAATTGACGAATTGTGACAAAGAAACATTTATTTTTATTTATCTAAAAGATTACTTCGTAACCTCGCGGATACATTCCATCCTTCCGGTTACCATTTAGAATTGTGCAATATGATTTTTAAATAACTACTCTGCTATATCAATCAATCACATATAAATGATGAGCTCACGATAGCCTAACGGGTTTATCGAATTCGAGCCAAGAGACCCGAGTTCGACCCGAGGCTTCTTTAATAATGGTTGTGTGGTACGTAGTAATCTTGTACCCTTTTCCGTGGTTGTCGTAAAAATTTACTAATTAAAGCCTTGAAAATACTCAGTAATTGACGAATTGTGACAAAGAAACATTTATTTTTATTTATCTAAAAGATTACTTCGTAACCTCGCGGATACATTCCATCCTTCCGGTTACCATTTAGAATTGTGCAATATGATTTTTAAATAACTACTCTGCTATATCAATCAATCACATATAAATGATGAGCTCACGATAGCCTAACGGGTTTATCGAATTCGAGCCAAGAGACCCGAGTTCGACCCGAGGCTTCTTTAATAATGGTTGTGTGGTACGTAGTAATCTTGTACCCTTTTCCGTGGTTGTCGTAAAAATTTACTAATTAAAGCCTTGAAAATACTCAGTAATTGACGAATTGTGACAAAGAAACATTTATTTTTATTTATCTAAAAGATTACTTCGTAACCTCGCGGATACATTCCATCCTTCCGGTTACCATTTAGAATTGTGCAATATGATTT
Source organism: Sericinus montela (assembly GCA_029286605.1). NCBI lineage: Eukaryota > Metazoa > Arthropoda > Insecta > Lepidoptera > Papilionidae > Sericinus > Sericinus montela. The sequence continues at coordinate 7,229,083 of JAGSMR010000003.1, forward strand.
TTAAATAACTACTCTGCTATATCAATCAATCACATATAAATGATGAGCTCACGATAGCCTAACGGGTTTATCGAATTCCAGTAAGACGAAGTCGACCCGAGGCTTCTTTAATAATGGTTGTGTGGTACGTAGTAATCTTGTACCCTTTTCCGTGGTTGTCGTAAAAATTTACTAATTAAAGCCTTGAAAATACTCAGTAATTGACGAATTGTGACAAAGAAACATTTATTTTTATTTATTTTATTATTTCCTTGAAAAATTTTGTGAGTAAACACGACATATATTTCATTTCTTTGACATCATTTGGCCTGTGCACTGTAAATATGGATAATTAAAGTTTTTTTAATATTTTTTATATGTTCACGTAATTTAATTTTCAAAAACAATCCATATCTCAAGTACAAACGTTCATATCCATCACATAATATGTTAGCCCCTGGCTGGATTCGAACCCGCAACCTTAGCATCGATGGGCAGGGTCACTACCAACTCTGATCCGCGTATTTGTATTGTATATTAATTATAAACAATTTTAATCACAATAGCATACCCGAGTGACCAAACTAAAATAAATTATTTAAAACAAGTTGTACGCTAGTTCACTCATATAAATTACGTATATATTATACACTACGAATTCTTTTATACGGGTACTTTTAAATGTCTTTCATATTAAAATACTTAAAGCTTCGAGCTTTAGTTCTGCCAGTGAAACGTGTTTAATAAATGTACGTAATTCCACCGCGGGATTCTTTTAAATCGCTCCACCGCTACCTGCTCCCTCTATTACGCTAATGCACTTGCACATAGCGGAACACTACCACGCGAGTGGATTGCAGACATTTGTTACCATATGTTACAAAACGGGGAATGCAATTTGTTTGCTTTTATAATATAGCGACCACTTTTGAAGACCATGTGAGTAAATTAGTTGCAGAAGGGAGGGTCAAGAGTACTCGGATATCTAGACGTACATGTATGAAGTAAATAAATAGTCTGAAAGAAGGAAAGGAGGTATTTAGGGTTCTCCATACCTCCCCGCTACCCCGTTAGGAATTTTGTGAATATTTTTAAGAACTTTAAATGGGAACTTCATACGCTTTTATAATATTTATATAATAAGTAAATAAATCAGTAAATGTTTTAAGATGATTAACTGAATAACAAATTTAAAACTGATCTATGCATCGTTGCCTCGAGTACAAACATTTATACATTCATATGAATGTTTGTACTCGGGGAGATGAATATTCATCACGATAGCCGGGTAGTTAGTTGGCTGATAGGAATTCGAGTCAAGAGACCCAAGTTCGATCTCCAGGTGGAAGGCTCATGCCAATTTTTTTTTAAAACTTATGCTCATAAAGATGGCGAACGGCTAATCACCTGTCACGCTTCCCCAAATAAATGTCTTCGGTAGAAAGTGGGTCAAAAGGTCGACAACATTACAAACATCGCTCTGATCCCAAAGTAAATCTGCATAAGCATTCGAACCCGGGACCGCAGAGCTGGCGACACAATGAAAACCGGTGTATACGCTACTAAAAGTACGTAATTGTCTAAACCTCTGTCAAACCCGGTATCAGGCGTCAACATTTAAAAAATAAATAAAAAATAACACTACACAACACTTGATTTATTAAATTACTTTACTTGTCGCACTACTTTGTGAACATAGCCAAAGTTAATGAGGCACAAGAGCACATACTTGTATACTGAAAGGTAAAAAGGTCCACGTATGGTAATAGATGTTCACTAGAGCCATAAGTAATAATGATCAGAATTCGCCTGGTGGAATCAATTGTCATAAGAAAATAAGAGATGCTTCGTATGTATGTCTGTTTCGAAACATAAAATAGTCTTCTGTGAGAGATGGGACAAAAGGATTTAGTTGTTTAGTTTCTGTTTATCCCTGTTTCGAGAATGACGTGACAATATTGTTTATGTAAGATATGTGTCGTTTACGTAGACACTTGGACAGTGACATGCTCGCCAGCTACTCCGATGGCATTACATTTGGGTCGAAATCACTACATTGTCTAGACCTTCAAATATCCCAGAATTGGGATCTGAGTAAAGATACCAAATGCTATTTTTCGAGTTGGTTACCCAAACATCTATCGGTATAAATATTCTTTCATAATTTTAGACGGTTAGCAGAACAATAAGAGGTTTTTTTGACGGTATTATTGAATTCCCTGTGTCTCCAGGCCAGTTATAACACAAGTTAGAGATCAAACGTTAGAAGCCTATGCTTAGCTCTTTTAATTATGTTTCTATTCGTATTTTATCTGACGTTCTCTCATAATAGCATCCACGTAAGAATTCCCTCCCTCCCCTTTCCCATTACTAGTATTTCTGTTAACCACTCCAATTAAGCTGCAATGCTTGTGACTGGAGTTGGTTTACGACAATAGTCGAATGTTGGGGCCCGAACCTGCGACGTCATGTTTCGCAGTCCGCACCCAAAACCATTAGACTATTGCCACTCTTACTAATTAAAGCCTTGAAAATACTCAGTAATTGACGAATTGTGACAAAGAAACATTTATTTTTATTTATCTAAAGATTACTTCGTAACCTCGCGGATACATTCCATCCTTCCGGTTACCATTTAGAATTGTGCAATATGATTTTTAAATAACTACTCTGCTATATCAATCAATCACATATAAATGATGAGTATAAACTCACGATAGCCTAACGGGTTTATCGGAATTCGAGCCAAGAGACCCGAGTTCGACCCGAGGCTTCTTTAATAATGGTTGTGTGGTACGTAGTAATCTTCCACCCTTTTCCGTGGTTGTCGTAAAAATTTACTAATTAAAAGCCTTGAGAATAGTCAGTATCCGACGAATTGCGACAAAGAAACATTGTTTTTTATAAAGATGTCGACAGATACCTGTTATGTTGTCCCTAAAATAAGGAGTAATGAGGGTCGAATGAACTAAATTTTATAGACCTCTGGATACCCCTGTATTGGGAAATGAGTAAATATAAAAAAAATATTTCTCACTACATTGAACATGAATGTTTCAAAACCAAATATCTGTAGCATACAATACAAGTTGTTAAAATTTTAAAATAAGTTTTCTACAATGTAAAGTGGATTTGTTCTCGTAATATGTAAATTTATTGCCGGAATATCCGAACCCGTGCCGTAGTGATAAATGGCTGTCTACGAACCCAACTCTGAAACTTAATACGCGGCAGATATTACATACTTATGAACGTGGTATTATGTAATTTACTGGCGTCGTAAGAGTGTACCACCCCATTTCAACCCGTGGGAGTAAGAGGTGACTAGACGCTATAGGCTACCGACAGATGACAGGATAACTTTCTCAAAAATTACTTGACCATTATTCAGCAGACCGGTCATGGTCAGCAGCGTCTGCGGTGCGAGTGGTCTAGCATTGCTTTCGGCAATCCGCTCGCCAAGCGTGGCGATTACGGCAAAACCTCCTTTGACTTCCTATACACATAGACTAATACATTTATATGTAAGACTGGTTGATCGTTTCAACTGACTAGTTGAAACGATCTTAATACTTTAACTTTTACTTTATTTACTTTATTAAGACTATTAGGAAACTGAAACATTTAACTTAACAAACAGAATTAAAACTTAAATCGAGCTTAGATTGAACAGCAATTAGCTCTAGTGGCAATAGCATAGTTTTTAAATGTTATTAAGACCAGCAAAGGGGTAGCTCGCTTGGAGGAGGAACGCAATTACGTTGAAAGCAAGAAGTGTAAAAATCCGTTTAGAGCCCGCCCTTTGTCACGCGATATTAGCCGAAGCACTTTGTCTGACACGAAGTTAATGTACGAGTCCACAATTGGTCACTGTTCGCAGATCAGACAGTTAATTATTTCCAAATCACAGACATACATACACAGATATAGACAACATCACATACATTGCTCTGATCCCAAAGTAAGTAGCTAAAGCATTTGTGTACGGAATCAGAAACAACCAGGGTACCAACACTCAGATCCAAGAAAATTTAGAAAAAGCATTTCTACATTGACCCCACCGGGAATCGAACCGGGAACCTCAAAGCTAGCACCACCTTAAAAATCCCGTCCACGGAGAAGGTGGTCATTTTTTATATCTTCACGCTACTCTCTGCACTTAGGTAGTTACGAGGTAAAGGTATAGTACAATTGCGCGGTAGTCTTGTCGGCTTTCCCTGCCCTCGAAGTTAAGGGTTGGAAGCGGGTTCGAAGCCCGCTGAAACAAACATTTGTGTCATGAATATGAATGATAGTATTACACGAAATATACATACATGTGTAAGTATATTGTAATTAAATAGGGACGACATCTCATATGTAGGTAAAAAGACATTAAAAACTGTTTTAACATGCATTTATCTCAAAAATTGGTTGTTCCTATTGCTCATGAAACGGCGAGTGAAACCAGGAAGCACAACCAGTAGCAAATAAATTATGAGATATGTTATAAAAATTACAGATTAAAACTTTGTAAATAAACCGAATTATTAAAATAAATAAATCATTAGAGATATTACAAGGCAGTCATTTAAAAACACTAAAAAATAAAAAGAAACTTGGAGGCGCCGGGTATCGATCCCGGTACCTCTCGCATGCTAAGCGAGCGCTCTACCATCTGACGGGGTAGGCAGGAAGAACAGATCGCCAAGTGTCACGATCCTTACAAACCACTTTCGCTTGTTTCAATTTCATAATTTTCATCATACATGCACGTCTAGGTGTCCGAGTACTCTTGACCCTACTTTGTTCAAGCAACACGGTCTTCGAAATATAGTCTCCGCCTTCCTCGAAACCTTTTAATATTAACTTTCGGGTTATATATTTTAATCACCATTCGGTCTTCAATCATTCGACCAACGTGCCCAAGACATCGAAGCACGCACTTATCAATTTTGCTTTTCTTTAGTTGCCAATATCGTTGTTTTGAGCTCAGGCACGTTCTACTAACCTATTTCAGTTATTGCCTTCCAAAAATCTTGACAATATTCATTGAGAATTATCATATATTACAATACAATATTCATGAATATTGTGAAGATTTTTGGTTTTGTTATTACTTTTTATTTATCTTTTTTTTTTGTTTTAATGTACACCCGATATTTTTTTTCTTCAAGTCACCTTTTGATATCCGATTATCAACATTTTTATTTTGTATATTATTGGGTGTAAGTACATAAATGAAACTCAATGTAAAACTAAAGTGCAATTTCACACACGACGTTATACTTTTCGTTCCGATAATCAATTCTGTGCCGAAGAAAGTTTCACTTCTCTCTTTATATATTCTTAAAAAATATCTTCACTCCATTCCGAATACTGAGGTAGACACAGTATCAGACAGTTAAGCCCTTTCGACTCACCTTTCACCGAAGACATTTTTTGGGACAACGTGAGAGGAGGTAAGCATGTCGTCGACTTTATGTATGACTTAAAAATATAAAGTATTTTATGTACGATTTACATTTACACGCTTGGAAATAAAAAAAAAATATCTCAAAATATGCTCCGTTGGGATATGGGTCTAAAGGACAAAATTCTCCTGATCCCTCATTACCCCTGTAGAAGAGACCATACGACTCTAAGGTAGAGATATAGTCTACTATCTTTGAAAACTGTATTATTCATTATCGGGCATGAATCTACATTTTCAAATACAGAAATGAACAGAGGTCTAGATAATTAAGCCCTTTCGTCTCACCAAAACCTACCTGGGACTGTAGATCTGGACCAATGTTTGACCTACATGACAGATGTTGAGCCTGTCACGGTTTGTGTCCAAGCAAGCGGTACAATATACTTACGTATAGATAAACAGCCATGATTCAGTACAAATATTCATATTCATCAAACAAATGTCTAACCAGTTCGAACCCTCAACATTTAGCTTCAGGGTCATTACCAACGTAGCTACCGTCGTCATTTTCCTATTTAAGTTATAAGTGTGTCACAGAGTAATGAGTCAGAATTTTCTACAGTCGTCTGTATAATAAGTTATTTAAGTTGGGGACTTAAAGCTAATAAGTCTGAAACTTTCATCACGGTCCAAATTACTCTTCCTTAGTATCTTTTGTGGCCGTAACGTAACATTTACCGAAACGTCGTGCTATTAACTTTTTAGTTCCTTTGAGTCGTTTCTTTGCCGTTTACGCTAGAGCTTCCGCTAAAGAAACGTGATGTCAGTCGGCCTTTTTTCTTTACGACCTTCGTGCGAGACTTGTTTTATATATTAATTAATTTGATAGCATACGTATATAGACAGGGACAATATCACATACATTGCTCTGATCCAAACGTAAGTAGCTAAAAACGTGAGTAATGGAATCACAATAAACAAAGGCACAACAACGCCCAAACAAGATAAAATGTAGAAAATGTGATTTTCTACTGTCCCGTCCGTCAACTTGGGGTCTCTGAACTAATTTAAACCATGTAAACTGGCGTCCACGCCACTGATCCACTGTGACTAACGAACGAACAGACTATAAGTATCGTAAAGGCAATTTACTATAATATAGAGGTAGTATTAGGAATGGTGTGAAGATATTTTTTTACGTACATCGTTTTTTTATTTGTAAATGTGTTGAAATATTCTTTTTACAATATGTGCTTGCTCCCAAACCAAAAACTATAACTTGTATCCCTGGCAAACAAAGTCCCGAACAAGTGTTACCAATATGTAAATACGCAGATCCTAGGCCAACTCGACAGATGCTCCGACAAGAAGACCGGCGTTCTGTTCGCGAGCTGGCTGGATATGGATCTACATAATGTGATCTACATATGGATCTACATGTGTGCCCCGCTTCACGCTACACCTACGAAATTATGTTTGTTCTCGAACGTTCCATTTTCATTTTGTTTTTTAAGTAACATTAACAAAGAATTTTTCAGACACCACTTTTTCAATTATGAAATAAAATTCGTACTAAACTGCTTAGACCCCTGACTACCTCAGTATTTGGGAAACTTGAAGGTTATATATGTAAGTAAATTATAACAGCACTAACCAGATGAAACCTCGCCAGCAAGTAATATTATAAATGTGCGAATATCTGCGCTAAAAAGCTTACCGTCACGGCTTTCGTATAATTTATTTCCGGGTTTCACTTACCTCTGAGAATGTGAAATGGAAACTAGCGCATCTGCCTTTGTTGGATTAATGAGAAATTAAAAAAGTCTGCTGCGTGCTTATTGCAGTCAGCAGAGTTGATACCTGCAGTTCAGAGCTAGAACTGCAGGTATCAGTCACGTGTATGAGAGAGGAATGTGAAAATAAAGGCCACCGTTTGAATCCAAAAAAGAAATTGGGTTTTGATGAAATGAGAACGAAGTATGAAATATGGGTAGATCAGGAATGTCTAGAACAGGTGAATGAAATCGTATACTCGGGATGGAAAATGTGTTTTAAATGTGGACAGGCGCGTGGCTTTCGGGAACAAAGTTCCATTGACGTGCTCTGACTGCGTTAGTCAAAAGGCCGTGTGATACATAACGCAGTTGTGGTATGATCTTAGTTATATGTCAGCGAAACTTGGGCCTGCCAGCATTAATTTGGGCAGTAAAACCTGCGTGCCAAATAAATTATGCCTTTTAAATCTACCATTTATTTGATTCACTTTGATATTACATTAAGTCATATAATAACATTGTTTTAATGATAAAAACGAATCAATATGGAGAAAGATAAAAGCATTTCCATCGGATATAATCTTTATTAATAAACATTTTATTAACAAACATTTTCCATCGGATATAATATTTATTAATATTTGCTAACATTGTTTTGAAATATGGACAAAAGATAAAGGAAAGCCGATATTTTTCTACGTAGACTATTTATTAATTCTTTGTATTGACTAGTAGTAGTGTAATGATATTCCATTTAAATTTCTTATTCCTTCAGACATTTTTGACTAAAGTTATTTATTTTCTTTTGACTATTTAATAATGTAAATTGAAAGTAATGGTCGTCAATAAATTAAAAAATAGTATTGAATAAAGCATTACAAACATGTCTCAGATTTGATTTTCGCATGCCTTAATCGTTCTATATAAACATAGCTTACTCAAGTCATTGCGTCAATATACCTTACGTGAAAAGCAAAACCTATGTACTAATGTTGATAGTGTATCTATATAGTGAAGCTATAAGGAAAGATGATAGTTATGACCGTTCGATTCTTTTTGGATGGAAAATAAATAAAAAATTTAATAAATGATTTTATAGTTTTAATTGATAAATTATTAAATTTAGTCACGATAGTCGAGTGGTTGGGTGGTCGGAATTTCAAGTCAAGAGACTCGAGTTCGATCCCCAGGGTGCTGGCTCGTACCAATGGGTTTTTAAATTACTTATGTACGAATTACATCGTTGGCTTGGACATAAAGACGACGACGGGCTCACCACCTTTCACGTTGTCCCGAAAATATCGTCAATGGAACGTGGGTTGAAGGGAGTTAATTGTCTAGACTAGACCTCTGTCTACCCCTGTATGTGGAATTGCGTGAAGATATTTAATTTATTCTAGACTCCATAGAGTAAGTAACTCGTTCATAGGGCGGTGTGTACGCTTCTACAACAAAGTCTCGGTAAATATGCAAAGCCTGTCTATTAACATGTTTAAGAAATTTATTAAAGAAAAGCTTTATAGGAAGGGTTATTATAATATAAATAAAATATTGCATAAAAGTTGTGTACATAGACAGTAACCCCTGGGAATGAAGTGATCGCTACCAAGCTATTTATAGAAAATATGACTTTATATTTGTATAATGCATTATATTGTTAAAAATATTGACCAAAAAAGAGGATACCTGTTGTAAAATAAAGTAGCAGCAAATTTGTGAGCTCTGTATTTAATTTAAATAAAACAAATGAGAAATTTGCTTGAAATTTATTACAATCAGTGTTTTTGTTGTTTTAGTGGACAAATATTACATGTAAAGTCTTAGTACCTATTTGCATTACCCTACAGCACTACTTTCATTTTACATAATATTATCACTTGTGTCAAGTTACGAATTTTGATATCACTTCACCATGGCACATACTTCTAATGTTGAGGAGCTGCAAGCAGGTTGGATACACAACATGACTGAATTCGAGAATCGTCTGAAGGCTGCCTGTACACCATCCAACCCTACTCTGTTGCAACTCAGTCAAGAATTTTCGGCTTTTAAGGAAGTGGTACATCAAATGTTCAGTCTTTTGCAGCAGCAATTTAGAACTTGTTTGAATGCTGTGGATCAAATGGATATGAGGCACCGGCAAAAAATCTTGCTTTTCAATGGAATCCCTGAAGACCCTAAATTAAATGTAGAAGATGTAATTTTGGGTCTAATCCACTCTAAAATGGGCCTAACTAATGTAAGCAAATCATCATTAAAGCGGTGCCATCGTCTAGGTGCTTATGTGAGTGATAGGCTAAGACCTGTTCTTGTGCATTTCAATGAACACAGCACCAAGTTTGATATCTGGAAGTACAAGTCCAAGTTGAAGAAAACTTCATATACTGTATCAGAGTTTCTTACAAAGGTGAGGCAAAGCATCCATAAAAGTGCTCGCAAACATTTCGGCATGAAGAATGTGTGGACTGTTGATGGTAATATTTACATCAAGCTTCCCGATAGCAGCCGCGTCAGGATTTCCACTGAGTAAGAGCTAAACCATCTGTATACAGTGTGGCCGTCTGTTGGGGCTGAACGCACAGTTATACCGCAAAATTGCCCTAAAGTCAATGCGCCTTCTTCACATTCGAGTTCTTCCAGCTCCGATACTGTTCATGAAGCATCACGGCGTAAGCCAGCACTGACCGATGAAAACAAAAAGTCTCGCCGTGTAGTTTCAAAGAAATGATTTTATATCCTTGCTATTTCTAATTCTCTTTTCTGTTAGTTGCAGTTAGTTCGTGTAGGACAACAGTTCTCTTCCTGGGCTGACATAGACGGCGGTGTGCCGCAAGGCGGTATTCTGTCTCCTATCATGTTTTCTTTATTTATAAACTCTATCACTTCAATTGTCAATTGTCCGTACCATCTGATGATTTCCAACTCTATGTACAGTCAAATTTAAATCAACTTGACTACTTTGTTAAAAATCTTAATGATAACCTTAAAGCCATCAGTAACTGGTCACATAGACATGGGATTTCTGTAAATCCGTCTAAATGTAAGGCAATGATTATGGGTAGTCAAAATTGTTGGCCAAGGTTGATTACGGCAGCCTTTCTCCCCTACTTTACAATGGAACTTTAATTCCATTCTCAAGTTCCGTAAAAAATCTTGGCCTTCACATGGATCAGAGTATGATTCTTTAGATAAATAAAAATAAAATTGAATGTTTCTTTGTCGTAATTCGTCGGATACTGACTATTTTAAAGGTTTTTAATTAGTCACATTTTACGTCATTCACGGGAAAGGGGTAGAAAATTCTTGCGTGGATACCACAAAACTATTTTAAAAGAAAATCAGATACAATACAAATAGAAACATAATTTAAATAAAATTAATATCCTTTAGCGTCTAGAGAGATGTGAGCTAAGCTAGGCTTCTGACATTTGATCTCTAACATGTATTATAATTGGACCGGAGCCTCGGGGAATTTAAGAATAGCGTCTTAAATTTTGAAGAATGTTTATACCGATAGATGGCGGGGTAACCATCTCGAAAAATAGCATTTGGTATCTTTACTATAACAATTTTTATAAGTCACGATAGCCGAGTGGTTCGGTGGAAAGAATTCCGAGTCAAGAGACCCGAGTTCGATCCCCAGGCGGCAGGCTCGTACCAATGAGTTTTCAAAAACTTATGTACGAATTATATCGACCTCTATACACCCCTGTATTGGGTATTGCCTGAAGATATTTATTTTATTTCTTACTAACATCCCCATTCTGGGATTTTTCGAACGAAGTTCCTTATGGGACGATGCAGGTGGACCCTTACCGGGAAAAACGTCCGTAACGTAAAATTTTTTCTTTATACCTCGAATAGAACTTAAAATTAATATTTTTATAATAAAGAACTTCGTTCCTATCCGGTGTCCTACGACACCAAACAGTTTTTCAGAAAAATGGGTAAAGATACGAAGCATCTCTTACCATCTTACTTTGCACAATTGTGTGTTATTTTATTACTATCTTTCCGCAAAAATCCCTAACGGGGTAGTCAGACAGAACAGATCGCCTAGCATCGCGAACTCTACATACCTCCTTCACTTTTTTAGATTCATTATTTTTCTTTATACATGCACATCTAGGTATTCGAGTACTCTTGACCGTCCCCTCTGCGAGAAATTTCTAGACACATAGTCTTCGTACAGTGGTCGCTATGTTATTAAAGTAAACAAATTGCATTCCCCCCTTTTGTAACATATGGAAACAAATGTCTGCAATCCACTCCCGTGGAAGTGTTCCGCTCGCGCTATGTGCAAGTGCATTAGAATAATAGAGGGAGCAGGTAGCGGTGGAGCGATTTAAAATAATCCCGCGGTGGAATTACGTAAATTTATAAAAAACGTTTCACTAGCGTATAAAAGAATTCGTAGTGTACAATGTATACGTAATTTATATGAGTGAACTAGCGTAAAACTTATTTTGAACAATTAATAGCTGTAGTAGATAGTAAGGTTACCCGGGTTTGCTTTTCGGAGCGATACGAATAAAATTGTTAATAATATTACAAATAAACTAATTTTCTACCGGAAACCTTTGAATTATGGTGGTATATTCAACGATATAGTTGAAATATCCGGATCAGAGTTAGTAGTGACCCTGGTTTTTTAAACCGTTTTTTTAAATATTTTTAATTTTAAACCGATTGGATTACTTTAGGACTTACAGAACTCACTGGGAGTTACAGAAACCGGAGCACTTGGCGCGGGCTCAATATAATACGTTTTATAAATTCCATAGGTCTAGGTGTTTGTAGCACCTTCATTGTTTGTTATTCCATAACATGAGTGCATCATGGTATATCATCACATACATTGCTCTGATTCTAAAGTGTAAAAATCCTTTCGAGTCCGCCCTTTGTCACGCGACATAAGCCGAAGTTTTTGTCTGACACGAAGTTAATGTACGAGTCTATTGGTCACGGTCAGCAGATCCGACTGATAATTATTTTTATCCGTACATACATAATCGATAGAGACAACATCACATACATTGATCCCAATCTCTGATCTCAAAGTAGCTAAAGCACTTGTGTTATTGAAACAACGAATTTTCAGTAAACTCCCCGACCCGAGATAATATGGAAAAAGTGTTTTCTACATTGACCCGACCGGGAATCAAACTCGGGTCCTCAGAGGTGTCGAACACTTGAATGAGAGAGACGAGTGGCGTATACGCTACTCTTTTCTGGAGGAGGTCACATCTCACGCTACTCCCAGTACTGGGGTTGTCACTAGGTCTACACAATTTAGATCTTTAAAAAATTTCCAATACTGGGGTAGACAGTTAAGTACGTTCGACCCACCTTTTAGCGAAGAATGTTTTGAGATAACCTGACAGGTGGTGAGCTAGGTGGCAAGCCCAAGCCAACGATATAAATCGTACATTAGCCTGCCAATTTATGAAGTAAAAGAAGTTATTATTGACTCGAAATACCGACCACCCAACCACTCGGTATCGTGACATTAGTAAAATTATAAATAATTAAATTTATGCGGATGGATGAATGTTTTTTACGATTTCAACAGAAAAACTACTGAACGGAAGTTTTGATGAAACTTTACATTAATACAGTTTATACATCAGAATAACACATAGGCTACAATTTACAAAGTATTTGTATAATTTGACAATAAAAAGTATTTGTATAAATAAGTATTTGTATAATCAAGTATGTCGGATTGCTAAATGTCGCGTAAACGAAGATAAGCGTATCACCTGTTCGCGTGTTAATATTTTCCCCGTTGCTTTAAACAATCTGTCCCCAGGTACATACAAAGGCATCCGTGGACGGAGCGCACTGTGAATAATTCATTCATAAGTAAGAGAGAGAGCCATACAGATCGACCTTAACACAGCCATATGATTCTTTTATAAGATTGGCTCACCACGTGTCACGTTGTCCAAAGAAATGTCTTTAGTGAAAGGTCGAAAGGACTTAATTATCTGGAACTCTGTCTTTCTACCAGTATTGAAAATAGTGTGTAACCAGTATTGAAAATAGTGTGAATTTTTTTTTTCAGTTAGATTAAATACACCTGTAACTGCCGGCTTATTGAAGAAAAACAGCACAATGTCTACTCAACGGAAACACAACTCGCTGTCTAGACTTCCTAGAGCCGACCGCTTAATTGAAAACTGTAATGGAAAACGTTCAACGAGCTCCCAACGGGGCAACAAAAAAAATAACGTAGATTAGAAACTGGAGTGATATAAAAACGATCAAGTTTAAAGATGAAAATTTTATTTATTTATGTTATGGGACCACTGATTCAAATGTATTTTTATCTTAACGCATTTCCCAATATAGGGGTAGCCAGAGGTTTAATATTTTAATAAATCTAATTTAATGGATTTATTCCAACCGCCACAATTAGTGGAAGCCGACGGAACTAGATAATGGGATCACTTGAAACCTACTCCACTTGTATCTGTTTATAGTTTTATAAAATTCTCGATACTCAATGCTTTATATGCTCCTCCATTATTTATTAACAGATGGTAAATAGAATGGATGTTAAGTAGAATACGACATCACGGCGAAGGTTCCAGCCCGCCATTCGACTATTGTCGTGAACCACTCCAGACACAAGCATTGTAGCTTAGTGGGAGTTGTAAACTGGAATACTAGTAATGTAATTTGCTGGTATTCTTTAGTTAATAAATCATTATAGCAGCAGTAAGTTGGTGGCCGCACAATCCAAAACATAGTCATATAATCGCTCTCGAATATGTTTTGATATGACTATGTTATGACAACCATCTGGTTTTCTCTATTTATTATCTAATAGTGTTTTCAAAGCATTTCTCTTTATCAGTGAGAAAAAAGAGGGAGGTATAATCCTACGCCCTAACCACGCAGTTTTACACGGAAAGGTTCCTACCGTAGGTAATGTCCCGTTCCACAATCGATGTCATGACAGTGATTATTTATCAAGGAAGGAATACAAGAGGTCAAATCCCTTTACTATCCCTTTGTTTACTAAGCGTTAGGAAATACCTAATGGATAGGAAATAATCATCAAGTCCGTGGTCTATAAATGCCGCAGCACAGATTATACTTGTTGGCCTTTTTCTTTACCTACTTACCTAACCTCTTTATTTCAGCTAGCTTTCTTTAGGATCAGAGCAATGTATGTGATGATATCCTTATTTAAAAAAAAAAAAACAATATTTTCACAATTCAGTCCTTCTGACGCAAATTCCACCGAAAATAATTAATGTTGGCAATTACTGTTGGCAACTGCTCGCGAGCAGATATGTTAAGTCCAACTTAACACTAACTTTGTAATTCTGTTAGTTTGTTGTTTGCTCTTTATGTTAAAGCTCACTTAAACTTTGACTACCTTCGTGAACGAGCGGCATACACACAAGCTCTGATGTTACAGGTTCGATTCTCAGTCGGGTCAGTGATGTGGATTTTCCACAATCGCTAAGATTGGTACTCGCGCTCGCAGTGATCGCAGTACCAGAAACTTTCGGTATACATTTTAATCAAATCCGATCACACTTTAGACGCTGCTACCCGACACCGGTACGTTTCATTTTGGTCCGGTTTGTTATTAAATTGTAGAGAAAATTAAAAATCATCAGACACGAGCGAGGATATGAACCCGTAATCTCAGCCGTACCGTATCAGTCAGTTGATTTATTAAATTTCTCTTTAATTTGATATAACATATGGTCCATGACTGATAATTACATTTCCAGACAGTTATCCTATTATTTGACCACACCCATGGGAAATAAAAAGGACTCTATAACGAACAACTGAATTTAATGGTTTTCGTATATCCTATTTATTTTTTATTGAACTGAATTTGAAGGTATAAAAAAAAAACAAATAAAAGAAAAGGACTGACTGATTTCTTTTACTTCAACAATTTTCCTAAAACTGGGGCAAACAGAGGTCTAGACAATTAAGGCTTTGCGACGTACCTTTAAAGCAAGCGATTCGTGTAAGGCAGCAAGCCTATCGTCGTCATATCTTATCTTAAATAAAATTCTGGTCTAATTAAACTTGTACGACCAACAAAGCAAGTCTTTGTATGCAGGTGGTGGTTCTCTGCAGAAAGCTTTGGGAGAGGCTTATGTTCAGCAGTGAACTTTTGATAGGCTGTATAGAAATAAAGAGGTTAGGTAAGTAGGTAAAGAAAAAGGCCAACAAGTATAATCTGTGCTGCGGCATTTATAGACCACGGACTTGATGATTATTTCCTATCCATTAGGTATTTCCTAACGCTTAGTAAACAAAGGGATAGTAAAGGGATTTGACCTCTTGTATTCCCTTCTCTTGATAAATAATCACTGTCATGACATCGATTGTGGAACGGGACATTACCTACGGTAGGAACCTTTCCGTGTAAAACTGCGTGGTTAGGGCATAGGATTATACCTCCCTCTTTTTTCTCACTGATAAAGAGAAATGCTTTGAAAACACTATTAGATAATAAATAGAGAAAACCAGATGGTTGTCATAACATAGTCATATCAAAACATATTCGAGAGCGATTATATGACTATGTTTTGGATTGTGCGGCCACCAACTTACTGCTGCTATAATGATTTATTAACTAAAGAATACCAGCAAATTACATTACTAGTATTCCAGTTTACAACTCCCACTAAGCTACAATGCTTGTGTCTGGAGTGGTTCACGACAATAGTCGAATGGCGGGCTGGAACCTTCGCCGTGATGTCGTATTCTACTTAACATCCATTCTATTTACCATCTGTTAATAAATAATGGAGGAGCATATAAAGCATTGAGTATCGAGAATTTTATAAAACTATAAACAGATACAAGTGGAGTAGGTTTCAAGTGATCCCATTATCTAGTTCCGTCGGCTTCCACTAATTGTGGCGGTTGGAATAAATCCATTAAATTAGATTTATTAAAATATTAAACCTCTGGCTACCCCTATATTGGGAAATGCGTTAAGATAAAAATACATTTGAATCAGTGGTCCCATAACATAAATAAATAAAATTTTCATCTTTAAACTTGATCGTTTTTATATCACTCCAGTTTCTAATCTACGTTATTTTTTTTGTTGCCCCGTTGGGAGCTCGTTGAACGTTTTCCATTACAGTTTTCAATTAAGCGGTCGGCTCTAGGAAGTCTAGACAGCGAGTTGTGTTTCCGTTGAGTAGACATTGTGCTGTTTTTCTTCAATAAGCCGGCAGTTACGGATGTATTTAATCTAACTGAAAAAAAAAAAATTCACACTATTTTCAATACTGGTAGAAAGACAGAGTTCCAGATAATTAAGTCCTTTCGACCTTTCACTAAAGACATTTCTTTGGACAACGTGACACGTGGTGAGCCAATTGTATAAAAGAATCATATGGCTGTGTTAAGGTCGATCTGTGTAACTCTCTCTCTTACTTATGAATGAATTATTCACAGTGCGCTCCGTCCACGGATGCCTTTGTATGTACCTGGGGACAGATTGTTTAAAGCAACAGGAAAATATTAACACGCGAACAGGTGATACGCTTATCTTCGTTTACGCGACATTTAGCAATCCGACATACTTGATTATACAAATACTTATTTATACAAATACTTTTTATTGTCAAATTATACAAATACTTTGTAAATTGTAGCCTATGTGTTATTCTGATGTATAAACTGTATTAATGTAAAGTTTCATCAAAACTTCCGTTCAGTAGTTTTCTGTTGAAATCGTAAAAACATTCATCCATCCGCATAAATTTAATTATTTATAATTTTACTAAAGTCACGATACCAGTGGTTGGGTGGTCGGTATTTCGAGTCAATAATAACTTCTTTTACTTCATAAATTGGCAGGCTAATGTACGATTTATATCGTTGGCTTGGGCTTGCCACCTAGCTCACCACCTGTCAGGTTATCTCAAAACATTCTTCGCTAAAAGGTGGGTCGAACGTACTTAACTGTCTACCCCAGTATTGGAAATTTTTTAAAGATCTAAATTGTGTAGACCTAGTGACAACCCCAGTACTGGGAGTAGCGTGAGATGTGACCTCCTCCAGAAAAGAGTAGCGTATACGCCACTCGTCTCTCCCATTCAAGTGTTCGACACCTCTGAGGACCCGAGTTTGATTCCCGGTCGGGTCAATGTAGAAAACACTTTTTCCATATTATCTCGGGTCGGGGAGTTTACTGAAAATTCGTTGTTTCAATAACATAAGTGCTTTAGCTACTTTGAGATCAGAGGTTGGGATCAATGTATGTGATGTTGTCTCTATCGATTATGTATGTACGGATAAAAATAATTATCAGTCGGATCTGCTGACCGTGACCAATGGACTCGTACATTAACTTCGTGTCAGACAAAGAACTTCGGCTTATGTCGCGTGACAAAGGGCGGACTCCGAAAGGATTTTTACACTTCTTGCTTTCAACTTAATTGCGTTCATCCTCCTAGCGAGCTTCTCTCTTCGCTGGTCTTAAAGCCACTTAAAAACTATGCTATTTCCACAAGAGCTAATGGAATAGGTGTAAAACTGTTGTGATCTAAGCTGGAATTAATTTCTAATTCTTTTTCTTAAGTTAAATATTTAAGTTTCCTAAAAATCTTAATACTTTAAACGACCAATTCATTTACTTATTTTTTTAATATTTTTTTTATAAATTTATTTAATAAATAAATAAATAAATAAATAAATGACCGAGTCTTATAAATAAATGTATGTCTATATGTATAGGAGAATATAGGGAGGTTTGCCGTAATCGCACTGCTTAGCGAGCGGATTGCCGAAAGCAATACTAGACCACTCGCACCTCTGGCGCTGCTGAACGTAACCGGTCTGCAGAATAATGGTCAAGTAATTTTCAATGTGGTCAAGATATTTGGTTTTGAAACAAATTTAATTTTAATGTGGTGAGAAATGATTTTTTTTATAATTTTATTTAATAAATAAATAAATAAATAAGTGACCGAGTCTTATAAATAAATGTATGTCTATATGTATAGGAGAATATAGGGAGGTTTTGCCGTAATCGCACTGCTTAGCGAGCGGATTGCCGAAAGCAATACTAGACCACTCGCACCTCTGGCGCTGCTGAACGTAACCGGTCTGCAGAATAATGGTCAAGTAATTTTCAATGTGGTCAAGATATTTGGTTTTGAAACAAATTTAATTTTAATGTGGTGAGAAATGATTTTTTTATATTAACACATTTCCCAATACAGGGGTAGACAGAGGTCTAGTCTAGACGATTAAGTACCTTTGACCCACCTTCCACCGAAGATATTTTCGGTACAACGTGACAGATGGTGAGCCGTCACCGTCTGTCCAAATAACGATATAATTCGTACATAAGTTTTGAAAAACTCATCGGTACGAGCCTGCCACCTGGGGATTTAACTCGGGTCTCTCGACTTGAAATTCCGACCACCCAACCACTTAGCTATCGTGCCCTTTCAGATAATTTTCGTATAACAAAAATGAAAACAGTGAAAATAATTTCACTATCGCATCATCTAAATAGAAATTACAAGTTCGCTAACATTCAACGAAATTTGTCACAAACATAGGTTCCTAGATTTTATTTGTGATTTCGAAAAATGAAATAGAAACTCATTAAAACTTTTTCTCATCTTGGGTAAATCTGTTTCGCCAAGTCTGAACAAATTTTGTAATTAAAAAAAACACGAAGAAAACTTTAAAAATTCGGAACAGACATAAATACGTAAAAAGTTTTCTCATAAAATGGATAAATAAAGAGTCACATGACTCATATATATAGCAGTGGAGTCTATATTAGTTTTCATGATGTCGCCAGCGGTGAGGTCACGGGTTCGATTTCCGGTCGGGTTAATGTAGAAAACCACTTTTCTGCATTATCTCAGGTACCTGATACATTCGTTGTTTTCCATATCGCAAATGCTTTAGCTACTCGTAGTGGGTACAGAGCAATGTATGATGTTGTCGCTATCTATGTGCATTTGTTAAATTAAACCCAATGATATCTAGTAAAATAAATAAATAAATAAATAAATATTTTCACACAATTCCCAATACAGGGGTAGACAGAGGTCTAGTCTAGACGATTAAGTACCTTTGACCCACCTTCCACCGAAGATATTTTCGGTACAACGTGACAGATGGTGAGCCCGTCACCGTCTGTCCAAGCCAACGATATAATTCGTACATAAGTTTTTGAAAAACTCATCGGTACGAGCCTGCCACCTGGGGATTTAACTCGGGTCTCTCGACTTGAAATTCCGACCACCCAACCACTTAGCTATCGTGCCCTTTCAGATAATTTTCGTATAACAAAAATGAAAACAGTGAAAATAATTTCACTATCGCATCATCTAAATAGAAATTACAAGTTCGCTAACATTCAACGAAATTTGTCACAAACATAGGTTCCTAGATTTTATTTGTGATTTCGAAAAATGAAATAGAAACTCATTAAAACTTTTTCTCATCTTGGGTAAATCTGTTTCGCCAAGTCTGAACAAATTTTTGTAATTAAAAAAAAAACACGAAGAAAACTTTAAAAAAACTCGGAACAGACATAAATACGTAAAAAAGTTTTTCTCATAAAATGGATAAATAAGAGTCACATGACTCATATATATAGCGAGTGGAGTCTATATTAGTTTTCATGATGTCGCCAGCGGTGAGGTCACGGGTTCGATTTCCGGTCGGGTTAATGTAGAAAACCACTTTTTCTGCATTATCTCGGGTACCTGATACATTCGTTGTTTTCCATATCGCAAATGCTTTAGCTACTCGTAGTGGGTACAGAGCAATGTATGATGTTGTCGCTATCTATGTGCATTTGTTAAATTAAACCCAATGATATCTAGTAAAATAAATAAATAAATAAATAAATATTTTCACACAATTCCCAATACAGGGGTAGACAGAGGTCTAGTCTAGACGATTAAGTACCTTTGACCCACCTTCCACCGAAGATATTTTCGGTACAACGTGACAGATGGTGAGCCCGTCACCGTCTGTCCAAGCCAACGATATAATTCGTACATAAGTTTTTGAAAAACTCATCGGTACGAGCCTGCCACCTGGGGATTTAACTCGGGTCTCTCGACTTGAAATTCCGACCACCCAACCACTTAGCTATCGTGCCCTTTCAGATAATTTTCGTATAACAAAAATGAAAACAGTGAAAATAATTTCACTATCGCATCATCTAAATAGAAATTACAAGTTCGCTAACATTCAACGAAATTTGTCACAAACATAGGTTCCTAGATTTTATTTGTGATTTCGAAAAATGAAATAGAAACTCATTAAAACTTTTTCTCATCTTGGGTAAATCTGTTTCGCCAAGTCTGAACAAATTTTTGTAATTAAAAAAAAACACGAAGAAAACTTTAAAAAAATTCGGAACAGACATAAATACGTAAAAAAGATTTTCTGATAAAATGGATAAATAAGAGTCACATGACTCATATATATAGCGAGTGGAGTCTATATTAGTTTTCATGATGTCGCCAGCGGTGAGGTCACGGGTTCGATTTCCGGTCGGGTTAATGTAGAAAACCACTTTTTCTGCATTATCTCGGGTACCTGATACATTCGTTGTTTTCCATATCGCAAATGCTTTAGCTACTCGTAGTGGGTACAGAGCAATGTATGATGTTGTCGCTATCTATGTGCATTTGTTAAATTAAACCCAATGATATCTAGTAAAATAAATAAATAAATATCTTCACGCCATTCACAATACAACGCCAACAGTCAGTCCGCTTAGGACAGCAATGTTCTGCCTGGGCTGGTGTAGATTCTGGGGTGCCGCAAGGCGGTATACTTTCTCCAATAATGTTTTCGTTATTTATTAACTCCATCACCACTGTTTTTAACTGTTCGTATCATCTGCATGCAGACGATCTTCAGCTTTACGATAAATCGGAAGTGGGTGATCTCAATAATTGTATTTTTAAGCTCAATAAAAATCTTGAGTTAATTAGGGATTGGTCCATTAGATATGGTGTTACCGTCAACCCAACAAAATGTAAAGACATAGTAATGGGTGGTCCTAGGATGCTGGCCAGGATTGATTACGGTAACCTTTCTCCTATTTATTATAATGGAACATTAATTCCATTTTCTAATACCGTAGTTGATCTTGACTTGCATTTGGATCAGTCGTTAAGCTGGGAACTTCAGGTTGCGGAAATAAGCAGAAAAGTCAATGCCACTTTACGTTCACTTTACCGCCTTAAAAATTTCCTTCCCTTTAAAACTAAGCTTTTGCTGGTTCAGTTCCTGGTATTGCCCGTTATCGACTATGCCGATGTATGTTATCCAGATCTATCCCAAACACGTTTCGACAAACTGGAGCGCCTTCTCAACAACTGTATTAGATTTATTTTCGGTTTACGTAAATATGACTATATCTCCTCTTGCCGTTCCAAGCTTAAATGGCTTACCATTCGTCAAAGGCGTAGCTCCCGAATTCTGTTTCTGTTCTATTCTGTATTGACTAACTCTAATTCTCCTTCTTACCTAAGAAATAACTTTCAACATCTCCAATCTACTCATGACAGAGCACCTCGCTCCATAAACCAACATAAATTCATTCCTCAACATAATACAGGATACTTTAACTCCTCTTTTACGGTACAAGCTGCACTACTCTGGAACGCCCTACCTTTGAAGATAAAATCTGCTCCGAATGCCTATTCGTTCAAGAGCTTAGTTCGTGAGTATTATCTTAAGAATCATTAAAATATATTTATGTATATATTTATATGTTTATATTTTATATATATTATTTATGTATTTATGTATAATTATGTACGTTTAGTTTATGTAATATATGTATGTATTTTTCCATAAAATATTTATTATTTATATGTATATATTTTTATTAGGAGCATTAATCAATATTTATCTTGTTAGCACCTGCCATCTACTTCTCACCATAACAAAGGTTGACTGGTAGAGAATGCCACGAGGCATTAAGTGCCGCCCTTTGTAGCCCTTAGTATAAGGTGTAATAATAAAGAATAAATAAATAAATAAATAAATACAGGGGTAGACAGTGATCTAGTCTAGACAATTAGGTCCTTTCGACCCACCTTCCACTGAAGATATTTTGGGATTGGTGGTGAGCCCGTCGCCGTCTTTCTGTCCAAGCCAACGATATGCATCGTACATAATTTTTGAAAAAACTCATTGGTATGAACTTGCCACCTCGAACTCGGTTACTTCGACTAGAATTCCCATCATCCAACCACTCGGCTATAGCAACTATTTTTGCACTGCATATTAATTTATACAGAGGACTAAATCCCAATTACAGTTTAAGTACTGACAGATATTCTTAAGTTTTTATTATTGTTACTAACACTAAATGGACCTTATTGTTGTTTTATTATTGAAACAAATAAAAAGAAAATATTAGACTATTTTATTTACTTCTACTATATAAAATATATTACATACGAAACAGACTATGTCAAGAAAACTCTTATTCGTTTGTTTTTTTAATGTTTTGTTATAAAAAAGTTAACAATACTGGTTGGAAAGAAATATCGCAGCAAACCAATAGACCCCCGTAAATGTTACACCATCGTTGGTACAATCCAATTTCTCGGCACGTTAGCTCTCCCGCGTAAATATCGTCGGGGGTTCGCTTGATGGCTGTATATTACACAAATCACCGCACGTAATGCTGATATGCATAATGTTCCCGAAAATAATTCGCAGTGATTTATCAACAGATGTTTTTCCCATTTTCCTTTTGTGAGATTATTAAGACTTTTAGGTTGGCGCCTAGTTGCCAAACGGCAGGTGCTGTTGCATGAATGGTTTTGCCTGCCTTGCGGAATACCGACGTGACTTTGGTACATTAAATTCACACCATCTTTTTCTTCATAGCCTTTCAAGAGTCTATCACTTATCATAGGCCTCCCCCAAAGTTCTCTCCAACTGTTATCAATTCAACGAGCTATGTGGCTGGCCCATTGCCCCTTTAGCACGCTGATCCTTTTTTTTTTCTATCTTCTTTCAATTTCTCCTATTCCAGGTAGGCGGAGGTATAGACAATGAAGTCCTTTCGACCCACTTTTCATCGAAGCATATTTGGGACATACATGATAGGTGACCACTTAGGGACTTATTTGTCTTGACCTCCGTCTATACCAGTATTGGGAATGTGAATGATGATATTTGTTTAATTTTCTATTAAGTAAATTTTATAGTATAATAATATTGTGGTTTGCATGTAAGTAATTGTTTTAATTTATTACCCTCTTTTATTCCTCGAACGATCCAGTCCATTCAATGGTTGTCTGATAGAATATTGCTATCTGTATTACGATCACCCATTTGTCACGTTTATTTTATGAACGTTGTTGGTTTGCATTATATGTAATAAAGAATCTATACATATTAATAGATGTAAAGTGTATGATTAAAATCCAGCTTTTCACTGCAACAAAAATATTTTCACGCCATTACCAATACAGGTCTACCCCTGTATTGGGAATGGCGCGAAAATATTTTTTCTAAGAGAGGTCTTGATAATTAAGTCCTTTCGACCCACATTCCACCGAAGACATTTTTGGGACAACCTGAAGGCTGGTGATTTCGTCGCCATCTTTTTGCCTAAGCCAACGATATAAATCGTACATAACTTTAGAAAAAAAAAAAACAATATAAACCAAAATAAATAGCCTATGTTCAGCATTCCACTGCTAAACATGTGATTGATGACCAATGGGCGCTTCCGAAACTTATGTACGATTTCTTATGTTATGGCTTAGACACTAATATTACTTAGTGTTTTAGCTTACAATATAAATCGTAAAGATGAGCTTACTTAGTGAGTATTTAGTGTTTAAGACTATAGCAACAGGCTCACAACCTATTACAAGCTCAAAAACCTCGAGTTAAATGAAACGAGACTTCTGTCAACCCCAGTACAGGTAAATTACATGACGATAAAAAGGGACTTCAATGTTTCTGGAAAATCTAATGTAGTGGTGGTAACGTCTCTAAATTTACCACTCCATTTCTTCCGTAATAATCTTAAGAGAGATAATGCCTTGAATATTTTTAGCTTAGCAAATTTAGCTTTTTCAACTCAATTTTCATCAAAGCTCAAAGCGTGACACGACAGAAATCGTACATAAGCTTAAATAAAGAATTTGCTTTAATTTTTGAATCAGTGGTCCCATAACATAAATAAATTAAATTTTCATCTTTTAAGCTTGATGTTTTTACATCGCTCCAATTTCTAATCTACGCTATTTTTGCTGCCCAGTTGGGAGCTTGTTGTACGTTTTCCATTATAGTTTTCAATAAAGCAGTCGGTTGTAGGAAGTCTAGACAGTGAGCTGTGTTTCCGTTGAATGGACATTGTGCGGTGTTTCTTCAATAAGCCGGCAGTTACAGATGTTTCCCTATTTGAAGTTTGTCTTTTTATAGATTTAATCTAATTGAAAAAAAAATTTCACGCTATTCTCAATACTGATAGACAGACAGAGTTCCAGACAATTAATTCCTTTCGACCTTTCACCGGAGACATTCCTTGTGACAACATGACAATTGGTGACCCTCTCGTATATAATAATCGTATGGCAGTATTAAGGTCGATCTGTATGGATATCGCCGCGAATGCTTACTTATGAATGAATTATTCACTATGCGCTCCGTCTACGGTTGCTGCCGCAAGCACCGCTGTACTGTGGCGATGCTCTCACCTTCAATCGACCATGTTCCACCAGTCCCAATTATACTTACAATTCATACAATTAAAAAAAAGCAAAGAAACGTTAAAAGCTCAACTCTGTAACAATTAATAGTACAAAGCACGCAAGTTTTAATAAAAAGTGACAATAGTTGATTGGTTGGGTAATCGGAATTTGGGTCCAGAGTTCCGAGTTCGATCCCCAAGTGGCTGGCTCGTACCAAAAGGTTTTTATGTACGATTAATATCGTTGGCTTGGGCATACCACCTAGCTCACCACCTATCACGTAGACCCAAAAAAAAGTTTACGGTGAAACGTGGGCCGAATGGAACAAATTGTTTGGACCTCTGTGTACTCCAGTAAAGGGAATGGCATGAAGGCATTACTTAGAACGCTGGCGGTAATTCCAAACGAAGTAAGAATGAAGTAGTGCGAAGATATAAAAAATAAAGCAGTACACATTGGAAATACTTCCTCCGAGGACGAGTGTACATACCAGTTTTCAAGGTATCGCCAGCTCAAAGTACTGGGTTTGATTCCCGATCGGATCAATGTAAAAAACACTTTTTCTACATTTTCTCGGGTCTGGGCGTTTGTGGCTCCTTGGTTCTTTTTATTCCATAATACATGTACTTAAGCTGGGATCCTATGTATTTTAAAAAGGTATCGATCCAATGTATATATGTATGTAAGCGGTTTGATGAAGGCAATACCAGACCACTCGCACCTCAGACGCTGCTGCCTGACAATCGGTCGATGTGCTGATTAACTTTCAAGTATTTTTTTAGATGGTTATCCCGCAATCTATCGGTAGCCTATTGCATATTTATAGCTTTTCCCTTAGTCACCTCTTACGACACGACACCTCTCACAGGAAGAAAGGGGGGTGGTACACCCTTACAACGCCAGTAAATTACATAATACCACGTTCATAAGTGTCTAATATCTGCCACGTATTAAGTTTCAGAGTTGGGCTCGTAGACAACCATTTATCACTACGGCTCGGGTTCGGATATTCCGTGTAATAAATTTCTATTTTACGAGAACAAATCAAATTGTATATAATATATTACAAACCACTTTCGCTTGTTTCAATTTCATAATTTTCATCATACATGCACGTCTAGGTGTCCGAGTACTCTTGACCCTACTTTGTTCAAGCAACACGGTCTTCGAAAGATAGTCTCCGCCTACCTCGAAACCTTTTAATATTAACTTTCGGGTTATATATTTTAATCACCATTCGGTCTTCAATCATTCGACCAACGTGCCCAAGACATCGAAGCACGCACTTATCAATTTTGCTTTTCTTTATTTGCCAATATCGTTGTTTTGAGCTCAGGCACGTTCTACTAACCTATTTCAGTTATTGCCTTCCAAAAATCTTGACAATATTCATTGAGAATTATCATATATTACAATACAATATTCATGAATATTGTGAAGATTTTTGGTTTTGTTATTACTTTTTATTTATCTTTTTTTTTTTGTTTTAATGTACACCCGTATTTTTTTTCTTAAAGTTACCTTTTGATATCCGATTATCAACACTTTTATTTTGTATATTATTGGGTGTAAGTACATAAATGAAACTCAATGTAAAACTAAAGTGCAATTTCACACACGACGTTATACTTTTTCGTTCCGATCATCAATTCTGTGCCGAAGAAAGTTTCACTTCTCTCTTTAAATATTCTTAAAAAAATATCTTCACTCCATTCCGAATACTGAGGTAGACACAGTATCAGACAGTTAAGCCCTTTCGACTCACCTTTCACCGAAGACATTTTTTGGGACAGCGTGAGAGGAGGTAAGCATGTCGTCGACTTTATGTATGACTTAAAAATATGAAGTATTTATGTACGATTTACATTTACACGCTTGGAAATAAAAAAAAATATCTCAAAATATGCTCCGTTGGGATATGGGTCTAAAGGACAAAATTCTCCTGATCCCTCACTACCCCTGTAGAAGAGACCATACGACTCTAAGGTAGAGATATAGTCTACTATCTTTGAAAACTGTATTATTCATTATCGAGCATGAATCAACATTTTTCAAATACAGAAGTAGACAGAGGTCTAGATAATGAAGCCCTTTCGTCTCACCAAAACCTACCTGGGACTGTAGATCTGGACCAATGTTTGACCTACATGACAGATGGTGAGCCTGTCACGGTTTGTGTCCAAGCAAGCGGTACAATATACTTACGTATAGATAAACAGCCATGATTCGAGTACAAATATTCATATTCATCAAACAAATGTCTAACCGGATTCGAACCCTCAACATTTAGCTTCAGGGTCATTACCAACGTAGCTACGGTCGTCATTTTCCTATTTAAGTTATAAGTGTGTCACAGAGTAATGAGTCCGAATTTTCTACAGTCGTCTGTATAATAAGTTATTTAAGTTGGGGACTTAAGGCTAATAAGCCTGAAACTTTCATCACGGTCCAAATTACTCTTCCTTAGTATCTTTTGTGGCCGTAACGTAACATTTTACCGAAACGTCGTGCTATTAACTTTTTTAGTTCCTTTGAGTCGTTTCTTTGCCGTTTACGCTAGAGCTTCCGCTAAAGAAACGTGATGTCAGTCGGCCTTTTTTCTTTACGACCTTCGTGCGAGACTTGTTTTATATATTAATTAATTTGATAGCATACGTATATAGATAGGGACAATATCACATACATTGCTCTGATCCAAACGTAAGTAGCTAAAAACGTGAGTAATGGAATCATAATAAACAAAAGCACAACAACGCCCAAACAAGATAAAATGTAGAAAATGTGATTTTCTACTGTCCCGTCCGTCAACTTGGGGCCTCAGAACTAATTTAAACCATGTAAACTGGCGTCCACGCCACTGATCCACTGTGACTAACGAACGAACAGACTATAAGTATCGTAAAGGCAATTTACTATAATATAGAGGTAGTATTAGGAATGGTGTGAAGATATTTTTTTACGTACATCGTTTTTTTATTTGTAAATGTGTTGAAATATTCTTTTTACAATATGTGCTTGCTCCCAAACCAAAAACTATAACTTGTATCCCTGGCAAACAAAGTCCCGAACAAGTGTTACCAATATGTAAATACGCAGATCCTAGGCCAACTCGACAGATGCTCCGACAAGAAGACCGGCGTTCTGTTCGCGAGCTGGCTGGATATGGATCTACATAATTCATGTGTGCCCCGCTTCACGCTACACCTACGAAATTATGTTTGTTCTCGAACGTTCCATTTTCATTTTGTTTTTTAAGTAACATTAACAAAGAATTTTTCAGACACCACTTTTTCAATTATGAAATAAAATTCGTACTAAACTGCTTAGACCCCTGACTACCTCAGTATTTGGAAAACTTGAAGGTTATATATGTAAGTAAATTATAACAGCACTAACCAGATGAAACCTGGCCAGCAAGTAATATTATAAATGTGCGAATATCTGCGCTAAAAAGCTTACCGTCACAGCTTTCGTATAATTTATTTCCGGGTTTCACTTACCTCTGAGAATGTGAAATGGAAACTAGCGCATCTGCCTTTGTTGGATTAATGAGAAATTAAGAAAGTCTGCTGCGTGCTTATTGCAGTCAGCAGAGTTGATAACTGCAGTTCAGAGCTAGAACTGCAGGTATCAGTCACGTGTATGAGAGAGGAATGTGAAAATAAAGGCCACCGTTTGAATCCAAAAAAAAATTGGGTTTTGATGAAATGAGAACGAAGTATGAAATATGGGTAGATCAGGAATGTCTAGAA
Source organism: Sericinus montela (assembly GCA_029286605.1). Classification (NCBI taxonomy): domain Eukaryota; kingdom Metazoa; phylum Arthropoda; class Insecta; order Lepidoptera; family Papilionidae; genus Sericinus; species Sericinus montela. The sequence goes on from JAGSMR010000003.1 coordinate 7,257,698, forward strand.
CAGGTGAATGAAATCGTATACTCGGGATGGAAAATGTGTTTTAAATGTGGACAGGCGCGTGGCTTTCGGGAACAAAGTTCCATTGACGTGCTCTGACTGCGTTAGTCAAAAGGCCGTGTGATACATAACGCAGTTGTGGTATGATCTTAGTTATATGTCAGCGAAACTTGGGCCTGCCAGCAAAAGCATAAAAGGAACTTAAAACATCATAACAAGAAGCCTAACATTGCTTTCATATTTCAAAATTCAACAAATATTATTCTGTAATAAAGTATTGCAAAAAATTGTTATAAATGTAACTTAATGTAATTAATTTTAAATTCCTTGTCTATAATCTAATAATTTGCGCCAACAAACATTAATTTGGGCAGTAAAACCTGCGTGCCAAATAAATTATGCCTTTTAAATCTACCATTTATTTGATTCACTTTGATATTACATTAAGTCACATAATAACATTGTTTTTAATGATAAAAACGAATCAATATGGAGAAAGATAAAAGCATTTCCATCGGATATAATCTTTATTAATAAACATTTTATTAACAAACATTTTCCATCGGATATAATCTTTATTAATATTTGCTAACATTGTTTTTGAAATATGGACAAAAGATAAAGGAAAGCCGATATTTTTCTACGTAGACTATTTATTAATTGTTTGTATTGACTAGTAGTAGTGTAATGATATTCCATTTAAATTTCTTATTCCTTCAGACATTTTTGACTAAAGTTATTTATTTTCTTTTTGACTATTTAATAATGTAAATTGAAAGTAATGGTCGTCCAATAAATTAAAAAAATAGTATTGAATAATGCATTACAAATATGTCTCAGATTTGATTTTCGCATGCCTTAATCGGTAAGTATGTTCTATATAAACATAGCTTACTCAAGTCATTGCGTCAATATACCTTACGTGAAAAGCAAAACCTATGTACTAATGTTGATAGTGTATCTATATAGTGAACCTATAAGGAAAGATGATAGTTATGACCGTTCGATTCTTTTTGGATGGAAAATAAATAAAAAATTTAATAAATGATTTTATAGTTTTAATTGACAAATTATTAAATTTAGTCACGATAGTCGAGTGGTTGGGTGGTCGGAATTTCAAGTCAAGAGACTCGAGTTCGATCCCCAGGGTGCAGGCTCGTACCAATGGGTTTTTAAATTACTTATGTACGAATTACATCGTTGGCTTGGACATAAAGACGACGACGGGCTTACCACCTTTCACGTTGTCCCGAAAATATCGTCAATGGAACGTGGGTTGAAGGGAGTTAATTGTCTAGACTAGACCTCTGTCTACCCCTGTATGTGGAATTGCGTGAAGATATTTAATTTATTCTAGACTCCATAGAGTAAGTAACTCGTTCATAGGGCGGTGTGTACGCTTCTACAACAAAGTCTCGGTAAATATGCAAAGCCTGTCTATTAACATGTTTAAGAAATTTATTAAAGAAAAGCTTTATAGGAGGGGTTATTATAATATAAATAAAATATTGCATAAAAGTTGTGTACATAGACAGTAACCCCTGGGAATGAGGTGATCGCTCCCAAGCTATTTATAGAAAATATGACATTATATTTGTATAATGCATTATATTGTTAAAAATATTGACCAAAAAAGAGGATACCTGTTGTAAAATAAAGTAGCAGCAAATTTGTGAGCTCTGTATTTAATTTAAATAAAACAAATGAAAAATTTGCTTGAAATTTATTAAAATCAGTGTTTTTGTTTTTTTTTAGTGGACAAATATTACATGTAAAGTCTTAGTACCTATTTGCATTACCCTACAGCACTACTTTCATTTTACATAATATTATCACTTGTGTCAAGTTACGAATTTTGATATCACTTCACCATGGCACATACTTCTAATGTTGGAGCTGCAAGCAGGTTGGATACACAAGATGACTGAATTCGAGAATCGTCTGAAGGCTGCCTGTACACCATCCAACCCTACTCTGTTGCAACTCAGTCAAGAATTTTCGGCTTTTAAGGAAGTGGTACATCAAATGTTCAGTCTTTTGCAGCAGCAATTTAGAACTTGTTTGAATGCTGTGGATCAAATGGATATGAGGCACCGGCAAAAAATCTTGCTTTTCAATCAGATCCCTGAAGACCCTAAATTAAATGTAGAAGATGTAATTTTGGGTCTAATCCACTCTAAAATGGGCCTAACTAATGTAAGCAAATCATCATTAAAGCGGTGCCATCGTCTAGGTGCTTATGTGAGTGATAGGCTAAGACCTGTTCTTGTGCATTTCAATGAACACAGCACCAAGTTTGATATCTGGAAGTCCAAGTCCAAGTTGAAGAATACTTCATATACTGTATCAGAGTTTCTTACAAAAGTGAGGCAAAGCATCCATAAAAGTGCTCGCAAACATTTCGGCATGAAGAATGTGTGGAACAGTCCACACATTCTTCATGCCGAAATGTTTGCGTATGGTAATATTTACATCAAGCTTCCCGATAGCAGCCGCGTCAGGATTTCCACTGAGTAAGAGCTAAACCATCTGTATACAGTGTGGCCGTCTGTTGGGGCTGAACGCACAGTTATACCGCAAAATTGCCCTAAAGTCAATGCGCCTTCTTCACATTCGAGTTCTTCCAGCTCCGATACTGTTCATGAAGCATCACGGCGTAAGCCAGCACTGACCGATGAAAACAAAAAGTCTCGCCGTGTAGTTTCAAAGAAATGATTTTATATCCTTGCTATTTCTAATTCTCTTTTCTGTTAGTTGCAGTTAGTTCGTGTAGGACAACAGTTCTCTTCCTGGGCTGACATTGACGGCGGTGTGCCGCAAGGCGGTATTCTGTCTCCTATCATGTTTTCTTTATTTATAAACTCTATCACTTCAATTGTCAATTGTCCGTACCATCTGTATGCTGATGATTTCCAACTCTTTGTACAGTCAAATTTAAATCAACTTGACTACTTTGTTAAAAATCTTAATGATAACCTTAAAGCCATCAGTAACTGGTCACATAGACATGGGATTTCTGTAAATCCGTCTAAATGTAAGGCAATGATTATGGGTAGTCCAAAATTGTTGGCCAAGGTTGATTACGGCAGCCTTTCTCCCCTACTTTACAATGGAACTTTAATTCCATTCTCAAGTTCCGTAAAAAATCTTGGCCTTCACATGGATCAGAGTATGATTCTTTAGATAAATAAAAATAAAATTGAATGTTTCTTTGTCGTAATTCGTCGGATACTGACTATTTTAAAGGTTTTTAATTAGTCACATTTTACGTCATTCACGGGAAAGGGGTAGAAAATTCTTGCGTGGATACCACAAAACTATTTTAAAAGAAAATCAGATACAATACAAATAGAAACATAATTTAAATAAAATTAATATCCTTTAGCGTCTAGAGAGATGTGAGCTAAGCTAGGCTTCTGACATTTGATCTCTAACATGTATTATAATTGGACCGGAGCCTCGGGGAATTTAAGAATAGCGTCTTAAATTTTGAAGAATGTTTATACCGATAGATGGCGGGGTAACCATCTCGAAAAATAGCATTTGGTATCTTTACTATAACAATTTTTTATAAGTCACGATAGCCGAGTGGTTCGGTGGAAAGAATTCCGAGTCAAGAGACCCGAGTTCGATCCCCAGGCGGCAGGCTCGTACCAATGAGTTATATCGACCTCTATACACCCCTGTATTGGGTATTGCCTGAAGATATTTATTTTATTTCTTACTAACATCCCCATTCTGGGATTTTTCGAACGAAGTTCCTTATGGGACGATGCGGAGTGGACCCTTACCGGGAAAAAACGTCCGTAACGTAAAATTTTTTTCTTTATACCTCGAATAGAACTTAAAATTAATATTTTTATAATAAAGAACTTCGTTCCTATCCGGTGTCCTACGACACCAAACAGTTTTTTTTTTTTTCAGAAAAATGGGTAAAGATACGAAGCATCTCTTACCATCTTACTTTGCACAATTGTGTGTTATTTTATTACTATCTTTCCGCAAAAATCCCTAACGGGGTAGTCAGACAGAACAGATCGCCTAGCATCGCGAACTCTACATACCTCCTTCACTTTTTTAGATTCATTATTTTTCTTTATACATGCACATCTAGGTATTCGAGTACTCTTGACCGTCCCCTCTGCGAGAAATTTCTAGACACATAGTCTTCGTACAGTGGTCGCTATGTTATTAAAGTAAACAAATTGCATTCCCCCTTTTGTAACATATGGAAACAAATGTCTGCAATCCACTCCCGTGGAAGTGTTCCGCTCGCGCCATGTGCAAGTGCATTAGAATAATAGAGGAGCAGGTAGCGGTGGAGCGATTTAAAATAATCCCGCGGTGGAATTACGTAATTTATAAAAACGTTTCACTAGCGTATAAAAGAATTCGTAGTGTACAATGTATACGTAATTTATATGAGTGAACTAGCGTAAAACTTATTTTGAACAATTACTAGCTGTAGTAGATAGTAAGGTTACCCGGGTTTGCTTTTCGGAGCGATACGAATAAAATTGTTAATAATATTACAAATAAACTAATTTTCTACCGGAAACCTTTGAATTATGGTGGTATATTCAACGATATAGTTGAATATAGGTTTTTAAACCGTTTTTTAAAATATTTTTAATTTTAAACCGATTGGATTACTTTAGGACTTACAGAACTCACTGGGAGTTACAGAAACCGGAGCACTTGGCGCGGGCTCAATATAATACGTTTTATAAATTCCATAGGTCTAGGTGTTTGTAGCACCTTCATTGTTTGTTATTCCATAACATGAGTGCATCATGGTATATCATCACATACATTGCTCTGATTCTAAAGAAAGCAGCTAGCTTTCTTTAGGATCAGAGCAATGTATGTGATGATATCCTTATTTAAAAAAAAAAAAACAATATTTTCACAATTCAGTCCTTTTGACGCAAATTCCACCGAAAATAATTAATGTTGGCAATTACTGTTGGCAACTGCTCGCGAGCAGATATGTTAAGTCCAACTTAACACTAACTTTGTAATTCTGTTAGTTTGTTGTTTGCTCTTTATGTTAAAGCTCACTTAAACTTTGACTACCTTCGTGAACGAGCGGCATACACACAAGCTCTGATGTTCCGGGTTCGATTCTCGGTCGGGTCAGTGATGTGGATTTTCCACAATCGCTAAGATTGGTACTCGCGCTCGCAGTGATCGCAGTACCAGAAACTTTCGGTATACATTTTAATCAAATCCGATCACACTTTAGACGCTGCTACCCGACACCGGTACGTTTCATTTTGGTCCGGTTTGTTATTAAATTGTAGAGAAAATTAAAAAATCATCAGACACGAGCGAGGATATGAACCCGTAATCTCAGCCGTACCGTATCAGTCAGTTGATTTATTAAATTTCTCTTTAATTTGATATAACATATGGTCCATGACTGATAATTACATTTCCAGACAGTTATCCTATTATTTGACCACACCCATGGGAAATAAAAAGGACTCTATAACGAACAACTGAATTTAATGGTTTTCGTATATCCTATTTATTTTTTATTGAACTGAATTTGAAGGTATAAAAAACAAATAAAAGAAAAGGACTGACTGATTTCTTTTAGAGGTCTAGACAATTAAGGCTTTGCGACGTACCTTTAAAGCAAGCGATTCGTGTAAGGCAGCAAGCCTATCGTCGTCATATCTTATCTTAAATAAAATTCTGGTCTAATTAAACTTGTACGACCAACAAAGCAAGTCTTTGTATGCAGGTGGCTCGGGACCTTTCTCTGCAGAAAGCTTTGGGAGAGGCTTATGTTCAGCAGTGAACTTTTGATAGGCTGTATAGAAATAAAGAGGTTAGGTAAGTAGGTAAAGAAAAAGGCCAACAAGTATAATCTGAGCTGCGGCATTTATAGACCACGGACTTGATGATTATTTCCTATCCATTAGGTATTTCCTAACGCTTAGTAAACAAAGGGATAGTAAAGGGATTTGACCTCTTGTATTCCCTTCTCTTGATAAATAATCACTGTCATGACATCGATTGTGGAACGGGACATTACCTACGGTAGGAACCTTTCCGTGTAAAACTGCGTGGTTAGGGCGTAGGATTATACCTCCTCTTTTTCTCACTGATAAAGAGAAATGCTTTGAAAACACTATTAGATAATAAATAGAGAAAACCAGATGGTTGTCATAACATAGTCATATCAAAACATACTCGAGATCGATTATATGACTTTGTTTTGGATTGTGCGGCCACCAACTTACTGCTGCTATAATGATTTATTAACTAAAGAATACCAGCAAATTACATTACTAGTACTCCAGTTTACAACTCCCACTAAGCTACAATGCTTGTGCCTGGAGTGGTTCACGACAATAGTCGAATGGCGGGCTGGAACCTTCGCCGTGATGTCGTATTCTACTTAACATCCATTCTATGTACCATCTGTTAATAAATAACGGAGGAGCATATAAATCATTGAGTATCGAGAATTTTATAAAACTATAAACAGATACAAGTGGAGTAGGTTTCAAGTGATCCCATTATCTAGTTCCGTCGGCTTCCACTAATTGGGGCGGTTGGAATAAATCCATTAAATTAGATTTATTAAAATATTATATCTCTGGCTACCCCTATATTGGGAAATGCGTTAAGATAAAAATACATTTGAATCAGTGGTCCCATAACATAAATAAATAAAATTTTCATCTTTAAACTTGATCGTTTTTATATCACTCCAGTTTCTAATCTACGTTATTTTTTTTGTTGCCCCGTTGGGAGCTCGTTGAACGTTTTCCATTACAGTTTTCAATTAAGCGGTCGGCTCTAGGAAGTCTAGACAGCGAGTTGTGTTTCCGTTGAGTAGACATTGTGCTGTTTTTCTTCAATAAGCCGGCAGTTACAGGTGTATTTAATCTAACTGAAAAAAAAAATTCACACTATTTTCAATACTGGTAGAAAGACAGAGTTCCAGATAATTAAGTCCTTTCGACCTTTCACTAAAGACATTTCTTTGGACAACGTGACACGTGGTGTGCCAATCGTATAAAAGAATCATATGGCTGTGTTAAGGTCGATCTGTATGGCTCTCTCTCTTACTTATGAATGAATTATTCACAGTGCGCTCCGTCCACGGATGCCTTTGTATGTACCTGGGGACAGATTGTTTAAAGCAACGGGGAAAATATTAACACGCGAACAGGTGATACGCTTATCTTCGTTTACGCGACATTTAGCAATCCGACATACTTGATTATACAAATACTTATTTATACAAATACTTTTTATTGTCAAATTATACAAATACTTTGTAAATTGTAGCCTATGTGTTATTCTGATGTATAAACTGTATTAATGTAAAGTTTCATCAAAACTTCCGTTCAGTAGTTTTCTGTTGAAATCGTAAAAACATTCATCCATCCGCATAAATTTAATTATTTATAATATTACTAAAGTCACGATACCGAGTGGTTGGGTGGTCGGTATTTCGAGTCAATAATAACTTCTTTTACTTCATAAATTGGCAGGCTAATGTACGATTTATATCGTTGGCTTGGGCTTGCCACCTAGCTCACCACCTGTCAGGTTATCTCAAAACATTCTTCGCTAAAAGGTGGGTCGAACGTACTTAACTGTCTACCCCAGTATTGGAAATTTTTTAAAGATCTAAATTGTGTAGACCTAGTGACAACCCCAGTACTGGGAGTAGCGTGAGATGTGACCTCCTCCAGAAAAGAGTAGCGTATACGCCACTCGTCTCTCTCATTCAAGTGTTCGACACCTCTGAGGACCCGAGTTTGATTCCCGGTCGGGTCAATGTAGAAAACACTTTTTCCATATTATCTCGGGTCGGGGAGTTTACTGAAAATTCGTTGTTTCAATAACACAAGTGCTTTAGCTACTTTGAGATCAGAGATTGGGATCAATGTATGTGATGTTGTCTCTATCGATTATGTATGTACGGATAAAAATAATTATCAGTTGGATCTGCTTACAGTGACCAATGGACTCGTACATTAACTTCGTGTCAGACAAAGAACTTCGGCTTATGTCGCGTGACAAAGGGCGGACTCCGAAAGGATTTTTACACTTCTTGCTTTCAACGTAATTGCGTTCATCCTCCTAGCGAGCTTCTCTCTTCGCTGGTCTTAAAGCCACTTAAAAACTATGCTATTTCCACAAGAGCTAATGGAATAGGTGTAAAACTGTTGTGATCTAAGCTGGAATTAATTTCTAATTCTTTTTCTTAAGTTAAATATTTAAGTTTCCTAAAAATCTTAATACTTTAAACGACCAATTCATTTTTTTTTTTAATATTATTATTTTAATATTTTTTTTATAATTTTATTTAATAAATAAATAAATAAATAAGTGACCGAGTCTTATAAATAAATGTATGTCTATATGTATAGGAGAATATAGGGAGGTTTTGCCGTAATCGCAATGCTTAGCGAGCGGATTGCCGAAAGCAATACTAGACCACTCGCACCTCTGGCGCTGCTGAACGTAACCGGTCTGCAGAATAATGGTCAAGTAATTTTCAATGTGGTCAAGATATTTGGTTTTGAAACAAATTTAATTTCAATGTGGTGAGAAATGATTTTTTTATATTAACACATTTCCCAATACAGGGTAGCCAGAGGTCTATAAAATTTAGTCTATTCGACCCATATTATACCTTATTTTAGGGACAACGTAACAGACCCCTGTCGTCATCTTTATAAAAATAAATGTTTCTTTGTAGCAATTCGTCGGATACTGACTATTTCCAAGTCTTTTAATTGTAAAGTTGTTATTGAAAAAAATTATTTATTACGATGAGAGATCGCTCATCGTAGAGTCTACTCGCTTGAGGATACCTTGTTTTGAGGCGAAACACGTGTCGCGTTTTCGGTGGTGGTATATGTTACCTGGTTTGAGTGTAGTGGTGGTGGTGCATGCAGTGGAATTAGTGCACACATCTGTGGAATTAGTGCACACATCTGTGGAATTAGTGCACACATCTGTGGAATTAGTGCACACATCTGTGGAATTAGTGCACACATCTGTGGAATTAGTGCACACATCTGTGGAATTAGTGCACACATCTGTGGAATTAGTGCTCGCATCTGTGGGAGGGAGGGTGCTCTTCTTCTCTTCGGACCAGGTAACATACACCTTTTATATTTTCATGCGGAGGGTTGCGAAGTAATTTTCAATGTGGTCAAGATATTTGGTTTTGAAACAAATTTAATTTCAATGTGGTCAAGATATTTGGTTTTGAAACAAATTTAATTTCAATGTGGTCAAGATATTTGGTTTTGAAACAAATTTAATTTCAATGTGGTCAAGATATTTGGTTTTGAAACAAATTTAATTTCAATGTGGTCAAGATATTTGGTTTTGAAACAAATTTAATTTCAATGTGGTCAAGATATTTGGTTTTGAAACAAATTTAATTTCAATGTGGTCAAGATATTTGGTTTTGAAACAAATTTAATTTCAATGTGGTCAAGATATTTGGTTTTGAAACAAATTTAATTTCAATGTGGTGAGAAATGATTTTTATATTAACACATTTCCCAATACAGGGGTAGACAGAGGTCTAGTCTAGACGATTAAGTACCTTTGACCCACCTTCCACCGAAGATATTTTCGGTACAACGTGACAGGTGGTGAGCCCGTCAACGTCTGTCCAAGCCAACGATATAATTCGTACATAAGTTTTTGAAAAACTCATCGGTACGAGCCTGCCACCTGGGGATTTAACTCAGGTCTCTCGACTTGAAATTCCGACCACCCAACCACTTGGCTATCGTGCTCTTTCAGATAATTTTTTCAATAACAACTTTACAATGAATTTCCGCAAAGTAATGCCTGAGTCAATTAACTAGCTTTTAATTAGTAATTTTTACGACACCCACGGGAAAGGGGGAGGGAGGGAATCCTTACATGGATGCCATCAGATAAAATACAAAATAGAAACATAATTAAAAGAAAGGTAATATTCTTTAGCGTCTAACGTCTAGAGATGTGAGCTAAGTTAGACTCCCGATGTTTGATCTCTAACATGTGTTATAATTGGCCTGGAGCCTCGGGGAATTCAATAATTCCGTCTGGAAAATCCTGTTATTGTTCTGTTACTTTGTATGTTTAGTACTCAGTCATAGCAAAACGGCATTATGTTTTCTGACAAAGCAATAACTTAATAGATTATTAAACTGCCACTACAGAACACCGGCCTCTTCCGAAATCGCCACTTTTGGCAACCCGACTGGTGAACACATTACGAAACATAATAAAAAGAAACAAAGATAAAACATTAAAGTAGTAACGAAAGATAATTTTCAGAAATAAATAAATATTTTCACACAATTCCCAATACAGGGGTAGACAGAGGTCTAGTCTAGACGATTAAGTACCTTTGACCCACCTTCCACCGAAGATATTTTCGGTACAACGTGACAGATGGTGAGCCCGTCACCGTCTGTCCAAGCCAACGATATAATTCGTACATAAGTTTTTGAAAAACTCATCGGTACGAGCCTGCCACCTGGGGATTTAACTCGGGTCTCTCGACTTGAAATTCCGACCACCCAACCACTTGGCTATCGTGCTCTTTCAGATAATTTTCAGAAATAAATAAATAAATAAATAAATAAATATTTTCACACAATTCCCAATACAGGGGTAGACAGAGGTCTAGTCTAGACGATTAAGTACCTTTGACCCACCTTCCACCGAAGATATTTTCGGTACAACGTGACAGGTGGTGAGCCCGTCAACGTCTGTCCAAGCCAACGATATAATTCGTACATAAGTTTTTGAAAAACTCATCGGTACGAGCCTGCCACCTGGGGATTTAACTCGGGTCTCTCGACTTGAAATTCCGACCACCCAACCACTTGGCTATCGTGCTCTTTCAGATAATTTTCAGAAATAAATAAATATTTTCACACAATTCCCAATACAGGGGTAGACAGAGGTCTAGTCTAGACGATTAAGTACCTTTGACCCACCTTCCACCGAAGATATTTTCGGTACAACGTGACAGGTGGTGAGCCCGTCACCGTCTGTCCAAGCCAACGATATAATTCGTACATAAGTTTTTGAAAAACTCATCGGTACGAGCCTGCCACCTGGGGATTTAACTCGGGTCTCTCGACTTGAAATTCCGACCACCCAACCACTTGGCTATTGTGCCCTTTCAGATAATTTTCGTATAACAAAAATGAAAACCGTGAAAATAATTTCACTATCGCATCATCTAAATAGAAATTACAAGTTCGCTAACATTCAACGAAATTTGTCACAAACATAGGTTCCTAGATTTTATTTGTGATTTCGAAAAATGAAATAGAAACTCATTAAAACTTTTTCTCATCTTGGGTAAATCTGTTTCGCCAAGTCTGAACAAATTTTTGTAATTAAAAAAAAACACGAAGAAAACTTTAAAAAAATTCGGAACAGACATAAATACGTAAAAAAGATTTTCTGATAAAATGGATAAATAAGAGTCACATGACTCATATATATAGCGAGTGGAGTCTATATTAGTTTTCATGATGTCGCCAGCGGTGAGGTCACGGGTTCGATTTCCGGTCGGGTTAATGTAGAAAACCACTTTTTCTGCATTATCTCGGGTACCTGATACATTCGTTGTTTTCCATATCGCAAATGCTTTAGCTACTCGTAGTGGGTACAGAGCAATGTATGATGTTGTCGCTATCTATGTGCATTTGTTAAATTAAACCCAATGATATCTAGTAAAATAAATAAATAAATATCTTCACGCCATTCACAATACAACGCCAACAGTCAGTCCGCTTAGGACAGCAATGTTCTGCCTGGGCTGATGTAGATTCTGGGGTGCCGCAAGGCGGTATACTTTCTCCAATAATGTTTTCGTTATTTATTAACTCCATCACCACTGTCTTAAACTGTTCGTATCATCTGCATGCAGACGATCTTCAGCTTTACGATAAATCGGAAGTGGGTGATCTCAATAATTGTATTTTTAAGCTCAATAAAAATCTTGAGTTAATTAGGGATTGGTCCATTAGATATGGTGTTACCGTCAACCCAACAAAATGTAAAGACATAGTAATGGGTGGTCCTAGGATGCTGGCCAGGATTGATTACGGTAACCTTTCTCCTATTTATTATAATGGAACATTAATTCCATTTTCTAATACCGTAGTTGATCTAGGCTTGCATTTGGATCAGTCGTTAAGCTGGGAACTTCAGGTTGCGGAAATAAGCAGAAAAGTCAATGCCACTTTACGTTCACTTTACCGCCTTAAAAATTTCCTTCCCTTTAAAACTAAGCTTTTGCTGGTTCAGTTCCTGGTATTGCCCATTATCGACTATGCCGATGTATGTTATCCAGATCTATCCCAAACACGTTTCGACAAACTGGAGCACTTTCTCAACAACTGTATTAGATTTATTTTCGGTTTACGTAAATATGACCATATCTCCTCTTGCCGTTCCAAGCTTAAATGGCTTACCATTCGTCAAAGGCGTAGCTCCCGAATTCTGTTTCTGTTGTATTCTGTATTGACTAACTCTAATTCTCCTTCTTACCTAAGAAATAACTTTCAACATCTCCAATCTACTCATGACAGAGCACCTCGCTCCATAAACCAACATAGAATTCACATTCCTCAACATAATACAGGATACTTTAACTCCTCTTTTACGGTACAAGCTGCACTACTCTGGAACGCCCTACCTTTGAAGATAAAATCTGCTCCGAATGCCTATTCGTTCAAGAGATTAGTTCGTGAGTATTATCTTAAGAATCATTAAAATATATTTATGTATGTATTTATATGTTTATATTTTATATATATTATTTATGTATTTATGTATATGTACGTTTAGTTTATGTAATATATGTATGTATTTTTCCATAAAATATTTATTATTTATATGTATATATTTTTATTAGGAGCATTAATCAATATTTATCTTGTTAGCACCTGCCATCTACTTCTCACCATAACAAAGGTTGACTGGTAGAGAATGCCACCAGGCATTAAGTCCGCCCTTTGTAGCCCTTAGTATAAGGTGTAACAATAAAGAATAAATAAATAAATAAATAAATACAGGGGTAGACAGTGATCTAGTCTAGACAATTAGGTCCTTTCGACCCACCTTCCACTGAAGATATTTTGGGATTAAGTGACAGGTGGTGAGCCCGTCGCCGTCTTTATGTCCAAGCCAACGATATGCATCGTACATAATTTTTGAAAAAACTCATTGGTATGAACTTGCCACCTCGAACTCGGTTACTTCGACTAGAATTCCCATCATCCAACCACTCGGCTATAGCAACTATTTTTGCACTGCATATTAATTTATACAGAGGACTAAATCCCAATTACAGTTTAAGTACTGACAGATATTCTTAAGTTTTTATTATTGTTACTAACACTGAATGGACCTTATTGTTGTTTTATTATTGAAACAAATAAAAAGAAAATATTAGACTATTTTATTTACTTCTACTATATAAAATATATTACATACGAAACAGACTATGTCAAGAAAATTCTTATTCGTTTGTTTTTTTAATGTTTTGTTATAAAAAAGTTAACAATACTGGTTGGAAAGAAATATCGCAGCAAACCAATAGACCCCCGTAAATGTTACACCATCGTTGGTACAATCCAATTTCTCGGCACGTTAGCTCTCCCGCGTAAATATCGTCGGGGGTTCGCTTGATGGCTGTATATTACACAAATCACCGCACGTAATGCTGATATGCATAATGTTCCCGAAAATAATGCGCAGTGATTTATCAACAGATGTTTTTCCCGTTTTCCTTTTGTGAGATTATTAAGACTTTTAGGTTGGCGCCTAGTTGCCAAACGGTAGGTGCTGTTGCATGAATGGTTTTGCCTGCCTTGCGGAATACCGACGTGACTTTGGTACATTAAATTCACACCATCTTTTTCTTCATAGCCTTTCAAGAGTCTATCACTTATCATAGGCCTCCCCCAAAGTTCTCTCCAAATGTTATCAGTTCAACGAGCTATGTGGCTGGCCCATTGCCCCTTTAGCACGCTGATCTTTTCTATCTTCTTTCTATTTCTCCTATTCCAGGTAGGCGGAGGTATAGACAATGAAGTCCTTTCGACCCACTTTTCATCGAAGCATATTTGGGACATACATGATAGGTGACCACTTAGGGACTTATTTGTCTTGACCTCCGTCTATACCAGTATTGGGAATGTGAATGATGATATTTGTTTAATTTTCTATTAAGTAAATTTTATAGTATAATAATATTGTGGTTTGCATGTAAGTAATTGTTTTTAATTTATTACCCTCTTTTATTCCTCGAACGATCCAGTCCATTCAATGGTTGTCTGATAGAATATTGCTATCTGTATTACGATCACCCATTTGTCACGTTTATTTTATGAACGTTGTTGGTTTGCATTATATGTAATAAAGAATCTATACATATTAATAGATGTAAAGTGTATGATTAATATGCAGCTTTTCACTGCAACAAAAAATATTTTCACGCCATTACCAATACAGGTCTACCCCTGTATTGGGAATAACGCGAAAATATTTTTTTCTAAGAGAGGTCTTGATAATTAAGTCCTTTCGACCCACATTCCACCGAAGACATTTTTTGGGACAACGTGAAGGCTGGTGAGTTCGTCGCCATCTTTTTGCCTAAGCCAACGATATAAATCGTACATAACTTTAGAAAAAAAAAACCATATAATATAAACCAAATAATATAAACCAAAATAAATAGCCTATGTTCAGCATTCCACTGCTAAACATGTGATTGATGACCAATGGGCGCTTCCGAAACTTATGTACAATTTCTTATGTTATGGCTTAGACACTAATATTACTTAGTGTTTTAGCTTACAATATAAATCGTAAAGATGAGCTTACTTAGTGAGTATTTAGTGTTTAAGACTATAGCAACAGGCTCACAACCTATTACAAGCTCCAAAAAAGCTCGAGTTAAATGAAACGAGACTTCTGTCAACCCCAGTATAGGTAAATTACATGACGATAAAAAAGGGACTTCAATGTTTCTGGAAAATCTAATGTAGTGGTGGTAACGTTTCTAGAATTTACCACTCCATTTCTTCCCGTAATAATCTCAAGAGAGATAATGCCTTGAATATTTTTAGCTTAGCAAATTTAGCTTTTTCAACTCAATTTTCATCAAAGCTCAAAGCGTGACACGAAAGAAATCGTACATAAGCTTAAATAAAGAATTTGCTTGAATTTTTGAATCAGTGGTCCCATAACATAAATAAATTAAATTTTCATCTTTTAAGCTTGATAGTTTTTACATCGCTCCAATTTCTAATCTACGCTATTTTTTTGCTGCCCAGTTGGGAGCTTGTTGTACGTTTTCCATTATAGTTTTCAATAAAGCAGTCGGTTGTAGGAAGTCTAGACAGTGAGCTGTGTTTCCGTTGAATGGACATTGTGCGGTGTTTCTTCAATAAGCCGGCAGTTACAGATGTTTCCCTATTTGAAGTTTGTCTTTTTATAGATTTAATCTAATTGAAAAAAAAATTTCACGCTATTCTCAATACTGATAGACAGACAGAGTTCCAGACAATTAATTCCTTTCGACCTTTCACCGGAGACATTCCTTGTGACAACATGACAATTGGTGACCCTCTCGTATATAATAATCGTATGACAGTATTAAGGTCGATCTGTATGGATATCGCCGCGAATGCTTACTTATGAATGAATTATTCACTGTGCGCTCCGTCTACGGTTGCTGCCGCAAGCACCGCTGTACTGTGGCGATGCTCTCACCTTCAATCGACCATGTTCCACCAGTCCCAATTATACTTACAATTCATACAATTAAAAAAAAGCAAAGAAACGTTAAAAGCTCAACTCTGTAACAATTAATAGTACAAAGCACGCAAGTTTTAATAAAAAGTGACAATAGTTGATTGGTTGGGTAATCGGAATTTGGGTCCAGAGTTCCGAGTTCGATCCCCAAGTGGCTGGCTCGTACCAAAAGGTTTTTATGTACGATTAATATCGTTGGCTTGGGCATACCACCTAGCTCACCACCTATCACGTAGACCCAAAAAAGTTTACGGTGAAACGTGGGCCGAATGGAACAAATTGTTTGGACCTCTGTGTACTCCAGTAAAGGGAATGGCATGAAGGCATTACTTAGAACGCTGGCGGTAATTCCAAACGAAGTAAGAATGAAGTAGTGCGAAGATATAAAAAATAAAGCAGTACACATTGGAAATACTTCCTCCGAGGACGAGTGTACATACCAGTTTTCAAGGTATCGCCAGCTCAAAGTACTGGGTTTGATTCCCGATCGGATCAATGTAAAAAACACTTTTTCTACATTTTCTCGGGTCTGGGCGTTTGTGGCTCCTTGGTTCTTTTTTATTCCATAATATATGTACTTAAGCTGGGATCCCTATGTATTTTAAAAAAAGGTATCGATCCAATGTATATATGTATTTAAGCGGTTTGATGAAGGCAATACCAGACCACTCGCACCTCAGACGCTGCTGCCACAATCGGTCGATGTGCTGATTAACTTTCAAGTATTTTTTTAGATGGTTATCCCGCAATCTATAGGTAGCCTTTGGCTATTTATAGCTTTTCCCTTAGTCACCTCTTTCGACACCCACAGGAAGAAAGGGGGTGGTACACCCTTAAACGCCTGTAAATTACATAATACCACCACGTTTATAAGTATCTAATATCTGCCACGTATTAAGTTTCAGAGTTGGGCTCGTAGACAACCATTTATCACTACGGCTCGGGTCCGGATATTCCGTGCAATAAATTTCTATTTTACGAGAACAAATCAAATTGTAGAAAATTATGTTATATAAAATTTTAACTGCTTGTACTGTATGCTACAGATATTTGGTTTTGTTTTAAATACATTTATGCTCAATGTGTTGAGAAATGTTTTTTTTTTATATTTACACATTTCCCAATACAGGGGTACATATCATCAGGTGGTGAGCCGGTCATCGTTATCTGAAAATCAATAACATAAATCGTTCATAAGGCTTAGAAAAAAACTCTTTGGTATGAGCTACACGTCGAACTCAGGTCTTTTGATTTGAATTCCGAGCCCGTCGCCGTCTTTAAGTCCAAGCCAACGATATTCGTACTCGTTATTGAGAAAAAGACGTGCATGTATGAAGAAGATGATGAATCTGAAAGAAGCTAAAGAAGTATGTAGGGATCGTGACACTTGGCGATCTGTTCTCTCTGGCTACCCCGTCAGGGATTGTGCGTGAAGATAAATAATAATATAAAAAGTTATTGAAAAACCCATTGGTACGAGCCTGCCACCGGGGATCGATCTCGGGTCTCTCGACTCGAAATTTCTACCACCCAACCTTTACTTTACTTTTCGGTAACTTTTAAGTATTCTATAGATGAATAAAAAATTAAATTGAATGTTTTCTTTGATGTAATTCGTCGATTACTGACTATTTTCAAGGTTTTTAATTAGTCAGATTTTACGATATTCACGGGAAAGGGGTAGAAAGTTCATACGTGGATACCACAAAACTATTATAAAAGAAAATCAGATTAAATACAAATAGAAACATAATTAAAATAAAGTTAATATCCTTTCGTTTCTAGAGAGATGAGAGCTAAGCTAGGTTTGACAATTATTACACATGTTAGAGATACATGTGTCATAATTGGCCCGGAGCCTTGGGGAATTCAACAATAGCGTCCGAAATTATGAAGAATGTTTATACCGATGGATGGCGGGGTAACCATCTCTAATCTAGCATTTGGTATCTTAAGTAACATCCCAATTCTGGGATTTTTGGAACGAAGTTCCTTATGGGACGATGCGGAGTAGACCCTTACCGGGAAAAACGTCCGTAACGTAAGATTTTTTTCTTTCTACCTATAAGAGAAGTTAAAATTAATATTATTAAATTAAAGAGAAAAAAGTTAAAATTTCAACTGACACGGGCGGGAAAATTTTGTTGAAATTTTAACTTTTGTCTCTTTAATTTAATAACATAAAATTTCAGCATAAATATGCTTTAAAAATTAATAAAATTGCATAATAAAAATAAAAATTAATATTTTTATAATAAGGAACTTCGTTCCTATTCGGTGTCCTACGACACCACACGGTTTTTTTTTTGCAGAAAGACGGATATAGATGCAAAGCATCTCTTACTTTCTTAGGGAACTTTAATCACGAGACCGCACGGCTATAGAAACTTTTTAGATTTATAAATAGATAACGGGCTACTGAAGTGTCCCAGTCTCCCATAAGGTTTGCACAAAATCGCTACGCTTGGTAGGCGGATTGGCGCTCGCTATTCAGAGTCCTCAATCCTCTGAAGCTGTTGAAAATGGGCCGATGATAATCGGCCAATTTTTCAAGCTGATTATCCCGTTATCTTTTCGTAACTATAGACATATAGAAGCCTAATGCTCTTGCGACACCCACGGGAATTAAGGGGTTGGAATATTCTTGAGCGAGTTAGTGGTAGTACGCCAGTATGTGGGTATTAGCACACGGTCAGTAACTTTATAGTACCGATGACGTTACTCAAAATGTTCATATTTTGAGTAACACCCAGCAGTCCACAAGTTAATAATTTATCACGTGTGACCGGCGTACATTCGTGAAAGCGAATAGCTACTCCATACCCTTGTAATGTGATAAATAATTACCGCCATTTATCATTATTAGTTATGGCTCTAGTGAACATTTATTACCATACGTGGAACTTTTTACCTTTCTGTGCACAAGCATGTGCTCTTGTGCTTCATTTACTTTGGACAGGTTTATCCAGTAGTGCGACAAGTAAAGTCATTTATTAAATCAAATGTTATGTAATGCTACTTTTTACTCCTATACTAGGTTTGTACATTTATTATTTGATAAATAAATAAATAAAATAAATAAATATCTTCACGCAGTTCCCAATACAGGGGTCTAGTCAATTAATTCCCTTTGACCCACCTTCCGCCGAAGATATTTTCGGGACAACGTGATAGGTGGTGAGCCCGTCGCCGTCTTTATGTCCATGTCAACGATATAGTTCGTACATAAGTTTTTTTTTGATAAACCCATTGGTAAGAAAAAGACCACCCAACCATTCGGCTATGTTTAATTTTAATCGTACATTTATTGTTTGGTGTTTGGTTTAGACAATTACGTACTTTTACATAATTTAAAAATGTGAGGGTTAACATTTACGCTAAGACAAACGTTTATTTCAACGACCTTCATGGTATCGCCAGCTCTGACGTCCAGCATTAGAATTCCGGTCGGATAAATGTAGAAAACACTTTTTCTGCGTTTCACGGGTCTGGGTGTTTGTGGTACCTACGTTGTTTCTGATTCAATAACACAATTGCTTAGGCAGATTAATTTGGAATCAGAGTGATTTAGACAACATTACGAAAACGTCGATTAATTTCTTTCGATCCACTTTCAACCGAAGACATTTTTTGGAGAAGCGCGACAAGCCCGTCGTCATCTTTATGTACATAAGTTTTCATTGAAAATACCCATTGGTACGAGCCTGGGGATTGAACTTGGGTCTCTTGACTCAAATTCCGATTAGCTAACTACTCGGCTATTGTGATAAATAAGAATGCTTGTACTCGAGACGTCGAAGTACAGAACAGTTTTAAATTTTCCATTTATTTAGTAATCGGATAGGGACAACATCATACACATTGCTCTGATCCCAAACTTACCAACTTAAGCACTTGTATTAAAGAATCAGAAATAATCAAGGTACCACAAACACACAGACCCGAGAAAATCTAGAAAAAGTGTTTGCTACATTGACCCGACCGAAAATCGAACTCGGAACCTTGTGTGGGCGCCTCTTGTTCTTGGAAGTCTCCAAATTTCAGGCTAAATTATCAGGATAAATTAAATATCTTCACGCCCTTCCCAATACACGGGACTAGACTATTTAATTTTTAGCTTATTTTTGGACAATAAAGTGGTGAACCTGCCACCATCTTGTCATAAATATGGAAAAAGCCTATTGCTACGAACCCGCCTCCTGGGATCGAACTCGGGTCTCTTGACTCTAAATCCAATCAACCAACCACTCGGTTATCTTGAATCGTGACAGTTTTTATGTAATACTTTGTTCATAAATATAAAGATGAAGCCGCAGTAACTTCACTCGTGAAAATTAAATTCGACGTCGGAATCCGTATAAAATTTACAAAGTTGCGCCATCTTTGATTTGCATTCTAAATGTGTTTTCTTCACTTCGTTAAAAATACATAAAGTTTTCGAATTCGTTCATTGGAGAATACCTTCAAGTTCGTTACGAGGTTGTTATATCCTCACGGCAATTATTAAGTTGTCAAAAAAGTATTCTTCTTTTTTAAAGGTATTTCTTAATTCTTCGGTTTATCAACAGAGTTTAATATTCAAAGATAAATATTAAAAAAATTTAATATTTATTATTATTATCATCGACCACCCGACAGACCTTAGTGCCTACGAAACTAAGTATTGCGACAGCAAATTCCACTAGTGGCAATTATTGTGTGATGAATGTTAATCGATTCATAGATGTTCATATGTATGTTCATGTGTATATTTATCTATGTAAATACATTGTACCGTTGCCTTGGATACCAGGACAGCGATTGGCTCGCTACCTGTCGCATTGTCCCAAAATAGGCTGCGGTTAAAGGTGGGTCGAAAAGACTTAATTATGTAGACCTGTGTCTACTTCAGTATTAGAAAAATGCGTAAAGAAATAAATATTTAATTAAAGAGAAAGGGTGGTACTATTTTTACACCGATACCATATGGATACAGCCTTTTAACGCCGGAGTTATGCAGAGTTCCTGTGAGAGAGTTTTAAAGTATCTTCACGCTATTTCAAATACTGGAGTAGTCAGAAGTTCAGAAAATTATGTGCTTTTGACCCGCATTTCATACAGTGCATACAGTGGAATTAGTGCACACATCTGTGGAATTAGTGCACGCATCTGTGGGAGGGAGGGTGGTGCTCTTCTTCTCTTTGGACCAGGTAACAAATACCTTTTTATATTTTCATGCGGAGGGTTGCGAAGTAATTTTTTCAATAACAACTTTACAATGAATTTACGCAAAGTAACGACTGAGTCAATTAACTATCAAAAAAAGATCTTGTAAAAAATGCAAAGAGATGCAACATCTCTTCGCAAAGCCAGGGGATCTAGCTGATCGGATAGAATTTGGTAGCGTTCTTAGAACCATAATAAGAGGAGTATTTCTGTACGATTACTGTAGTTTTTTGTTAATAATTATTTTAAATATAAACAAAATCGTGTGTATGTAAATAAAATATTGAATAGTATGAAATCCCTATTTTATTAATGCTTAGGATCAAAACGAGGTTCTGATGTTTTACAGACAATAATTACTTCATCAGTAGAAATGTTTATAGACCTCCCCCTACCATAACTTACCAAATCAAATTTATTTTCCGAATCTGTTTTTCCGTTTACCACGAAAATTTAAATGAGATTGGAAGAAAAATGTATAAAAACTCGTGAATGAATTTTTTTCGAGAACAATTTCAATATGTCACATTTACATCGCAGTCAGAAGTTTGTCGAATATTAAAAACAAGCTCCGCTGTCTACGGAGCTGACGAATGTCGAGGTTGTTTGTTTAATTTTGTTGTGAATTTCAAATTAATTTATGATCTCGACAAATACAAATACGCATTTTCCTGGTACTAGATTAGACAGAGCTGTAGACAAAAGTAAAGACTCAATCTTTACGACCCGCCTTTCACCGATGTTTGTTTGGGACAACTTGGTGTGTACACCATTTGTTCACCAGGTCGTTGACTGGTTGCCTTGTTGTAACCATCCTAATTCTGTGATATTGGTCAATATAACATCTGCTGAAAGTTCGGCTAAAATCTGTCCAGCCGTTTCTATAATTAACCTGAGCAAACAGACAGATATACACTTTCTTTGAGTAAATTCCATATATAATTTCATAAGCATTTAGTGAAAAGTGGTTAATTTGGAATCACAAACAGTCACTTTAATATTATTTATATGTATATAGATGTATAGATTTGTAATATTGTATTGTTAGTTGATAATCAAAATAAAATGATAATAAAAACTATCATTATAAATAGTTTGGATGTACAACTTTATCTGGAGATTTCTTTATCTCTAAGTTATATTAGTGTCTGAAACAGAACTGAACGTTTGCTAGGCGATTTGTCGCTTTGCTAGTTGTGGGATAATTTGTTGCGCCCGCAGACAGACTTAATCGTTACCTTCCGTGAATTTTGTGGCTTGGTACATAGTTCCTGCGGCAGTGGTTATTCCAAACAGGCCTGTAGAAAATTTTCCATCGTTTATTACATATTTTATTTATAGAAACAAAAAGACGTTTATATTTACAATCCTATTTAATTATAAACTACAATAATCGTACAGCCGTACTCCTTGTGGAGTGGAACCAATAACACTGGCTGCATTTTCACGTTGAATGACTAGACTTAACCGTTGAGCGAGTAAAGAACCAGCCCTCTTATCACCAGCGACTAGGACCAGTTGCAGTTACAATCCTCTTACAAACTGATTTTAAATTTTAAATTTGACTTTTTACAAGCTGCCATGTCAAGTTTTAATGTCACGATAGCCGAGTGGTTGGGTGTTCGGAATTTCGAGTCGAGAGACCCGAGTTCGATCCACAGGTGGCAGGCTCGTTCTTTACCTATGTACGATTCATATCGTTCGCTCTGACATAAAGACGGCAACGGGCTCACCACCTGTCACGTTGTCCCAAAATATCTTCGGTGGAAGGTTAACTGTCTCGACTAGACTACCCTATATTGGGAATGGCGTGAAGATATTTACAAGCTGATGCCCCCGGCTTTGTTCACGTTGAATAGCCTGTAAATACACATACTCGTTCAGTAGTATAAAAATATTATATCTTCACGCCAATTTCAATACTGGGGTAGAAAGGGTAAACCCTTTTGCGACAATTAAGAGACCCTTTGAGACACCATTCTTGAAGCTTGTTTTTGAACAACGTGACAACGTGGTAAGCCTGTCGCCGGTTTTTATATTAAAGCCAACAACATAAATAGTACATAACTTTTGTGAACCTCATTTGAACGAGCCTACCACCTGAGGATCGAACTCGGGTCTCACGACTCGAATTCCGATCACCCAAAAATCACTCGGCTATCGTACCCAGCATTATGGCTTTGGGACAGTGGCGCTGCAGTAGGGGCTATGAACTTACCTCACGGGGATGAAACTCGTGTTAAATTCGAATTATAATCATCCGTTCACTCGACTATCGTGGTTCTACTTCTACTAATAGTTGCTACTAATTAATGTAATAATTGATAACAGTTGGGTTTATCTTTTACCCTGACGGTTAACATTAACTGGCCGGCCAGGATTCGCGCCGCAGGTCGCCGCAAGTAACGTATTGGAATATTGACTATTACCGATAATGAAGTGTGTTATAACACCTATACGTTTAATTATTAGCCTAGCTGTTTATTACTTAAATGAGGAATTTATTTTCCACCTGATTGTAAATGATTAAATGTTCATGAATATCCTCTCCTCTCTTCACACGTCAGTAATAGTAAGTAAGGGTCATTAGCCTAATGTTATATACGTCAGTCAACACTACGCATATTAATGTTCCAATATATTCAGTAATATTGAATAAATATATATATTCACGCAATTCCCAATATAGCGGTAGAGAGAGGTCTAGTCTAAACAAATAAGTCCCTTCGACCCACCTTCCACCGAAGACATTTTCGGGACAACGTGACAGGTGGTGAGCCCGACGCCGTCTTTATGTCCAAGCCAACGATATAATATATCGTACATAGGTTTTGAAAAAACCCATTGGTACGAGCCTGCTACCTGGGGATCGAACTCGCGTCTCTTGACTATAATTCCGATCACCCAGCCACTCGGCTCTTAGCTTAGTTGAAATCGAAGAGAATGTATGAAGTGGATATCGAAAGTGGACGAAGCGAAACAAATATGTAAGGATCGTAGCAAGTGGACTGAAGTGGTCTCTGCCTACCCCTACGGGAAGGAGGCGTGTTTATATGCATGTATGTATGTGTCAACAATCTTATATTGTTTACGGCCTCTGCAAATACTAAGGACATGTTTTAAATTCCAGAATCACATCTGGTGCAGTGTCTACGAAAATTTGCATAAACACGGAAAATAATCATTATTTTCTATAGTTTATTGGGTATAGTGCCACCTAGATACCTAGTGTAGTAGTTACTGCAGTAAAATTGAGTGACCCAAGAGTTTGAGGTAAAAACAATGTGGTAGAAATCTCACATCTTTAATCAAATTCGTGGTTTGTAGCCTCATATCTACGTTATATTTGAACCGATTTCGAAAATACTTTTATTTAAAAGGTATACTTCCAGTTTGGTCGCATTGTCACTACGTCAGGATCTGATGATAGAAACCGAAGAGAATTAAGAATTTTATTCGAGTATTTCACTTCTTTTGTAAGGAAAACAAGTTATTTGTGTCTCTAGGTCAAATATAAGGATGCCGAATATGTTTCTATGTTCCATGTTTACTAACTAAAAAGTACAATAATCTTACAGCTCTACTCTTCGTGGCATGGTACCAAGAACGCTGGCTGCATTTCCACGTTGAAGTTACGAACCAAGATCATTTGCCGTAAATGACGATAGCTTCAGAACCAGTCACGTCCGAAATAAGCTTCGATGAAAAGTGGGTTGAAATTACTTAATTGTAGACCTCTCTCTACCCCATGCGAAAATATGAAAAGATAAAAAAAATTACATCGCCAAAGAAGTATAATAATTGTTTTTTACACAACTTTTAAAGTTAACTTTAAGACCACTAAAAACCCAGGTCCTTAAGATTTCCTCAATGAATTTATTTCTAGGAATCTTTAATTATTTCATTTGACTGCTACCATTGCCGAGTGTTATACACGCAACGTTTCCATGGCATCGCCAGACGGTTCGGTTCCCAGTCTGGTCAATATAGAAAATGCTTTTCAAAAAAATTATAATATTTTCACTTCTAACCCAATACAGGGGAAGACAGAGGAACAGACAATTAAATCCTTTCGCCCCTCCTTCCACCGTAGATACTTTTAAGACAACATGTCAGGTGGTGAACCCGTTACCCTCTTTTATGTCCAATGCAACGATAAAAATCATACATAAGTTTTTGAAGAATTCCACTGCCACGAGCCTACCTAGGGTTCGAAATCGGGTCTCTAGACTCGAATTCCAAACACTACACCACTCGTTTATAACTCTTAAAAAATTGTTTATAACTTTCCATTAAATAGATCCCGAAAGTGAGGAGATTGCGGCTGCGTTTAATTTGAGCGACAGGTTCGTACATGATATTTCGCAGCGGTCGTGTGGAGAAGATAAATGCTTCTTATTAACCTAATTATCACTACCTGTGTTTACTAAGAATTGGGAAACGCGTGAAGATGAAAAATATTATTTAAGTATAAACAATATTATTAAGGCCACAATAGCCGAGTAAAGAGACACAAGTTTGATTCCCAAGAGACAAGCTTGTATCGATGAATTTTTTCAAAGCTTACGTACGATATTTGGCTTAGACATTAAGACGGCGACAGACTAATCACCTATCACGTTGTGTCAATATAAGCTTCGTAGTAATGTGGGTCGAAGGAACTAAATCGCTTAGACATGTGGCCACCCTAGTATTGGAAAATGTGTGAAGATAAAAATTATTACGGAATGAGGCAAACCACTCGAGTGCAATGAAAGGTGAAATCAAAAAGTACATAGGTCGTTTCACGGGTGAAGGAAAAGTGAATTCGGAGTTCACGAAAATTTGTTTTTATTGGTGTTTCCACTCCATTTTTAAATTCTATTATTAATGTTAGAAAAATAAACATCTTTCGTCATCAATAAATATCTTTATCTAATTTACCTTTCATTTATTTCTTATTTTAATTTATACTATTTTATTATAATAAGTAATAAATACATAAACACAGTGAAACATAGCACAGCAGTTTAAACACCTGCATTATGTAATCCAACAAAAAACTAAATTCCTTTTCTTTCTCTTTAAATAATAATAATAAATACATACATAGATAAAGACGACATACATTGCTCTGACCCTAAAGCAAACAGCTTAAGCTCTTGTGTTATGGAATCAGAAACAACGAAGGTACCACAAACTTCGAGATCCGAGAAAATGTCGAAAAATTTCTTCATCCAACCGAGAATCGTACCCGGGAGCTGGCAACATCATGAAACAGTGTTTAAACCAGTCATCCGATGAGAGGTCGTCTATGTAGGTTGTATTGTAATTTTTTTATGCAACTTTATTGATTTTTAAAGCATATTTATGCTGAACTTTTATGTGATTAAATTCAAGAGAAAAAAGCTAAAATTTCAACTGACACGGGCGGAATTCGAACCCGCGACCTTCGCCGACCCGTGGCGACGCTCTTACCTCCGAGCCTATGACAAAAAACAAGGCATAAGTAAAGAAAAGAGAATACAGATTTAAAATTTCAACTGATGCGTGTAAGACACGGTTGCTCGGTTTTTTCATTTATTATTAAGTCTTTTTTCTCTAAATCAAAATTGCGTACACTCTCAGTATTATTCTCACTCATGCTTAGATCCTCAGCAAAATGGTGGCTAAGAAGGGATCGCTTATTAGCGAATACCGCCAGGTGTTACACTGATTAATTTTATATTTGTTAACATTTTTCTTTTATTTTTGTTTATTGTGTGCAATAAAATGTATTTTTTAATCATTTGATTTAATACTTTCGACCTCACCTTCCACCGTAGCTTATTCAGAAGAACGCGGCAGGAGGCGTGCCAGTCGCCGTCTTAGTTTCCAAGCAAACGGTATGATATATTTAGAAAGACAGAAAGAAATTCCTTTATTCATGGACCACATACAGTACGAAGAAAAAACATGTCAAAACTAAAAATGGTAGGAAACCTGCAAAATACATATAAATACATAGATAAAATAATACTGCATAGATA
The DNA here is from genome assembly GCA_029286605.1 of Sericinus montela. Lineage (NCBI taxonomy): Eukaryota > Metazoa > Arthropoda > Insecta > Lepidoptera > Papilionidae > Sericinus > Sericinus montela. The sequence goes on from JAGSMR010000003.1 coordinate 7,284,733, forward strand.
AATATTAACATAGACAGAAGTGGACATAAAAACCGACTATGACATGTCCGACTGAAACATCACTCGAGTACAAACATTCGTATTCATCACACAAATGTTTTGCCCCTCTCGAGATTTGAATCCGAATCCCTTAGCTTCCAAGACAGGCTAACTACCAGCTATGCTATCGACGTATTTTAATATCATTTTATCACACAATATCAACTTATAGTAGAATAATAAGAAAGAAGTTTCGGTAACACGTGCCCCGGTAAGGCGTACAAATGGGGTTCATTAGGCAGACACACGCTGGCTGCACGACCACTAAACATAGATTATCAGTCGAATGGACCCCTCTCCTAATCACTGACTCATCTCAACTACGCTCACGTATTTGATTATCCAAGGGCTGTGTTATCAGTTCTAAAGCATTAACAATGCATAAAAACCATAAATAAATAAAGAAAACATCACATGCATTGCTCTGGTTGATCATTGGTCGAAAGAACTTAATTGTCTAGACCTCTGTCTACACCAGTATTGGAAATGGCGTGAAGATATTTTTATTAAGTCGTCTAACACAGAATATTTATAGATAAGATATTGTGAGAATACTACATCGTTGCCAGACACTGATTGATTAACGTCGCTTCGGCGGAATTCCCAATAAACCCAGCCGTCACGTCGCGGTGAGATCTACGACGTGTTTGCTCTCTGATGGAACTAAAAGTAATTTGCTTGAATATAGAACATTTTAACTTTAATATTTTCGATAAACTACAAGATTATAAAAATGTCTGTTTGATACTGACGATACGCTTGATACACGCCGGTTTTCATGATGTCGCCAGCTCTAAGGTCCCTGGGTCAATGTAGAAAATACTTTTTCAACATTTTCTCGGGCCTAGGTGTTTGTGGTACCTTAGTTGTTTCCGATTCCCTAATACAAGTGAGGACAGATCAATGTGTGTAGTCTCTATCTATGTATTTATTATTACAATTTAAAGAGAAAGAAATGGAATTTGGTCCTTTCAACCCACATTCCGCAGGAAATTAATCAGAAAACGTGGAATGTGTGCCTGTCGCCATCTTTGGGTCCAAGCTAACGATTGAAACAAACTCTTAGAGGAAACTATCCTCCCGGGCATCGAACTCGGATTCCGATCACGCAACCACTCGGCTATCGTGACTTAGCTAATACTAGTAAGAAAGAGTCAAATGCGGGGTCAGAAGCTTATGTCTTTTGATTGGATACGAAACTAAAACTGTTCATCTGTGAGGTTCACTAATTAATTAACCACGTGAATACGTATCATTCGTCAAAAAACATTTATTCGTTTTCAATAGTGTCGCTCGCGAACATATTTATGATTGAATGACTTAATAAAAAAGCTCAAAATCAAATTGCATCGATGTGAACACTTCACACTTATGCAACGGGGACTGTGCGCGACATGTGTATATTTTTCAATAACCCAATTCCAATAATTGTTAATTGCTTTATCAGTGGATGTCAAAAGTTTTTAAAATAATTCATTTTACTAATTTACAGTTAAATTAAATTGACCGGTTTCGCCTTATCAAGCTATTAAAACAGATTTTATTATTTTAAATACTAATTTTCTAGTTGTATGTTTCAACTACCCACAAAAAATGAGAAACAACGTTAAAATAAAGAATAATAAAGTAGTAGTATTTAGAGATTAAGGGATAACATGCAATTTCACCTTTAGTGACTAATATAATCTTTACGTCACTCCCGAAACAATGGTAGCAAATAAGTCCTTTCGACCACCGAATACATTTTTTGGGACAACGTGAGAGGTGACGAAACCCTCACCGTCAATTATATGCGAACCAACGATATAAATCTTACATAAGTTTAAAAAACATTGGTACGTGCCCTGGGGATCGAACTCGGGTCTTCGGACTCGAATTCCGGTCATCCAACTACTCACTCGACTTCACACTTAGTGACAACAATTGCATAAACATTCGGATTATATAAACATTCGGACAAGAGGCTGACAAAATTTCACGCAATTTCTCATACCGGGGTAGGCAGAGGTCTTGAAAACGTCTTTTTGACCCACATTTCACCAAAGCTTATTTGGGACAACGTGATAGGTGATGAGCCTAACTTCGCCTTAATGTCCAAGCTAGCGGAACAATATATTTATATATATATATATATATATATATATATATATATATATATATATACATATAAACAATAAATATTTTATGTAAAAATACATACATGTATTACATAAACTAAACGTACATAATTATACATAGATACGTAAATAATATACATAAAATATAAACATATAAAAATATACACAAATATATATTAATGATTCTTAAGGTAATGCTCACGAACTAATCTCTTGAACGAATAGGCATTCGGAGCAGATTTTATCTTCAAAGGTAGGGCATTCAGAGTAGTGCAACTTGTACCGTAAAGAGGAGTTAAAGTATCCTGTATTATGTTGAGGAATGTGATTCCTAAGTTAGTTTATAGAGAGGTGCTCTGTCATGAGTAGATTGGAGATGTTGAAAGTTATTTCTTAGGTAAGAAGGAGAATTAGAGTTAATCAATACAGAATACAACAGAAACAGAATTCAGAACTACGCCTTTGACGAATGGGAAGCCTTTTAAGCTTGGAACGGCAAGAGGAGATATGGTCATATTTACGTAGACCGAAAATAAATCTAATACAGTTGTTGAGAAGGCGCTCCAATTTGTTGAGACGTGATTGGGATAGCATCAGCATAGTTGATAATGGGCAATACCAGGGACTGAACCAGCAAAAGCTTAGTTTTAAAGGGAAGGAAATTTTAAGGCGGTAGAGTGAACTTAAGATGACATTGACTTTTCGGCTTATTTCCGCAACCTGAAGTTCCCAGCTTAATGATTGATCCAAATGCAAGCCAAGATCAAGAACAGTATTAGAAAACGGAATTAATGTTCCATTATAATAAATAGGAGAAAGGTTACCGTAATCAAGGAAGGATATAAGGAAATCGTGATCAACGGTGTTAAAACCATTTAAAAGTCAACCAACACCATCCCTGTCAACTTTTGTTCATCCATGCCCTTCCTTGTCATCTGTGACCTTGACAAGTGCTGTAGTGGGACTGTGACCTGGACGAAAACCTGACTGAATGTCGTTCAGTAGGTTAAGATTGTTTACGAACGTAGATATTTGCTTATGTACACAGGCTTCAAGAACTTTAGAAAGGAAGGAAATTTTAAGGCGGTAGAGTGAACTTAAGATGACATTGACTTTTCGGCTTATTTCCGCAACCTGAAGTTCCCAGCTTAATGATTGCAAAGTCAAATGCAAGCCAAGATCAAGAACAGTATTAGAAAACGGAATTAATGTTCCATTATAATAAATAGGAGAAAGGTTACCGTAATCAAGGAAGGATATAAGGAAATCGTGATCAACGGTGTTAAAACCATTTAAAAGTCAACCAACACCATCCCTGTCAACTTTTGTTCATCCATGCCCTTCCTTGTCATCTGTGACCTTGACAAGTGCTGTAGTGGGACTGTGACCTGGACGAAAACCTGACTGAATGTCGTTCAGTAGGTTAAGATTGTTTACGAACGTAGATATTTGCTTATGTACACAGGCTTCAAGAACTTTAGAAAGGAAGGAAATTTTAAGGCGGTAGAGTGAACTTAAGATGACATTGACTTTTCGGCTTATTTCCGCAACCTGAAGTTCCCAGCTTAATGATTGATCCAAATGCAAGCCAAGATCAAGAACAGTATTAGAAAACGGAATTAATGTTCCATTATAATAAATAGGAGAAAGGTTACCGTAATCAAGGAAGGATATAAGGAAATCGTGATCAACGGTGTTAAAACCATTTAAAAGTCAACCAACACCATCCCTGTCAACTTTTGTTCATCCATGCCCTTCCTTGTCATCTGTGACCTTGACAAGTGCTGTAGTGGGACTGTGACCTGGACGAAAACCTGACTGAATGTCGTTCAGTAGGTTAAGATTGTTTACGAACGTAGATATTTGCTTATGTACACAGGCTTCAAGAACTTTAGAAAGGAAGGAAATTTTAAGGCGGTAGAGTGAACTTAAGATGACATTGACTTTTCGGCTTATTTCCGCAACCTGAAGTTCCCAGCTTAATGATTGATCCAAATGCAAGCCAAGATCAAGAACAGTATTAGAAAACGGAATTAATGTTCCATTATAATAAATAGGAGAAAGGTTACCGTAATCAAGGAAGGATATAAGGAAATCGTGATCAACGGTGTTAAAACCATTTAAAAGTCAACCAACACCATCCCTGTCAACTTTTGTTCATCCATGCCCTTCCTTGTCATCTGTGACCTTGACAAGTGCTGTAGTGGGACTGTGACCTGGACGAAAACCTGACTGAATGTCGTTCAGTAGGTTAAGATTGTTTACGAACGTAGATATTTGCTTATGTACACAGGCTTCAAGAACTTTAGAAAGGAAGGAAATTTTAAGGCGGTAGAGTGAACTTAAGATGACATTGACTTTTCGGCTTATTTCCGCAACCTGAAGTTCCCAGCTTAATGATTGATCCAAATGCAAGCCAAGATCAAGAACAGTATTAGAAAACGGAATTAATGTTCCATTATAATAAATAGGAGAAAGGTTACCGTAATCAAGGAAGGATATAAGGAAATCGTGATCAACGGTGTTAAAACCATTTAAAAGTCAACCAACACCATCCCTGTCAACTTTTGTTCATCCATGCCCTTCCTTGTCATCTGTAACGAGAGAGAGAGAGAGAGAGAGAGAGAGAGAGAGAGAGAGAGAGAGAGAGAGAGAGAGAGAGAGAGAGAGAGAGAGAGAGAGAGAGAGAGAGAGAGAGAGAGAGAGAGAGAGAGAGAGAGAGAGAGAGAGAGAGAGAGAGAGAGAGAGAGAGAGAGAGAGAGAGAGAGAGAGAGAGAGAGAGAGAGAGAGAGAGCAAATATTTAAATTGTGGCCACTTGATATTAATATCAATTTTATATCAAATGTAAATAAATGTCTATTAAATAAAGTTACCATTTTCTGTAAGAAATTCGTAATACTTCATTTTTCATTAGTATTTTGTTAGTACTTCATTTTCCATTCCTGTAATAATATTATCTTTTATGCATATTACTTGTACACACGATGTTTCACATCTGCCAGGCGTCCCATGACGGCTCACATTTTAGTTTTAAATTCCGCAATGCGTGCAATAATATTTTCAAAATTAAACGACGGAAGTATCATGGAGTGACACGCTATGTGCAGAGGCTACTTTCACAGTCAAAAACTTTAAAGTAATAATATTTATTTACTTTATTTATTTATTCTTTATTGTTACACCTTAAACTAAGGGCTACAATAGGCGGACTTAATGCCTGGTGGCATTCTCTACTAGTCAACCTTTGTTATGGTGAGAAGTAGATAGCAGGTGCTAACAACAAAAATATAGATTAATGCTCCTATGTAAATAAATATATACATATAAACAATAAATATTTTATGTAAAAATACATACATGTATTACATAAACTAAACGTACATAATTATACATAGATACGTAAATAATATACATAAAATATAAACATATAAAAATATACACAAATATATATTAATGATTCTTAAGGTAATGCTCACGAACTAATCTCTTGAACGAATAGGCATTCGGAGCAGATTTTATCTTCAAAGGTAGGGCATTCAGAGTAGTGCAACTTGTACCGTAAAGAGGAGTTAAAGTATCCTGTATTATGTTGAGGAATGTGATTCCTAAGTTAGTTTATAGAGAGGTGCTCTGTCATGAGTAGATTGGAGATGTTGAAAGTTATTTCTTAGGTAAGAAGGAGAATTAGAGTTAATCAATACAGAATACAACAGAAACAGAATTCAGACTACGCCTTTGACGAATGGGAAGCCTTTTAAGCTTGGAACGGCAAGAGGAGATATGGTCATATTTACGTAGACCGAAAATAAATCTAATACAGTTGTTGAGAAAGGCGCTCCAATTTGTTGAGACGTGATTGGGATAGCATCAGCATAGTTGATAATGGGCAATACCAGGGACTGAACCAGCAAAAGCTTAGTTTTAAAGGGAAGGAAATTTTAAGGCGGTAGAGTGAACTTAAGATGACATTGACTTTTCGGCTTATTTCCGCAACCTGAAGTTCCCAGCTTAATGATTGATCCAAATGCTAGCCAAGATCAAGAACAGTATTAGAAAACGGAATTAATGTTCCATTATAATAAATAGGAGAAAGGTTACCGTAATCAAGGAAGGATATAAGGAAATCGTGATCAACGGTGTTAAAACCATTTAAAAAGTCAACCAACACCATCCCTGTCAACTTTTGTTCATCCATGCCCTTCCTTGTCATCTGTGACCTTGACAAGTGCTGTAGTGGGACTGTGACCTGGACGAAAACCTGACTGAATGTCGTTCAGTAGGTTAAGATTGTTTACGAACGTAGATATTTGCTTATGTACACAGGCTTCAAGAACTTTAGAAAGGAAAGGAAATATAGATATCGGTCGAAAGTGATTAGGCAAGGTAGGATTATTTGTTTTAGGAAGTGGAAGTACAAAAGTCTTTTTCAACAGGGTCGGGTAAACACCAGAATCTAAAGAAAAATTAATAATATGTGTAACTACTGGTAAAAGGTACTCAAGTATAAGGATGTCATTTGCTTACTAACAACGTCGCTTCCCACAGCCTTAGATTTAATTACACATGTAATGTTTTTAACTTCTGTAGGAGTTACTGTCTGTAGGTGTGAATTCAAAGTCGGAAATGTGAAGAGGTGACATACAACCAATAGAAACAATAGTTGCTGAGCGAGTTAGGTAATTAATAGTTAGATGATTAATAGTTAGATGATTAATAGTTGGGCTGGTTTATGTCATTTAATGTGAAAGACGAAATGTGTAATATCTAGTAGAAGTAATATCTAGTAGAAGTAACATCAAGTTATAAGTAAAATATCTTAACAAAAATTATTATCTTTAAAACAATTACTAGATTTTATTACATTTTTCAATATTTTTTAACACATTTGCAATATTAAAACAACGAATGTTCATTCTCATGCCTCTTGAAATGAGGCGGATAATTTAAAGTAAAGAATAATGAAGACTAAATAAATTTTTAAGCAATCTAGATCTAGCCAATTTAAGTAACTTTTAAGCGCAGTGTATTTAAATCAGTAGCAGCTCAATATCCAACGAAAAAGGTAAAAAATAAATCAATTGGCTGAAAATCGCGCCCGCTGAGGTTTCCACAGCTATCATATTCAGCTCGCGGGGTATTACGAATAAATTCTAAGATTCTTGGCTTCATCAATTTCAGAAGTAACTAGTAAGTAAGTAACTGTGTCGTAATAAGTTTGCATCTCTGATATTACGGTTCTAGATTCAAATGATCAAATCAATATAGGCAATACTGCATACAGTTTCAAATTGTCGACAAACATATTTACATATCTTTAACTTTTGTAGCAAGTTACTTACCAAGAGTACGGTGGGCTAGCTTTGATGTGCAGATAAGCAGAAGAGATTAACGCAAATCAGTCTGATGTGCTGAACTTCACATATTTACGAACATATTTTCCCGATTAACCACGATAGCCCAGTGCTTTGGCGATTGGAATTCGAGTCAAGAGACCTGAGTTCGATCCCCAGGTCTCAACCCAATGGATTTTTTCAAAAACTTATGTATGAATTATTTCATTGCCTGGGACATAAAAATGGCGACGGGCTCATCACCTGTCGCGTTGTCCCAAATGTTATCTTCGTTGAAAGGTGGATAAAAGTTTAATTGTCTAGACCTATGTCTACCCCTGTATTGGAAATGTTTGAAGATATTTTTTTATTTTTAGAATTTTGTCTACCCCTGTATTGGAAATGTTTGAAGATATTTTTTTATTTTTAGAATTTTGTCTACCCCTGTATTGGAAATGTTTGAAGATATTTTTTTATTTTTAGAATTTTGTCTACCCCTGTATTGGAAATGTTTGAAGATATTTTTTTATTTTTAGAATTTTGTCTACCCCTGTATTGGAAATGTTTGAAGATATTTTTTTATTTTTAGAATTTTGTCTACCCCTGTATTGGAAATGTTTGAAGATATTTTTTTATTTTTAGAATTTTGTCTACCCCTGTATTGGAAATGTTTGAAGATATTTTTTTATTTTTAGAATTTTGTCTACCCCTGTATTGGAAATGTTTGAAGATATTTTTTTATTTTTAGAATTTTGTCTACCCCTGTATTGGAAATGTTTGAAGATATTTTTTTATTTTTAGAATTTTGTCTACCCCTGTATTGGAAATGTTTGAAGATATTTTTTTATTTTTAGAATTTTGTCTACCCCTGTATTGGAAATGTTTGAAGATATTTTTTTATTTTTAGAATTTTGTCTACCCCTGTATTGGAAATGTTTGAAGATATTTTTTTATTTTTAGAATTTTGTCTACCCCTGTATTGGAAATGTTTGAAGATATTTTTTTATTTTTAGAATTTTGTCTACCCCTGTATTGGAAATGTTTGAAGATATTTTTTTATTTTTAGAATTTTGTCTACCCCTGTATTGGAAATGTTTGAAGATATTTTTTTATTTTTAGAATTTTGTCTACCCCTGTATTGGAAATGTTTGAAGATATTTTTTTATTTTTAGAATTTTGTCTACCCCTGTATTGGAAATGTTTGAAGATATTTTTTTATTTTTAGAATTTTGTCTACCCCTGTATTGGAAATGTTTGAAGATATTTTTTTATTTTTAGAATTTTGTCTACCCCTGTATTGGAAATGTTTGAAGATATTTTTTTATTTTTAGAATTTTGTCTACCCCTGTATTGGAAATGTTTGAAGATATTTTTTTATTTTTAGAATTTTGTCTACCCCTGTATTGGAAATGTTTGAAGATATTTTTTTATTTTTAGAATTTTGTCTACCCCTGTATTGGAAATGTTTGAAGATATTTTTTTATTTTTAGAATTTTGTCTACCCCTGTATTGGAAATGTTTGAAGATATTTTTTTATTTTTAGAATTTTGTCTACCCCTGTATTGGAAATGTTTGAAGATATTTTTTTATTTTTAGAATTTTGTCTACCCCTGTATTGGAAATGTTTGAAGATATTTTTTTATTTTTAGAATTTTGTCTACCCCTGTATTGGAAATGTTTTGAAGATATTTTTTTATTTTTAGAATTTTGTCTACCCCTGTATTGGAAATGTTTGAAGATATTTTTTTATTTTTAGAATTTTGTCTACCCCTGTATTGGAAATGTTTGAAGATATTTTTTTATTTTTAGAATTTTGTCTACCCCTGTATTGGAAATGTTTGAAGATATTTTTTTATTTTTAGAATTTTGTCTACCCCTGTATTGGAAATGTTTGAAGATATTTTTTTATTTTTAGAATTTTGTCTACCCCTGTATTGGAAATGTTTGAAGATATTTTTTTATTTTTAGAATTTTGTCTACCCCTGTATTAGAATACAGGGGTAGCCTAGAAATTAAGTCCTTTCTTCACTTGTCACCGAAGCTTTATTAGGTATACATGGCAGGCGGTAAGCCTACCCTATCTTTCTCATTGCGTACCTAAACTGTTACTGGATTTTTTATTAGGTAATGGTATTGATTTAAAAGCATATTTTGCTGCACTTATATGTGATTAAATTAAAGAAAAATGTTTTAAAATTTCAATTTTAAAACATTTCTTCGTTTTCAATAGTGTCGCTCGCGAACATATTTATGATTGAATGACTTAATAAAAAAGCTCAAAATCAAATTGCATCGATGTGAACACTTCACACTTATGCAACGGGGACTGTACGCGACATGTGTATATTTTTCAATAACCCAATTCAAATTATTGTTAATTGCTTTATCAGTGGATGTCAAAAGTTTTTAAAATAATTCATTTTACTAATTTACAGTTAAATTAAATTGACCGGTTTCGCCTTATCAAGCTATTAAAACAGATTTTATTATTTTAAATACTAATTTTCTAGTTGTATGTTTCAACTACCCACAATAAATGAGAAACAACGTTAAAATAAAGAATAATAAAGTAGTAGTATTTAGAGATTAAGGGATAACATGCAATTTCACCTTTAGTGACTAATATAATCTTTACGTCACTCCCGAAACAATGGTAGCAAATAAGTCCTTTCGACCACCGAATACATTTTTGGGACAACGTGACAAATGGTGAGCTCGTCGCAGTACTTATGTCCAAGCACAAGACATGAATCGTACATAAGTTTTGAAAAAACCATTGGTACGAGCCTGCCACCTGAGGATCGAACTCGGGTCTTCGGACTCGAATTCCGGTCATCCAACTACTCACTCGACTTCACACTTAGTGACAACAATTGCATAAACATTCGGATTATATAAACATTCGGACAAGAGGCTGACAAAATTTCACGCAATTTCTCATACCGGGGTAGGCAGAGGTCTTGAAAACGTCTTTTTGACCCACATTTCACCAAAGCTTATTTGGGACAACGTGATAGGTGATGAGCCTAACTTCGCCTTAATGTCCAAGCTAGCGGAACAATATATTTATATATTAATATCTATTTACATTGATAAATATTTACAAATGTCCATGACACAATTACAGACATTCTCTTTCATCACACAGGTACTTTTATCTAGGGATTCGAACCCGGAACGCATAGCTTCGTAGGCACTCCCATCTCGGCTATCGGATCAGCTTATTGTTTTAAATCGAATAATTCAGGTTTGCTTAGTGTACACTTCATATATAGTTTCTTAAACGATAAAAGTAACTAAAAAATGTAATACTACTATAGTCAGAGCTCTCAATGATGGGATCAATTTCTTCATAATGACTTTAACCATTAATCCCAGAGGAGAGCATTGCAAATTATTGAATACGACGTTTGTAAATGTTGTATCTGCTTCTTTACGAAGGGATTCATTATAAAATTTCAACGCGATATACATATTGTTCTTGTGTAGCATGCATCAAATTTTTGATGTGAAACATCTATAGCCGCACGTAAAACCGATTTCTGGCGTGGCGACGCATGCCGTGCACGTACGTAGTAGTGTATGCACGCTATACAAAGGTATACTAATTTACACCCTATTACCTGAGAATTAAGGTTTATAATTAAACACTGAAATCCCTTTTTTATATTTAATTAATTATATTCATATTATTCATATTAGTGACTATGTAAATTATATTAAGATTTCATTTTTACATGAAAGGTCATTTCCTTTTAGTCAAAAATGTTCAATAATTTTTAAAACGAATAAACATAAACTACCATTAAAATTAGCTGGAGATTTTAATGTAAATTTGCAAGAGCTGAATCACTGCCATTAATGACATTTCTTCAAAAAGAATTTCAATTGCAAATCAACAACAATCCAAAAGAATCTACTACCAAATATGGAACAACTATAGATGCTGTAATTGTGAGATATCTTGATAATGTTTCATCCAATACTTTTGTAACGTATTAAATAAATATATAAATATCTTCACGCAATTCCCAATAAGTAATAATAAAAATATAAATAAGTCTAGACAATTAAGTCCCTATGACCCACCTTCCACCGAAGATATTTTCGGGACAACGGGACTTTACTACTACGGAACTTTTGTAACGTAGTTTAGTTATCATCGACCAATCGTCACAGTAATACCGGCAGAGGAAACATCGAATATAACTATAACTGAAGTCACAGAGAGAGAGAGAGAGAGAGAGAGCAAATATTTAAATTGTGGCCACTTGATATTAATATCGAATTTTTATATCAAATGTAAATAAATGTTTATTAAATAAAGTTACCATTTTCTGTAAGAAATTCGTAATACTTCATTTCATCATGAGTTAATCAATACAGAATACAACAGAAACAGAATTCGGGAGCTACGCCTTTGACGAATGGGTAGCCTTTTAAGCTTGGAACGGCAAGAGGAGATATGGTCATATTTACGTAGACCGAAAATAAATCTAATACAGTTGTTGAGAAGGCGCTCCAATTTGTTGAGACGTGATTGGGATAGCATCCGCATAGTTGATAATGGGCAATACCAGGGACTGAACCAGCAAAAGCTTAGTTTTAAAGGGAAGGAAATTTTAAGGCGGTAGAGTGAACTTAAGATGGCATTGACTTTTCGGCTTATTTCCGCAACCTGAAGTTCCCAGCTTAATGATTGATCCAAATGCTAGCCAAGATCAACAACGGTATTAGAAAACGGAATTAATGTTCCATTATAATAAATAGGAGAAAGGTTACCGTAATCAAAGAAGGATATAAGGAAATCGTGATCAACGGTGTTAAAACCATTTAAAAAGTCAACCAACACCATCCCTGACAACTTTTGTTCATCCATGCCCTTCCTTGTCATCTGTGACCTTGACAAGTGCTGTAGTGGGACTGTGACCTGGACGAAAACCTGACTGAATGTCGTTCAGTAGGTTAAGATTGTTTACGAACGTAGATATTTGCTTATGTACACAGGCTTCAAGAACTTTAGAAAGGAAAGGAAATATAGATATCGGTCGAAAGTGATTAGGCAAGGTAGGATTATTTGTTTTAGGAAGTGGAAGTACAAAAGTCTTTTTCAACAGGGTCGGGTAAACACCAGAGTCTAAAGAAAAATTAATAATATGTGTAACTACTGGTAAAAGGTACTCAAGTATAAGGATGTCATTTGTTTAGTAACAACGTCGCTTCCCACAGCCTTAGATTTAATTACACATGTAATGTTTTTAACTTCTGTAGGAGTTACTGTCTGTAGGTGTGAATTCAAAGTCGGAAATGTGAAGAGGTGACATACAACCAATAGAAACAATAGTTGCTGAGCGAGTTAGGTAATTAATAGTTAGATGATTAATAGTTAGATGATTAATAGTTGGGCTGGTTTATGTCAATTAATGTGAAAGACGAAATGTGTAATATCTAGTAGAAGTAACATCAAGTTATAAGTAAAATATCTTAACAAAAATTATTATCTTTAAAACAATTACTAGATTTTATTACATTTTTCAATATTTTGCAATATTAAAACAACGAATGTTCATTCTCATGCCTCTTGAAATGAGGCGGATAATTTAAAGTAAAGAATAATGAAGACTAAATAAAATTTTAAGCAATCTAGATCTAGCCAATTTCAGTAACTTTTAAGCGCAGTGTATTTAAATCAGTAGCAGCTCAATATCCAACGAAAAAGGTAAAAAATAAATCACTTGGCTGAAAATTGCGCCCGCTGAGGTTTCCACAGCTATCATATTCAGCTCGCGGGGTATTACGAATAAATTCTAAGATTCTTGGCTTCATTGCAATTTCAGAAGTAACTAGTAAGTAAGTAACTGTGTCGTAATAAGTTTGCATCTCTGATATTACGGTTCTAGATTCAAATGATCAAATCAATATAGGCAATACTGCATACAGTTTCAAATTGTCGACAAACATATTTACATATCTTTAACTTTTGTAGCAAGTTACTTACCAAGAGTACCGTGGGCTAGCTTTGATGTGGTATAAGCAGAAGAGATTAACGCAAATCAGTCTGATGTGCTGAACTTCACATATTTACGAACATATTTTCCCGATTAACCACGATAACCCAGTGCTTTGGCGATTGGAATTCGAGTCAAGAGACCTGAGTTCGATCCCCAGGTCTCAACCCAATGGATTTTTTCAAAAACTTATGTATGAATTATTTCATTGGCTGGGACATAAAAATGGCGACGGGCTCATCACCTGTCGCGTTGTCCCAAATGTTATCTTCGTTGAAAGGTGGATAAAAAGGATTTAATTGTCTAGACCTATGTCTACCCCTGTATTGGAAATGTTTTGAAGATATTTTTTTTATTTTTAGAATTTTGTCTACCCCTGTATTAGAATACAGGGGTAGCCTAGAGAATTAAGTCCTTTCTTCACTTGTCACCGAAGCTTTATTAGGTATACATGGCAGGCGGTAAGCCTACCCTATCTTTCTCATTGCGTACCTAAACTGTTACTGGATTTTTTTATTACGTAATGGTATTGATTTAAAAGCAAATTTTTGCTGCACTTATATGTGATTAAATTAAAGAGAAAAATGTTTTTAAAATTTCAATTTTAAAAACATTTCTTCTCTTTAATTTAATCACAATTACTGAATTTTTTTGAATATCACACGAGTGAAGTCACAGCCTCAGCTCTTCCAACCTAAACAAACAGCCCGACAAAATTTGTACCAATATTTGACTTACCTTCGCCGTAAACTTTTTTGCCGCGGCCTGCAGTTGACAGAGGAGCGGCTGCGGTCCCGGGCTCCGCAAATACTTTCGATTCACAAAATTTATATTTTGTGATGCTTTGACGAGAAGTTCGCTTTTGTGTTTGGAAATATATTTTGTTATTAAATAATTTCGGAAACCATAAGCGAATATTTAAAATTCTTACGTAATTTAATTAATATTCAGTAGTCACGGTAGTCAAGTGGTTGGGCGATCGGGGACTCTAGTTCGATCCCCAGATAGGCTCATACCAATGGGTTTTCAAAACTTATGTTAGATTTATTTCGCTAGTTTTGGCTATCGATATTGTTGACAAAGACATAAAGTTGTCGTCAGGCTCACCACCTACCTGTCAAGTTATTCTAAAACAAGCAATGATGAAATTTGGACTTTTGGACGACTATCGTGACTTTTATGTAATAAATAAATAAAATAAGTAAGCAAATAAATAACTTCATACATTTGCAAGTAATTTCTTCATTTAATAAATTATGAATAAACACGAGTAGTTAAAGAAATTGTGTTATGGATTCAGATACAACGAAGGTATACCACTAAATCCCAGACCCGAGACAATGTAGGAAAAGTGGTTTTCTACAATGACCCGAAAGGGAATCAAACACGGGACCTCAGAGCTGGTGACATCATAAAATCGGCGTGTACGTTACTCGTTCGCCGAGGTCGTCATGCACAAAATGTACACGGATGCAACCGTGTGTATTTTAAAACACAAAGGTAATAAAATAAGTACAAATGTATTTTTGATAAATATTGATATAAAGGCAAGTTTTTTTGTTCTTTTCGTACTGTTTTGTTTTTAGTTCTCAAATTAAATAACTCATGAGAAGAAAGGCTCGCTAGTAGGAACTTCCTGGTTCCAGAAATTATCATATCATGATAACGGCGTGTCATGACAAAGGCCACTGTAGACTCTCCCGTACGGAATGGTTTGTCGTAATCGCCACGTTTGTCAAGTGGATTGGCGATAATAATAATTATAATATAATAATAATATCTTCACGCAATTCCCAATATAGGGGTAGACAGAGGTCTAGTCTAGACAATTAAGTCCCTTCGACCCACCTGCCACCGAAGATATTTTGGGACAACGTGACAAATGGTGAGCTCGTCGCAGTACTTATGTCCAAGCCAAAGACATGAATCGTACATAAGTTTTGAAAAAACCCATTGGTACGAGCCTGCCACCTGAGGATCGAACTCGGTCCCTCGACTCGAATTCTCATCATCACACCACTTGGATATCGTTACTATTTTTGCACTGCATATTAACTTATACAGAGGATTTAATCCTAATTTGATTTTAAGTACTGACAGATATTAAGTTTTTTATTGTTACTAACATTAATGTTGTTAAATTATTGGTATTAATGTTGTTAAATTATTGGTATTAATGTTGTTAAATTATTGGTATTAATGTTGTTAAATTATTGGTATTAATGTTGTTAAATTATTGGTATTAATGTTGTTAAATTATTGGTATTAATGTTGTTAAATTATTGGTATTAATGTTGTCTGTGTAATAAACCAAATAAAAAAAATATTGATTACTTTATTTAATAAATACGGCACAGAATGTATCATGAAAAATCTTCCTCGTGCTTTTTTAATGTTTTGTTATAAAAAAAATTAACAATTCTGGTTGGTAAAAAAATATTGATTACTTTATTTAATAAATACGGCACAGAATGTATCATGAAAAATCTTCCTCGTGCTTTTTAATGTTTTGTTATAAAAAAATTAACAATTCTGGTTGGTAAAAAAATATTGATTACTTTATTTAATAAATACGGCACAGAATGTATCATGAAAAATCTTCCTCGTGCTTTTTAATGTTTTGTTATAAAAAAATTAACAATTCTGGTTGGTAAAAAAATATTGATTACTTTATTTAATAAATACGGCACAGAATGTATCATGAAAAATCTTCCTCGTGCTTTTTAATGTTTTGTTATAAAAAAATTAACAATTCTGGTTGGTAAAAAAATATTGATTACTTTATTTAATAAATACGGCACAGAATGTATCATGAAAAATCTTCCTCGTGCTTTTTTAATGTTTTGTTATAAAAAAAATTAACAATACTGGTTGGTAAAAAATATCGCAGCAAACCAATAGACCCCCGCAAATGTTACACCATCGTTGGTACAATCCAATTTCTCGGCACGTTAGCTCTCCCGCGTAAATATCGTCGGGGGTTCGCTTGATGGCTGTATATTACACAAATCACCGCACGTAATGCTGATATGCATAATGTTCCCGAAAATAATTCCCAGTGATTTATCAACAGACGTTTTTCCGTTTTTCTTTTGTGAGATTCGAAGTTTTTTAGGTTGGCGCCTTGTTGCCAAACGGCAGGCGCTATTGCGTGAATGGTTTCACCTGGGTTGAGGTACGGCCTTGTGGAAAACCGACGAGACTTTGGTATATTGGACTTACAGCTTCTTCTTCTTTATAGCCTATCAAGAGTCTACTACTGAACAAATCCTCCCCGAAAGTTTTCCACAAGGAACTGTCCACAAGCACCTGTATCTATTAAGTTCCCGCAACATTTTGCAGGTCGTCACTCCATCACGTGTGGGGTCGTCCTACACTACGTTTGCCTAAACGAGGTTTCCTCTCAAGAACCTTTTTACCGCAACGATTATCAGTTCGTCGAGCTATGTGGCTCGCCTAATGTCACTTTAGTGTGCTCAGTATCTCCTTTTTTAAGGTTCTTTCAATTTCGCCTACTCCTACCATTACGTGAGCCACCTGCTCGTTTGCCTCCCTTTTCTATAAAAAAAACCTCCGTTTATCCCAGCATATTTCCAATACTGGGAATATGCGTGATGATATATCAATGTTCTTTGTATATATGTATATGTTAAAGAATAAGAATATTGTTGTCTGTATGTAAGTAATTTCTTTTACTTTATTACTCTTTTTTATTCCTCGAACGATCTAGTCGATTCAATAGTCGTCTGGATATTGCTATCTGTGTTACGACAGCCCATTCGTCACATTTATTACATGAACGTTGTTGGTTTGTGTTATACAATCTATCTCTACATATTAAAGTGTCTGTTTGTAAGTCCACATTAACAGTTTTTCACTAAATGCATATAAGTCACGATAGCCGAGTTGTTGGGTGGTCGGAATTTCGAGTCGAGATACCCGAGTTCGATCCCCAGGTGGTAGTACCAATGAGTTTCAATAAGGTCAGTCTGTTTCTTCCAGCTAATCTCTGAAACAGATGGAACAATTTTAACGAGACTCATTGGCAGATAACTGTTATTATAAGGAGTAACTTGGCTACTTTTATTTTTAAAAAATTATAAGGGTTCTTCGCCGCGAAGGGTAGCTAGTTTATTATATTGTTCCTTTGTATTATGTAATTTCGAGTCGAGAGACCCGAGTTCGATCCCCAGGTGGCAGGCTCGTACCAATGGGTTTTACAAAAAAAAAAAAAAAAAACTTATGTACTATTTATATCGTTAGCTTGGACATAAAGACGGCGTTGAGCTCACCACCTATCACGTTGTCCCGAAAATATCTTCGGTGGAAGGTGGGTCGAATGGACTTAATCGTCTAGACTAGACCTCTGTCTACCCCTGTATTGGGAAATGCGTGAAGATATTTATATTTATTTATATTCATTTATTTATTTATTTGTATTATGTGATGTGTAAAAAGGGTTAATTGAGGTGTTCGATCGATACACGATCGTGCTTTACGCCTGTTGCTTTTTTAATTTAAAAAATTAGTAAAAAAATAAGGAGTAATCCGCGTGCGGTCTAAGGCATAACATCTACTTATTCGTTTTTACTAAAAATAGTGAATAAAGTGTTGGTAACTGTGTTAATTTTCAGTGTCAAAACTAGTACAATCACTGTGATAGATAAAAACTTTATTTATTTTGGCCATTTTATTGAGATTTGTGTGTTTTGCTTCTAAGTTTTACAAAGTTGTTGCAATCTGTTAACAAACATTACTCCATCTACCCTAAAAATAATAAATAAAAAAATATAATTTTATAATAAAAACTAAGATTCAGTATTTTCAATTTATATAAACATGGCAAAGTGCGCGACCTGTGGCCGCTTCTTCAGCTCAGCAAACGCCGCAGCGTGTAGTAATTGCAAAGTCAATTATCATCGTAGTAAAGATAAGAATGATAATATTGAACGCATTAAAAAGGAATCGGACTTTGTCCGCGTTTTTGGATCTGGCATTGTTTGACCATTGCGGACAATTTAAAAGTTATTTTTACTGTAAATGAATTGCTAAGAATGTAGTTAAAACTGTACTATTACAACGGTCGAAAGTATGTATACATTATTAAACTATAACTGATTTTTTTTACTATCTTGAACTTTTTTATTGTTATTTTATGATTTAGTGAGTTTCCTTTGTTTTGTGCTTTACTATTTTTACCTTGTGTAATATTTACAATATATGTAAAACCTGTTTAATATACTAAATGTTATAAAATATATTAGAATTAACAGTAGTAGTTTTTACTGTAAACTATTCATACACACATATTACTTCATTTATACTTGTTACATTGTGTTATAAGTATATGTATTATGATAAAAAAAAATGGATACACTATATGAGACTTCAAACACTTTATTAATATATATAAAAACAAACAATTTATATTACACCAACATTATTAATAGTATTATTTTCGCAAAGCAATCTAGAACACAAAATAAAACACTTATAATTAATGAATGTTATTTTTACTTTACACGAATGTTTACGCCTCCAATACTTGATATTAGAACAATAAATAATAATATTTATAAATTCTGTCTTCCTTCATTCAGTGATAGGTGGTTGCATTTGTACTGGTATGTATCGATTATCCCTAATTACCTGTTGTACAACATCAGTTTTTCATGTTCATTTCATTATTTTTTATTTATGTTTATTTTCTTTTTAATTTGGTCATTTCTCTGTTGTTAAATAAAATTATATTTTAAGTCAAACTCAACTACCATTTGTTTACCTACATATGTATTCTTTTAAATTTCTTTTGTACTAGTTAATAAGTATTATGTCGATGAGACCGTGCATGGATTATTCATGCGACACCGACAGAATATCAGCGCTGCAGTAGCAATGCTGCAGCATATTGCTGAGTCGGATGCCTTTTCGTTGCTACTATCTAACCATTTATTTAAATTGTTCTTTTTAATTGTTTATATGTATACAATTGTGGCAATGAATAAACTTTCTTTCTTTCTTTCCAAACTCTTGACCTCCATCGAGCACGACATCATAGGAGAGGTCAATGACGGGGGAAGTTTACCCATGAGAAGCCTGTATAGTCGCTTGCATGCTCAACATGTTCAGCTGGCGAATTTTGATAGGGACTCACTTTTACTTTTACTTTACGTTTGTTTCTAATATGCTGCAGTTAAACTAAACATTTGATTGCGCTGTTATTTTGCAAGCTACCGTTTCAAGTACAGAAAACACTATACAATTACCGTGGAGTTCTCTCCGGAATAAGCTAATACAATTACTATGGAGAATATCTAACGTTTTTGCAATCCCAACGGCACTTCCCGAGATAACTTAACTTATATATATATATATATATATATATATATATATATATATATATATATATATATATATATATATATATATATATATATATATATATATATATATATATATATATATATATATATATATATATATATATATATATATATATATATATATATATATATGTATATATATATATATATATATATATATATATATATATATATATATATATACATATATATATATATATATATATATATATATATATATATATATATATATATATATATATATATATATATATATATATATATATATATATATATATATATATACATATATATATATATATATATATATATATATATATATATATATATATACATATATATATATATATATATATATATATATATATATATATATATATACATATATATATATATATATATATATATATATATATATATATATATATATATATATATATATATATATATATATATATATATATATATATATATATATATATATATATATATATATATATATATATATATATATATATATATATATATATATGTATATATATATATATATACATATATATATATATTATTATATATATATATATATATTATTATATTACCCTCTACAACATAATGGTATATTATATACACAAAATGAACATCTTCACGCTTTTCCCAATACAGGGGTAGATAGAGTTCTAGACAATTAAGTCGTTTCGACCCACCTTCCATCGAGGACATTTTGTGACAACGTGATAGGTGGTGAGTCTGTCGCCGTCTTAATGTCCAAGCCAGCGATGTAATTTGTACACAAGTTTTCGAAAAACCCATTGATACCATGCAACCTGGGGATCGAACTCGGGTCACTGAACTCCAAATTCCGACCACCCGACTCCTCGGTATCGTGACTCGTATTTTATAAGTAGTGTTATGTTGCATTATTGAAGAAAAATTTCTTTACGCACGCTTGACTTGGGGGCTATGCGGGGTGACTGCGTGAGAAGAGCGTTACGAAGAGTGTGATCGGGCGAGGCAGACGAATTTTGAGGGGAGATTTAGTTAGTCAAGATAGGAAGAGAGGGAGAGAGTTATGTTTCGTATATTATTGTAGGGGCAAGAGAGAGAGAGTTGCGAGGACACATTTTCTTTCTCTGTTTCTGTCATTGTTACGTTTGTATATTTCGAAAATACTAATTAACAATGAAAATCTACAGTAAATTTAAATATTTGTAGAAAATTAATATAAGTATATACATGTGCACATACATTTAGGTGAAGCTAAAGAAGTTTTATTTCAGTCGTGTTGTTTAAAGCACACTCATTTTTTATTAAGTATACATACATACCTCTCCTGTGGGAGTGTTTGTCACTAACTCAAGTCTTCTTATTCAGATAAATTCCGTTCACCCAAACACTCGGCTATCGAAGGTTTTAAAGCTTAGATAATAAGATATTAAGTGTCTTTGGTGTCTATGTCTACGATAGAAATCGTAATAGAGTAAGAAAAAATTAAATAATGGTCTTAAACGGACATATACAACTAAAACTTTTATCACAATTCTTTTTAAATAAATTATTATTTGTTATTCGCTTTTTAACAGCACTAAAATCGTAAGCAAATTATATTTACACATCTATGAATTAAAGCAAAATATGTCCAGTCCAGTAATTTCTAATCCGTAAACAAATCCAAGCGACATCTCTATTTTATTTAAGTAAGCTTAATTAGTGTTAACTTAGTGACTAAGCCTACGGCAACAGGCTCACAATCTATGACAAGTTCCAAAAAAAGCTCGAGTTAAATGAAACGACAGTTCTGTCAACCCCAGTATAGACAAATTACGTGAAGATAAAAAAGGGACTTAAAAGTTTCTGTAGAATTAAATGTAGTGTGGTAACGTCTCTAAAATTCGCCACTCCATTTCTTCCCCTGATAATCTCAAGAGAGATAATGCCTTGAAAATTTTTAGTCTAGAAAATTTAGCTCTTTTGACTCAAATTTCATCAAAGCTTTTATGATATCGCGACAGGAGATGACAGAAATCATACCTAAGCTTAAATAAAGAGATTGCTATTAGCTCTCATTACATTACCTATAGACGTGGTTTAGATTTTTTAAGATATAAATTAATAAAAAAAATCATTATATGTTTTCTCTATATATAAAAAGCCATGCTAGCCAAGTGTTTTTTTGCCAGTTTTGGGTGGTCGGAAATTCGACTCAACAGACCCGAGTTCGATCCCCAGGTGGCAGGCTCTTACCAATGGGTTTTAAAAACATATGTACGATTTATATCCTTGGCCTGGACACAAAGACGGCGATGGGCTCACCACCTGCCACATTGTCCCAAAAATATCCTCGGTGGAAGGTGGGTTGAAGTGACTTAATTGTCTAGACATCTGTATATCCCTGCGTTGGGAATGACGTGAAGATATTTTTTATATTAATGATATTAACTGAAATAATATTTACATTAATTTTGATAGCATATCATAGGTTTGTTCAATATTTTTTGTCACTAATATATAATTTGTCTAATAAAAAAACAAGAAACATCTGAAATCACTAAACCCATTTTACAGAATGTTTTCTTTGCTTCTCGGCTCTTAGTAGCTTGTTCCCAATAAATAATTCACAAGCTTTTGACCTCTCGCGCTTACCACCTTTGTGGGACTCCGTCAGAGGTTAAATCGTTCGAGGGAAAATCTCTTTTATTCATTCAACAAAATGTTATCGATTGGAATCCATTTCGAGAAATATTTTTAGGTTTTAAAAGTGTTAGACTTTTCTGTCTGAAAAGTCGTTGCTAAATCTTGTTGTAGAAAAAAAGGATCCAAAGACAATAAATACTACGGATTAAAAGCATAGATTCCTTTGAAAATATAATAACAAAAGCTGTACTATTGTTATTACATTGTCAATGGTAGTTAAGCGGTTGGATGAACGAAATTCGAATCGAGAGACCCGAGTTCGAAGTTCAGGAGAAAGCTCGTACTAATTAGTTTTTTCAAAACTTGTGCACAATTTATATTGTGGACACAAAGACGGCGACAGGCTCTCCACTAAATGTTGGTCGTACATGTGCGTCGAATGGACTCAGTTGTAACCCTCTGGCCACTACATTTCACTCAGTGGTTCAAAAATATAAATAAATAAATTTTTGTCTTTAAGCTTGATTGTTTTTATATCGCTCCAATTTCTTATCTACGCTATTTTTTGCTGCCCCGTTGGGAGCTCGTTGTACGTTTTCCATTATAGTCTTCAATTAAGCGGTCGGCTGTAGGAAAGTCTAGATAGCGAGTTGTTTCCGTTGAGTTGACATTCTGCGGTTTTTCTTCAGTAAGCCGGCAGTTACACATGTCTGCATATTCGTAGTTTATCTTTTTATAGATTTAATCCAATTGGAAAAAAAACTATTTTTCACACTTTTCTCAATACTGATAGACAGAGAAAGTTTCAGATAATTAAGTCCTTTCGACTTTTCACAGAAGACATTCCTTGGACAACGTGACATGTAGTGAGCCTATCGTATGTAAGAATCGTATTAAGGTCGATCTGTATGGCTTTCGCCTCGAATGCTTACTAATGAATGAATTATTCACTGTGCGCTCTGTCCATGGATGCCTTTATGTATACCTGGGGACAGATTGTTTTAAGCAACGGAGAAAATATTTATACAGGACTAGGTGATACGAATATTTTCGTTTACGCCACATTTAGTAATCTGACTTACTTGATATTTATCGTAATGTTAAGGTTACATTATG
This sequence comes from Sericinus montela, assembly GCA_029286605.1. NCBI lineage: Eukaryota > Metazoa > Arthropoda > Insecta > Lepidoptera > Papilionidae > Sericinus > Sericinus montela. Next base: position 7,308,358 of record JAGSMR010000003.1, read on the forward strand.
CAAAAAATTTGTAAATTGTAGCCTGTGTTATTCTATAAACTACTATTGTTGATCTATAAACTACTACAGTATATATATCTATAAACTAATACACTGTAAAGTTTCATCAAAATCTGTTCATTAGTTTTTGTGTTGAAATCTTTACAAACATTCATCCATCCGCACAAATTTTCTTATTATTAATTTTACTAAGATAAAGGTAACACTTATATGAACATAGGAGTTGCTTTTCAAATGTGCCCGTGCCTTCGAAGCTAAGGTTTGCGGGTTCGATGTAAGGTTTGAGGGTTATATGTACTCATATATCTACATATGAATATTTACCTTTCTAAATAGGTGTGAATGTAATCTAACTGTTTACTGTACCGTTAACTTGGGCACTAAGACGGCCAAAGGCGTACACGCCACACGTCTCTCTCGTTTAAGTTGCCGACACCTCTGAGAACACCCACGGGAAGAAGGAAGGAATTCTTACGTGGATGCCATTATGTAAGAACTTCAGGTAATATACAAAATAGAAACATAATTAAAAGAAAATTAATATCCTTAGCGTCTAGAGAAATGTGAGCTAAGCTAGGCTTCAGACGTTTTATTTCTAGCATGTGTTATAATTGGCCTGGAGCTTAGGGGAATTCAATAATTCCGTCTGGAAAAACCTGTTATTGTTCTGCTAGCCGTGTCAAATTATGGAAGAATATTTATACCGATAGATGGCGGGGTAAACATCTCGAAAAATTACATTTGGTATATTTATTCACATCCCAATTCTGGAGTTTTCGAAGGTATAGACAATTTCAACCCACATTTCATCGGAGCAGCTGGTGAGCCTGACACCGTTTAAGTATCGAAGTAAACAACTCATATCTTACATAAAAGAAAATAAATATTTTCTCGCCATTTCCGAAACTGGGGTAAACAGAAGTCTAGTTAACTAAGTACTTTCGGATCATTTTTCACCTACTTATATTCACGCACAATTCCTGACGGGGAAGCGAGAGAGAACAGATCGCCAAGTGTCACGATTCTTTAGTCAGCTGTCCAGCACTGCGTTATGTATTGCAAGGCGTGTACTTTTCACTACGCCTTGCCTTTTGACAAACGCACTCAGGGCACCGTTTACGTTGATTGAACTCGGGTCTCCCGCTTCGAACTCCGATCAGCTGCGAAATTTTTAGAAACATATATACACAACGGGCTATAGACGTCTTCCATAAGGTTTGCACAAAATCGCCATGATTGGTAGGCGGATGGGTGCTCGCATTTCAGAAACATCGCCTCTAACTCTGCTGTCCATTATCGGTTTATTAAGAGATAAATAATATATCTTCACGCCATTTCCAATACAGAGGCAGCAGAGATCTGGACAATTAAGTCTGTCTATTCACCCACTTTCCAAGAAGACATTTATTGAAACAAAATGATAGGTGGTGAGCCTCTCGCCTTGTTTGTGTTCAAGCCAACGATATAAATCGGACATAACATTTATTTTTAAAAAACCAATTGATATCACCAGGTGAATTCTGATCACCCAACGACTTGGCTATAGTGACTTTTATATATTTTTAATTTGGTTATTCCACCATCTTTCGGTAAACAATGACATACAGAAGTATAATCCTAACCTGCTACGACACCTACGGGAAGAAAGAAGGTGATATATTCTTATGCCAGTGGTGGTGGTTTGCCAGTATGTGGTAGCACAGTAACTTTTATTTATTTATTTATTTGAACACATTATAAAAAATTACAAAATGGCGGACTTAATGTCTATGGGCATTCTCTACCAGTCTACCTTTGGTTTGGACAGAGAATCTAGTGACGGGTGCAAACTCATAATTAAAAAATAAAGGTTTGAAGAAAACAAAGCAAAATTAAAATATAATTATAACAAATACACATTTATATACATCTCTACATACAAGCATACATTAGTATTTTATACATATATACAAATACCTACAATAAATACAAACATACTAAATAAATATGATATATTATATAAGTCACGATAGCCGAGTGTTCGATCCCCAGGTGGCAGGCTCGTAACAATGGGTTTTCAAAAACTTATGTACCAATTATAACGTTGGCTTGGACATAAAGGCGGCGACGGGCTCACCACCTGTCACGTTGTCCCGAAAATATCTTCGGTGGAAGGTGGGTCAAAGGGACTTAATTGTCTAGACTTGACCTCTGTCTACCACGGTATTGGAAAAGTCACGATAGCCGAGTTGTTGGGTGGTCGGAATTTCGAGTCGAGAGGCCCGAGTTCAGTCCCCAGGTGGCAGTATCAATGAGTTTTTCAAAAACTTATGTACGAATTTCATCGTTGGCTTGGACATAAAGGCGGCGACGGGCTCACCACCTGTCACGTTGTCCCGAAAATATCTTCGGTGGAAGGTGGGTCAAAGGGACTTAATTGTCTAGACTTGACCTCTGTCTACCCTGTATTGGGAATTGCTTGAAGATATTTATATTTATTTATTTTATTGATACAATATTAATTTAAAGAAACTGCTACTGCTTCGTTAAGTAGTATTCCCAGAGTAAACGTTTAAAGGTGGGTTTAGGTTTTGCTTCTTCAATGTTTTTGGGTAACATATTCCAGAGTCTTTTTAGTATCGCTGAACAAATTTCTCAGAATTTGCTCAAATTTTGAGTAACACCCATTAGTCCAAAAATTGATAATTTATCACGTGTGACCGGCGTATAGTCGTGAAAGCGAATAGCTACTCCACACACATGTAATGTAACAAATAATTACCGCAATTTATCATTATCAGTTATGGCTCCAGTTGACGTTTATTACCATACGTGGACCTTTTTACCTTCCAGTACACAAAGAATTTCATTTACTTTGGATATGTTTATCCAGTAGTGCCACAAGTACTGTAAATTAATAAATCAAGTGTTCTGTAGAGTTATTTTTTATTGTTTAAATGTTGACGCCTGATACTGGAGAGGTTTAGACAATTATGTACTTTTACATAATTTAGAAATGTGAGGGTTCGAATCTCATGTGGAAAAACATTTATTTCGACAATTGCCTCCGTGGACGAAGCCACTTCACATTTTCTCGGATCTGGGTGTTTGTAGTACCTTCCTTGTTTCCGATTCCATAACACAAGTGCTTATGCAGATTTACTTTGGGGTTAGAGTGATGTTTGTGATGTTGTCGAAATTTTGACCCACTTTCTACCAAAGACAAGACAAGACATTTTTGGGGAAGCGTGACAGGTGATGAGCGTGTCATCGTCCTTATGGACACAAGTTTTTTTAAAAAAAAAAAACATTGCACCACCTGGCCTACCACCTGGACATCGGACTTGGGTCTCTTGACTCAAATTCCGATCAGCCAACTACTGGGCTATCGTGATGAATATGAATGTTTTACTCGACGCATCGATGTGTAGGTCAGTTTTAAATTTTTCATTAATTTAATAATGTTAAAGAATTAATATATTTATTATTTATTTATTATATGAATATTATAAAAGAATTTAAAGTTTTCATTTAGAGTTCTTAAAATATGTACAATTATGTATTTTTAATTTACGACCGTTTAATAATGACGTTCCTGTATAGAAGGTAAAACTGGCGAACTACGTAGGTATCTTCGGTCAAAACTTTTTATGACTTTTTATACGAAATTAAGGTATTTTATCATCTAGTTAGAAATAGCACGGGAGCGATTACTGAAGCGGCCGAGGTCCTGCAGTGATATTACTGGTTAAGTTCTTTCTTCGCACACTTGTGCGTATTAATACTTTTCTCCACACAAAATTCCTAACTGGGGAGCAGGGAGATACGGAGAACCCTACATACCTTCTTCGCTTCTTTCAGACTCATTATTCCCTTCATACATGTTCTTCATACAGGTATCCAAGTACTCTTGACCCTCCCCTCTGCAAGTAATTTACTCCCGTGGTCTTCTAAAGTGGCCTCTGTATTATTAAACAATTTACATTCCCCACTTTTGTAACATATGGAAACAAATGTCTGCAATCCACTCGCGTGGAAGTGTTCCGCACGCGCTATGTGCAAGTGCATTAGCGTAATAGAGGTAGCAGGTACCGGTGGAGCGATTTAAATGAATCCCGCGGTGGAATTACGTACATTTAGAAAACACGTTTCACTGGCAGAACTGAAGCTCGCAGCTTCAAGAATTTTAATATGAAAGACATTTAAAAGTACCCGTATAAAATAATTCGTAGTGTATAATGTATACGTAATTTATATGAGTGAACTAGCGTACAACTTATTTTAAACAATTTATTTTAGCTGTGTTAGGTAATCTATTGTGATTAAAATTGTTTATAAAAAATATATAAATAAATATAAATATCTTCACGCAATTCCCAATTCTGGGGAAGACAGAGGTCAAGCCTAGACAATTAAGTCCCTTTGACCCACCTTCCACCCAAGATATTTTCGGGACAACGTGACGGGTGGTGAGCCCGTCGCCGCCTTTATGTCCAAGCCAGCTATGAAATTCGTACATAAGTTTTTTGAAAAACTCATTGGTACTGCCACCTGGGGATCGAACTCGGTTCTCTCGACTCGAAATTCCGACCACCCAACAACTCGGCTATCGTGACTTTTTTAATATAAAAAATATACAATACAAATACGCGAATCAGAGTTGGTATGGTTGGGCCATGGATGCTAAGATTGCGGGTACGAATCCCGCCAGGGGCTGACGTTTTATGTGATGGATATGAACGTTTGTACTTGAGTTATGGATTATATAGTTGTTTTTGAAAATGAAATTGGGTGAATATATTAAAAAAAACTTTGATTATCCACACATACAGTGCACAGGCAAAATGATGTCAAATTAGGTTAATATTCACGATAGCCGAGTGGTTGGGTGATCGTAATTCGAGTCAAGAGACCAGAGGTCGATCTTCAAGTGAAGAAGAAGAGTAAAGAAATTTATTTTTAATTATTTTAGTTTTAAATCTAAAGGCCAGTGAGTAACAGAAACTGTAACTTGGCACGATCTCAATATAATACGTTTTATAAATTCAATCACTGTTGGCAAATGCTCGCGAGCGGTTACGTTATGTCCAACTTAACACTAACTTTGTTATTCTGTTAGTTTGCTGTTTGCTCTTTGTGTTAAAGCTCACTTAAATTTAACTTTGACGACCTCCGTGAACGTGCGGCATACACACCGGTTTTCATGCCGTCGCTAACTCTGATGAGCCGGGTTCGTTCCGGGTCGGGGTCAATGTAGGTTTTTTCTACATTTTCTCGGGTCTGGGTGTTTGTAGTACCTACGTTGTTTGTAATTCTATAACACTAGTGCTTTAGTTGCTTGTACTTTGGGATCGGAGCTATGTATGTGATGATTTTAGGGACATTACCTCATACATAGCTCCATGTAAGTAATTATGTTTTTATTTTACTTATTTATTTATCGGGCTGTTAAAGCCTACTGCGAGCTGTAAGCCCTTTCCCTTAAGGAGGATTTTCCACAGTCGCTGAGATTGGTACCCGCGATCGCAGCGATCGCAGTACCAGAAACCTTCGGTATACATTTTAATCAAAACCGAACGCATTTTAGACGCTGCCACCCGACATCGGTAAGTTTAATTTTGGTCTGGTTTGTTAATAAATTGTAGTGAAAATTAAAAAATCATCAAACACAAGCGAGGATATGAACACGCGATCTTAGCCGTACCGTATCAAATCAGTTGATTTCTTAAATTTCTCTTTATTTTAATACAACAAAAGGTCTATGATTGATAGTTACATTTAAAGACAGTTATCTTATCATTTGACCACACCCATGGGAAATAGAGAGGACACCTTGACGAACAACAACATTTTTTATATTTCCTGTTTATTTGTTGACTTTTTCTTAGTTTATATTACAGATGCAGCGCAAAACTAAAGGAAGGTATAAAAAAAAAAACAAAAGAAAAGGATTTACTGCTTTTTTAACTTCATACATTATCCCAGAACTGGGGCAAACAGAGGTCTAGACAATTAAGGCCTTGCGACGTACCTTTAAAGAAAGCGACTTGTGTCAACGAGACAGGCAGTAAGCCTTTCGTCATCATATAAAATAATAAATAAAAATATCTTTGGGATACGGACTGGTGATCGGAATTTCGAGTCAAGAGACTCGAGTTCGATACCCAAGTGACAGGCTCGTACCAATGGGTTTTCCAAGAACTTATTTACGAATTATGTCGTCTCTCTCCGAACTCGGTCATAATGATGGGGACGGGCTCACCACCTGTCACGTTGCCCGAAAATATCTTCGGCGGAAGGTGGGTCGAAGGGACTTAATTGTCTAGACTAGACCTCTGTCCACCCCTGTATTGGGAATTTTGTTTAGATATTCATTTTATTTTTATTTTTAAAGGTAACCTTATAGAAAGAAGCCAATCTCTGCCGAGGACCCGCGGCCAAGGCGGACTGAGTTGGGCGACCAGCGGGGGTCACGGGTCATCATGCTGCAAAGGCGGAACATCGTGGGGTTTTAATCGACGCGAACCCGTCATCGCCCGTTCTTGAGTGGGGGCGACTACACATCTGGTATTTCCTAACGCTTAAAAAACAAAGAGGTAGTTAAGGGATTTGATCTTTGGTTATTCACTTCCCTATATAAATAATCACTGTCATGACATCGATTGTGGAACGGAACACTACCTACGGTATAAACCTTCTTTTATTTCTACGGATAAAGAGATATGCTTTGAAAATACTTTATTAGATAATAAACAGAGATAACCATCTCGATTATATGACTATGTTTTGGATTTTACAGCCACCAACTTACAGCTGCTATATTTATTTATTCACTAAAGAATACCAGAAAATAACATTATTAGTATTCCAGTTAAAAACTCCAACTAAGCTACAATGCTTGTGTCTGGAGTGGTTCACGACAATAGTCGACTGGCGGGCCCAAATCCGCGACGTAATAAAAATAAAATGTAAATAAATAAATATCTTCACGCAATTCCCAGTACAGGGGCAGACAGAGGTCTAGTCTAGACAATGTGTCAGATGGTGAGCCTGTCGCCGTCTTTATGTCCAAGCCAATTACGTAATTCGTACATAAGTTTTTGAAAAACCCATTGGTACGAGCATGCCACCTGGGGATAGAACGCGGGTCTTTTGGCTCAAAATTCCCACCACCTAACCACACGGCTATCGTGATATTAAATTATGATAGAGCAACTAAAGCATTGAGTATCGAGTACTTTATGAAACTATGAACAGATACAAGCGGAGCAGTTTCAAGTGATCCCAGTGTCTAGTTCCGTCGGCTGCCACTAATTGGGACGCTTGGAATAAATACAGTAAATTAGATTTATTTTCACCAAAATTGCATAGCCATTAAAGAAGTTTTATAAGATTTTTGCCATAATCATCGTATTCGACCCACGGGAAGAAATGAAATGAAATATTCACATGTCTATAATACACAACTAACACCACGTGCTACTGCAAGTGTTATTATAAAAAATAAATTTATAAATATCTATGTACATACTAATAAATTTATTTTATAGGGTAACAATAAGTGGAGAGACCCAGAGTTCGATCCCCAGGTGGCAGGCTCGTACCAATAGGGTTTTCACAAACATAGGTTCGAATTATATCGTTGGCTTGGATATAAAGACGGTGACGGGTTCACCACGTGTCACGATGTCCCGAAAATATCTTCGGTGGAAGATGGGTCGAAAGGATTTAATTGCCTAGACCTCTTTCTAGCCCCATACTGGGAAAGGAGTCCAGATATTTATTTATTTATTTAATTTATTAATTTTTAAATTTGTAGAAAATGTCCATCGGCAGATAATCGAATCTAGAACCGTTAAGAAGGTCGAAAATTATGAATTTCAATGAAACGAAGGATGCATGTAAGGATCGTGACACAATGCGACCTTTTCTCCCTGGCTACCCTATCAGGGGTCATGTGTGAACATATTATTATTATTATAACTTTGTCATTACAAAGGTCCTGAGTTCATCTAGGTTTACGTTATAACCCGTAAGTTTCCATTTCCTTTCTAAATTAATAAACAGCGCACAGTACACCACTAACACGAGTACCGAACTGAATATCCCTGGACCGTGGCCAAATGCCCTAATTACTGAACGCAATATACGGAGCCGAGCCAAATCAAGTTAACAGTCAATAACAGCCGGTAGGGTGGCTGCTGATCAGCTCCTGTCTGTGCTGTAAGGGTGTCCACTCCGTTATATGATAGTAGCAATAAATATATAGAAATCAATAAGTCACGAGCGGCGCACATACCGATTATTGTTTATACACACACCGATTAATTATTGATTTTCGAATCGGAATTTTGGATCAGAAGATCCGAGTTTGTACCTTGGTAGCCTGCTCGTACCAATGGGTTTTTTCAAAAACTTATGTATGATTATATCGTTGGCTTGGACATAAGAACGGCCACGGGCTCACCACCTGTCACGTTGTCCCGAAAATATATTCGGTGAGAGACTAATTGTCTGGACCTTTGTCTACATCAGGGACATATTAATAATGGAAAAGTCTTTTATTTTAATTCGTTACAATTACGATTTTAGGGACCACTTTTAGGTGTAACGAGATATCAATGCCAATTAGAATGTTGACATCCAAACGGTTTGTATCAGATTTTGTTTACTTTCAGTGCTTTACTTGATAAATCAAGTAATTATCTCTAACGGTAATTTATATTTAACATTAAACCATAGTACGAAAATTTTAATATGTATGAGGTAGGTAATAAACAAATACATACATAGATAGGGACAACATCATATACTTTGCTCTGATCCCAAAGTAGCTTAATCATTAGAATTATGAAATCAGAAACCACAAACACACAGATCCGAGAAATGGTAAAAAAAGTGTTTTATGTATTGACCCGACCGGGATACGAAACCAGGACCTTAGAGTTGGCGATATCATGAGAATCGGTGTGTGTGCCACTCATCCATGGAGGTCTTCAAATTTCTGGCAAATTTTAGGTTTGTACGTACTGAAATAAATATAAAATAAAAATCTTCACGCCATTCCCAATTCAGGGGTAGACAGGGGTCTAGATAATTTAGTCCTTTGGAACCTTACCTTTACGGCATTTGTACTTGAACATTTTACCGAAGCTTATTGTATACAATAAAGTGGTGAGCCCGTCACCACCCTGTCCAACGATATAAATTGTACATGAATAATGAAATAGCTCTTTGGTACGAGCCCACTTCCTGGAGTTCGACCTCGGGTTTCTTGTCTTGAATTCCAATCACCCAACCACTCGGCTATCGAGACTCGTGAGATTTTTTTTTACTTTCTTTTAATTAAAATACATTTTAAAAATTATCTTCACGCAATTCCCAATACAGGGGTAGATAGGTTGACCCACCTTCCACCGAAGATATTTTTGGGACAACGTAACAGGTGGTAAGCCCGTCGCGTCTTTATGTCTTAGCCAACGATATGATTCGTACATAAGTTTTTGAAAAACCCATTGGTACGAGCCTGCCACCTGGGGATCGTACTCGGGTCTATATCTTTGGTCTGAAATTACGACCACCTAACCATTCAGCTATCGTGACTTATTAAAAATACATAACGTTATATTATAAATATAACATTATATATAATTAATTATATATATAATATAAAGATGAGTACCTGCAGTAACTTCACACGTGAAAATTAAATTCGACTTCGGAATCCGTAAAGAAATCACAAAGTTGCGCCACCTTTAATTTTGCATTCTTAATTTGTTTTCTTCACTTCGTTAAAATACATAAAGATTTCGGAATGTGCTTATTGGAGAATAACTTCAAGTTCGTTATGAGGTTGTAGTATCTTCACGCCATTCCCATTACTGGGGTAGCCTGAGGTCCAGACAATTATTTCGTAAAATATTAATTAGGAGATTGCCTAAAAAATATTCTTCGTCATTGCTATTACAACTATGGTTAACTTCAAACTATTAAGATTTTTTCTTATTATAATTGTTAAGAATCCTAATAAGGCTTATCAATAATTGTTAAGATTCTATATTAAATATTGAAAAATTCAAGTTTGTTTCATTGACCACCCGATAGCTTAATGTTTAATGCTTTAGAAACTAAGTAGTGCGAGATCGAACCCCGCTAGGGGTAAATAATTGTGTAATGAAAGTTACTCGATTTATGCATGTTTATATGTACATACATTCATACATACATATGTATGAATAGTTATTTAAATAACATCTTACCTCTCTCTCTTTACTCTAATAATATTTCTTTACGACCCAACTTTAGCCGAAGTCTATTCGGGGCAATGCGACAGGTGGCAAGCCTATCTTTGTCCTAATGTCCAAGGCTACGGTACAATGTACTTACATACATATTTACAGACAGGTGGTACGTCAAGGTAACGAAATAAATCTTACATAATTTTTGAAAAAACCATTAGTATGAGCCTACTTAGGGATTGAACTCTCTTCTCCCGATTTCTTGACTCGAATTGCGGTCACCTAACCACTCGGCTATCGTGGCTTTTATCATGATTTGAAATGTGAATATACTCAACGGATAGCGTAGTGTTTGTCATCAGGGAACCAAAGAACGAGATGATATTTGTATCTTCACGCAGTTATCAATACTTGAGCAGTCAGAGGTATAAACTATTTAGTCTCATTTCTTATTTGGGACTGCTTTCTAGTTGAAAGAAAAAGAAAGAAAGGTTTATTCTCCAAAGTGACGCCATAAAAAATACAACGCCACGAAAACATAAAAAAAACACATAATTTACAAATAACACTTGGCTTTATAATACAAATTACAAAATACTACATATTAAAAAATAAACAATACCTATACTCGTATGTGTCAAGGCGTCATCTGGGAACTGGAGCACACTCAGCATAATGCCAAGAAATTTTTTTTTCCATGGCGCTGATTTTCAGTGTGTCCAACTAGTGACTCGCCGAAATCAGTGCTATATGTATACTCATTATCTTTTAAACACAAAATTATGCTGACAAAATTATGCATTCAACTGCTCTTAGAAGGACAATACGAACACTTCAAAAGGGAAATTATTAAAATACTTTGATAAGCGTGTGGCTTGTGTCCAAGTCAACGATCGACAAAGTAAAAAAATCACTAACAAAACTCATTGGTATGATGGCCTTCCTCCGGGTGATTGAACTTGGGTCATCGAATTTCGATTACATAACCATTCGGCTATAAAATACATAGATAGGGACAGCATCATAAACTCGTACATTGCTCTGATCCCAAAGTAAGTAGCTAAAGCATTTATGTTATGGAATCATAACCAAATCAGGTACCATAGACACCCAGAACCGAGATAATATAAAAAAAATATTTTCTACATGTACCCGTTCGGGAATCCATCTCCAGGACCATAGATCTGGCGACTCCTTAAAAATCGGTGGTAATAAATGTCGTCTTATTATTTACTAAAATTAAGAAACGCACGGGAATTGCGAGATAAGGATCAGACAAAGTCGCGAGCGGAAAATGTAAGTTAATAATGTAATCACAAGTTAATCAACAAGCTTCACTTCCGTCATTAAGTTTTAAACTTCAGCACTTTGGGCGGCAATGTAAGAAACAATTCTGTTTGGAAATTGACACTGAGCCCATTAGCGACTTTTACTAATTGCATTTAATAAATGACTGGAAGTTCATTTTCAAACAAAGATTATCTTTCAATTCTTCTTTTTGCCGACATCATTTTCATTTTCGCCGGGTTCGATCTCGGACGGGAATATTGACTACCTTTTTTCAGGAATTCTCGGCTTAAGATGTCTGCAGTACCTTTGTTATTTCCGAAGATATATTTTTATTTATTATTACAAAATTCTTACATAGATCTTAAATAAAACAATTTTCGGATTTTATCGTGTTTTTTAATTTGTTTTATCAAACTATTTTTACTTCCCAACTTTTCGGATGCTTTACAGCATCCGACCACGGATGTGTAGCATTCGCGTAAATACATATATAACTTTTTAATCACTTATCATAGAGTCTACAAGTTTGATAATGCCCTGCTTTGAAAACATGCCGAAACACGTGTCACGTTGTCATTGGTGGTATATGTAACCTAGTTTTGAGTGTAGTATGGTGGTGGTGCATTCAACAGAATTAGTGCATGTATCTGTGGGAGGGAGGTGCACTTCTTCTCTTCGGACAAAGTAACGTATGTATTTTATTTTGCATGCGGAATGGAGGATGTAATTGCTCGATACTTTTTTTTAAATTGTTGTTTAATTTGTAACATTGAATTATAATAAGTGTTGGTATGCCAAATAAAATAAAAATTAAAAAATTATGATTGTAAATAGTTTGGATGTAAAACTTTGTCGGGGAATTTCGAAAATTCTTTAAGAAACTTTAAGTTTCTGATATATATATATATATATATATATATATATATATATATATATATATATATATATATATATATATATATATGTATATATATATATATATATATATATATGTATATATATATATATATATATATATATATATATATATATATATATATATATATATATATATATATATATATATATATATATATATATATATATATATATATATATATATATATATATATATATATATATATATATATATATATATATATATATATATATATATATATATATATATATATATATATATATATATATATATATATATATATGTATATATATATATATATATATATGTATATATATATATATATATATATATATGTATATATATATATATGTATATATATATATGTATATATATATATATATATATATATATATATGTATATATATATATGTATATATATATATATATGTATATATATATATGTATATATATATATGTATATATATATATATGTATATATATATATATATGTATATATATATATGTATATATATATATGTATATATATATATATATATGTATATATATATATGTATATATATATATATGTATATATATATATGTATATATATATATATATATGTATATATATATATATATATATATATATGTATATATATATATATATGTATATATATATATGTATATATATATATGTATATATATATATGTATATATATATATGTATATATATATATGTATATATATATATGTATATATATATATGTATATATATATATATGTATATATATATATGTATATATATATATATATGTATATATATATATGTATATATATATATATATATATATATGTATATATATATATATGTATATATATATATATATATATATATGTATATATATATATGTATATATATATATATGTATATATATATATGTATATATATATATGTATATATATATATATGTATATATATATATATGTATATATATATATGTATATATATATATGTATATATATATATGTATATATATATATATATGTATATATATATATGTATATATATATATGTATATATATATATGTATATATATATATATGTATATATATATATATGTATATATATATATATATGTATATATATATATGTATATATATATATGTATATATATATATATATATATATATATATATATATATATATATATGTATATATATATATATATGTATATATATATATATGTATATATATATATATATGTATATATATATATGTATATATATATATGTATATATATATATGTATATATATATATGTATATATATATATGTATATATATATATATATATGTATATATATATATGTATATATATATATGTATATATATATATGTATATATATATATGTATATATATATATATGTATATATATATATATGTATATATATATATGTATATATATATATGTATATATATATATGTATATATATATATGTATATATATATATATGTATATATATATATGTATATATATATATATATATATATGTATATATATATATGTATATATATATATATATGTATATATATATATATATATATGTATATATATATATATGTATATATATATATATATATATGTATATATATATATATATGTATATATATATATATGTATATATATATATATATGTATATATATATATATGTATATATATATATGTATATATATATATATGTATATATATATATATGTATATATATATATGTATATATATATATATATATGTATATATATATATGTATATATATATATGTATATATATATATATGTATATATATATATATATATGTATATATATATATGTATATATATATATGTATATATATATATATATATGTATATATATATATATGTATATATATATATATATGTATATATATATATATATGTATATATATATATATATATATGTATATATATATATGTATATATATATATATATGTATATATATATATATATGTATATATATATATATATATGTATATATATATATGTATATATATATATATGTATATATATATATATATATATATATATATATATATATATGTATATATATATATGTATATATATATATTCACCCCATTCACAATACTGGGGTAGACAGTGGTCTAGACGAACAAATCTTCTACGCACACGTTCTACCAGAGACGTTCTGGGGCAACGATAAGTGGAGTGCCTGTCGCAGTATTTATGGTCAAACGTACGATTTAAATCCTTGGTATAAACCATATATTTATACCGTAAGTTTTATTGATAAGTTTTATTGAAAAATCCCATAGGGACGAGCCTGCCTGGGGATCGAACTCTTGACACGAATTCCGATGATCCAACTCAACTCCGTTATCGTGACTTTTGGTAGGTCGAAACGTCTTAATTGTGTTAGAACTCTGTTTACACCTGCATTGGGAATGGTGTGAAGACATTTTTTTTATTTATATACGAAAATTTAGTTATGATCAACTTATTTGCATGCCTGACAATATTTGCATGCCTGTATGATTAAAACATTGTACACAAATTTTCATGGACATCTATATATAAACACATGTTTTGAGCAAATATATTGAATTGAAGTGAATTGAATCAATGATAACCGAGTCGTGTGATCCAAATTCCAATCGGGAGACCAGAGTGCGTTCACCGGGCAGAAGGTTTTTTTCATAACTTGTGCACTACTTTCATTGTTAGCTTGGACACTAAGACGTCGGCAGAATAGGTTCATCCCCAGGTGGTAGAAACGTCTCAATGGGTGTTTTCAAAACTTATGTACAATTTATGTCGTTCTCTTGAACACAAATGCAATGACCGGTTCACTAATTGACACGATGTCCCAAAAAATATCTTCAGTGAAAGGCGGTTCGAAAGGACTTAACTGTCTAGATCTATGCCTACCTCAGTATTTGAATAGCGATTTACGCTATTCAAATACTGAGGTAGGCATAGATCTCTTGACACTTTGACAGACGTCATTGGCATCTGACGAAAAAAAAACGATCATCATCAAACATTCTTAGATATTCTCACCTTCCACCGAAGATATTTTCGGGACAACGTGATAGGTGGTGAGCTCAACGCTGTCTTTATGTCCAAGCCAACGACATAAATCGTACATAAGTTTTTTTTTGAAAAACCCATTGGTAAGAGCCTGCCACCTGGGGATCGAACTCGGGTCTCTCGACTCGAAATTACATAATACAAAGGAATAATATAATAAACTAGCTACCCTTCGCGGCACTACCCACGATGTGATACTTAACGAGGAACCTTTATAACTTTTTAAAATAAAAGTAGCCAAGTTACTCCTTATAACAACAGTTATCTGCCAGTGAGTTTCGTTAAAATTGGTCCATCCGTTTCAGATATTTGCTGGAAGAAACAGACTGTTATTCAATTTTTTTTTGCCTAAGTACCGTATATACATTTATATGCATTTAGTGAAAAGCTGTTAATGTGCACTTACAAACAAACACTTTAATATGTATAGATAGTTTGTATAATACAAACCAACAACTTTCATATAATAAATGTGACGAATGGGCGGTCGTAACACAGATATCAATATCCAAACGACTATTGAATCGACTAGATAGTTCGAGGAAAAAAAGAGGGTAATAAAGTAAAAGAAATTACTTACATAGAGACAACAATATTGTTATACAATAAAGTTTACATATATACAAAGAACATTGATATATCATCACGCATATTCCTAGTACTGGGATTCCTTTTATTTTAATTCGTTACAATTACATTTAAGGGACCAATTTTAGGTATAAAGAGATATCGATGCCAATTAGAATGTTGACATCGAACCTGTCTGTATATATTTTGTTTACTTTCAGTGTTTTACTTGAAAAATCAAGTAATTATCTCTAACGGTAATTTATATTTCACATTTAACCATTGTACGAAAGTTTTAATATGTATAGGGTAGGTAATAAACAAATACATTTTATAGATAGGGACAACATCACATACATTGCTCTGATCCCAAAGTAGCTTAGAATTATGGAATCAGAAACCACGAAGGTATCACAAAGACACAGATCCGAGAAATTGTAAAAAAAGTATTTTCTACATTGACCCGACCGGGATTCGAAACCGGAGCCTTAGAGTTGGTGACACCACGTGAACCTTAAAACTTCAGGCTAATTTTAAGTTTGTACCTACTAAAATAATATAAAATATAAAATCTTCACGCCATTCCCAATACATGGGTAGACAGTGGTCTACACAATTAAATACCTTCCACCGAAATATTTTCGAACAAAGTGACAGGAGGTGTCTGTCGCCGTCGACAAAGACGACAACAGTGACAACGTGACAGGGGACGACGTGGTGATGAGCCCGACGCCGTCTTTAGGTCCAAGCCAACGATATGATTCGTACATAAATTTTTGAAAAACCCCTTGGTACGAGCCTGCCACCTGAGGATCGAACTCGGGTCTCTCGACTCGAAATTCCGACCTCACAGAATACCGGCGTGAAGTAGAGGTATATTGGAGTGAATTGAATCAATGATAACCGAGTCCTGTGATCCAAATTCTAATCGGGAGACCAGAGTTCGTTCCCCGGGCAGAAGGTTCGTTTCATAACTTGTGCACTACTTCCATTGTTAGCTTCGACACTAAGACGTCGGCAAACGAGGTTCATCCCCAGGTGGTAGAAACGTCTCAATGGGTGTTTTCAAAACTTATGTACAATTTATGTCGTTCTCTTGAACACAAATACAAGGACCGGTTCACCAATTGTCACGATGTCCCAAAAAAATATCTTCAATGAAAGGCGATTCGAAAGGACTTAACTGTCTAGATCTATGCCTACCTCAGTATTGGAATAGCGTAAATATATTTTTCATTCTAACAGCTTTCGAAGAACTCAAACCTGTATCGATTCCAAAACAATTTTAAGTTCGAAACCGTTTACGTAAAACTTTACCGGCGAGCGTCGCAAAAAGAGAGCGCCTCGTGTACGAGATAGTTTTAAAAATGTAATCCATAATGCCCTTAAAAAAGCAACACTTGCAACATGCTATGCGCAGTTAGGAGGAATAAGGTGTTCTATTCCGCTAGGGGTAAACATTTGTGTGATTATTTTTTTAATATCTTCATGCTATTTTCCATTACTGGGGTATGCAGAGGTCTAGACAATATCCTTCAGACTCACTTTTCATCGCAGCTCATTATGCGTAACGGGACAGATGGTGTCCAAGCTATGGGTACATTATATTTACACATACATATGTTTATTAATACATATTGACGTCCATGAAAAAGATGACGTCCATAGAAATGACGTCTAATACAACCCCTAAAATGCAATTGACTACAGACTTGTGGTAAGCAACTATGGTCAGAAAACTATCAGAGAACAATTCAACAGACCGGCGACGGACAACAGCAACTAAGGTCTCTCTGGTACTGCGATCGCCGAACCAAAATACAAAGTAGGGTGACGAAACCACGCTTACGAGAGATATATGTTCTGTGTGTGCCTATGTTCTGTAGTGGCCTTTAACTGGCCGTTATGTATGTTTATAAGCTACAAAGACAAAAGAAACGCGATGGAATCGACAAATAATCGTTTCATTTAAGTGTAGTACAACATTAGTGAAACCTATCAATGTACCTCACATTGAAGCCTCTTTTCCTTATGTAGTTCGTGATCGGTTTATAAATGAGACGTATAATCAAAATGGAGGATCTTCTCGCCCGATAAGCGTTTAGGCGTATAGTCCGCATGGATATAGTGCAATGGGTGCTAAAGCTTTTTTTCTCAGCTTTTATTAATATTGTAACGAATTGATTTTATTTATACTTAACGGCTTGTGAAAGTTCACACATTTTATATTCTATAAATATTTTTATTACGCAACTTTTTTCGATTTTTAAAGCATTTAAGTTGTGCTGAATTTTCTGTTATTAAATTAAAGAGAAAAATGTTTTTAAAATTACTTATGCGTGTAAAACACGATGACTCAGAGTTAAAGCGTTGCCACGGTTAGGCAGAGGTCGCGTGTATTGACACGACCTCTGCCTGACCGTGTCAGTTGAAATTTTGAAAACATTTTTTCTATTTAATTTAATTCTATAAATATTTCTAATCAGAAAATATGTAACTAAAGCATTTGTGACATGTTTTGAAAACAATAAAGGTACCACAAGCACCCAGTCCCGAGACAATTTAGTTTAAGTTTATAAATAAATAAATACATTGATAGGCACAACTTCGCATACATTGCTCTGATACCAAAGTAAGCAGCTTAAACACTTGTGTTATGGAATCACAAACAACGAAGGTACCACAAACACCGAGATCCGTGAAAATGTAGAAAAAGTGCTTTCTACACTGACCCGACCGGGAATCGAAATCGGGCTAATTACACCTTAAACAACGGTAACTGCGCCACTCGACCACGGAGGTCAATGAGTGTTAAGTTAGCTAGCTGAGGCAACCTAGGCGTGAACGTTTTAACTTGATTTTCAATACTGTCAAGTAGTACTGGCCTTCTATGACTAGTAATAATTTTTATACAATTTAAAATTATTTGATTTGTGGCATTAATACAATTCAAAATTAGAACATTCCAGCATAACTCTAATACTGTTGGATAGCACAAGTACTCTAATAATATAAAAAATTTTTTCGCTGTTTTAAAAATTCAAAATTAGAACAACATTTCACATGTAACAGAAAATTTGCTGAGTGTGACGCTACAGGATCGCGCGAGTGTGTCCGACGTTTTTATGATCGACAGGTTCAATAGGGGTGCGAAATTAAAACGGAAAACAATATTCACACTGTTATATTGGTATTTAAAAAAGATGTACGCGACTTACATTTTAATTAAAAGGGCAGGTAAAGTTTGTGAGAGCCAGCGGTTTGCAATGAGTGGTTCTGCGATTGTCTATCCACTTTGAGAAGCGAGACGATTATGGTGTTAACCTTCTTATGGAAAAGACCTTTTTTCTGTAGCGGATTTCTAGTCTATCATTGCTAACGGCCACTACCATTGCTAAAGACATGTTTTAAATTGCAGTCATATCTAAATAGGTACCATATCGAAAGGTAAGTTGTATAAACAAAGAAAAAAATCATTATTTTGACAATGTATTAGGTATAGCTCCGAGTTACTATAGTGAAATTGAGTCAATTTCACACAGATAAAAAATATGTGGGAATGATCTAACATTTTTAATCAACTTCAAAAAAGATTCCTGATTTGATTTTATGTATTTTTTTTTCATAATGTCTGTAACCTCAGAACTCCGTTATCACCATTATCACCATGTCAGGATCTGGTGATGTGGGATGGAACTCAAGAATATACCTCATATTTAATAAATATTTCGTGTTTCACTTCTTTTTGCAGTAATTAACTTTTTTGATTCTATGAGTAATAAATATAATCTATGAGTAATAAATATAATCTATGAGTAATAAATATAATCTATGAGTAATATAACATAAGGATAATAAACTAATGATAGAAGCAACTTCACACTAAATAACACATTTAGTTAAGCTTGAACACCTCGAAGTACGAGTACACACCGGTTTTCATGGTGTCGCCGGGTCTGTGGTCCCAGGTTTGATTCCCAGTCGATGAATCAACATTTACAAAATAAATCCGCTGTTGTACGAAATAGCGTTGTACGAAGCTTCGGAGAAAGTAGTTTTATTACTTAATTGTCTAGATCACTGTCTACACCAAGAGAAAATGAGTTAAAATTTGGGCCTCTACTCAAGATTTCCAGAAAGAATTTCTTTAATAGGACCTTTACTTTTTTATTTGACGGCCACCGTGAACGAGTAGCATACAGGCAACGTGTCGCCAACTTTTTCTGCATTTTCGCAGGTCTTGGTGTTTGTGGTACCTTGTTTGTTTCAGATATGAAAAAAAATATATCAGATAACATAAAAAGATATCATAAGTGTTTAAGATTTGGGATCAGACCAATGTATGTAAAGTAGTCACTATCTATGTATATATTTATATATAATTAAAAAAATTAAAAAAAAACAAAATATAAAATATCTTCACGCAATTCCCAATACAGGGGTAGACAGGGTCTAGTCTAAACATTTAAGTCCCTTCGACCCACCTTCCACCGAAGATATTTTCGGGACAACGTGACAGGTGGTGAGCCCGTCGCCGTCTTTATGTCCAAACCATCGATATAATTTGTACATAGGTTTTTGGAAAAACCCATTGGTACGGCCACTTGAGGATCGAACTTGGGTCTCATGACTCGAAATTCCGACCACCCAACCACTCGGCTATCGTGACTTTATATATATATATATATATATATATATATATATATATATATATATATATATATATATATATATATATATATATATATATATATATATATATATATATATATATATATATATATATATATATATATATATATATATATATATATATATATATATATATATATATATATAAAGTCACGATATATATATTCGTGTATATAATCACATATATATATTCGACAGGTTCAGGTTTCAAGGATTACCTTATCACTAAAATTGATAGGGCCGTGTTCCGATGGTTTGGGCACGTTGAGCGAATGAGTGAAGACCGAATGGTGAAGAAAATATACAGCACGAAAGTTGATATTAAAAGGCGTCGAGGTAGGCCGAGACTAACTTTCGAAGACCACGTGAGCAAACTGCTCGAAGAGGGGAGGGTCAAGAGTATTCGGATACCGAGACGTGCATGTATGAAGAAAATGATGAATCTGAAAGAAGCGAAAGAGGAATGAAAGGATCGTGACATTTGGCGATCTGTTCTCTCCGGCTACACCGTCAGGGACTGTGCCTGAAAATAAATAAATAAATATTTCGACATTTTACGTCTAACTTTTGATTTGAAAGTAAAACGCATTAGTCCAGCCGAGCAGTTTGTCTTGTGTCGACACCGGCAATTGTGGCAGCCGTGGCTGTGACGTGTAATTTAGAAACAGTTGACGGCGAAGCGGAAAATTGCCTGAAACCAATATTGGTCTATTAGCAAGTACGCCATGTACGATATTTGGCGGTGTCTGGCGGCCGGGTGTAAATATTTACACAAAAATAAAAGATGACAGTAAACAGATTAATGTTATGAAATTTAATATTTTAACGTAAGTATTTTTGAATGTACTAGTATATTAATCCATTGAGATATAGACGAAAAGATAGAGATTCTAGAAACTCTCATTCTGTTACATTACAATACAAAGAAACTTAGATCATTGATATCCTATAACACACACACAGATAACAAACCATAGAAATAGTCTTATAACGTATAAAATATCTGATATTAATTTCTCCTTAAAAATTGTACAAAACTTAGCAAAAGCGATGGAAGTGAAAACGTCAGAAAAAACTGGTATCTTCTTTTTTTATCTTCACTTAATTCTCTATACTGGGATAAGCAGAGATATAGACCATGAAGTCCAATCAATGCGCTTTTCATCCAATCTCATTTGGGGCAACAAGATAAGTGGAGAAGCCATCGCCGTGTTAGCTTTCAAGCTAGCGAAAAAATAAACTTGGATACTTAAATATTTACATAGATAAAGAGTCATGTTTACAAATAAACATCCATGACTCGAGTACATATTGATCACACAATTTTTTCCCTCGGGAGGAACAAAAAATATTTTGAAGCTTAACTTTTGGGTAAGAGTAAGTTTTTAAAAAACTCGTACCAAAGGATTTCTTGACAAACTTACATACGTTTTATATTATTGGCTTACACCTAAAGACAGTGGCTATCATATCTCTAAATAAGTTTTGGTGTAATGTGGATCGAAAAAACTAAATAATATAGACTTCTGGGTGTTGAAAAATGTGTGAAGATAAAATGGAATATTGAAAAATGTGTGAAGATAAAAAACATCATCGGAATAAGGAAAACCACGCCATGCTATTGGCGCATTTAAATATAATTTTAGCGCACTATATCAACTTATAGTAGAATCATAAGAAAGAAGTTTCGGTAACACGTGTCCCGGTAATGCGTAAAAATAGGGTTCATTAGGCAGACACACGCTGGCTGAACGACCACTAAATATTTTTATTATTTATTAGTCTCCTAATCACTGCGTCATCTCAACTACGCTCACGTATCTGATTATCCATGAGCTGTGTTATCAGTTCTAAAGCATTTAGAATAAATATATACTATAGATAGGGAAAACATTACATATGCCATCAAATATCACATGCTCTGATCCAAAAATAAGTAGCTTAAGCACTTGGTTTATGGAATCTGAAAAATACATTATCAAACGAAAGTTTTTTCTACATTGACCTATAGTGAAAAGCTTCAGCGGCTTCAACTGAATCTTTATAAAGTATTCTAAAGTAGTTGTAGTCACGGTAGTCAAGTGATTAGGTAGTCAAGAGACCCGAGTTCAGCTGGTAGGCTCGTAAGAATCGTCGTTGGCTTGGACATAAAGACGGCGACGGGGTCGCCGTCACCTGTCACGTTATCCCGAACATATCTTCGGTCTAGACTAGACATCTGACTACCCCTGTATTGGAAAGTGCGTGAAGATATTACATTTATGTACGATTTACATCGTTTTCTTGGACATAAAGACGATAACGGGCTCACCACCATAGCACACAAAGTCAAAGGTGGGTCGAATGAACTTAATTGTCTAGACCTCTGTCTACCGCCGTATTGGGAATGGCGCGAATTTTTTTTCATGAAGAGTACACAGAATATTTCTAGATTAAATATTGTGAGAATACTGGAACTTTGTACTTACACTGATTGATTAACGTCGCTTCGGAGGAATTCCCAATAAACCCAGCCGTCACGTCGCGGTGAGATCTACGACGTGTTTGCTCTCTGATGGAATTTAAAATATTATGTTGGAATTTAGAATATTTTAACTTAAATTGTTTTGATAAAAAACAACATTACAACAATAGCTGTTTGGTATTGACGTCCTACGACGAGCTCTGAGGTCCCGGGTTCAATTCCCGGTCGGGATAAGTTAAACTCAAATGCGGAGCCGGAATCTTTTTTATCTTTTGCTTGGAAACGAAACCAAGATTGTTCAGCTATAACATCCAATAATCAATAAACAAGTATTATTCGTCAAAAATATTTTTTCATTTTCAATAGTGTCGCAAGTGAACATATATATAATTGACTGGCCTAATAAAAACGCTCAAACTCAAATTGCATCGATGTGAATACTTCAGACTTATGCATCGGGGAATGTACGCGATGTTTGTATATTTTGAACAACCCAATTCAAATATTTCTTCATTGCAGTATTTTATCAATATCAAAGAAAAAGTAAAAGTCAAAAGTTTTTAAGCCAATTAAGGCTTATTTGAAGCTTTTATGCATGTTGTTGTGTTTTTATATTTGTACAACATGGTTTTATT
Source organism: Sericinus montela (assembly GCA_029286605.1). Taxonomy (NCBI): domain Eukaryota; kingdom Metazoa; phylum Arthropoda; class Insecta; order Lepidoptera; family Papilionidae; genus Sericinus; species Sericinus montela. Next base: position 7,332,249 of record JAGSMR010000003.1, read on the forward strand.
CGATTTAAAACAAATTATCTAAACATCACTCCAAAAGGAAGACACGTGCACATAACACACGATTAGTACACGATTTCAAGCAATTTCCCATTTTTTTTTTATAGAAAAAGGGAGGCAAACGAGCAGGTGGCTCACGTGATGGTAAGTGATTACCGCCGCCCATGAACACCCGCAATACCAGAAGCTTAGCAGATGCGTTGCCTCCCTTAGAATGCCCCCCTCCCCCATAATTGGGGGCGGAGGGTGTGTGGGCCACCGGTTACCTGCACTCACCAGACGAAACACAGAAGTTTGTTAGACTTCTACTTTACGCCGGTATTCTGTGAGGTCGTGGTATGCAGGTATGTAGGCCATTCATGCAACAACAAAAGTTGATGCGTGGCTCTACCACTGTAAAAACCATACTGGTTTACCGAACCAAATGGACGGACAGACATTATTCTTATACTTTTATACGGATTTAGTGAAAAGCTGTTAATTTGGAATTACAAATAATATAATATAATGTAACGACGAATGTTTATTATCATGTCGGCTGAATGAAATGAAAAATGAAAAAATGGCAAATAATTTAAACTAAAGAATTATAAAGATAAAAAAAGTTTTAAGCAATATGGTTCTAGTCAATTTCAGTAACTTTAATGTGCAGTGTATTTAAATCAGTAGCAGCTCAATATCCAACGGAGAAGGTGAAAAATCAATCACTTAGCTGAAAATTGCGCCGGCTGAGGTTTCCACAGCTATCACATTCAGCTCGCGCGGTTTTACGAATAAATTCTAAGATTCTCGGCTTCATTGCAATTTCAGAAGTAATGAACTGTGACGTTATTAGTTTGCATCTCTGATATTCCCGTTCTAGATTCAAATCATCAAATCAATATAGGCAATACTGCCTACAGTTTCAAATCGTCGACAAACATATTTCCACATATTTACCTATCTTTAACTTTTGTTGCAAGTTACTTACCAAGAGTACGGTAGGCTACCTTTGATGTGGTATAAAGAAAAGAGATTAACGCAAACCAGTCTGATTTGTTGGACTTTACATATCTACGAACATATTTCCCCGATTAATCACTATAGTCCAGTGCTTTGGCGATTGGAATTCGAGCCAAGAGACCCGAGTTCGATCCCCAGGGCTTGTACCAATGGGGTTTTCTCGAAAACTTATGTATGAATTATTTCATTGGCTGGGACATAAAAATGGCGACAGGCTCATCACCTGTCACGTTGTCCCAAATGTTATCTTCAAATATGTCTACCCCTGTATTGGAAATGTTGTGAAGATATTTTTTTATTATTCTAATACAAGTCACGATAGCCGTGTTGTTGGGTGGTCGGAATTTCGAGTCGAGAGGCCCGAGTTCGATCCCCAGGTGGCAGTACCAATGAGATTTTCAAAAACTTATGTACGAATTTTATCGTTGGCTTAGACATAAAGGCGGCGAAAGGCTCACCACCTGTCACGTTGTCCCGAAAATATCTTCGGGGGAAGGAGAGTCAAAGGGACTTAATTGTCTAGACTTGACCTCGTCTACCCCAGTATTGGGAATTGCGTTAAGATATTTAATTTATTTTTATTTGATTTCTAATACAAGGGTAGACAAAAGCCTAGAGAATTAAGTCCTTTCTTCACTTTTCACCGAAGCTTTATTGGGATAACATGACAGGCGGTGAGCCTACCCTGTCTTTCTCATTGCGTACCTAAACAGTTACTGGATTTTTTATTACGCAATCGTATTGATTTTTAAAGCATATTTTTGCTGCACTTATATGTGATTAAATAAAAGAGAAAAAATGTTACTAAAATTAATAAATTTGAAATTTTAAAATTTTTTTTTTTTATTTTTTTTTTATTTTTTATTTATTTATTTTTTTTCTCTTTAATTTAATCACAATTTTTTGAATATTACACGAGTGAAGTCACAGCCTCAGCTCGTCCAACCTAAACAAACAGCCCGACAAAATTTGTACCAAAATTTAACTTACCTTCGCCGTAAACTTTTTTGCCGCGGCCTGCAGTTGACAGAGGAGCGGCTGTTGTCCCGGGCTCCGCAAATACTTTCGATTCACATAAATTATATTTTGTAACGCATTGACGAGAAGTTTGGTTTTGTGTTTAGAAAAATATTCGGCTCACCACCTGTCACGTTGACCCGAAAATATCTTCGGTGGAAGGTGGGTCGAAGGGACTTAATTGTCTAGACTAGACCGCTGTCTACCGCTGTATTGGGAATTGCGTGAAGATGTTTATTTTTATTTTAAAAGTATTTAGTAAGATCGGAAACCATTAGCGAATATTTGAAAGTTTTATGTAATTGAATTAATATTCAGTAGTATAGTCACAATAGTCAAGTGGTTGGGCGATTGAGAACTCTAATTCGATCCCGAGTTTTGACCATTGATATCGATGGAATAGACATAAAAATGCCATCAGGCTCACCACCTGCCTGTCAAGTTGTCCTTAAACAAGTAGGGGTGAAATTTGTATCAGAAGGACTAAATCAATTAGACTAACAGCTACGCATGTATTGGTAAATGCGTGAAGATATAAATCGCTTAAGGGGACTAAACAAAATTTCATCCCAAAAATGCTCTTTTTTTTATTTGTTATAAAAACAGCAAGTCCATGTATAATCCCCTAATATTTTTCGAATGTAGACTTCAGCTTTTTCTTCAGCATATTAGGTTATATTTAAACATTGAAGGGAAGTTTAATACAAGCACGGATTATAATGTTACTCTAGCCCCAACTTGTTTACAATGACAGACAAAATCTCCTTTTACGATCTCGCAACCCTAATCAATCTCTGTCTAAAACTAAGCTAATTTCCCCGTGTTTTTGCTAAATAGGACAGCCCTAGCAAAAAATATTAGTGAAGAGGCATTCGTTTAGTTACACGTTACGTCCAATTTAAGCAAATAAATAAATATAATAAGTATATACCTTCACGCATATACTGTTCAGTTATTATATGTATAGCATGGTTATTTGTCCATTTAATAAAAAATAAAAACATATATTGAGAAAGTACAACTTGCGTTTCTCTGATCTCAAATTTACTAACAAAAGTACTTGTGTTGTGAATTCAGATGCAACGAAGGTACCACAAACGTCCGGACCTTGACAATGTAGAAAAAGGAGTTTTCTACAATGACCCGAAAGGGAATCCAACCCAGAACCCCAGAGCTGGCGAGACCATAACCAGCGTCAACGCGACTCTTTCGCGGAGGTCGCGAAAGCGAATACACAAAACACACAAGGTTGTGTAAAACACTAGTGTAATAAAATAAATAAGGGTAAATATTTTTATAAAGGTACATATTTATGTGAAGAAAGGCTTTCGAGTAACAACGGTGTGGTTCCTGCCTGTGCCGACCCCACATAGCATGGGATAAGGGCAGGAAGAAGAAGAACGGTGTGGTTCCTGCAATCAATATCTCATCATAACGGGCTGGCACATACGCCTGTCCCATACGGGCGGGTTTATCCTAATCGTCACACTTGGCAAGCGGATAGGCGATTGCAGTACCAGACACTGCATCTTAAATGCTGCTGCTATCACCGGTATGCAGAATATTGGTCTAGTGTTTTCGAGATGGTTATACCGACTTCTGCATTTCAGGCTTTTCCCATAGTCGCCTCTTACGACCCCCACGGGAAGAAAAGCGGTATATTCGTACGCCGTAAACACAGTACCACACAGCACACCTGTTACATACAAACTATCAAATTTGCAAACTACGTCTTTGTATTAGTATAGACTTAGACTAAGAAAAATAAATACAAAACCCGTTCATGCGACGAGGTGGCCGAGAGGTTAAGGCGTTGGACTGCTTACCAATGTGCTCTGCACGCGTGGGTTCGAATCCCATCCTCGTCGATATAATTTCGTTGTAATTTGTAGTTCGTGTAATTTTTGTTTGAATGTGAATCCTATTAAGAAACAGAAGTGTAATTCACATTTATTAAACATTCGTTTACATAAGGTTCTCACAATCATATTTATAATAAAAAAAAAACTAATGTTATCACACTTTCGCCATGTACACAAAATACGATATAATAATAGATTTAAAAATTAGTCACGCACGCCATGTGGTTGGGTGATCGGAATTCAGTCAAGAGAACATTTAACATAGAATTTAAACATTTAACATATTCACATAGAAGAGTTCGATCTTTAAGTTCTCTTTTTCAAAACTTCTGTGCGATTTATATTTTTGGCTTGGAACTAAAAACGGTGACAGGCATACCACCTGTGACGTTATCCCAAAAAATGTCATCGGTGAAAGATGAGTCGAGAGGACTTCATGGTCTCGACTCCGTCAACTGCGGAATTGGGATTGCCGTGAAGATATTATTTCAGTTAAAGTTTGTACGTGTAGCTTTGTATGTTTATCACTCAGTCATAGCAAATTGACATTGTGTTTTCTGACAAAGCAATAACTTACAAATCATTAAACATTAACTGCAGAACATTGGCCTCTTCCGGAATCGCCACGCTTGGCATGCCGATTGGTGAACACATTACGACACACATATTAAAAAGATAAAACAATAACTTACAAGAAAAAGCTAAAAATTCTTCAGATAATTATCGTATAACAAAAATGAAAGCCGTGAAAATAATTTCATTATCGCATCATCTTAATAGAAATAACAAGTTCGCTAACATTCAACGAAATTTGTCACAAACATAGGTTTCTCGATTTTATTTGTGATTTCCAAAAATGTTTTTGCTAAAACTCATTAAAACTTTTTCTCATCTTGGGTCAATCTTTCTCGCCAAGTCAGAACAAATCTTCGTAAATTAAAAAAAGGAAAGATGGAGTTTTTATTCGGAATAGACATATGTACGCATAACCATTTTTCTATAATTTACATGCAATTGTCGTCTCTTGGTGAAATCATGTATTTCAAATTCATTGTTGCACACTTGTACACAACACACACTTATTACTTCACTCTTTAATTGAACCGACTGGTTTCGCCTTATATTGGCACCATTTTTTATTTCTTATAAATTTTTTATTTTTTTTCCGATAAAAATGATAAGTCATGTGAACTTTAGATATAGATTTAACCACCTCCGTGGACGAGTGGAGTCTACATTTGTTTTCATGTCGTCGCCAGCTGTGAGGTCCCGGGTTCGATTTCTGGTCGGGTTAATGTAGAAAACCACTTTTTCTGGATTATCTCGGGTCTGAGTGTTTGTGATACCTTCACTGTTTCTGATTTCATAATTTGTTGCTTTAGCTACTCAGATTGGGTTCAGGGTAGCGTATGTGATGTTGTCGCTATCTATGTATGTATTTGTTAATTTAAACACTATGATATCTAGTGATAATTACTGTCTTATTGAACGGAATATAAGAAAATTCTCTTTAAAAAAATATCATGACATCACTACTACCCAATACTTGAGTAGACATAGGTCTAGACAATTTAGTCCTTTCGGCTCAACTTTCACAGAAGGCTCTTTTTTGGTAACGTGACAGATGGTGGGTCTGTCGTCGTCCTTATGTCTAAGCCAATGATATAAATCGTACATAAGTTTAAAAAATGCATTGCACCGAAATTCGAATTTGGGTATCTTGACTCAAATTCCCATCACCCAACCACTCGACTGCCGTGACTATTTTTGCAGAGCAAATTAACTTATATGGAGGACTAAATCCATATTAGAGTTTAAGTACTGTCATAGATATTATAATATTATGTTTTTATTATTGTTACTAACACTGAATGAACCTTAATGTTGTCTAAGTAATAAACTAAATAAAAATAAATTAGATTATTTTATTTAACAAATACGAAACAAATATTCTTATTCGTTTGATTTTTTCAATTTTTTTTTTATAAAAAACGTTAACAATACTGGTTGGTAAGAAATATCGCAGCAAACCAATAGACCCCCGCAAATATTACACCATCGTTGGTACAATCCAATGTCTCGGCACGTTAGCTCTCCCGCGTTAATATCGTCGGGGGTTCGCTTGATGGCTGTATATTACACAAATCACCGCAATGCTGATATGCATAATGTTCCCGAAAATAATTCGCAGTGATTTATCAACAGACGTTTTTACCGAGCGTTTATACTGACGCATACCCTTGTTTTTATTTTTGGTTTATGCTCCGGTAAAAAAAAAAACCGAATAAAGTTTCTTTCTTTCTTTTCCGTTTTTCTTTTGTCTTATTGCTAAACGGCAGGTGCTATTGCGTGAATGGTTTCACCTGGGTTGGAGTACGGCCTTGTGGAATACCGACGAGACTTTAGTATATTGGACTTACAGCTTCTTCTTCTTTATAGCCTATCAAGAGTATACCACTGAACAAAGCCTCTCCCAAAGTTTTCCACAAAGAACTGTCCACAGCCACCTGTATCTATCAAGTTCCCGCAACATTTTGCAGGTCGTCACTCCATCACATGTGGGGTCGTCCTACACTACGTTTGCCTAAAAGAGGTTTCCTCTCAAAAACCTTTTTTCCGCAACGATTATCAGTTCGTCGAGCTATGTGGCTCGCCCACTGTCACTTTAGTGCGCTCTGTATCTCCTTTTTTAAGGTCCTTTAAATTTTGCCTACTCCAGATAGGTGGAGGTATAAACAATGAAGTCCTTTAGTTCCTACTTATCGGAGCATATTTGGAACAATATGACAGGTGGCAGTGAAGGGACTTATTTTTTCAGCTTTTGCTGTTGTATGAATTGGCCGGCTCGACCGAGGAAGTACCACAACCTCACAGAATACCGACGTGAAACAGAAGTCTAACAAACAAACGTCTGGTGAGTGCAGGTAACCGGAGGCCCACACATCCCCTCCCTCAATTCTGGGGGAGGGGCACTCATTACAACGCATATGCAATGCCTCTGGTATTGCAGGTGTTTATGGGCTCCTGCACCTGCTCGTTTGCCTCCCTTTTCTATAAAAAGAAAACCTCCGTTTATCCCAGCATATTCCCAATACTGGGAATATGCGTGATGATATATCAATGTTCTTTGTATATATGTAAATTTTATAGTATAAGGATATTGTAGTCTGTATGTAAGTAATATCTTTTACTTTATTACTCTTTTTTATTCCTCGAACGATCTAGTCGATTCAATAGTCGTCTGGATATTGCTGTCTGTGTTACGACAGCCCATTCGTCACATTTATTATATGAACGTTGTTGGTTTGTATTATACAATCTATCTATACATATTAAAGTGTCTGTTTGTAAGTCCACATTAACAGTTTTTCACTAAATGCATATAAGCCACGATAGCCGAGTTTTTGGGTGGTCGGAATTTCGAGTCGAGATACCCGAGTTCGATCCCCAGGTGGCAGTACCAATGAGTTTCAATAAGGTCAGTCTGTTCCTTCCAGCTAATCTCTGAAACGGATGGAACAATTTTAACGAGACTCATTGGCAGATAACTGTTATTATAAGGAGTAACTTGGCTACTTTTATTTTTTAAAAATTATAAGGGTTCCTCGTTAAGTAAAATTATAGGGGTTACTCGTAATCACATAGTGGGCAATGCCGCGAAGGGTAGCTAGTTTATTATATTGTTCCTTTGTATTACGTAATTTTGAGTCGAGAGACCCGAGTTCAATCCCCAGGTGGCAGGCTCGTACCAATGGGATTTACAAAAAAAATAACTTATGTACGATTTATATCGTTAGCTTAGACATAAAGACGGCGTTGAGCTCACCACCTATCACGTTGTCCCGAAAATATCTTCGCTGGAAGGTGGGTCGAATGGACTTAATTGTCTAGACTAGACCTCTATCTACCCCTGTATTGGGAAATGCGTGAAGATATTTATATTTATTTATATTCATTTATTTATTTATTTGTATTATGTGAAGTGCAAAAAGGGTTCATTGAGGGGTTCGATCGATGCACTTGATTAAGGGTCGTGCTTTACGTCTGTTGCGTTTTGTTTGAAAAATTAGTAAACTCTTGACCTCCATCGAGCACGACATCATAGGAGAGTTCAATGACGGGGGAAGTTTACCCATGAGAAGCCTGTATAGTCGCTTGCATGCTCAACATGTTCAGCAGGCGAATTTTGATAGGGACTTACTTTTACTTTTACTTTACGTTTATTTAATGATTAAATTTTCATGTATATCCTCTCCTTTATCGCCCGTCAATGATAGCAAGTAGGGGTCAATAGCCTAATGTTACATACCTCTGTCAACACTAGGCATATTAATGTTTTAATTCAGTAATATTGAATGGTTACTTAATAACTAAAAACTACATTAATCGTAGAACCCTACTCTTCGCGATATGGCACCAAGAGCACAGGCTGCATTTTCACGTCAGCCTACCATTCAAGGTCAGACTTAACCGTTGAGCGTGAAAAGAATCAGCCCTCTTGTCCACCAGCCGCTACAATATAAGACAGCTATTGAAAGTGTAACGTAATTTAAATAAAAATGACTTAAAAATAAATAAAAATCAAGGATATTAGAGAGATAGACAATTATTAATCAATAACAGAAAGACAATTATATAAAATAACATGTTGTTATGACTATTCCTGTCAATTAAGGACAAAACGTGCTGTGTATAAAACGCTAGTGAGACTTCATGCTAAGTTTATAATCGCAGACGTCATTACTCTGTTTAAATATGAACTGTTATTTTAGGTAACTGTTAGTTTAGGTTATATTTTTTTAATTATATTTATAGTTAAAAAAATATAATAGTTCCCTTTTCATCCGATCTACATCAGTAACACTAATACTTTAGTGTGCGGACTGTGAAACATGACGTTGCGGGTTCGGACCCGCCATCCGGGTATAAGCACTACAGCTTAGTTGAAGTGGTTAATAGGAATAATAGAAATGTTATTTCGCATTACAAGTATTCTTAAAAGAATGCAACATTATGTTGGTTACCAGCTTCAAATAAGACGAATATTGGTTTCACACATTACCTACACAAATATCTCGCAAACAAAAACAATTTAAATCTTTTCTTTTCGCCCAAACAAGGGAACTGTACAATAAGTAATCAAGTTGAAGGACAATAGAGGAATTAGCGAACTTGTATTGTCTTGGCCCAGCACTTCGCTGGAGCGCGCCGCTTGGCACGCGCTCAATACAATTTGTTTTGTAAGTTTAAATTCTACAGTACAGGCCAGTTCGCACATCAGGTCAACGTTACTTAATGGTTGTTTTAATTGAATGAAAATTTAAAAGGCATTCAGTGTTTTATACAATATAATATAAATTAAATAATAAATATCTTCACGCTATTCCCAATGCTGGGGTAGACAACTGAGTCTTTTCGTCACAACCTCCATCGAAGATATTCTTGGGGCAACATTTGATGGTGAGCCTGTCGCTGTCTTTATGTCCAAGCCAAGGATATACCAGACACGTTGCTGCGACGGGCTCACCACCTGTCACGTTGTCCCGAAAATATCTTCGGTGGAAGGTGGGTCGAAGGGACTTAATTGTATAGACTAGATTTCTGTCGACCCCTGTATTGGGAATTGCGTGAAGATATTTATTTTTATTTTTTACGTTGCTACAAATTTTTTTTTCGCGAAACGTGGAAAACAAGTTACAGAAGCTTTTGCGTTATGGTTGAAAAACAATGAAAAAACAACAAGCACCCAGACCCGAGACAATTTATTTTAGTTCATAAATAAAATACTGATCACACCTTAAACACATTAATTACGTCACTTGACCATGGAGGACGATGAGTATAGAGTTAGCTGAGGGAACCTATGCGTGACCATTTTAACTTGATATTCAATACCGTCTAACAGTACTGGCCTTCTAGGACTAGTAATAATTTAAAAACGTTATTTTTTTAATACAATTCAAAATTAGAACACTCCAGAAAAGCTCTGATACTACGTAGTAGCACTGGTACCAAGGAAAATTAAAAATAATATATATATATATATATATATATATATATATATATATATATATATATATATATATATATATATATATATATATATATATATATATATATATATATATATATATATATATATATATATATATATATATATATATATATATATATATATATATATATATATATATATATATATATATATATATATATATATATATATATATATATATATATATATATATATATATATATATATATATATATATATATATATATATATATATATATATATATATATATATATATATATATATATATATATATATATTTATTTTATTTATATATTCTTTATTGTACACCACAAGGAAGATGAAAATAAGTACAAGTAATATATAGGTAGTACAAGAGGCGGTCTTATTACTAAAAGCAATTTCTTCCAGACAACCTTGCTATAGAAGCGTATGAAGAAATAACGAAGAAAAGGAGGGTGGTGTACCGCTTTTATTCAAAATAGATTACTAAATGATGGCAGCCGTAATATAAAGGATTATTTTATGAATAAAGAAATAAGGAGATGGTGAAAAAAAAAAAGGGAATGAAACTAAAAACGTGGGAAATGGCGTTAGGTTTCTAGATAATAGGAATTAAGAAAGAAGGAAGAGCATGGAGCACGTCGAATATGTAAGGGCAAAGTGTTCCACAGGCGGACAGCGGTAACAGTAAAAGATTTATTATAAAAAGAAGAGGAGTGTAGAGGAGTTCGGAGGGAAAGATTGACAGCGGAGCGAAGAAACCGATCATAGGAAAGGGACATATACTCAAAACTTTTAGGTATTGGGAGAGTATGGATTAAACAGCACGGAGTACAAAGCAGAAAGGATGTGCGTATTCCTGCGAAGGCGGATTGGCAGCCACTTGAGCTTCTTGCGAAATTCAGAAATGTGGTCATATTTGCGAAGCCCAAATATGTAACGAATACTAAGGTTTTGAATTCGCTCAAGTTTGTTAAGCTGCTCTTCAGTTATGTCGAGATAGCAAATATCAGCATAGTCAAGGATGGGCAAAAGTAAGGACTGAGCAAGCATAACTTTAGTAGTCAACGGTAGGAAGTTACGTAGTCTGCGTAAAGAACCCAGTGTTGCAAACATTTTACGACTAACTTCGTTAATTTGTGGAGTCCATGTCAAACAGGAGTCAAATATAACACCCAGATTCTTAAGTTTTTTGCTATAAGGGATATGAGTACCATTGAGATAAATTTGTGGTATATTAGACCAATCAATTTTAGAAATAATTCTTGGACTTCCAACAATTATTGACTGACTTTTCTTGGGATTGATACATAAACCATAAGATTTGCTCCACTTCAAGATACAAGTCAAGTCAGCATTTATCGACTCAATTGCTGTTGGCAGGGCTTCCAATGAAGATTGTTTATAAATTTGGAGATCGTCTGCATACAAGTGGTAAGAAGAAGATATGTGATTGCTTACTGAATTAATGAAAATAGCAAAAGGAGCGGAGACAACACGCCACCTTGAGGACGCCAGCGCCAATACTAGTCCAGGTGGAAAAATATCCTGAACCTGGATACGTTGCCGGCGTCCTACTAGGTAACTACGAAACCAATCAATTGCAGCCGGAGATATGTTAAGAGAGCGCAAAATACCTAACAGGATTTCAAAATCAACAGTATTAAACGCATTACTGAAATCCAGCAGAGTAAGTACTGTTAACTTTTGATTTTCCATTCCATAACAAATATCGTCAGTAATTTGCAATAGTGCTGTGGTTGTACTGTGTCCGGGTCGGAAACCGGATTGCAGAGGATTGAAAAGGTTTTGATCAGATAGGTAGGAATTAAGTTGGTTATAAACAAGACGTTCAAGAACTTTGGATAGAAAGGGAAGTAAAGAAATTGGCCGATAATCGGAGAAGATCACAGGATTCGTCTTTTTCGGGATAGGAATTACATTAGCATCTTTCCAAACAGTAGGAAAAGAAGCAGTGTTCAATGATTTTTTAAGGATGGCAGTAATTACAGGGCTAAGGAAGTCAACGAGGGGGATTATCAGTACCGACTGAATTCGAATGGATGGATAAGATAGCTCTCTTTACACTACAGCTGTCAAATTGATTAAGATTAAAAGCAGGAGAATCTGGAGCGGGAATACTTGAAAGGAAATTCAACGTATATATATATATATATATATATATATATATATATATATATATATATATATATATATATATATATATATATATATATATATATATATATATATATATATATATATATATATATATATATATATATATATATATGTAGCGTGGCGACCCGTCGCCATGTCAAGCGTCGCCACGCTAACAATTCGGTTCACAAGTGAGCTACACATGTTTTGTATTTTATGTTACTTTGAAGCGACATCTAGCGATTTGAAACTCTTAAAATTCATGACAAAGTAATGTTGTTATAACATATTATTATTGATATAATCCTCTAGATGTCGCTTATAAACAATTTGCTTTTTCAATACGCAGATTTCTGTTTAATTTATGGTGTTTTTTTTATTTTGCAGAAAAACAGTACCTTTCGTCGTAATGATATTTTATTATATACCTTTTGTTTTTTATGTAAAAACTAGACTCAATTAAGTATTAAATTTTTTAACCTCAAAATCCATGGTTTTATAATCCCTTTACTATAAGTTTGCTATAATATTGTTCTATGTATAATCGTTCAGAGTTCGGAGCATTTTTTAAAACATCTGTCAATCTTAATAATATTTTATGATATTCTAACAACAGTACAAGAGCGCTCACATTTTTTAATGAACCCTATTTATCAAATCAAAAGATGAAATAGTGAAATGAGTGAAAGTAAATTGATATTTATTTAAATAAATGTTTCTTTTTATTAAAAGTCACGATAGCCGAATTGTTGGGTTGTTGGAATTTCAAGTCAAGAGACCCGAGTTCGATCCCCAGATGGCGGGCTCGTACCAATGGGTTTTTCAATAACTAACGTACGAATTATATCGTTGGCTTGGACATAAAGACGGCGACGGGCTCACTACCTGTCACGTTGTCCCGAAAATATCTTCGGTGGAAGGTGGGTCGAAGGGACTTAATTTTCTAGACTAGACCTCTGTCTACCCCTGTATTGGGAATAGCGTGAAGTTACCATAAACTCCGAGACCCGATAAAATGCAGAAAAAGTGTTTTCTACAGGTAATGCGTAATATTAACATAAAGTAAAAATGTACTGTAGTCGTAACTCGTATATTCAAAGGAGAATACAATTTATATAAAATAAAAACGCCGGTACTTCATCGCGTATTTAAGTACACATATGTACTTTGAAAGTGCAACGAACTCGTTTTAAAAACGATGTAGGAAGAGCGGACAATTTCCATCATCGGACAACAAGACGCACGGCGGGTCTCCATCCTTTTGTTGTCGATATACCCTGCATTCGGACGAAGCGTTTTGCTTCGTCGTTCATAATGCGTACAGCAAAGGACTGGAATAATTTGCCTGCATCAGTCTTTCCGTCCGATTACAATGTGGGTGTCTTCAAGAGAAGAGTGAATAGGTTCTTTCTAAGCTAGTGTGCCTACCAACAAAAACTACATCGCCACTTACCATCATGTGGGATTGTAGTTAAACGCTAGCTTACAATGTTAAAAAAAAAGCGGTCAACGATCAGCTGACCGCACCACCTTTCACTACCCTTCTCCTTACAGATGCGTACACTAATTCTACTGGATGCAGCGCCACCACCATCACCACTGTACTCGAAACCAGTTAACATATGCCACCACCGACTATAAGGCGATACTCATGCGAAGGCATTATATAGTGTGTAGAGTCTACGACCGTAGAGTCTCTGTGGTCGCTCATCGTACGGAATTGCGGCAGGTTTGACAGTGGCAGCGACGCATCAGCTTTTGTTGTTGCATAAATGGGCCGGCTTGACCGGGGAAGTACAGAATACCGACGTAAAGTAGAACTTTAAGCACTCTAAGGCCGGCACCGCATCTGCTATGCCTCTGGTGTTGCGGGTGTTCATGGGCGGCGGTAATCACTTATCATCACGTGAGCCACCTGCTCGTTTGCTTCCCTTTTATAGAAAAGGGAGGCAAACGAGCAGGTATCCACTCGTCTAGATAAAAGGGTGATTGTTAATAAAATCTTTATAATAATGATTTCCGCAGTTACTCCTGATTCTATTTACAATCAAAGTAAGTAGCTAATGCACGATTGTATGGAATCGGAAAACGAAGGTACATCAAACACCGAGACCGATCCGAGAAAATATCGAAAAAGTGTTTTCTACAGGTAATGCGTAATATTAACATAAAGTAAAATGTACTGTAGTCGTAACTCGTATATTCAAAGGAGAATACAATTTATACAAAATAAAAAACGCCGGTACTTCATCGCGTATTTAAGTACACATATGTACTTTGAAAGTGCAACGAACTCGTTTTAAAAACGATGTAGGAAGAGCGGATAATTTCCATCATCGGACAACAAGACGCACGGCGGGTCTCCATCCTTTTGTTGTCGATATACCCTGCATTCGGACGAAGCGTTTTGCTTCGTCGTTCATAATGCGTACAGCAAAGGACTGGAATAATTTGCCTGCATCAGTCTTTCCGTCCGATTACAATGTGGGTGTCTTCAAGAGAAGAGTGAATAGGTTCTTTCTAATCTAGTGTGCCTACCAAAAAAACTACATCGCCACTTACCATCATGTGGGATTGTAGTTAAACGCTAGCTTACAATGTTAAAAAAAGCGGTCAACGATCAGCTGACCGCACCACCTTCACTACCCTTCTCCTTACAGATGCATGCACTAATTCTACTAGATGCAGCACCACCACCATCACCACTGTACTCGAAACCAGTTAACATATGCCACCACCGACTATAAGGCGATACTCATGCGAAGGCATTATATAGTGTGTAGAGTCTACGACCGTAGAGTCTCTGTGGTCGCTCATCGTACGGAATTGCGGCAGGTTTGACAGTGGCAGCGACGCATCAGCTTTTGTTGTTGCATAAATGGGCCGGCTTGACCGGGGAAGTACAGAATACCGACGTAAAGTAGAACTTTAAGCACTCTAAGGCCGGCACCGCATCTGCAATGCCTCTAGTGTTGCGGGTGTTCATGGGCGGCGGTAATCACTTATCATCACGTGAGCCACCTGCTCGTTTGCTTCCCAGCAGGTGGCTCACGTGATCTATATAGATAAAAAAGGTGATTGTTTAATAAAATCTTTATAATAATGATTTCCGCAAAGTTACTCCTGATTCTATTTACAATCAAAGTAAGTAGCTAATGCACGATTGTATGGAATCGGAAAACGAAGGTACATCAAACACCGAGACCGATCCGAGAAAATATCGAAAAAGTGTTTTCTACATTGACCCGATCGGGAATCGAATCCCGGACCTCTGAGTTGGCGACACTTCGAAAATCAGTGTGTACGCCAGTCATCTACGGCGTATGCCAATTTTATTAGTTTCCAAGCCAACGGTACAATATATTTAGAAAAGGATAGAAATTCGTTTATTCATGGACAAAATACAGTACAGTCAGTACAGTACGAAGTAAAAAGAGTAAAAAAATAACAAAACTGAAAATGAAAAAAACCTGAAAATGCATACGTATTCATAGATATAATGTTTTGGCATAGATATATATTCATATATACATAAACATGAAACCTGATATCGACATGACTCGAATACAAACATTCATTCATATTCATCACACAAATGTTTTGTCCTTATCGAGATTTGAACCCGAATCCCTTAGCTTCGAAGACAGTGACTACCAGCAGTGCTATCGGTGCATTATAAGTTTATCGCACAAAATCAACTTACAGTAGAATAATAAGAAAGAAGTTTCAGTAACACGTTTCCCGGTAATGCGAACAAATGGTTCATTAGGCAGACACACGCTGGCTTTACGACCACTAAATATAGATTATCAGTCGAAAAGACCCCTCACCTAATCACTGGCCTCATCTCAACTACGCTCACGTATCTGATTATCCAAGGACTGTATTATCTGTTTTAAACCATTTAGTATAAATATTCACCATACACAGATAGGGAAAACATTACACACATTGCTCTGGTTGATCATTGGTCGAAGGAACTTAATTGTTTAGACCTCTGTCTACACCAGTATTGGGAATGGCGTGAAGATATTTTTATTAAGTTGTTTAACACCGAATATTTCTAGATTAAGAATTGTGAGAATATTGGATAAAAAATAAAAATAAATATCTTCACACAATTCCCAAAGTTAGATAGAGGTCAAGTCTAGACAATTAAGTCCCTTTGACCCACCTTCCACCGAAGATATTTTCGGGACAACGTGACAGGTGGTGAGCCCGTCGCCGTATTTATGTCCAAGCCAACGATGAAATTCGTACATAAGTTTTTGAAAAACTCATTGGTACTGCCATCTGGTTATCGAACTCGGGTCTCTCGATTCGAAATTCCGACCACCCAACAACTCGGCTATAGAATATTGGATCATTGCCAATAAACCAAGCCGTCACGTCGCGGTGAGATCTACGACGTGTTTGCTCTCTGATGGAATTTAAAGTAAATTATTTGAATTAAGAACATTTCAACTTTAACATTTTCGATAAACAACAACATTACAGCAATCACTGTTTGGTATTGACGACCTCCGACGAATTCTGAGGGCACGGGTCCGACTACCGGTTGGGTTAGAACTTTCTTACCGGTTGGGTAAGAAAACAGTACCGGTACTTTCGTTGTTTCTGATTCCATAATACATGTTCTTAAGCTGCTTATTTTGGGGTCAGAACAATATGCGTTGTCTCTATCTATGTATGTATTCATTCAATGATCCCTATCTGCGTATTTATTATATATATATATATATATATACATATATATATATATACATATATATATATACATATATATATATATATATATATATATATACATATATATATATACATATATATATATACATATATATATATATACATATATATATATACATATATATATATACATATATATATATACATATATATATATACATATATATATATACATATATATATATACATATATATATATACATATATATATATATATATACATATATATATATATATATACATATATATATATACATATATATATATACATATATATATATACATATATATATATACATATATATATATATACATATATATATATATATACATATATATATATACATATATATATATATATACATATATATATATACATATATATATATACATATATATATATATACATATATATATATATACATATATATATATACATATATATATATATACATATATATATATATATATATATATATATATATATATATATATACATATATATATATACATATATATATATATATACATATATATATATATATATATACATATATATATATACATATATATATATATATATATATATACATATATATATATACATATATATATATACATATATATATATACATATATATATATATACATATATATATATACATATATATATATATACATATATATATATACATATATATATATACATATATATATATACATATATATATATATATATACATATATATATATATATACATATATATATATATATATATACATATGTCCGACTACCGGTTGGGTTAGAACTTTCTTACCGGTTGGGTAAGAAAACAGTACCGGTACTTTCGTTGTTTCTGATTCCATAATACATGTTCTTAAGCTGCTTATTTTGGGGTCAGAACAATATGCGTTGTCTCTATCTATGTATGTATTCATTCAATGATCCCTATCTGCGTATTTATTATATATATAGATTTATAAGGAAACGTGGCAGGTTTGCCCGTCGCCATCTTAGTGCCCAAACCAGCGATTGAAGCAAACTCATTGGAGCAAGCATTGAGATCAAACTCAGGTCTCTGGACTTGAATTCTTATCACCTAACCACTTGGCTATCGTGACTTTGCTCATGCGATTAAGAAATAGTCAAATGTGGGGTCAGAAACTTATGTATATCTTTTGCTTGGATACGAAACCAAGACTGCTGTGAGGTTCACTAATCAGGTTCATTAACCATGTGGTTGCGTATCTTTCGTCATAAAATATTTTTTCTTTTCAGTGTCGCTGCCGAACATATTTATGATTGATTGGATATAAATAAATAAATAAATAAATAAATAAATAAATAAATAAATAAATATCTTCACACAATTCCCAAAGTTAGATAGAGGTCAAGTCTAGACAATTAAGTCCTTTGACCCACCTTCCACCGAAGATATTTTCGGTACAACGTGACAGGTGGTGAGCCCGTCGCCGTATTTATGTCCAAGCCAACGATGAAATTCGTACATAAGTTTTGAAAAACTCATTGGTACTGCCATCTGGTTATCGAACTCGGGTCTCTGGATTCGAAATTCCGACCACCCAACAACTCGGCTATAGAATATTGGATCATTGCCAATAAACCAAGCCGTCACGTCGCAGTGAGATCTACGACGTGTTTGCTCTCTGATGGAATTTAAAGTAAATTATTTGAATTAAGAACATTTCAACTTTAACATTTTCGATAAACAACAACATTACAGCAATCACTGTTTGGTATTGACGACCTCCGACGAATTCTGAGGGCACGGGTCCGACTACCGGTTAAGTTAGAACTTTCTTACCGGTTGGGTAAGAAAACAGTACCGGTACTTTCGTTGTTTCTGATTCCATAATACATGTTCAAGCTGCTTAATATTTTGGGGTCAGAACAATATGCTTGGTTCTATCTATGTATGTATTCATTCAATGATCCCTATCTGCGTATTTATTATATATAGATTTATATGAACGTGGTATTTGCCTGTCGCCATCTTAGTGCCCAAGCCAGCGATGAAATTCGTACATAAGTTTTGAAAAACTCATTGGTACTGCCATCTGGTTATCGAACTCAGGTCTCTCGATTCGAAATTCCGACCACCCAACAACTCGGCTATAGAATATTGGATCATTGCCAATAAACCAAGCCGTCACGTCGCAGTGAGATCTAC
Organism: Sericinus montela; assembly: GCA_029286605.1. Lineage (NCBI taxonomy): Eukaryota > Metazoa > Arthropoda > Insecta > Lepidoptera > Papilionidae > Sericinus > Sericinus montela. The sequence continues at coordinate 7,351,266 of JAGSMR010000003.1, forward strand.
GACGTGTTTGCTCTCTGATGGAATTTAAAGTAAATTATTTGAATTAAGAACATTTCAACTTTAACATTTTCGATAAAGGTCAAGTCTAGACAATTAAGTCCCTTTGACCCACCTTCCACCGAAGATATTTTCGGGACAACGTGACAGGTGGTGAGCCCGTCGCCGTATTTATGTCCAAGCCAACGATGAAATTCGTACATAAGTTTTTGAAAAACTCATTGGTACTGCCATCTGGTTATCGAACTCGGGTCTCTCGATTCGAAATTCCGACCACCCAACAACTCGGCTATAGAATATTGGATCATTGCCAATAAACCAAGCCGTCACGTCGCGGTGAGATCTACGACGTGTTTGCTCTCTGATGGAATTTAAAGTAAATTATTTGAATTAAGAACATTTCAACTTTAACATTTTCGATAAACAACAACATTACAGCAATCACTGTTTGGTATTGACGACCTCCGACGAATTCTGAGGGCACGGGTCCGACTACCGGTTGGGTTAGAACTTTCTTACCGGTTGGGTAAGAAAACAGTACCGGTACTTTCGTTGTTTCTGATTCCATAATACATGTTCTTAAGCTGCTTATTTTGGGGTCAGAACAATATGCGTTGTCTCTATCTATGTATGTATTCATTCAATGATCCCTATCTGCGTATTTATTATATATAGATTTATAAGGAAACGTGGCAGGTTTGCCCGTCGCCATCTTAGTGCCCAAGCCAGCGATTGAAGCAAACTCATTGGAGCAAGCATTGAGATCAAACTCGGGTCTCTGGACTTGAATTCTTATCACCTAACCACTTGGCTATCGTGACTTTGCTCATGCGATTAAGAAATAGTCAAATGTGGGGTCAGAAACTTATGTATATCTTTTGCTTGGATACGAAACCAAGACTGCTGTGAGGTTCACTAATCAGGTTCATTAACCATGTGGTTGCGTATCTTTCGTCATAAAATATTTTTTCTTTTCAGTGTCGCTGCCGAACATATTTATGATTGATTGGATATAAATAAATAAATAAATAAAAATTGGTTTATTTCCTGTTTAGGTCCACACAATTATATCAAACGTCAAAACATCTTTTTAAGCAATTAAATACTTGTGCCAAGATGTCCTGCTCTTCCATATCTTACAGTTTTACTTATCTAATTACATATAACTTATTAATTCTGTGATGAAACGATTTTCGGATTTTATCGCGTTTTTAATTACTTTTTACTATTTTTTTTTTATTTCCCGACGTTTCGGATGCTTTACAGCAACCGTGGTCACGGGGGGACTCGGGAAATAAAAAAAAAATAGTTTGTAAAAACTAATTAAAAACGCGATAAAATCCGAAAATCGTTTCATTTTAAATAACAAAAACGTCATTACCATATAACGTACTATGACGAATCTTTACAAAATGTCGCCGCCAAAATGTATTAAAAAGAAATTCTCTAGAAATTTACTTACATGTAATACTTCCAACTTTTTAAACCAACTAAACCTATTCGATAAGTTAAAACCCAGTCAGTGCTGCTGGAAGAACAAAATAACGGGCAGTTCTTGGTTAAAAAACAAAGGCCACATCTTCTTCTTTACAGCCTATCAAGAGTCCACTGCTGAACATAGGCCTCCCCTAAAGCTTTCCACAAAGAACGGTGCCCAGCCACCGGCATCCGTCGACTTCCCGCAACATTTTGCAATTCGTCACTCCATCTCGTGGGGGGTCGTCCTACACTCGGTTTGCCTATACGAGAACCTACGAGTACGAACCTACGCCACATCAACTACGTCAAATTGTCATGAGAAATTCTTTACAACACTTATAATTGTTATGTTTACTTACAATAAAACCTTAATTAGGGCAATAAAAGTTAACATAACGTTGGTGTAGCATACTTATTATATATTAATATATAAATTAAAGAAAACTACAAAAAAAATATTCTTTACGTTGTAAACAATCTAAAGAAAACATCCTTAATTAACCAGTTGGTGATTTTTCTAAATTCAAATCCCTGTGATGAACGAAACATCATTATAATAATAATAAAAATAAAAATTGGTTTATTTCCTGTTTAGGTCTACACAATTATATCAAACGTCAGAACATATTTTTAAGCAATTAAATACTTGTGCCAAGATGTCCTGCTCTTCCATATCTTACAGTTTTACTTATCTATTTACATATAACTTACTAATTCTGTGTGTGTGTGTGTGTGTGTGTGTGTGTGTGTGTGTGTGTGTGCGTGCGTGCGTGCGTGCGTGCGTGCATGCGTGCGTGCGTGCGTGCGTGCGTGCGTGCGTGCGTGCGTGCGTGCGTGTGTGATTGTGTATATTTATGTACGCGGGACGTGTGCTTGCGTGTCTCAGTCACTGAAATTCATTGAATAACGGCCAAAAATGCTTCCACCTCACTATAGTTCAGTTTTCTAAGCCACGCCGAAAGTTTATTTCCTAAATCATACAAGTTTAATTTTGATATATTTAAAAGATTGTCAACTTTGTTGTAAACATATTCAGATTCTAGTTTAAACTGATGCCTTGCATATTCAGTTTTGACTACACCTTTGTAAATTGGAGTTTTCTTTCGTCGGGTACAACATTCAGGTACATAAGATACTCTTTTATGTCTTTCTCTCACAATTTCAATTATGTATAGCTTTCTGACACTTAATAACTGGCTAATGGTGTACAGATTTTGGGTCGGAAATCTGTAGGGCTTATTATGCATTACTTTTATTAAGGATCGCTGGCTGCGTTCAAGGTCTAGAAATTTAACCTTAGATGCACCTCCCCATACTGCTATACAATATGTCAAAACTGACTGTGCAAGAGCGAAAAATATTTGATTGATGAGTTTGTTGGTAGGAACATGTCTAAGGGTTTTAAAAATCCAGATTAACTTACGTATTCTGGATGTAGTAACCTCAATATGAGAATGCCAAGATAGTCTTTGGTCGATCATCAACCCCAAGTATTTAGTACAAGTAACTTGATTTATAGATGTATAGTTGCAATAATTTTATTTCTACACGTATGTATTTTAAGTTTACAATTTTTGGGCTGTGTCCGTTTATTAATTTAAAAACAAATGTAGTTGGTTTTAGAGACGTTAAGCGTTAATAAGTTTAATTCAAGCCAAGACACTACCCTAGCCAATCCAGCTTCAGCTACCCATGTATCTTCTGTAAAAACTAAGGCAGTGTAATCAGCATACGATATTATATGTCCATTATCAATTTTTAAATTACATAGATTATTCATATATATCAAAAATAACGATGGTCCTAACACGCTTCCTTGAGGAACGCCGTGGGGTACTTGAAGGTCTTTACTTACATATTCCCCGATTTTCACCCTTTGCGTGCGATTACTTAAATAATCTTTTAAAAGTTTAAGTTGAGTCCCTCTTACTCCTATCCTTTCTAGTTTTTGTATAAGAGTGGGAACAGAGACGGTGTCAAATGCCTTTTTTAAATCTAAAAACACTGTTAAACATTTTTTTTCGTCGATCTAATTGGTCAACAATTTTTGTAGTCATATCTAAAATAGCGTCTTGCGTACATTTTCCTTTCCTAAACCCATATTGATTTTTTTGATAAAATGTTATTAACCTCTAGATATTGCATTAGACGCTTATTTATCAGTTTTTCTAGGATCTTAGAGATCGCAGACAAAACTGATATCGGTCTATAATTGTTGACATCGCCTCCTTCCCCACCCTTAAACACGGGAGTAATGATTGACATTTTTAATGCGTCTGGAAAGATACCTTTTGAAAAACAGAGATTAGCCAGGTGGCAAATAATAGGGGTAATTAGGTCTTTAACAACTTTTAAGATTTTAGCAGGTATTTCATCCCATCCTGTAGCACTTTCTGATTTGAATGACATAATCATATGGTTAACCTCTTCCAAGTCAGTTTCGAACAGAACAAACGATGACAGTTTACCTTCGATACTAAGTGTATAGTTCTTGTTTAGTTTTAATGTTGGGTTATTATTTAGAATATTTTCAGCTAGCTCTTGTCCAACGTTAACAAAATATTGATTTACAAAATTTACTGATCTGAGAGGACATTCATAAATTTCAAGTAATTCAGTGTTTGAAGTTTTGTTTTTTTTGACATTTGTTATATTTTTAATATTATTCCATACATTTTTTGGGTTTTTAACTAATAAGAGAGTTTTTTCATAATCACGTTTTAGTTTTTTTATTAAGTGATTGCAATAGTTTCGATATCTTTTAAAAGTAATCTTTAAGATATTATCGTATGGGTTTAATTTTAATTGTTTTTGCATCTTATTTCTGTTCCTTATGCAACGCAAAATTCCCGGAGTGATCCATGGTTTGATAATTCGTTTACTTTTAGGTACTTTTATGTTTTTAGTGCTTTCTTGGATTGACTCAGAAATATATTTAATTAGTGTATTGGTTAATGTGTTTGGATCTTCACAAAACGTTAAAATTGATAAGTCTTTATTTGTCAGACTTTTCGAAACATTGTCTATATCAATTTTAGTTTTAAACTTAGGACACACATTTTTATCTTTAACTTTAGATAGACATAAGAATACCACTCGATGGTCAGTAATAGTAGAGTTAATAACTGCTGTTTTGGCATAGACCTTTTTGGTATGTAATTTCAGGATAAAATGATCCAAACAACTATCTTCTCTTGTTGGTTCACTATGACCGGGTAATAAACCATAAACAGATAACATGTTAAGATAGTTATGTCTTTTGTTATATTCAGTACAGTTTTCATTGATTTTAGGGATTAGATTTATGTTTAGGTCTCCAGTTACTACAATATTTTTAAAGGTTTTAATTGTCTCTAGATGGATTCGAAGTGAGTCAATAAATCTATCAATATTTGTATTAGAAGGTGATCTATACATGCACAGAATAGCATAATCGAATATTTCTACTTGCAGGCAAGATGCTTGCTCCAACTTTAACTCCTTAATTTTGGGTTTAAGATTATAGATTGGGGTTTAGGATATGGATCTACATAATTCATGTGTGCCCCGCTTCATACTACACCTACGAAATTATGTTTGTTCTCGAACTTTCCATTTTCATTTTGTTTCTTTTTAAAGTTACATTAACAAAGAATTTTTCTACTCAACACTTTTTCAATTATCAAATAAACTTCGGACTTAACTGCTTAAAACCCTCAATACCTCAGTATTTGGAAAAAATTTCAAAATATCTTTATGCCATTCATTGGGAATGATGTGAAGATATTTTATATTTTAATAATAGTTATACTATTACTATACTAGGGTAGACAGAGGTATAATCGTTTAAAATTTTTCCACTCATATTTTACGGAATACATTTTTTGGGACCACGTGGAAGGAGGTGCGATGATTGCCGTCTTTGTGTCCAAGCCGAATATATAAATCATTCAACACTTTTGATAAAACTTGGAACGAGCCAACCATTTACTCGAATTCCAGATTACCCAACCACTTGGCTATAGTGACCTCTCAACTTTGACAAAGAATTTTTCCAACAGACTCACTACATAGAACGATATGAAGTCACGATAGCCGAGTTGTTGGGTGGTCGGAATTTGGAGTCGAGAGACCCGAGTTCTATCCCCAGGAGGCAGGCTCGTACCAATGGATTTTTCAAAAACTCATGTACGAATTACACCGTAACGGCGACTGGCTGAAAATATCTTCGGTGGGAGGTGGGTCGAAGGGACTTAATTAACTAGACTAGACAACTGTCTAATACAGGAGGTATTGGGAATTGAAGACTCACTATATGTAACGTAAAATCAAATCAACTTCGGACAAAATTGTTTAGACCTATAACTATCACAGTATTTGGAATGTTGGAAGGTTACATTTATGTGTAAACTATAACACTATCGCCCTAATGAATCCTGAGCTGTAAGTAATATTATAGATGTGCGAAAATCTACGCTGAAATGCATACCGTCTCAGTTTTCATATAATTCATTTCCAGGTGTCTCTCTGTGAATGTGGAATGGAAACCAGCGCGTCTGTCTTTGTTGGACTAATAAGAAATTTAAAAAAAGTCTGCTGTATGATGCAGTGCTTATCAGATCAGAGCTAAAACTGATAGCAATATCAATCAAATGTAAGAGAGAGTTATATGAAAATAAAGGTCCCCATTTGAATCCAAAAATAAATTGGGTTCTGATGAAATGTGAACGAAGTGTAAAATATGGCTAGATCAGGTTTGTCTGGAACAGGTGAATAAAATTGTGTACTCGGGTATTCTCATATTCCATACGTGTTATTTATATGTGAACAGGCGCGTGGCTTTCGGGAACAAAGTTCCGTGGCCTTGCTCTAACTGCGTTAGTCAAAGGCTTTGGATACATAACGCAGTTGTGGTACGATCTTAGATATATGTCAGCAAAACTTGGGCCTTCCACCAAAAGCATAACAGTAAATTGAATGTAATTAATAAATTTTAAATTGCCTGTCTATAATCTGATGATTTGCGCTAACAAACATCAATTTGAGCAGCGAAACCTGCGCTCCTAATAAATTATGTTTTTCAAATCTACCATTTATTTGATTCAAATTGATATTATATTACGTCACATAATAACATTGTTTTTAATGATAAAAACGAATCAATATGGATGAAAGATAAAGGAAAACCGAAGTCTTTCTACGTAGACTATTTACTGTTTGTGTTGACTACTTAGTGTAATGATATTCCATTTCAATTTCTTATTCATACTAAAGTTATTTATTTTCTTTTTGACTATTTAATAATGTAAATTCAAAGGTAATGGTCGTCCAATAAATTATAAAAATAGTATTGAATAATGCATAATAAGTATGTCTCAGATTTAATTGTCACATGCATTAATCGGTAAATATGTTCGATATAAACATAGCTTACTTTGTCATTACGCCAATACACCTTATGTGAAAAGCAAAACCTATCAATATAGTGTATTTATATAGTGTAGCTATGAGTAAACATGTAAGTTATGCCCATTCAATTCTTTTTGGATGGAGGTTGTTATTTGCAGTGAAATTAAATTTAAAAATTAAATAAATTGTATTGTAATTTTAATTGACAAATATTAAATTTAAATTTAGTTTTGATACTACAATATGTAATTATGCTTATTGTACTATCAGAGCTAAAACTTATTGCAATGTCAATCACGTGTATGAGAGAGGAATATAAAAATAAAGGTCCCCGTTTGAATCCAAAATAAAATAGGGTTCTGATGAAATGAGAACGAATTGTAAAATATGGGTAAATCAGGAATGTCTGGAACACGTGAATGAAATTGTATACTCGGGTATACTCATATTCGATATATGTTACGTTTATTTCATAAGAAGTCACGATAGCCGAGTGGTTGGGTGGTCGGAATTCGAGTTCGATCCCCAAGTGGCAGGCTCGTACCAATGGGTTTTTCAAAAGTTTATGTACGAACTACATCGTTGGCTTGGACATAAAGGCGGCGACGGGCTCACCACCGCTCACACGTTATCCCGAAAAGATCTTCGGTGGATGGTGAGTCAAAGGAACTTAATTGTCTAGACTAGACCTCTGTCTACTCTGTATTGGGAATTGCGTGAAGATATTTTTTCCATATATGTTATTTACGTGTGGACAGGCGCATGGCTTTCGGGAACGAAGTTCTGTTGACTTGCTCTGACTGCGTTAGTCAAAAGATCTTGCGATACATAACACAGTTTTGGTTCGATCTTAATTATTTATTTATTTATTATTTATGTACACACAAAAATAAAAAGAAGAAATATAATATAAGGAAAACGTTTGTACAAAGGCACTGCTTATTTCTTAAGAAATTTCTTATTTATTTATTATTAGATTTCTTATTATTAGATCTTAGTTATATGTCAGCGAAACTTGGCCCTGCCAGCAAAAGCATAGGGAAATTGAATGCTGTGGAGATGCACTTCTTCGTAAAATGTGTGGCTACCTTGGCCGACCAAAAACGAAACCAAGAGATTCGCAATATGGCTGGTTTGAAAGATGATCTTATCACTAAAATTGATAAGGGCGTGCATCGTTGGTTTGGGCATGATGAGCGAATGAGTGAAGACCGGATGATTTAGCAACTATAGTGCGAAAGTTTACATTAGCGAATGCTAACAAAGGCGTGAGCAAATTTCGAAGATGTGAGCAAATTGCTCGAAGAGGAGAAGATGAAGATTACTCGGAGGGAGACCTACCTACGTGAGTGCATGTAGAAAATTATTACTTTGAAAGAAGCGAAAGAATTATGTAGACATTATAACACTCGGTGATCTGTTCCCTCTAGCCACCCTGGCAGAGACTGTGCGTGAAGATATTTGTGTATTTATTTACTATTTAAAAGTTGGTAATACTTTGCAATAATTTGTATTGCAAAAATATGGTAAAATCTGATAATTTGCGCCAACAAACATTAATTTGGGCAGTAAAACCTTTCCTCCGAATGAATTATGCCATTTAAATCTACCATCTATTTGATTCACATTGATATTACATTAAGTAACATAATAACATTGTTTCTAATGATAAAAACGAATCAATATGGATGAAAGATAAAGGGAAACTGATGTTTTTCTTCGTAGACTAATTATTAATTGTTTGTGTTGACTATTTAGTGTTATGATATGCCATTTCAATTTCTTATTCCTTCAGACATTTTTGACTCAAGTTATTTATTTTCTTTTTGACTATTTACTAATGCGAATTCAAAGGTGATAGTCGTCCAAGAAATTAACAAAATAGTATTGAATAATGCATTACAAATATGTCTCAGATTTAATTCTCACATGCATTAATCGGTAAGTATGTTCTATATAAACAAAGCATACTTTGTCATAACGTCAATACACCTTCATGTGAAAAGCAAAACCTATGTACTAATGTTGATAGTGTATCTATATAGTGTAGCTCTAAGGAAACTTGTTAGTTATGCCCGTTCGATTCTTTTTGGATGGAGGTTGTTATTCGCAGTGCAAATAAATTAAAAAATTTAATAAATGATTTTATAGTTTTAATTGACAAATTATTAAATTCAGTCACGATAGCCGAGTGGTTCGGTGGTCGGAATTTCGAGTCATGAGACTCGAGTTTGATCCCCAGGTGGAATGGGTTTTCAAAAACTTATGTACGAATTATATCGTTGGCTTGGACGTAAATATGATGATAGGCTCAGCACTTGTTTTCCCAAAAACCACGTTTCCCCAAAAAATGTCATCGGTGGAAGGTGGGTCAAAAGGACGTATATCTGAACCTCTGTCTACCCCAATATTAGGAACGGCGTGAAAATTGTTTTCAACTAGTGAACTATCGTGACTGCAGAACACGTAAAGAGTTGTTGCCGTAATACTGGTGTTATACTGATAATGACATGATGATATTTTTATATACATCATTAAGTCAGTCGTTAATTCATCTCACTCGACAGTTCCTCATAAAATTAATTCTGATAAAGGTTATAATGAAATTTTATCGGAGCCTAAAACAGACAGAATTAGTTTCCGTAGCTCATTTATTTTGGTCAGCCGTCGGGAGCACTCTGTGCATTTTCCATTAAAAGTTTTCAATGAAGCGGTTCGGTGCAGTAACAATGAGTTAGTCAGTTGCAGTTCCATTGATTGGATATTGTTGTGGGCTTCCTGGATAGTTGTTGAATGAAACCCACTTTTAACCACATTACTACGGAATTATCTCCACCATTAGCCAAAGGCCTAGACAATTTAGTCCTTTCGACCTGCATTGTACTGGAGCTTATTTTGGGACAACGTGACTTGTGATGAGCCTGTTGCAGCCTTTAGGTTCAAGCAACGATACAATTGACTTACAGGGATAAATGTTCATATAAATAGGTAAAAGAGACTTCGAAAGCAAGGGCTCGTATCCTGCTAGGGACAAATTTTTTTTTTTATGGATATGAATGTTTGTACTCGAGTTACGGAGGTTTACATATTTATATAAATATTTATCTCTGCAAGTAAATTGTACAGTTGGCTTGGACACTAAGACGTTGATAAGATCCCCCCCTGTCAAGTTGTTCAAATAAACCGGAGTTAGAGTCAAAAGTAGGTCGAAACTAAAACTGTACCAAAATTATGTAAACTTCCTTCGTATCGTATGTAGCTTATATTGGGTAATGCGTTGTGTGGGCAATAATTAAGATAAATGGTAATCTCGACAATAGTTAATTAAATTTATCGTCGAATTGCAAAGGCTTTATCGGCTCGATAGGAATTTATGGACATGTTTACACGATTTACAAATGTCCGACAAACAATTGAGAACAAATTTATGTAAAAAGTTGTAAGTGATTTACATCGAATTGTTATTTTATTTACAGATGTACATGCATACATAACGGCTTGCTAATATCTGACCAAGGAGTCAGACAGTCTTCTCGAATATGGAGGATTTATTCCATAATAGCCAAGCTTGGCGAGCGGATTGACGGTCGCAGTACCGGACAATTCACATCCCAGTCGCAGCTGCCCATTTAGGCTTTGATGTAGTCAGATTATTCGATTATTTTTATCTGATATGTTTAGAGATAGTTATTCCGCCATCTGTCGATTTTTCATATTCTTTACAAAAGTCCACTTCCCGCAACATTTTACAAGAGTCCACTTCCCGCAAGTCGTCACTCCATCGCATGGGATTCATCCTACATAGCGTTTACCTAAATGATATTTTAAATTTTCTCATAATCGCTTATACGAAATCCACGGGAATTATTAGGGTCGTGTGTTAAATGGACAAGCCTTGATTCTCTGGACTTTGCGTGAAGGTGTAAAAAAATGAAAACGTAAAACAATACAAACGACGCTAATGACGTCTTTGGACGAGGGGCATGCACACCGGTTTTTATGGCTTTGCGAGCTCGGAGAACTAACAACTAAAAACAACTTTTGCTGCATTATCTCGGACCCAAAAACACCCAGACTATTTCTGGTAACTTCGTTGTTTCTGATTCCATAACACAAGAGCTTTAGCTTCTTACTTTGAGATCAGAGCAATGTATGTCATCTAAAGAATGTCCGGGATCTATACCAGGTAGAGATTAGTATCGAAAATACATGTTTGACCTTGTTTAGATACTAATAACAATATTTTTATTACTTATAACAATTTCAACAATGCTAAAGAAATTACAAAAACTAAAGAAATAATTTAAATATTAAAACATCCAAACTAAAGAAATAATTTAAATATAAAAACATCCAAACTAAAGAAATAATTTAAATATTAAAACATCCAAACTAAAGAAATAATTTAAATATTAAAACATCCAAACTAAAGAAATAATTTAAATATTAAAACATCCAAACTAAAGAAATAATTTAAATATTAAAACATCCAAAAAAAACTTCGACCAATTCAAGTATGAACCTTCATAGTTGAATTGGTGGAAGTTTTCTTTTCATTGTTTTTATACGTATTCTCCGTTAATATTTTGCTCTACCCGAAATCTTTCTCGAAAGTTTTTCAGCAGCTCATTAAAAATGTAACAAAAAAAATGTTAAAATTATGCTGCTTGCCAATAACAGGTTCATACTTTATTAAGCTCCTAAGGTCTTTGTCTAAGCATTGAATATAACGATAGCCAAGTGGTTGGGTGATCGGAATTCGTGTCACGAGACCCGAGTTCGATCCCCAAGTCTCGTACTAATGGGTTTTTTTAAAAACTTGTTTACGATTTACATCGTTGATTTGAACATAAAGACAGCGACGGACTCACCACCTATCAAATTATCCCAAAAATGTCTTCGGTGGAAGGTGGGTCGAAACGACTTAATTGTCTGGACCTCTTTCTACCCCTGTATTGAAAATGGTATAAAGATATTTATTTATTTTTCAATCCACTCCAAACCAAACAAAGAATGAGAGGTAAACAGCCACAATTTTTAAAAAATAAGAAATCTATGAACCTAAACTAAGCATTTTTCATTGGCAGTTATTTTAAAAGCTACCTTTCCCAGTACAGACAAGACAATACAATTACCGCGGAGTTCTCTCCGGAAGAAGCTAATACAATTACTATAGAGAATATCTAAGAACGTTTTTGCAATCCCACCGGCACATCCGAGATGAGGTACTCAGGAATGCACCGCGTACTTCTTAAATAAGTTAACCTCTGAGTATTACAATACGTTACCCTATTTAAAATAATCATACATCATATGTAATGTTATATGCGAGCATTATAGAAGTATAACATCTTTACGCACGTTTGATTTGGGGAATATACTGGTGAAAGCGTGATGAGAGCGTTACGAAAAGTGTGATCGGACGAGGCGAGCGGTAGTGAAGATAGAAAGAGAGAGAGAGAGTTACGTTTAATATTTAACTAAAAGGGCAGGAGGGAGAGGTTGGAGCACAAATGGCTTGGACATAAAGACGGCGACAGGAGACCACCAGTCACGTTGTCCCAAAGTGAGCTCCAGTGCAATGTAGGTTGAAAAGGACTCAGTTGTCTAGACCTCTCGCTACCCTCATATTGGAAAATGCGTTAAGATAAAAATGCATTTGAATCAGTGGTTCCATAACATAAATAAGTAAAATTTTCATCTTTAAGTTTGATAGTTTTTATTTCATTCCAATTTCTAATCTACGTTATTTTTTTTGCTGTGGCGTTGGGAGCTCGTTGTACGTTTCCATTATAGTCTTCAATTAAGCGGTCGGCTGTAGGAAGTCTAGACCGCGAGTTGTGTTTCCGTTGAGTAGACATTGTGCGGTTTTTCTTCAATAAGCCGGCAGTTACAGATGTCTCCCTATTCGAAGTTTGTCTTTTTATAGATTTAAACTAATGAAAAAAGAAAACAAATTTTGACGCTATTCTCAATACTGATAGATAGACAGAGTTCCATACAATTAAGTCCTTACGGCCTTTCACTGAAGACATTTCTTTGGACAACGTGACATGTGGTGAGCCGATCGTATATATGAATCGTATGGTATTAAGGTCGATGATTACGTCGAATGCTTACTTATGAATGAATTATTCACCGTGCGCTCCGTCCATGGATGCCTTTGTTGTGTATGTACCTGGGGACAGATTGTTTTAAGCAACAGAGAAAATATTTATACAGGACCAGGTGATACGAATATCTTTGTTTACGCCACATTTGGTAATCTGAGTTACTTGATATTTATCGTAATGTTATGGTTACATTATACAAAAAAAATTGTTATTATATAAACTACTATTGTTGATCTATAAACTACTACAGTAATAAAATGTAAAGTTTCATCCATCCGCACAAATTTTCTTATTAATAATTTTACAAAGATAAACGTAACACTTATATGAACATAGGAGTTGCTTTTAAAATGTGCCCGTGCCTTCGAAGCTAAGGTATGCGTATATGTACTCATAAGGGTTTGAGTATATGTACTCATATATCTATATATGAATATTTACCTTTCTAAATAGGTGTGAATGTAAGTTTACTGTACCGTTAACTTGGGCACTAAGACGTCAAAACACTTTATACACATTTTCTCGGGTCTCGGTGTTTGTGGAACATTCGTTTTTTCAATAACACAAGTGCTTTAGCTACTTTGGGATCAGAGGTTGGGATCAATGTATGTAATGTTGTCTCTATCGATTACGTATGTACGGATGGAGATAATTATCTGTCAGATCTGCTGACCGCGACCAACGTTGGACTCGTACATTAACTTCGTGTCAGACAAAGAACTTCGGCTAATGTCGCGTGACAAAGGGCGGACTCTGAAAGGATTTTTACACTTCTTGCTTTCAACGTAATTGCGTTCATCCTCCTAACGAGCTTCTCTCATCGCTGGTCTTAAAACCACTTAAAAACTATGTTATTTCCACAAGAGCTAATGGGATAGCTGTAAAACTGTTGTGATCTAAGCTGGATTTAATTTCTAATTCTTTTTCTTAAGTTAAATATTTAAGTTTCTTAAAAATCTTAATATTTTAAAAGACCAATTTACTTATTTATTTATTTATTCGCCGCTCTTAGCGAGCGGATTGCCGAAAGCAATATTAGACCACTCACACGATTCTCGTAATTTTCGAGACTGTTATCTCGCCATCTGTCGGTAACCTATTGTCACCTCTTACGTCACCCACGGGAAGAACGGGGGTGGTATACTCTTATGCCGACATCACATTACATAATATTACGATCATAAGTATCTAATATCTGCCACGTGTTAAGTTTCAGAGTTGGGCTCGTTGACAGCCATTTATCACTACGGCTCGGGTTCGGATATTCCGGAAATAAATTGCCATATTACGAGAACAAACCCACTTTATATAGAAGAAAAGTTACTTTAAAATTTTTACCATTTCAATTGTATAGACATTGTTCTTAAGATATGGTTTTAAACACATTCACTTATTTCTTATTTTTTATTACTCGTGTCCCTTGACTCGAATTCTCATTACCCAACCACTCGGCTACCGTGATATGCGTATATCTAAATTGATATTACACAGATATTATTATAAAATTATGTCGCACAATTACGCATAACTGTATGGTATATGGTACCTGTACAGAGTAGAAGAAGAGTACCATCCTCCCTGCCTCAGATGCGTGCACCAACTCTACTGAATGCACCACCACCACAGCCCACACACTACACTCGACACCACTGTTTGCATGTGGAATTTTACTAAATAATTTTAAAACAACATGTCCACAACAAGAAATTACACAAATCAATGGACATTAATTTGACTCAGACGAGCCTATTGACTCAGACTCAAGCGAGGATATTAGCAGTCTTTGATACATATACTCGTATATCCTCATTATACGAATACTAAGTATATATTTATCAACATAGGTCTTCCAATCTTTCTAAATATAACTCTTTTGTAGATTATAACAGATCAGTATCTAGTATGTCTCCGACAAGTATAGCTTTTGCGAACCGGGATAGTTTTTACGTTTGTAAGAGATTTAAACAACCCTTTATTAAATAATAAAATAAATAAAATAGTAAATAAATATCTTCACGCAATGCCCAATACAGGGGTAGACAGAGGTCTAGTCTAGACAATTAAGTCCCTTTGACCCACCTTCCACCGAAGATATTTTCGGGACAACGTGACAGGAGGTGAGCCCATCGCCGTCTTTATGTCCAAGCCAACGATATAATTCGTACATAAGTTATTAAAAACCCATTGGTACGAGCCTGACATCTGGGGATCGAACTCGGGTCTCTCGGCTCCTATTAATTGAATAATAATAATAAGCCATGTGGCACAATGTGGTGTGTTGCCTTTGTGGTTTCTGATTAGATGACAGAAATACTAAAGCTGCTTACTTCAGAATCAGAGCAGAGCATGTGATGCTGTTCCTGTCTATGTATTAATTATTATTTATTCAGTCTCTTACGACACCCACGGGAAGGAAGGGAGTGGAAAAGTATTCTTCAGATAAATAAAATAATCGTAAAATAAATCGTCATAATTCATCAGTAACTGACTATTTTCAAGACTTTTAATTAGTGACATTTTACGTCACCTATGGGAAAGAAACTTGGTCACACAACTACTATTAAAGAAAGACAGATAAAATAAAAATAGAAACATTAATATATATCCTTTAGCGTCTAGAGAGATGTGAGCTAAGCCTAGGCTTCCGGCGTTTGATCTCTAACGTGTGTTATAATTGGCCTGGAGCCTCGGGGAATTCAATAATACCATCTGAAAAAAAAACTGTAATTTTTCTGCTATCCATATTAAGTTATGAAAGAACATTTTTACCGATGAATGGCGGGGTAACGATCGCATAAAAAAGCATTTGGTATGTTTACGCACTTCCCAATTCTGGGGTATTCGGAAGTATAGATAATAAAGTGATTTCCATCCACATTTCATCGGAGCAGTTGCTGACCCTACCGCCATCTAAGTGCCCAAACAACAACACAAATTTTACATAAATTTTGAAAAAAATCATAGGTAATACGAACCTCGCGAGGGTCGAACTCAGGTACGAATTCCGACATCGTAACTTTATACATAACAACTTGTAAAAGTTCACTGCAGGGTAAGAGATATAGAAATAAGAAAGGCCGTAATCGTCAGGCTCCAGGCGATTCCAGTTTTTTACGCATCTGAATCAGTTGCCGCTCAGCCATCTTTTACATTTGGAACATTAGGTATTTTCTAACGCTTAAAAAACAAAGAGGAAGTAAAGGGATTTGACCATTGGTTATACCCTTCCCTAGATAAATAATAACTTTTATGTGATTAAATTAAAGAGAAAAAAGTTTTTAAAATTTCTACTGACACGGACGGGATTTGAACCCGCGACCTTCGCCGATCCGTGGCAGCGCTCTTACTTCCGAACCATTGTGTCTTACACGCATCAGTTGAAATTTTAAATCTGTGTTCTCTTTTCTTTACTTATGCCTTGTTTTTTGGCATCAGTGCCGTCTGTTATCCCTTTTGCAAGTGACAATTTGATATTCCTGACTTTTCAGTTAAAAATCAATAAGATAACGCCAACTTAATTTTTTTATGCAATTATATTAATTTTTAAAGCATCTTTATGCTTAACTTTTATGTGATTAAATTGAAGAGAATAAAATTTTAAAAACTTTTTTCTCTTTAATCACATAAAAGTTAAGCATAAATATGCTTTAAAAATCAATAAAATTGCATAATAAATAGTCACTTTCATGACATCGATTATGGAACGGGACACTATCCGTACCTACGGTATGATCCATTCCGTGTAAAACCGCG
This sequence comes from Sericinus montela, assembly GCA_029286605.1. Taxonomy (NCBI): domain Eukaryota; kingdom Metazoa; phylum Arthropoda; class Insecta; order Lepidoptera; family Papilionidae; genus Sericinus; species Sericinus montela. Next base: position 7,367,996 of record JAGSMR010000003.1, read on the forward strand.
TGGTTAGGGCATAGGAATATACCACCCTCTTTTTTCACGGATAAAGAGGAATGCTTTGAAAATACTCTATTAGATTATAAATAGATATAACCATCACGATTATATGACTATGTTTTGGATTTTGCGGCCACCAACTTACTGCTGCTAAGTTTATTTATTAACTATAGAATACCAGAAAATAACATTAGAAGTATTCCAGTTAACCACACAAGCTTAGCTGCAATGCTTGTGTTTGGAGTAGTTTTCAATAATAGTCGAATGGCGGGCCCGAATCCGCGACGTAATATTTCGAAGTACGTAAGTATGTAGGGTACGACCCAACATCGCCCGCTGTATCGATGTACCTTTAAATAAATTATGGTAGAGCAATTCGATTCGAACAAGTAACACTTAGCTTCAAAGACAGGGAATGTCAGTAGCAAATGTTTTGTCTAAATCCCCTTATTTCATTTCCATTTGATTTATCCTACAAATAACTGCCTGGAATTATGAATTTCCTGCCCGGGACGAGTTCCCGGCCCACCTATATTTTTACAAGCGGAGCAGTTTCAAGTGATCCCAGTATCCAGTTCCGTCGGCTTCCACTATTTGGGCGCTTGAAATAAATCCCGAAAATTGGATTTATTTTCACCAATTCTCCAGGTGTATACTATTTCGTAATTGATAGTTTGTTTTCGATTCAATAGAGCAAACATTTTCAAGCTTTGAAATTGGACGAGTGGCGTACGCACCGATTTGGTTTTCCAGCTCTGTTCTGAACCCGGAATGTGTTCGATTCCCCGACTGGTCAACGTAGAAATTTTTCTGCATTTTCTCTTAATAGCCATTCAAGAAAAATAAATAATAACATGAAAGAACAGCATAAATATGCTTTAAAAATCAATAAAATTGCATATCCATATCATTCAAGAAGTTTTATAAGATTTTTGCCATAATCATCGTATTCGACCCACGGGAAGAAATGAAATTCACATGTCTATAATACACAACTAACACCACGTGTTATTATAAAAAATTACTTTAAAAATATGTACATAGATAGGGTAACAATAAGTCGAGAGACCCGAGTTCGATCCCCAGGTGGCAGGCTCGTACCAATGGGGTTTTCAAAAACATAGGTTCGAATTATATCTACTACCATATAACGGAGTGGACACCCTTAGAGCACAGACAGCAACAACCCTACCGGCTGTTATTGACTGTTAACTTGATCTGGCTCGGCTCCGTATATTGCGTTCAGTAATTGGGGCATTTGGCAACGGTCCAGGGATATTCAGTTCGGTATTTGTGTTAGTGGTGTACTGTGCGCTGTTTATTAATTTAGAAAGGAAAAGGAAAAAGTAAACCTATATGAACTGAGGACCTATGTAATGACAAAGTTATAATAATAATAATAATATGTTCACGCATGACTCCTGACAGGGTAGCCAGGAGAAAAGGTCGCATTGGGTCCTTACATGCATCCTTCGTTTCATTGAAATTCATAATTTTCGACCTTCCTAACGGTTCCAGATTCGATTATCTGCCGATGAACATTTTCTACAAATTTATAAAATAAATAAATTAAATAAATAATTACTTTTTGGACTCCATTCCCAGTATGGGGCTAGAAAGAGGTCTAGGCAATAAAATCCTTTCGTCCCACCTTCCACCGAAGATATTTTTGGGACAACGTGACAGGTGGTGAGCCCGTCGCCGTCTTTATGTCCTAGCAAACGATATAATTCATACATAAGTTTTAGGAAAACCCATTGGTACGAGCCTGCCACCTGGGGATCGAACTCGGGTCTCTTGACACGAAATCACGACCACCCAACTAATCGGCTATCGTGACTTATTAAAAATACATTACGTATATATATAAAGATGAGAACCCGTAGTAACTTCACTCGTGAAAATTAAATTCGACTTCGAAATCCGTAAAAAAAAATCACACCTTTAATTTTGCATTCTTAATTTGTTTTCTTCACTTCGTTAAAAATACATAAAGATTTCGGAATGTGCTTATTGGAGAATACCTTCAAGTTCGTTATGAGGTTGTAGTATCTTCACGCCATTCCTATTAGGGTATAGCTGGGGTAGCCTGAGGTCCAGACAATTATTTCGTAAAATATTAATTAGGAGATTGCCTAAAAAATATTCTTCGTCATTGCTATTACAACTATGGTTAACTTCAAACTATTAAGATTTTTTCTTATTGTGATTGTTAAGAATCTTAATAAGGCTTATCAATAATTGTTAAGATTCTACATTAAATATTGAAAAAATCAAGTTTGTTTCATTGACCACCCGATAGATTAATGTTTAATGCTTTCGAAACTAAGTAATGCGAGATCGAACCCCGCTACTCGATTTATGCATGTTTATATGTACATACATTCATACATACATATGTATGAATAATTATTTAAATAAAATCTTACCTCTCTCTCTTTACTGTAATAATTAGATATTTCTTTACGACCCAACTTTAGTCGAAGTCTATTCGGGGCAATGCGACAGGTGGCGAGCCTATCTTTGTCCTAATGTCCAAGCCAACGGCACAATGTACTTACATACATATTTACAGACAGGAGGTGCGTCAAGGTAACGAAATAAATCTTACATAATTTGTGAAAAAACCATTAGTATGAGCCTACTTAGGGATTGAACTCTCTTCTCCCGATTTCTCGACTCGAATTGCGGTCACCTAACCATTCGGCTATCGTGGCTTTTATCGTGATTTGAAATGTGAATATACTCAACGGATTGCGTAGTTGTTGCAGGGAACCGAAGAACGAGATGATATTTGTATCTTCACGCAGTTATCAATACTTGAACAGTCAGAGGTATAAATTATTTAGTCTCATTTCTTATTCGGGACTGCTTTCTAGTTGATAAGCATGTGGCTTGTGTCCAAGTCAACGATCGACAAAGTACAAAAATCACTAACAAAACTTATTGGTATGATGGCCTTCCTCCGGATGATTGAACTTGGGTCGAATTCAAATTTCGATTATATAACCATTCGGCTATAAAATATATAGATAGGGACAGCATCATAAACTCGTACATTGCTCTGATCCCAAAGTAAGTAGCTAAAGCATTTGTGTTATGGAATCATAAACCAATGAGGTACCATAGACACCCAGAACCGAGATAATATAAAAAAAATAATTTTCTACATTTACCTGTTCGGAAATACGAACTCCAGGACCATAGAGCTGGCGACTCCTTAAAAATCGGTGGTAATAAGTGTCATCATATTATTTACTAAAATTAAGAAACGCGCGGAACTGCGAGATAAGAATCAGACAAAGTCACGAGCGGAAAATGTAAGTTAATAATGTAATCACAAGTTAATCAACAAGCTTCACTTCCGTCATTATGTTTTAAACTTCAGCGCTTTGAGCGGCAATGTAAGAAACAATTCTGTTTGGAAATTGACACTGAGCCCATTAGCGACTGTTACTAATTGCATTTAATAAATGACTGGAAGTTCATTTTCAAACAAAGATTATCTTTCAATACTTATTGCCGACCTCTACGGATATTTTCGCCGGGTTCGATCTCGGACGGGAATATTGACTACCTTTTCAGGAATTCTCGGCTTAAGATGTCTGCAGTACCTTTTTAGCTAAAATCACTAAGCTTGGCAAGCGATTGGCGATTGCAGTATGAAGTCCCTCTCTTATTTAAACTTCGGATCATAATAAAGTCCTACAATTTTCCTAACATTGTTTACTTCATCAGGAGAAATGTTTACAGACATCTCCAACCATAACGTATAGAATCCACTTTATTTTTCGAAACATGTTTTTTCCTTTTCGCACGAAAATTTAAATGAGATTGCAAGAAAAAAGTATAAAAACTCGTGAATGAAATTTGTTCGAGAGCAATATCAATATGTCACATTTACATCGCAGTCAGAAGTTTGTCGAACATTAAAAACAAGCTCCGCTGTCTACGGGGCTGACGAATGTCGAGGTTGTTTGTTTCATTTTGTTGTGAATTTCAAATTGATTTATGATCTCGACAAATACAAAGCTTCACGCATTTTTGTAAGAGTAGGGTAAAAAAAGGTCTAGATAATGAAGTATTTTCGACTAGTCTTTAACGGAAGCTTGTTTGGGACGTAGTGGGAGTCTATCGCCGGCTTACAACATTAAACCAAACCATATACATATGTTCACGCCATTCCCAATACAGCAGTGGACAGAGGTCTACACAACGAAATACCTTCTACCGAGATATTTTTAGAACAAAGTGACAGGAGGTGACTGTCGCCATCATCACATCACTATCTGTCACATTTTCCCAAAAATTTTTCCGGTGAAAAAGGGGTCGAATGGACTTAATCGTCTAGATCGCTATCTACCTCAGTATTTTGAATGGCGTGAATTCTATTTTTTTATTACTCTTGGTGCTGGGTGGTATCCGTATCCTACATGATACCTACTCAGCTAGAGTAGCTTAACGCGTTCGAATGAAGGCGCGTCTAGTCAAGTGGTGGTGGTAGAGGATGCGTTCTGTCGCGAGAAGTCGCAAGGAGTTGGTGTCGTCCAGCGCGGATGTATACGAAAGTGTTAACGTGGCCCTTATCCCAGCTTGACCTAGCCCCCTTTACAAGATTAATAATGCCCTGTTTTGAAAACATGTCAAAATACGTGTCGCGTTGTCATTGGTGGTATATGTTACCTGGTATTGAGTGTAGTATGGTGGTGGTGCATTCAGCAGAAATAGTGCATGTGCTCTTCAGTCAAAGTAACATATGTATTTTATTTTGGATGCGGAATGGAGGATGTAATTGCTTGATAATTATTTTTTAAATTGTTGTTTAATTTGTAACATTGAATTATAATAAGTGTTGGTATGCCAAATAAAATAATGGTTAAAAAAATTATGATTGTAAATAGTTTGGATGTAAAACTTTGTCGGGGGATTTCGAAAATTCTTTAAGAAACTTTAAATTTATAAGGACATTAGTGTCTGAAACAGAACTGAACGTTTGCCAGGCGATTTGTCACTTTGCTAGTTGTGGGGTAATTTGTCGCGCCCGCAGACAGACTTAATCGTTACCTTCCGTGAATTTCGTAGTTTTATACAAAGTCCCTGTGGCAGTGGTTAATCCAAACACTAGAGTTGAAAATTTTCCATTTATTTCCATGATTTATTTACAGAAACAATATATAATTATAGTTACAGTAATTATTAGCTAAAAACTACAATAATCTCCCATATATACTGCCCTACTCCTCGTGCCATGGTACCAAGAACGCTAGCTGATTATTTAAAATTTTCATTTGTGTATTTACTAGCTGATGCTCACACCTTTGTTCACGTTGAACAGCCTGTAAATATAGGCAACCGTTCAGTAGCATAAAAAAAGTAATATATCTTCACGCTATTTCCAATACCGGCGTTGAAAGAAGTCTAAACAATCAATGAGTCCCTTCGACCTTAGTGTTACTAGCTTACCTCCTTCGGGATCGAACTCGTGGCACACACGAATTCTGATCATCCATCGACTCAGCTATCATGTTTCTACTACTACTTATAAGTACTACTAATTAATAAAATGTTTGATAACAGTTGGGTTTATTGTTAACAACGTCAGGGTTAACATTACTTGGGCGGCCAAGATTCGTGCAGTTTAGTCGCCGCAGGTAACGTATTGGAAAATTGGCTATTACCGGTAATGAAGTGTGCTACAACACCTATACGTTTAAAACCTAGCCTCACGGTTTATTACCTAGATGTAGAATTTATTTTTCACCTGAATGTAACCGATCAAATGCTCAAATAAATCCATCCCTTTCTTAATATGTCAATAATGGTAAGTAAGGGTCAATAGCCTAATGTTACATACCACTGTCAACGCTAGGTATGTTAATGTTCCGATATATTCAGTAATATTGGCTTATATAAATTGGAAGTAACTTAAAGAAATATGACTCTTAAATTAGTAAATATATTGAACATAGAAAATTACAAATTAACAACAGAGTTTTTAAGTTACTGTAAGTAGTATATTGCATTCCGGTTTATGTGACAAAATGTGCTATGTATTTTAGGATTATTAAGTTTATTAGATTCAAATATGAAGTGTTATTAAATATAGTTACATAAATATAATATTTATATTTTAATCCAATCTACATCAGTAACATAAATAGTTTAGAGCGCGGACTATGGAACTTAACGTCGCAGGTTCAGGCCCGCCATTCGACTATTGCTGCAACCACTGCAGGCACAACCACTGCAGCTTAGCTTAAGTGGTTAATGGTTAGTATGTTATTTGGCACTACAAGTTGTTGATATTTGGCACTACAAGTTGCGAGATATGTTTGTAGGTAATGTGTTTCACACATTACCTACAAACATATCTCGCAAACAAAACATTCTTTAAATCTGTTGTTTTCGCCCACACAACGAAACTGTACAATAAGTAATCAAGGTTAAGGACAATATAGGAATTAGCAAACTTGTAATGTCTTGGCCCAGCACTCCGCTGGAACGCGCCGCTTGGCATGCGCTTAGTACAATCTGTTTTATAAATCTAAATTCTGCCGGCCCATTACTTAATGGTTGTTTTACTTGTCTGAAAATTTAAAAGGGATTCAGTGTTCGATATACAAATTCACAATACACATTCACTATACTGGGGTAAACAGTGGTCTAGACGAACAAATCTTCTACGCACACATTCTACCAGAGACGTTCTGGGGCAACGATAAGTGGAGTGCCTGGCACAGTATTTATGGTCAAACGTACGATTTAAATCCTTGGTATAAACCATACATTTATACCGTAAGTTTTATTGAAAAATCCCATTGGGACGAGCCTACCTGGGGATCGAACTCGGGTCTCTTGACACGAATTCCGATGATGCAACTCGATACCGTTATCGTGACTTTTGGTAAGTCGAAACGTCTTAATTGTGCTAGAACTCTGTTTACACCTATATCGGGAATGGTGTGAAGACATTTTTTATTTATATACGAAAATTTAGTTACGATCAACTTAAAACAAAAATGGAAATTTAGTTATGACAATATTTGCATGCCTGTGTGATTAAAACATTGTACACAAATTTTCATGGACATCTATATATAATCACATGTTTTGAGCAAATATATTGAATTGAAGTGAATTGAATCAACGATAACCAAGTCCTGTGATCCATATTCTAATCGGGAGACCAGAGTTCGTTCCTCGGGCAGAAGGTTTTTTTCATAACTTGTGAACTACTTCCATTGTTAGCTTGGACACTAAGACGTCGGCAGACGAGGTTCATCCCAGGTGGTAGAAACGTCTCAATGGGTGTTTTCAAAACTTATGTACAATTTATGTCGTTCTCTTGAACACTAATACAAGGACCGGTTCACCAATTGTCACGATGTCCCAAAAAATATCTTCTGTGAAAGGCGGTTCGAAAGGACTTAACTGTCTAGATCTATGCCTACCTCAGTATTGGAATAGCGTAAATATATTTTTCATTCTAAAATCTTTCGAAGAACTCAAACCTGTATCGATTCCAAAACAATTTTAAGTTCAAAACCATATACGTAAAACTTTAGCGACGAGCGTCGCAAAAAGAGAGCGCCTCGTGTATGAGATAGTTTTAAAAATGTAATCCATAATGCCCTTAAAAAAGCAACACTTGCAACATGCTATGCACAGTTAGGAGGAATAAGGTGTTCTATTTCGCTAGGGGTAAACATTTGTGTGATAATGTTTTTTAATATCTTCATGCTATTATCCATTACTGGAGTATGCAGAGGTCTAGACAATATCCTTCAGACTCACTTTTCATCGCAGCTCATTTGGCATAACGGGACAGATGGTGTGCCTATCGCTGTCCAAGCTATGGGTACATTATATTTACACATACGTATGTTTATTAATACATATTGACGTCCATGAAAATGATGACGTCCATAGAAATGACGTCTAATAAAACCCCTAAAAATGCAATTGACTACAGACTTGTGGTAAGCAACTATGGTCAGAAAACTATCAGAGAAACATTCAACAGACCGGCGACGGACAACAACAACTAATGTCTGTCTGGTATTGCGATCGCCGAACCATATAAAAAGTAGGGTGACAAAGTAGGGTGACAAAGTAGGGTGACAAAGTAGGGTGACAAAGTAGGGTGACAAAGTAGGGTGACAAAGTAGGGTGACAAAGTAGGGTGACAAAGTAGGGTGACAAAGTAGGGTGACAAAGTAGGGTGACAAAGTAGGGTGACAAAGTAGGGTGACAAAGTAGGGTGACAAAGTAGGGTGACAAAGTAGGGTGACAAAGTAGGGTGACAAAGTAGGGTGACAAAGTAGGGTGACAAAGTAGGGTGACAAAGTAGGGTGACAAAGTAGGGTGACAAAGTAGGGTGACAAAGTAGGGTGACAAAGTAGGGTGACAAAGTAGGGTGACAAAGTAGGGTGACAAAGTAGGGTGACAAAGTAGGGTGACAAAGTAGGGTGACAAAGTAGGGTGACAAAGTAGGGTGACAAAGTAGGGTGACAAAGTAGGGTGACAAAGTAGGGTGACAAAGTAGGGTGACAAAGTAGGGTGACAAAGTAGGGTGACAAAGTAGGGTGACAAAGTAGGGTGACAAAGTAGGGTGACAAAGTAGGGTGACAAAGTAGGGTGACAAAGTAGGGTGACAAAGTAGGGTGACAAAGTAGGGTGACAAAGTAGGGTGACAAAGTAGGGTGACAAAATAGGGTGACAAAGTAGGGTGACAAAGTAGGGTGACAAAGTAGGGTGACAAAGTAGGGTGACAAAGTAGGGTGACAAAGTAGGGTGACAAAGTAGGGTGACAAAGTAGGGTGACAAAGTAGGGTGACAAAGTAGGGTGACAAAGTAGGGTGACAAAGTAGGGTGACAAAGTAGGGTGACAAAGTAGGGTGACAAAGTAGGGTGACAAAGTAGGGTGACAAAGTAGGGTGACAAAGTAGGGTGACAAAGTAGGGTGACAAAGTAGGGTGACAAAGTAGGGTGACAAAGTAGGGTGACAAAGTAGGGTGACAAAGTAGGGTGACAAAGTAGGGTGACAAAGTAGGGTGACAAAGTAGGGTGACAAAGTAGGGTGACAAAGTAGGGTGACAAAGTAGGGTGACAAAGTAGGGTGACAAAGTAGGGTGACAAAGTAGGGTGACAAAGTAGGGTGACAAAGTAGGGTGACAAAGTAGGGTGACAAAGTAGGGTGACAAAGTAGGGTGACAAAGTAGGGTGACAAAGTAGGGTGACAAAGTAGGGTGACAAAGTAGGGTGACAAAGTAGGGTGACAAAGTAGGGTGACAAAGTAGGGTGACAAAGTAGGGTGACAAAGTAGGGTGACAAAGTAGGGTGACAAAGTAGGGTGACAAAGTAGGGTGACAAAGTAGGGTGACAAAGTAGGGTGACAAAGTAGGGTGACAAAGTAGGGTGACAAAGTAGGGTGACAAAGTAGGGTGACAAAGTAGGGTGACAAAGTAGGGTGACAAAGTAGGGTGACAAAGTAGGGTGACAAAGTAGGGTGACAAAGTAGGGTGACAAAGTAGGGTGACAAAGTAGGGTGACAAAGTAGGGTGACAAAGTAGGGTGACAAAGTAGGGTGACAAAGTAGGGTGACAAAGTAGGGTGACAAAGTAGGGTGACAAAGTAGGGTGACAAAGTAGGGTGACAAAGTAGGGTGACAAAGTAGGGTGACAAAGTAGGGTGACAAAGTAGGGTGACAAAGTAGGGTGACAAAGTAGGGTGACAAAGTAGGGTGACAAAGTAGGGTGACAAAGTAGGGTGACAAAGTAGGGTGACAAAGTAGGGTGACAAAGTAGGGTGACAAAGTAGGGTGACAAAGTAGGGTGACAAAGTAGGGTGACAAAGTAGGGTGACAAAGTAGGGTGACAAAGTAGGGTGACAAAGTAGGGTGACAAAGTAGGGTGACAAAGTAGGGTGACAAAGTAGGGTGACAAAGTAGGGTGACAAAGTAGGGTGACAAAGTAGGGTGACAAAGTAGGGTGACAAAGTAGGGTGACAAAGTAGGGTGACAAAGTAGGGTGACAAAGTAGGGTGACAAAGTAGGGTGACAAAGTAGGGTGACAAAGTAGGGTGACAAAGTAGGGTGACAAAGTAGGGTGACAAAGTAGGGTGACAAAGTAGGGTGACAAAGTAGGGTGACAAAGTAGGGTGACAAAGTAGGGTGACAAAGTAGGGTGACAAAATAACGCTTACGAGAGATGCCTATTTTCGGGACAACGTGACAGGTGGTGAGCCCGTCGCCGTCTTAATGTCCTAGCCAACGATGAAATTCGTACATAAGTTTTGAAAAACTCATTAGTACCTGGGGATCAAACTCAGGTCTCTCGACTCGAAATTCTCGAAACTCCGACCACCCAACAACTCGGCTATCGTGACTTACAGCTTTTATTAGTATTGTAACAAATCGATATTATTTATATTTGCTTAAAGTTCAGAAGCTTAAGGACATAGGTTCATACATAAAATTATAAATAATTAAATAAATACATACATTGATAGGCACAACTTCGCATACATTGCTCTGATACCCAAGTAAGCAGCTTAAACACTTCTATTATGGAATCACAAACAACAAAGGTACCACAAACACCTAGATCCGTGAAAATGTAAAAAAGTACCTCAGTGCTGATGGCACCTTAAAAACTCAGCACGGACACTCGACCACGGAGGTCAATGAGTGAAGATTTAACTAACTGTGGGAATCCAGGTGTGAACATTTAACTTCATTTTCAATACCATCAAATAGTACTGACCTTCTACAACTAGTAATAGCTTAAAAACATTTATTATTTTGTGGCTTTAATGCAGTTCAAAACTAAAACATTCCAGCGTAACTCTAATACTACTGGTAGTACTGGTACTCTAGGCATATTCAAAACGTTTTTTCGTCGTTTTAAAATTCAAAATTTGAACAACATTTCACATGTAACAGAAAATTAGCAGAGTATGTCGCTACAGGATCGCGCGAGTGTGTCCGATATCTTTATGATCGACAGGTTCAATAGGGTGCGAAATTAAAACGGAACATAATATTCACAATGTTATATTGGAATTTTAAAACAAAAACGTATGTGACTTAAATTTAACTAAAATGGCGGGTAAACTTTTTTTGTCAGGCAGTAACGGGTAAGGTGCGATGTGGCTAGTACAGCGATTCTCGATCCGATTGAGAAGCGTGACGTTATGTTGCTCATGATATGGTGTACCTCCTTATGGAAGAAGCCTTTGTTCTGTATTAGACTTCTAGACGCCTTTAGTTTATACTTGTTAACAGCCTTTACCATTGCTAAGGACATGTTTTAAATTGCAGAGTCATATCTAGATAGGTAAGAATGTTGCATGTCATGAATGCACATCGAAGAAATGTTGTCTAAACACGGAAAATTATTATTTATATACAATTTATTAGATGCATGTATCACAATTGAGATAGAGACAGAGAAGTGAGATTAAAAAATGCGGAAGTAGCCTAAAATATTTAACCAACTTCCAAGAAAGGTTTTTTTTTTTTCTTAAAAACTTCTAAACAGTATATTATTTTTAATATTTGTTACTCTATATGTAAAACGATTACGAAAATTCGTTTGCGTTTGTAAAGGTATACTTCCAGTTTGAGGTTATTATTATCACGCTTGATGTTGGCCAAAGAAAACTTAGAACATTTCTGAAATTTTATAGACATTTCGAGTTAGATTTCTTTTGGGATTTAGTTAAAGTAGTTTGTGCCTATGAATCACTATCTAAGGATTCCGATGACAGGAGCCACTTTATTCAAATTAATAACTAACAAGTTTAGTTAAGCTAGACGACTTCCGAAAAGTGAAAAGTCTCCAAAAGTCCAAAAGTGGCGTTCACACCGGTTTTCATGGTGTCACCAGATCTGAAGTACCGGGTACGATTCCCGATAGAATCAATGTGAAAACAGTGTTTGTGATAACTTCTTTACTACTTACTTTTCATCAGAGCAATGAAAGAGATGTTTTCCTATCTATGTACGTATTTATTTATTAGTTATTAATATTAATATCATTCCCTACCTCTCCTCCCTACCCTACTCGCCTCGATGGACGAAATAAGCTTTCTTAAAAAGTAGATCGACATTACTTAATTGTCTTTTTCTTAAAGAAAGGGAGGCAAACGCGCAGGTGATTCACATGATGGTAGTAATTACCGCCGCCCATGAACACCCGCAATACCAGAGGCATAGCAGATGCGTTGCCGGCCATAGCGTCCCATAATTTGGGGAGGGGGGGGCCCCGGTTCAGATTCCATAACACGAGTGCTGAAGCTTTGAGATCAGAGCATACGATTTTGTCCCTATCTATGTATGTATTTATAAATATTATATTATAAATATTATATTGTATTTGTAAATTACCTACATATTTAGATATTTTACACCTAGCTTTTAATTTAAAAATTAAACACGTTAGTCCAGTCTAGCAGATTGTCGACACCGGTAATTATGGCAGCCGTGGTTGTGACGTGTAATTCAGAAACAGTTGACAGCGAAGCGGAAAATTGCCTGAAACAAATATTGGTATATTGGCACATACGCCATATACGATATTTGGCTGCGTTTGGCGGCCGGGTGCAAATATTTACACGGAAATGAAACATGACTACAAACACGACTATAACACACACAGATAACAAACCATAGAAATAGTCTTATAACGTATAAAATATCTGATATTAATTTCTACTTAAAAATTGTAAAAAAAAACTTAGCAAAAGCGATAGAAGTGAAAACATCAGGAAAAACTGGTTATTATCTTCTTTTTTATCTTCACTCAATTCTCTATGTTGGGGTAAGCAGAGATATAGACCACGAAGTCCAATCAATGCGCTTTTCATCGTATCTCATTTGGGACAACAAGATAAGTGGTGAACCCATCGACGTGTTAGCTTTCAAGCTAGCGGTACAATAAACTTGGATACTTTAATATTTACATAGATAAAGAGTCATGTTTACAAATAAATATCCATGACTCAGTACATATTGATCACACAATTTTTCCCTCAGGATGAACAAAAATATTTTGAAGCGTAACTTTTGGGTAAGAGTAAGTTTTGAAAAAACCTGTACCAAAGGATTTCTTGACAAACTTACATACGTTTTATATTATTGGCTTACACCTAAACCTAACCTGGAAACGAAACCTTTGTTATATGGCAGCGAAACATGGATATGCCAGAAGAAGCATAAAAGCAGGTTGAATGCAGTGGAGATGCGATGTCTTCGTAAAATGTGCAGCCTTACCATGGCCGACTGAAAGCGAAACGAAGAGATTCGCAATATGGCAGGTTTGAAAGATGACCTTGTCTCAAAATGGATAAGGGCGTGCTACGATGGTTTGGGCACGTTTAGCGAATGAGTGAAGACCGAATGGTAAAGAAAATATATAGCGCGAAAGTTAATATTAAAAGGTGTCGAGGTAGACCGAGACTAACTTTCGAAGACCATGTGAGCAAATTGTTCGAAGAGGGAGGGTCAAGAGTACTCGGATACCTAGACGTGCATGTATGAAGAAGATGATGAATCTGAAAGAAGTGAAAGAAGTATGTAGGGATCGTGACACTTGGCGATCTGTTCTCTGGCTACCCCGTCAGGGATTGTGCGTGAAGATATGTATGTATATGTATGCTTACACCTAAAGACAGTGGCAAGCTAACCACCTATCTCAAAAAAAGTTTTGGTGTAATGTGGGTCGAAAAAACTAAATAATTTAGACTTCTGGCGTCCCCTGTATTGGAAAATGTGTGAAGATAAAAGACATCATTGGAATCAGGAAAACCACCCCAGTGCAATGAAAGTTAAAATCGGAAAGTTCTATGGTCGTTTCACGGTTAACGAAATGTAAAATCGGGGTTCACACAAATTTAATATTGTTGATGTTACCAGTTCATATTTAAATTCAAGCAGAGATTCAGATAATCATATAAGAAAATAAATAAGTATCTTCGCATTTTACATTTTAATTCTTACTAGTTTATTATTATAAGTAAATAAATACACGCGACCGAGAATTTTTCTCGGGACACACTGGCTGGCGACACCATAAAAACCGGTGGGCACGCTACCAGGTTATATTTTACATATTTAATTTTCTATTTAGTGCTTTTACTATAAATCGCATACACAGCTTAATTACTCAACACCTTGGTGGCCTGGAAGAGATCGTTTATTAGGGAAGCCTGACAATTGTAACACTAATTAATGTTATCTTTGTTAAAATTTTTCTTCTATTTCTCGTCTTCTTTTATTGGTGTGCAATAAAATTAATTTAATTCACTCATTTCATACTTTAAAAATACACGGAGTGGACGTCCGGGCAAGTACACCGTAGCTTATTTGGTACAACATGACAGGTGGTGTGCCTATCACTATCCAAGTATCCAAGCCAACGGTACAACAAATTTAGATAGATAAATATTCATAAACATACCAATACACATTACACGGTACAAACATTCACATTCATCACACAAATGTTTGTCCCTATCGAGATTTAAAACCGCAACCCTTTGTTTCGAAGACGGGCTCACTACCAGCTATGCTATCGGCGTATTTAAATATACTTATAGTAGTATAATAAGAAAGAAGTTTCGGGAACACGTGTCCCGGTAATGCGTACAAATGGCGTTCATTAGGCAGACACACGCTGGCTGAACGACCACTAAATATAGATTATCAGTCGAATGGACCCCTCTCCTAATCACTGCCTCATCTCAACTACGCTCACGTATCTGATTATCCAAGGACTGTGTTATCAGTTCTGAAGCATTTAGTGGACTTAATTGTCTAGACCTCTGTCTGTATTGGGAATGGCGTGAATTTTTTATTAAGTGTACACAGAATATTTCTAAATTAAGTATTGTGAGAGAAATGGATCGTTGCCAGACACTGATTGATTACCGTCGCTTCGGAGGAATTCCCAATAAACACAGCCGTCACGTCGCGGTGAGATCTACGACGTGTTTGCTCTCTGATGGAATTTAAAATATTATATTTTATTTTAGAATATTTTGACATAAATTGTTTTGATAATAAACAACATTACAACAATTGCAAAAGTCAAAAGTTTTAATTCAATTAAGGCTTGTTTGAAGCTTTTATGCATGTTTTTATTGAAAAGGGAGGCAAACGAGTAGGCGGCTCACGTGATGGTAAGTGATTACCGCCGCCCAT
This sequence comes from Sericinus montela, assembly GCA_029286605.1. Taxonomy (NCBI): domain Eukaryota; kingdom Metazoa; phylum Arthropoda; class Insecta; order Lepidoptera; family Papilionidae; genus Sericinus; species Sericinus montela. The sequence continues at coordinate 7,383,192 of JAGSMR010000003.1, forward strand.
GAACACCCGCAACACTAGAGGAATTGCAGATGCGTTGCCTCCTTAGAGTGACTCCCCAGAATTGGGGAGGAAGGTGTGTGGGCCACCGGATACCTGCACTCACCAGACAAAACGCAGAAGTTTGTTAGACTTCTACTTCACGCCGGTATTCTGTGAGGTCGTGGTACTTCCCAGTCGAGCCGGCCCATTCATGCAACAACAAAAGCTGATGCGTGGCTCTACCACTGGTAAAATGTTGTTGTGTTTTAAATTTGTACAACAGGGTTTTAATCGATTTAAACACAAATTACATAAACATCACTCCAAAAGAAAGACATGCGCACATAACACACGATTAGTACACGATTTCTCGCAATTTCCCATACCGGTTCAGAGTTAAGCTGAAACAAATGGACGGACAGACAATATTCTTATACATTCATACGGATTTAGTGAAAAGCTGTTAATTTGGAATTACAAATAATGTAATGTAATGTAACGATGAATGTTCATTACCATGACGGCTGAACATGGCAAATAATTTAAACTAAAGAAGTACAAAGATTAAAAAAGTTTTAAGCAATATAGATCTAGTCAATTTCAGTAACTTTAAAGCACAGTGTATTTAAATCAGTAGCAGCTCAATATCCAACGGAGAAGGTGAAAAATCAATCACTTGGCTATAAATTGCGCCAGCTGAGGTTTCCACAGCTATCACATTCAGCTCTCGGGGTATTACGAATAAATTCTAAGATTCTCGGCTTCATTGCAATTGCATAAGTAATGAAAAAAAAAATAAAAAAATAGAATATATTCACGCAATTTCCAATACAGGGGTAGACCGAGATAGTCTAGACAAGTCCCTACGACCCACCTTCCACCCAAGACAATATTTTCGGGTCCACGTGACAGGTGGTGAGCCCGTCACCGTCTTTAGGTCCAAGTCAATATTATTCCGTACATAAGTTTTTGAAAAACCCATTTGTACGAGCCTGCCAACTGGGGATAGAATTCGGGTCTCTCGACTAAAAATTCCGACCACCCAACCACACGGCTATCGTGACTTTAGAAGTAATGAACTTTTAGAAGTTATGAACTGTGACATAATAAGTTTGCATCTTTGTTATTCCGGTTCTAGATTCAAATCATCAAATCAATATAGGTAATACTGCCTACAGTTTCAAATCGTCGACAAACATATTTCCACATATTTACATTTCTTTAACTTTTATTCCAAGTTACTTACCAAGAGTACGGTAGGTTTCCTTTGATGTGGTAAAAACAAAAGAGATTAACGCAAACCAGTCTGATGTGCTGAACTTTACATATCTACGAACATATTTTCCCGATTAATCACTATAGCCCAGTGCTTTGGCGATTGTAATTCGAGCCAAGTGACACGAGTTCGATCCCCAGGGCTCATACCAATGGATTTTTCAAAAACTTACGTCATTGACTGGGACATAAAAATGGCGACGGGCTCATCACCTGTCATGTTGTCTCAAATGTTATCTTCGGTGAAAGGTGGGTAAAAAGGATTTAATTGTCTAGACCTATGTCTACTCCCGTATTGGAAATATTGTGAAGATATTTTTTTTAGTTTTCTAATCAGGGGTAGACAGAAGCCTAGATAATTAAGTCCTTTCTTTACTTTTACCGAAGCTTTATTGGGATAACATAACAGGCGGTAACAGGCCTACCCTGTTGCGTACCCAAATAATTACTGGGTTTTTATTACCCAATTGTATTGATTTTTAAAGCATATTTATGCTGCACTTTTATGTGATTAAATTAAAGAGAAAAAATGCTTTTAAAATTTCATTTGACACGGGCGGGATTCGAACCCGCGACCTCTGCTGATCCGAGGCAACGCTCTTACCACCGAGCCACCGTGTATTAAACGCAATGTCCCGCCCATGTCAGTTGAAACTTTAAAAACATTTTTCTCTTTAATTTAATCACAATCAGTGGATTTTTTGAATTTCACACTAGTGAAGTCATTGCTTCAGCTCTTCCAACCTAAAAAAACAGCCCGACAAAATTTGTACAAATATTTAACTTACCTTCGCCGTAAACTTTTTGTCGCGGCCTGTAGTTGACAGAGGATCGTCTGCGGTCCCGGGCTCCGCAAATACTTTCGATTCCCAAAAATTATATTTTGTGACGCTTTGAAGCGAAGTTCGCTTTTGTGTTTGGAAAAATATTTTGTCACTAAATAATTTCGGAAACCATAGGCGAATATTTGAAAGTCTTAAGTAATTTAATTAATATTCAGTTGTCACGATAGTCAAGTGGTTGGGCGATCGGGGACTCGAGTTCGATCCCCTGGTAGGCACATATCTATGGGTTTTTTCAAAACTTATGTAAGATTTATATCGCTGGTTTTAACTATTGATATCGTTGGCATAGACATAAAGATGCCCTCAGGATCACCATCTGCCTGTATAGTTGTCCTAAAACAGACTTAATAATTTAGACTTACAGCTACCCATGTATTGGGAAACGCGTGAAGATATAAATCGCCGAAGGGGACTAACAATTTTCGTTCCAAAAATCTTTTATTTTTCATTATTTGTTATAAAAACAGCAAGTCCACGTACATTAGTAATATTTATCTAATGTAATCCCCTAATATTACTCTAATGTAAACTTCAGCTTATTTCTTCAGCATACTAGGTTATATTTAAACATTGAAGGGAAGTTTAGTACAAGCACGGATTATAATGTTACTCGAGTCCCAACTTGTTCACAATGACAGACAAAATCTCCTTTTACGTTCTCGCAACCCTAATGAATCTCTGTCTAAAACTAAGCTAATTTCCCCGTGTCTTTGCTAAATAGGACAGCCCTAGCAAAAAAAATATTTGTGAAGAGGCATTCGTTTACTTACAGGTTACGTTCACTTTAAATAAATTAAACATAATTTTCACGTCTATCCTAATACTGGGGCGTACACAGGCTAGACAATTAAATCCTTTCGACCCACCTTACACCGAAGACATTTTTTGGGACAACGTTGCAGGTGGTGAGCCTGTCGCCGTTTTTATGTACAAACCAATCATGTTAATCCTACATGTAAATAAGTTTTTCAAAAAACGCATGGTTATGAGCATATTATATATTCGACTATCGTGACTTTTATGATGTCTGAAAGCAAATAAATAACTTCATATATGCAAGGACAAATGGACAAATTACCATTTATTAAATTTTAAATAAATACATACATAGGGACAGCATCAATTACATTGCTCTGATCCCAAAGTGATTAATTAAAGAACTTGAGTATAGGTTCAGATACAACGAAGGTACCACTAACGCCTAGACCTGAGATAATGTATAAAAAGTGGTTTTCCACAATGAAATCGAACCCGGGTACCCAAAGCAGACGACACCATAACCGGCGTCAACGCGATTCGACAGCGGAGGGCATCATACACAAAATATACACGGTTGCATAACACTAGGGTAATAAAATAAATAATGATAAATATTTTTATATAGGTACATATTTATGTGAAGAAAGGCTTACGAGTAACAACGGTGTGGTTTCTCATCATAACAGCCTGTAAAAGGTCACTGCAGCACGTATCATCAATTACATTGCTCTGATCCCAAAGTGATTAATTAAAGAACTTGAGTATAGATTCAGATACAACGAAGGTACCACTAACGCCTAGACCTGAGATAATGTATAAAAAGTAGTTTTCCACAATGAAATCGAACCCGGGTATCCAAAGCAGACGACACCATAACCGGCGTCAACGCGATTCGACAGCGGAGGTCGTCATACACAAAATACACACGGTTGCATAACACTAGGGTAATAAAATAAATAATGATAAATATTTTTATATAGGTACATATTTATGTGAAGAAAGGCTTACGAGTAACAACGGTGTGGTTCCTCATCATAACAGCCTGTAAAAGGTCACTGCAGCACGTATCATACGGGCGGGTTTTCCATAATCGCCACGCTTAGCAAGCGAATTGGCAATCGCAATAGCAGACACCTTGCACCTTAAACGCTGCTGGCATCTCCGGTCTGCAGAATAATGGTCTAGTGTTATGTGAGATGGTTACAAAAAAATTATAATAATAGTTTAGATATAGACTAAGATATCGATAAATGTAAGATCCGTCAATGAGACGAGGTGGCCGAGTGGTTAAGGACTGCTAATACAATGTACTCTCCACTCGTGGGTTCGAATCCCGTCCTTGTCGATATTATTTTGTTGTCATTTATAGTTAGTGTATGAGTATTGCACAATAATTAGATACATAAAAGTATAAATCCGATTTATTAAATACGTTAAATTTTATTTATTATTTATATATAATTTATGAAATAAACACACTTTCGGCATGTACACGAAATATGGTAAAATTATAAATGTAAAAGTTAGTCATGAAAGGAATTCGAGTCCTGAGACCCAAGTTCGATTCCCAAGTTCTTCTTTTTTTCATAATTTAGAAAGATTTATATTTTTGTATTGGAAGTAAACATGGTGACAGGCACACCACCTGTGACGATGTCCCAAGAAATGTCTTCCGTAAAAGGAGAGGACTTCAAGCGGCAAGTAAGGTGGGGTAGCTATAGGTGGTCTCGTAAAGTATGGAGTATTTACTTCTATAAGGAAAATGTGTAGTTCTCTCATACAAGGTTGTATATTCCATTCCCTTCCTTTCCGTGGGTCCGTACTTTTATGCCAAAACCATATCGAAATCCATCCCTACCTTTTATTAATTTCTTTTAATCAATGTTCTTTTTTTGTTGTATTTTTGACGACCTCCGTGGACGACTAGCGTACACACCGGTTATCATGGTGACGCCACGTTTGAGGTCAAGGGTTCGATTTCCGGTCGGGTCGATGTAAAACCAATTTTTTAAAATTTTCACGGGTTTCGGTGTTTGTGGTACCTTCCTTGTTTCTGATTTCGTAACACAAGTGCTGAAGTAACTTACTTTGGCATCAGAGCAATGTATGTGATGTTGTCCCTATGGTCGTAAGTATTTTGAACTAATATTTGTGTGATGAATATTTATGCTTGTATTGTATATATGAATGTTGTATATATGTAAATATAAATACATGTCACTGTATTATACCGTCCGCTTGGAGACGAAGACGGCGATCGTGACGTTGTCCCAAATGAACTTATATAAATACAAAGAAAATATAAAATCACATATAATGCTAAAAAAGACATTAAAACTGGTTTTCTATTTAGATTTATCTCAAAAAATGAGTGTTCCTATTGATCATGTAACAGCTAGTGAAAGCGGGAAACGCAGCCAGTATCAAATAAATCATCAAGAAAAAGTTGCAGATTATACATTGTAAATAAATCAAATTATCAAACACTACAAAATAAAAAGAAACTTGGAGGCGCCGGGTATCGATCCCGGTACCTCTCGCAGGCTAAGCGAGCGCTCTACCATCTGAGCTACGTCCCCGATGAAAGTACCTATGCCAAATTAGTATTTAATTCGCACCTTTGCTTTTAATTATTATTTGTCTTTGTAATTTTATAAGTGAACTAGCTTTTAATCGTGACTTCGTACGCGTGTAAATAGATTCATGACTATAGTTTTGTTACTTAATTATCTTCATGCACAATCCTCGACACAAAAAAGTTACAATAACCGAGTGGTTGGGTGGTCGAAATTTCGAGTCGAGCGACCCGAGTTCGATTATTGTATTAGGAATTGCGTGAAGATATTTTTTTGTACAATCCTCGACGGGGAAGGGAGGCAACTCCATATAACATCAGTCTGTCTGCAAACAAAAGTCCCGTTAAAATCGGCCCAGTCGTTTCCGAGATTAGCCGGAACAAATAGAAAGCAGACAGACCGATAGGTAGAAAGGCAAAATGTTTTTTTTTTTAATTAAGTTCCGTATATGCTTTCCAGTGCATTTCGTGAAAAGTTGTTAATTTGTAATTATAAACCAATTTTATTTATTTGTTGACATATCCTTTATAATTAAAGTTTAAATAAAATTTCATCAACACCACCTTGATGCTTGGCATTCCACCACAGTGCGTTTTTCGCGGAATTTTCTGCCACACACTTGCACTTTAAGGAATAAGCTGCCGTCAAGCGGTTTTTCCGGACCGATACGACATAGAGACCTTCAAGAAAAGAGCCTATACCTTTCTCAAAGGCCGGCAACGCATCTGCTATCCCTCCGGTATTGCAGATGTTCATGGGCGGCGGTAGTCACTTACCATAACGTGTGCCACTTGCTCGTTTGCCTCCCTTTACTATAAAAATATAGATATGTAATTAAAAGTCACTATAGCCGAGTGGTAAGGTGATCGGAATCCAAGTCGCCACATATATGTGATGCGATAGCTTTTTGTCGTGTTCTCTTGGATCCAAGTAACATAAGCAACTAATTTTTTACCAGGAATTATGCAAAAAATATCTTCACGCCATTACCAATATTGTGGTATACAGAAGTCTAGAAAATAAAAGCCTTTCGCCCCAACTCCCAACGAAGACATTTTAGGGACGAGACAGGAGGTGAACCTGTCGCATTTCCCATGCGTTACATTACATTATTATATGCATTACAGGTCTAAACAATCGATTCTTTTCGACCCAGCTTTCTCCGAAAATATACGTAGGAACAACGTAACAGGTGGTTAGACTTTCCCCTTTATATCTAAGCTGAAGATATATCGTCCATCAGTTTAGGAAAAAACCCATTGGTACGAGCCTACCACCTGGGGATCCAACTCTATATATTAATTGACTGATTAATAATTTTGTTAATTGATAAAATCATTTCGACGTCACCCCGCGGACTTGAGTAACGGAACGTTCATCAATTCAGTTTGACAGCCGCTGTCGATCGACAACACTCGTCCCGGAATGCCGCAGAGACCGAATCAAAGCGTCAATTATAATACTGTCGGAGTAACTTGGCGGATGACAGTTTGCCTTGTGGGTAAAGGAAGATGAGCGTGTCTATTTGCGTTCAATACATAATTGCAATAGACAAGTTTACGACCCAAAAGCTGAGTGGATACAACGTAAAGAGAATACAGAGTTAAAATTTCAATTTTATGCGTGTAAGACACGGTGGCTCGGGGGTAAGAGGATCGCCACGGATCGGCGAAGGTCGAGGGTTCGAATCCCGCCCGTGTCAGTGGAAATTTTAACTTTTTTCTCTTTAATTTAATGACATAAAAGTTCAGCATAAATATGCTTTAAAAATCAATGAAATTGCGCAATAAATATTGATTTTGATTGGATATTGTAATTGGAATCGGATTTTATACAGACAAAAATGTTTATAAATATATGATAGAATTGTATAAGTTGTTGTTATATATCGATTTTAAAATAGGCTGTATCATACAGGGTTTCTCCTGCCGCGACTTCGTGGTAGGGTCATTATTATTTTGTATTACACAGCGTTACACTGCTCAAAAATATAAAAGTATTGCTACAAGTTCTCAAGTATTTTACTTTAAATTATTAAAGTAAAATACTTGAGAGAGATATTTGATCTTCACGCAATTCACGCAGACGGCACCTGTCTTTTCTACTTCGGACACTCCATAACTAATATTATTAACCAAACACAACACTGATCTTAACTTGCTTAATGAGTGGTTTCTACATAACCTCTTAACGATAAACGCCACAAAAACATCTTACATGATATTTGCCGCCAAAAATAAAAAAAAATTGTTTTTAAAACTTCGCTTGCAATCAACAATGAAGCAATTAATAGATCTAACCATGAAAAATACTTAGGCTTAATATTAGATGACAAATTATCATGGAAACCACACATAGAACATGTAAGATCAAAACTAATGTCATTTAATGGAGTAATACGCAAAATAGGTTATTGTATACCTTTTAGAGTAAAAAGTACTGTATATAATTTTCTGGTTAAGCATTATTTAAATTATTTAATTGAGGTTTGGGGTCAGCTACTAAAACCACCCTCGAACAAGTACAGCGAACACAAAACAAAATAAATAAACAACTATACCATTACAAGCATTTTACTGCTACTGAACTACTATACAAGAAAACTAAATTACACAATATAAAACAAATATAAAATGTAATTTTTATTGATTTTTAAAGCATATTTATGCTGAACTTTTATGTTATTAAACTAAAGAGAAAAAAATTAATATTTTAACTGACACGGGCAGGATTCGAACCCACCTTCGCTTTCGCCGATCATGGCGACGCTAGTAAGACGGAGGTAAGATAAGGACTTAATAACATAAAAGTTCAACATAAATATGCTTTAAAAATCAATAAAATTGCATAATAAAAATTAAGTTGGCGTTATCGTATTGATAATTCCCAACTGAAAAGTCCGGATTATCAAATTGTCACTTGGAAAAGGGATAATAGATGGCGCCTATGCCAATAAACAAGGCATAAGTAATACAAGAGAATACAGATTTAAAATTTCAACTGATGCGTGTAAGACACGGTGGCTCGGAGGTAAGAGCGTCGCCACGGATCGGCTAAGGTCGCGGGTTGGTATCCCGCCCGTGTCAGTTGAAATTTTAACTTTTTCCTCTTTAATTTAATAACAAATATATAATTTCAATACATGCTTACTAATAAAAAATACTTTCAAATACTATTAAAACAAACATTACATTTTCTACAAAATCACATAAATACAATTAAAACAAAATAAAAAAAGTTATGGTACGTCCACCTAGAACAAATAAATATGGAAAAAATAATATAATGTTTGAAGGAGTACAATTATACAATAAGATTCCTGACGAAATTAAGTAATACACAAACGTAAATTTATTTAAAAAGAAACTCAAGTTGTGTTGTGTTATGCATTACAAACAAACTGTTGATTTTTTTTAATATGTTTTTATTCTATAAAACATAAGCACTCTCTGTATAAAAATAAACTTACAATTGTACTGTATTATAAGTAATTTTGTTTGCATGCTCCTACTCTAGAATAAGATTTTTTTTTCATTTTGTAATCTTATGTAAGTAAACGACACAATATTATTATGAGAATAAAGTTCATTAAACCCAAACCTTATTCCCAATACAGGGGTAGACAGAGGTCTAATCTAGACAATTAAATCCCCTTGACCCATCTTCCACCAAAGACATTTTCGGGACAACGAGACTTGTGGTGAACATGTCGCCGTCTTTATGACCAAGCCAACGATATAATTCGAACATAATTTTTTGAAAACCCCATTGGTACGAGCCGGCCACCTGGGGATCGAACTCGGGTCTCTTGACTAAAATTTCGAGCAGCCAACCATTCGGCTATCGTGACTTACCATATAATCATTTATTTATCGATATAAGTAACATACATTATATCCATCGATCCTCATTTTTTAATCTTCCACCGTTATTTTTTCATGCAAAATTTGTTATTTGAATATCAGTAACACGATATTGCAGTTTTTACTTTATTTGTATTGAATATCTTCACTCATTTTCACAATACTGGGATAGACAGTCGATCTCTGTGGACGAGTGCTGTACGCCGATTTGCATTGTGCCAGCTCTTTGGTCCCAGGTTAGATATCTGAAACCGCTATATTTCTATATTTTAGTCCGTTTCATAATATATAAGTGAAATATGATAATTGAATTTCTATACCGCTGATAAAATTCCCAATAAGCTGAAACTTCTGCGCGGCTCCGGATTTACCTGCGCTGCTTGGACTTGAATGTGTGATTAAGTCGGTTTGATGCGGCACCGCAGTGTTATATTGAGAATAATTCATTACTTTTTTATCTTCACGCAATTTCCCATATTGGGGTAAACACTTTTCACCGAAGCTTACTTGGGTCAACGGCACAGTCGGTGAGCCTATCACTTAGTGTCCAAGCGAACGGTATACAAACAATACTATGCTATGTATGGTAACATAATACAATATTATTATATGTATTTACTTAGATAAACACTTGCATTTGCCTAGAAGTCGGTTCAGTACCATACACTTACCCATTTTTAACGCAAAATAGTAATTGAGCTTGTCTAGGATATTCTCTTTAAGAATAACACAAAGCAACATGATTAATAATGTAAAAATGAGAGACTGGGAGTAATGAAGGAAGCGTCTATGGAGTTTTAGAGGTCTCAGCAATAATGCGAATCTTTTACGTAATGTTACTTCCGTGGACGAGTTGCACACACACTGGTTTTCAAGGTGGCACCGGCGATGAGGTCCCGGGTTCGATTGCGGGCCGGGTCCAAGTAGAAAACCACTTTTTCTACATTGTCTCAGGTCTTGGTATTTGTGATAATTGAGATGAGAATTATGTGAATTTCATTCACAGAAATTCAATTATTTTTTTTTCAGTCTTTACGACAAATTTAAAACAATTTGGTCAGTTACCGTTTTGTTTGTTGCAGCTCTACACGATAACTTAATATTTGATATCACTTACTTTTTGCATATTATCTTGCCGCATTTTATATAAGCGGATAGCCAGGGGTGAGACCCCCTAATTACTGCTTTCGACATTAGACCGCGACATTCTACCGCAGCATATTTTGGGACAACCCGACACGTAACGAGCTCATTCTTTCACGTCCAAGCTAAAAAAATCATACATTATTTTTAAACACTATTGGTACGGTATTAGAATTAAGAGACCCACATTTGATCCCCAGAAAGAAGGTTGGTGCCAATGAGTTTCTTCAAAAAGTTTAAAAATTATTAAAAAGTATTTTATGTACGATTTTTACATAAAAAAATTATTCATGCATGGACATAAAAAAAGTCCACAGGCTCACCGCCTGTCACGATACCTCAAAATATGCACAGATGTGAAGGGTTCTAAAGGAAAAACCCTCACTACCCTATACAAGGAATCATACGACTCCAAGGTGTCTAAGGAGATGTATTATCTTTGAAAACTGAATCATTATTTATCAAACATGAATCTACATTTTCCCAATATAGGAGTAGACAGAAGTATTGATAATTATGCCCTTTCAACTCACCAAAACCTACTGGGTCTCTCGATCTGGAGCAATGTTTGACCTACAAGACAGGTGGTGAGGCTGTCGCCGTTTTAGTGGTCAAGCCAGCGGTACAATACACTTACAAAGAGATAAACATCCATGATACGAGTACAAATATACAAATTCATCAAACAAATGTTTGCCTCTAACCAGATTCGAACCCTTAACCCTTAGCTTCAGAGGCAAGGTCATTACCAACGAAGCAACCGTCGTCATTTTCCTATTTAGCTGCAAACGTGTCACAGAGTAATGAGTCAAAATTTTCTGCAATCGTCTGTGTAATAAGTTATTTAAGTTGGGGACTTACGGCTAATAAGTCTGAAACTTTCATCACCGTCCAAATGACTCTTCCATAGCATCTTTTGTGGCTGTAACGCAACATTTTACCGAAACGTCGTGCTTTTAACTTTTTAGTTCCTTTGAGTCGTTTCTTTGCCGTTTACGTTAGAGCTTCCGCTAAAGAAAAGTGACGTCAGTCGGCATTTTTTATTTACGAACTTCGTGTGAGACTTGCTCCGGGTTTCATATATTAATTAATTTGATAGCATACATAAATAGATAGGGACAACGACACATACACTATTGTTTTGTTAAAATATTCTTTTTACAATATGTGCTTGCTCCCAAACCAAAAACTGTAATTTGGTTCCCTGGCAAACAAAGTACCGAACAAGTTGTTTCCAATATGTAAATACGCAGATCCGAGGCCAACTCGACAGATGCTCCGACAAGAAGACCGGCGTTCTGTTCGCGAGCTGGATATGGATCTACATAATTCATGTGTGGGGTACACATGAATTATGATTCTTCACACTACACCTACGAAATTAGGTTTGTTCTCGAACGTTCCGTCATCATGTTGTTTTTAAGTAACATTGACAAATAATTTTTCAGACTCACCACTTTTTCAATTATGAAATAAACTTCATACTAAACTGCTTAGACCCCTGACTACCTCAGTATTTGGAAAACTTGAAGGTTATATATGTAATTAAATTATAATATCAATAACAAGATGAATCCTGGGCTGCAAGTAATATTATAAATGTGCGAAAATCTACGCTGAAAACTTACCGTCATGGCTTTCGTATAATTTATTTCCGGGTTTCACTTACCTCTGAGAATGTGAAATGGAAACTAGCGCATCTGCCTTTGTTAGATTAATGAGAAATTTAAAAAGTCTGCTGTGTGCTTATTGCAGTCAGCAGAGTTGATACCTGCAGTTCCGAGCTAAAACCGCAGGTATCAGTCAGGTGTATGAGAGAGGAATGTGAAAATTAAGGCCACCGTTTGAATCCAAGAAAAAAATTGGGTTCGGATGAAATGAGAACGAAGTATGAAATATGGGTAGATCAGGAATGTCTAGAACAGGTGAATGAAATTGTATACTCGGGATGGAATATGTGCTTTACATGTGGACAGGCGCGTAGCTTTCGAGAACAAAGTTCCGTTGACTTGCTCTGATTGCGTTCGTCAAAAGGCCTTGCGATACATAACGCAGTTGTGATACGATCTTAGTTATATGTCAGCGAAACTTGGGCCTGCCAGCAAAAGCATAAAATAAAATAAATAAATAAATAGCTTCACGCAATTCCCAATACAGGGGTAGACAGAGGTCTAGTTAAGACATTTAGGTCCCTTCGAACCACCTTCCACCGAAGATATTTTCAGGACAACGTGACAAGTGGTGAGCCTGTCGCCGCTGGACAATACCAAGCCAACGATATAATCCGTACATAATTTTTTGAAATACCCATTGGTACGAGCCTACCACCTGGGGATCGTACTCGGGTCTCTCGAAATTCCAACCATCCAACCACTCGGCTATCGTGACTTAAAAGCATAAAAGGAATTCGTTATTACAAGAAGCCTAACATCGCTTACATACTTAAAAATTCAACAAAAATTATTCTGTAATAAACTATTGTAAAAACATCTTATAATAGTAAATTAATGTAATTAATAAGTTTTAAATTGCCTGTCGATGATCAGATAATTTATTCCAAAACACATTAATTTGGGCAGTAAAACCTGCGCTCTGAATAAATTATGCCTTTTAAATCTACCATTTATTTGATTCACATTGATATTACATTAAGTCACATAACATTGTTTTTAATGATAAAAATGAATCAACATGAAACGATGGAACATGTTGTTTCTTTATTTTTATAGATATTTGCTAACATAGTTTTTTGAAATATGGACAAAAGATAAAGCAAAGCCGATGTTTATCTACGTAGACTATTTATTAATTGTTTGTGTTGACTACTTAGTGTTATGATATTCCATTTCAATTTCTTATTCCTTCAGACATTTTTGACTAAAGTTATTAGTACACATATATCTTTTTGACTAAATAGTCAATAGTCATATTAAATAATAATGTAAAATCAAAGGCAATGGTCGACCAATAAATAAAAAAATAGTTATGAATAATGTATTATAAATATGTCTCAGATTTAATTGTCACATGCATTTATCGGTAAGTATTTTCTATATTAACATAGCTTACTTTGTCAATATACCTTACGTGAAACGCAAAACCTACGTACTAATGTTGATAGTGTATCTATATAGTGTAACTATAAGTAAACTTGTTAGTTGTGCCCGTTCAATTCTTTTTGGATGAAGGTTGTTATTCGCAATGCAAATAAATTCAAAAATTTTATAAATGATCTTATAGTTTTAAAATTAAATCCAGAAAAAGTGTTTGCTACATTGACCCGACCGAAAATCGAAGCCGGGACCTTGTGTGGGCGCCTCTTGTTCTTGGAAGTCTCCAAATTTAGACCTCTGTCTACCCCTGTATTGGGAATTGCGTGAACAAATTTATTTATTTATTTAAATACTACACTCTTACTTATATTTACTTACTATTACTTTGTTTAATACTATTAAATAGTTTTTTATTCAACGAAATAAATAAATAAAATAAAACATAAACAAGTGTTACCAAGCAACCGAGAGCACTCTGTACCTATTTCTTTTCTTCATAAGATATCATACCCTGGGTTTAAATATAAAATCCATCCTTAATGAGTAAGGTCCTTGCCGTTTTTAGTTGGCATAATGTTAAAAACCACTCCCTTTCTTCTCGTGGGTGTCGTAAGAGGCGACTAAAGGAAAAACCCTAAAAGTTAAATTGGCTACAGACTTGTGGTAAGCCACTATGGTCAGAAAACTATCAGAGAACAATTCAACAGACCGGCGACGGACAACAGCAACTAAGGTCTCTCTGGTACTGCGATCGCCGAACCACATACAAAGTAGGGTGACAAAACCACGCTTACGAGAGATGCCATTATGTTTGTTTATAAGCTAAACAAACCAAAGAAAGGCCATAAAATCGACAAATAATCGTTTCATTTAAGTGTAGTACAACATTAGTGAAACCTATCAATGTATCTTATATTAAAAGCCTCTTTTCCTTACGTAGTTCGTGATCAGTTTATAAATGAGCCCTATAATCAAAATAGAAGATCTTCTGGCCCGATAAGTTTTTAGGCGTATAGCCCGTGTGAATATAGTGCAATGGGTGCTAAAGCTTTTTTTTCTCTGTTTTTATTAGTAAAAAATAAATAGTAAATAAATAAATATCCTCACGCAATTCCCAATACAGGGGTAGACAGAGGTCAAGTCTAGACAATTAAGTCCCTTTGACCCACCTTCCACCTAAGATATTTTCGGGACAATATGATAGGTGGTGAGCCCGTCGCCGTCTTAATGTCCTAGCCAACGATGAAATTCGTACATAAGTTTTGAAAATCTCATTAGTACCTGGGGATCGAACTCGAGTCTCTCGACTAGAAATTCCGACCACCATACAACTCGACTATCGTGACTTACAGCTTTTATTAGTATTGTAACAAATTGATATAATTTATATTTGCTTAAAGTTCAGAAGCTTAAGGACATGGGTTCATACATAAAATTAATAATTAAATAAATACATACATTGATAGGCACAACCTCGCATACATTGCTCTAATACCCAAGTAAGCAGCTTAAACACTTCTGTTATGGAATCAGAAACAACGAAGGTACCACAAACTCAAGTGGTCAATGGTGCCTTGACTGCGTTAATCAAAAGGCAAGGCGTTGTGAAAAGTGCACGCCTTGCAATACATAACGCAGTGTTGGTACCGACTTTGTTATATGGCAGCGAAACATGGGTATGCCAGAAGAAGCATAAAAGCAGGTTGAATGCAGTGGAGATGCGATCTCTTCGTAAAATGTGCGGCCTTACCATGGCCGACCGAAAGCGAAACGAAGAGATTCGCAATATGGCAGGTTTGAAAGATGACCTTGTCTCAAAATGGATAAGGGCGTGCTTCGATGGTTTTGGCACGTTGAGCGAATGAGTGAAGACCGAATGGTGAAGAAAATATATAGCGCGAAAGTTAATATTAAAAGATGTCGAGGTAGACCGAGACTAACTTTCGAAGACCATGTGAGCAAATTGCTCGAAGAGAGGAGGGTCAAGAGTACTCGGATACCTAGACGTGCATGTATGAAGAAGATGATGAATCTGAAAGAAGCGAAAGAAGTATGTAGGGATCGTGACACTTGGCGATCTGTTCTCTCTGGCTATCCCGTCAGGGATTGTGCGTGAAGATAAATAAATAAAAACAAAAACGTATGCGACTTAAATTTAACTAAAATGGCGGGTAAACTTTTTTGTCAGGCAGTAACTCGTAAGGTGCGATGTGGCTAGTACTGCGATTCTCGATCCGATTGAAAAGCGTGACGTTATGTTGCTCATGATATGGTGTACCTCCTTATGGAAAAAGCCTTTGTTCTGTATTAGACTTCTAGATGACTTTAGTTTATACTTGTTTACAGCTTCTACCATTGCTAAGGACATGTTTTAAATTATACATATAAGAAATGTTGTCTAAACACGGAAAATTATTATTTATTTACAATTTATTCGATATATAAGTCACGATAGCCGAGTGGAAGGGTGGTCGGAATTTCGAGACGAGAGACCCAAGTTCGATCCTCAGATGGCAGGCTAGTACCTATGGGTTTTTTCAAAACCTATGTACAATTCATATTGTTGGCTTGGACATAAATACGGCGACGGGCTCACCGTCTGTCACGTTGTCCTGAAATATCTTCCGTGGAAGGTGGGTCCAAGAGACTTAATTGTCTAGACTAGACCTCTGTCTACCCCTGTATTGGGAATGGCGTGAAGGTATTTATTTTTTTTATTTATGTATTAGATAGATATATTGCCACCAGTATCTACTGTAGCCGTTAATATTAAGGTAATTTACAAAATTAAGATAGAGACGGAGAATTGAGATTAAAAGAAAATGCGAAAGTAGCCTAAAATATTTAACCAACTTCTAAGAAAGGTTTTTTTTCTAAAAAACTTCTAAACAGTATATTTTTTAATATTTGTTACTCTATATGTAAAACGATAGCGAAAATTCGTTTTCGTTTGTAAAGGTATACTTCCAGTTTGATGCTATTGTTATCACGCTTGATGTTGGCCAAAGAAAACTTAGAACATTTCTGATATTTTATAAATATTTCGAGTTAATTTTTTTTTTATTTTTTGTTCTTTATAGAAGAGGGAGGCAAACGAGCAGGTGTCACAAGTGATGGTAAGTGATTTCTTTTGTTATGGAATTAAGTTGTTTGTGCCTATGAGTCATCATATATGGACGCTTATGATAGGAGCCTCTTTATTCAAAATAATAACTAACAAGTTTAGTTAAGCTAGAGGACCTCCGAGGAAAAGTAGCGTACACACCGGTATTCATGGTGTCACCAAATCTGAAGTCCCGGGTACGATTCCCAATCGGATGAATGTAAAAAACAGTGTTTGTGGTACCTTCGTTACTACTTACTTTAGCATCAGAGCAATTAAAAGATGTTTTTCCTATTTATGTACGTATTTATTTATTAGTTATTAATATTAATATTATTCCCTACTACTCGCCTCGATGGCCGAAATAAGCTTTCTCGGAAAGTAAGTCGACATTACTTAATTGTCTAAGCCTTTGTGGCCCCATGGAAAAATTCGTGAAAGGTGAAAAAAATTACATCGTCGAAGAAGCATATTATTTGCCCTTTTGTTCTACAAAAATGTGTCTATGGTCCCAGTTTCGAATTCCAGGGAATGGGTCAATGTATTAATTTTACATTTTCTCGTTGTTTTTGGCACCTTGTTTGTTTCAGATTCCATAACACGAGTGCTTAAGCTTTGAGATCAGAGCATACGATGTTGTCACTATATATATATATATATATATATATATATATATATATATATATATATATATATATATATATATATATATATATATATATATATATATATAGATATTTTACACCTAGCTTTTAATTTAAAAAGTGAAACACGTTAGTCCAGTCTAGCAGATTGTCGTTGACCCCGGTAATTGTGGCAGCCGTGGTTGTGACGTCTAATTTGGATACAATCGGCGGGGAAGCGGAAAATTGCGTGAAACCAATATTGGTATATTGGCACGTACGCCATATACGATAGTTGGCTGCGTTTGGCGGCCGGGTGCAAATATTTACACGAAAATGAAAGATGACAGTAAACAGATTAATGTTATGAAATTTAGCAGTTTTAACGTAAGTGTTTTCTAAATGTTCGTGTATATGTAGTAATCCATTGAGTTATAGACGAAAAGATAAAGATTATAGAAACTGTCTTTCTTTTACTTTACATTACAAAGAAAGATCACAGATATCCCATAACATACACAGATAACAAACAAAGTAAAAATATAACGTACAAAATCTTCTTCTTTATAGCCATGTAGTAGACCATGGAGTTCATTTAATGCGCTTGTCACCGAATCTCACTTGGAACCCATCGCCGTGTTAGCTTTGAAGCTAGCGTTACAATAAACATGGATATTGAAATATTTACATATATAAATAGTCATGTATACAAATAAATATCCTCGACTCGAGTACAAACATTCATATTATTCACAAACAATTTTGGCTTCGGGGGGATAAACTTTTTTTTTTAATCAAATTTACTTTCACTCATTTCACTATTTATTCTTTTGTTTTCAAGTAACTGACTAGTTTCGCCCTTATGGCATCATCAAAGATACATAAGGACAAAACCGGCCAGGTATTTAATTGCAAATAAATAAATTTGAATTTATTAAAAAAAAATCTTTTTAATATTCTGCTTATTATGTATTGATAATCATTCTTTTGACGGGAAAATGCATAAAGCTTAAACTTTTTGTTTAAGTATAAACGGTATTGTTAAAGTCACGACAGCTAAGTGGTTGAGTGACAGGAATCGAAGTCAAGAGACCAGAGTTCGATCACCTGGAGGGAGGTTCGTACCAAAGAGTTTTTTCAATGCTTTTGGGTAAGCGTAACTTAAGGGTAAGAGTAATTTTTCGAAAAAATCCGTACCAAAGGATTTTTTCACAAACTTACATACGTTTTATATTATTGGCATACACCAAAAGATAGCGACAGGCTAACCACCTATCTCAAAATAAGTTTCGGTGTAATGTGGGTCGAAAAAAAAAACAAAATAATTTAGACTTCTAGCTACCCCTGTATTGAAAAATGTGTGAAGATAAAAAACATCATCGGAATAAGGAAAGCACGCCAGTGCAATGAAAGGTGAAATCGGAAAGTTCTAAGGTCGTTTCACGGGTTAACGAAATGTGAAATCGGGGTTCTCGCAAATTTATTTTTATTGATGTTCCCAGTTCACATTTAAATTCAAGCAGAGATTCCAGATAATCATATAAGAAAATAAACAAATACCTTAGCATTTTACATTTTTATGTCTTATTTTAATTTTTACTATTTTATGATTATAAGTAAATAAATACATACATACATACATAGAGACAACATCACATACATTGCTGACCCTAAAGTAAGCAACTTAGCTCTTGTATTATGGAATCAGAAACAACGAAGGTACCACAAACTAGGAGACCCGAGAAAATGTAGAAAAAGTGTTTTATACATTCACCCGACCAAGAATTGTACTCGGGACACACTGGCTGGCGACACCATAAAAACCGGTGGGCACGCTACCAGGTTATATTTTACATATTTAATTTTCATTTAGTGCTTTTTGCTATAAATCGCATACATGGCTTAATTCCTCAGCACCTTGGTAGCCTGGAAGAGATCTTTTATGAGCGAAGGCTGATAATTGTAACACTAATTAATGTATCTTTGTTAACATTTTTCTTCTATTTCTCGTCTTCTTTTATTGGTGTGCAATAAAATTAATTTAATTCACTCATTTCATTCATTAACTTTTCAATCCACGGAGTAGACGTCCGGGCAAGTCCACCGTAACTTATTTGGTACAACGTGACAGGTGGTGTGCCTACCACTATCCTAATTTCCAAGCCAACGGTACAACAAATTTAGATAGATAAATATTCATAAACATACAAAGATACATTACATGAGTACAAACATTCACATTCATCACACAAATGTTTGTCCCTATCGAGATTTAAAACCGCAACCCTTAGCTTCGAAGACGGGATCACTACCAGCTATTCTATTGGCGTATTTAAATATCATTTTATCGCACAATATCAATTTATAGTAGAAGCATAAGCAAGAAGTTTCGATAACACGTGTCCCGGTAATGTGTACGAATGGGGTTCATTAGGCAGACTCACGCTGGCTGAACGACCACTAAATATAGATTATCAGTCGAATGGACCCCTCTATTAATCACTGGCCTTATCTCAACTACGCTCACGTATCTGATTATCAAAGGGCTGTGTTATCAGTTCTAAAGCATTTACAATACATACAAACCATACATAGATAGAGAAAACATCACATACATTGCTCTGGTTAATCAGTGGTCGAAAGAACTTAATTGTCTAGACCTCTGTCTACACCAGTATAGGGAATGGCGTGAAGATATTTTTATTAAGTCGTCTAATACAAAATATTTCTAGATTAAGTATTGTGAGAGAAATGGATCGTTGCCAGACACTGATTGATTAACGTCCCTTCGGAGGAATTCCCAATAAACCCAGCCGTCACGTCGCGGTGAGATCTACGACGTGTTTGAATTTAAAATAATTTATTGGTATATAGAACATTTTAACATTTTCGATAAACTACAACATTAGAAAAATGTCTGATACTGACGATACGCTTGATACACGCCGGTTTTCATGATGTCGCCAGCTCTAAGGTCCCTGGGTGCGATTCCCGGGTTAATGTAGAAAATACTTTTTCAACATTTTCGCCTGGGGCCTAGGTATTTGTGGAACCTAAGTTGTTTCTGATTCCCTAATACAAGTGAGGACAGAGCAATGTGTGTGGTCTCAATCTATGTATCGGTGTATATTTATTATTACAATTTAAAGAGAAAGAAATGGAATTTGGTCCTTTCTACACACATTCCGGAGGAAATTAATTAGAAAACGTGGCATGTGTGCCTGTCGCCATCTTTGCATCCATGCTAACGATTGATACAAACTCTTAGAGGAAACCTTCCTCCTGGGCATCGAACTCGGATTCCGATCACGCAACCACTCGGCTATCGTGACTTAGCTAATTCTAGTAAGAAAGAGTCAAATGCGGGGTCAGAAGCTTATGTCTTTCGTTTGGATACGAAACCAATCATCTGTGAGGTTCATTAGTTAATTAACTACGTGGTTACGTATCATTCGTCAAAAAATATTTATTCATTTTCAATAGTGTCGCTCGCGAACGTATTTATGATTGACTGACATAACAAAAAAGCTCAAAATCAAATTGCATCGATGTGAACACTTCACACTTATGCAACGGAGACTGTACGCGACATGTGTATATTTTTCAATAACCCAATTCAAAATTTTGTTAATTGCTTTATCAGTGGATGTCAAAAGTTTTTAAAATAATTCATTTTACTAATTTACAGTTAAATTAAATTGACCGGTTTCGCCTTATGGCATCATCAAGCTATTAAAACAGATTTTATTATTTTAAATATTAATTTTCTAGTTAAATGTTTCAACTACCCAAAATAAATGAGAAACAACGTTAAAATCAAGAACTTGGACTTAACCTTTGCTACCGAGGCAAGAGAAGCATGGTTACGTCTCTGTCTGTGAGACCGCGCCCGCTTTCTAGGTGTTTCGACAAAGGAATCCAGTTACTGGCTACATGCTTTACCATCAAGTAACCTTGGTACATTACTAGATAACGAAAGTTTACGAATAGCTGTAGGAATACGATTGGGAGCATCGATTTGTCCACCACATCGATGTCCTTGTGGCAGCGACGTCGACGAGTTAGGCCTCCACGGACTTTCATGCCAAAAAAGTGCCGGCAGACTATCTCGTCACGGTTCCTTGAATGAAATCATCCGAAGAGCTCTTGTTTCCAAAAATATTCCATCGGTTTTAGAGCCTTGTGGAATATTTAGGGAGGATGGTAAGAGACCCGACGGCTTGATTTTAGTCCCTTGGGAGAGAGGCAAAGCTCTTGTGTGGGACGCAACTTGCGTCGATACATTAGCGGACTTTCATATCAAGGGTACTTCGATAAGGGCGGGCGGGGCGGCATGAGAGGCAGCTGAATCGGGTAAATAGCGTAAATATGAGTCTTTGAAAGGAGACTATATATTTGTTCCATTTGCCGTAGAGACAATCGGTCTGTGGGGTCCCCGCGCGATGCAGTTTCTAAAGGAATTGTATCTGCGAATTATGGTTGCCGCTGGTGACAAGAGGGCTGGTTCTTTTCTCGCTCAACGGTTAAGTCTGGCCATTCAACGTGGAAATGCAGCCAGCGTTCTTGGTACCATGCCACGAGGAGTAGGACTCTACGATTATAATAGTGTTTAGTTAATAAGTATTGTAAATATTAACATAATTTTTTCTGTAAATAAATATTTATGAATTTAAAATCAAGAATAATAAAGTAGTAGTATTTAGAGATTAAGGGATAACATGCAATTTCACCTTTAGTGACTAATATAATCTTTACGTCATTCCCGAAACAGTGGTAATAAATAAGTCCTTTTGATCACCGAAAACATTTTTTGGGACAACGTGAGAGATGATGAAACCCTCACCGTCAATTATTTGCGAACTAACGATACAAATCTTACATAAGTTAAAAAAAAAACATTGGTACTTGCCCTGGAGATCGAACTCGGGTCTTCGGACTCGAATTCCGGTCACCCAACAACTCCACTTGACTTCACACTAAGTGACAACAATCGCAAGTATAAATGATACTTTTTACTTCAAGTCAGGCTAGTTTAAAGCTTTTTTGGACGCCGTAGTCCTAACTTTGTGTAACATGTGTTAATCAATATGTTAAAACATCGGAGTTTTAACATATTGATTATATAAACATTCGGACAAGAGGCTGACAAAATTTCACGCAATTTCTTATACCGGGGTAGGCAAAGGTCTTGAAAACGTCCTTTAACCTACTTTTCACGGAAACTTATTTGGGACAACGCTTATTTGTGATAGGTGATGAGCCTTCGTCTTAATGTCCAAGCTTGCGGAACAATATATTTATATATTAATATATATTTACATAGATAAATATTTACAAATGTCCATGACGCAATTACAGACATTCGCTTTCATCACACAGATATTTTTATCTAGGGATTCGAACCCAGAACGCATAACTTCGTAGGCACTACCATCTCGGCTATCGGATCAGCTCATTATTTTCAATCGAATAATTCAGGTTTGCTTAGTGTGCACTTCATATATAGTTTCTTAAACGCTAAAAGTAACTAAAAAATGTAATACTACAATAGTCAGAGCCCTCAATGACGGCCTTTTCGATTTCTTCATAATGACTTTAACCATTAATCCCAGAGGAAGAATTGCAAATTATTGAAAATGACTTCTTTAACAACGTTTGTAAATGTTGCATCTGCTTCTTTTTGAAGGGATTCATTATAAAATTTTAACGCGATATACATATTGTTCTTGTTTAGCATGCATTAATTTTTTTGGTATTTAAATTTCGCAATGCGTATAATAATATTTTCAAAATTATACGACGGAAGTATCATGGAGTGACACACTGTGTGCAGAGGCTACTTTCACAGTCAAAAGTTTTATAGTAATAATATTTATTTATTTTATTTATTTATTATTTGTTGCTACACCTTATACTAAGGGCTACAATGGGCGGACTTAATGTCTGGTGGCATTCTCTACCAGTCGGCCTCTGTTATGGTGAGAAGTAGATGGCAGGTTCTAACAACAAAAATAATCTATATTTTTGTTGTTAGCACCTGCCATCTATATAAATAATGCTCCTATATAAATAAATATATACATATAAACAATAAATAATTTATGTAAACATACATACATGTATTACATACACTAAATGTATATAATTATACATAGATACGTAAATAATATACATAAAATATAAATATATACATAAATATATTTTAATGATTCTTAAGTTAATACTCAAGAACTAATCTCTTGAACGAATAGGCATTCGGAGCAGATTTTATCTTCAAAGGTAGGACGTTCCAGAGTAGTGCAGCTTGTACTGTAGAGGAGTTAAAGTAACCTGTATAATGTTGAGGAATGTGAATCCTATGTTGGTTTATGGAGCGAAGTTCTCTGTCATGAGTAGATTGGAAATGTTGAAAGTTATTTCTTAGGTAAGAAGGAGAATAAGAGTTAGTCAATGTAGAATACAACAGAAACAGAATTCGGGAGCTACGCCTTTGACTTCGATTTTAAGCTTGGAACGGCAAGAGGAGATATGGTAATATTTACGTAGTCCGAAAATAAATCTAATGCAGTTGTTGAGAAGGCGCTCCAACTTGTTGAGACGTGATTGGGATAGATCTGGATAACATACATAGGCATAGTTGATAATGGGCAATACCAGGGACTGAACCAGCAAAAGCTTAGTTTTAAAGGGAAGGAAATTTTTAAGGCGGTAGAGTGAACTTAAGGTGGCATTGACTTTTCGGCTTATTTCCGCAACCTAAAGTTCCCAGCTTAACGATTGATCCAAATACGAGCCAAGATCAACTCCGGTATTAGAAAACGGAATTAATGTTCCATTATAATAAACAGGAGAAAGGTTACCGTAATCAAGGAAGGATATAAGGATATCGTGATCAAAGGTGTTAAAAGCGTTTGGAAAGTCAACCAACACCACCCCTGTCAACTTTTGTGTTCATCCATTCCCTTCCTTATGTCATCTGTGACCTTGACTAGTGTTGTAGTGGTACTGTGACCTGCACGAAAACCTGACTGAGAGACATTCAGTAGATTAAGATTGTTTACGAACGTAGAGATTTGCTTATGTACACAGGCTTCAAGAACTTTAGAAAGGAAAGGAAGTATAGAGATCGGTCGAAAGTGATTAGGCAAGATAGGATTATTTATTTTAAGAAGTGGAAGTGGAAATTTTTTTTCCACAGGGTCGGTAAACACCAGAGTATAAAGAAAAATTAATAATATGTGTAACTACTGGTAAAAGGTACTCAAGTATTAAGGATATAATTTGCTTACTAACCTCGTCGCTTCCCACAGCCTTAGATTTAATTGCACATATAATGTTTTTAACTTCTGTAGGAGTTACTGTCTGTAGGTGTGAATTCAAAGTCGGAAATGTGAAGAGGTGACATACAACCAATAGAAGCAAAAGTCGCTGAGCGAATTAGAGGATTAATAGTTGGGGAAGAGATAAAGTGCTGGTTTATGTAATTTAATGTGAGAGACGAAATGTGTAATATCTAGTAGAAGTAACATTTAGGTCTAAGTAAAATATCTTAACAAAAATTAAAACAATTACTCGATTTTATTACATTTTTTCAATGTTCTTAACACATTTGCAATAATATAACAATGAATGTTCATTGTCATGCCTCTTGAAAAGAGGCGGATAATTTAAAGTAAAGAATAATAAAGACTAATTAAATTTTTAAGCAATCTAGATCTAGTCAATTTCAGTAACTTTAAAGCGTAGTGTATTTAAATCAGTAGCAGCTCAATATCCAACGGAGAAGGTGAAAAATTGCTGAAAATTGCGCCCGCTGAGGATTCCACAGCTATCACATTCAGCTAAATATACGAATAAATTCTAAGATTCTCGGCTTCATTGCAATTTCAGAAGTAATGAACTGTGGCGTAATAAGTTTGCATCTCTGATATTCCGGTTCTAGATTCATCAAATCAATATAGGAAAGACTGCATACAGTTTCGATTGCATACAGTGTCGAAATTATCGACAAACATATTTACATATCTTTAACTTTCGTTGCAAGTTACTTACCAAGAGTACGGTGGGCTACCTTTGAAGTGGTGTAAACAAAAGAGAAACCAGTCTGATGTGTTGAACTTTACATATCTACGAACATATTTTCCCGATTAATCACTATAGCCCAGTGCTTTGGCGATTCGAATTCGAGCCAAGAGACCCGAGTTCGATCCCCAGGGCTCATACCAATGGATTTTTTTTAAAACTTATGTCATTGACTGGGACATAAAAATGGCGACGGGCTCATCACCCGTCACGTTGTCCCAAATGTTATCCTCGGTGAAAGCTGGGTAAAAAGGATTTAATTGTCTAGACCTATGTTTACCCATGTATTGGAAATGTTGTGAAGATATTTTTTTTTATTTTTCTAATCAGGGGTAGAAAGAAGCCTAGAGAATTAAGTCCTTTCTTCACTTTTCACCGAAGCTTTATTGTAATAACATGACAGGCGGTGAGCCTACCCTGCTGCGTACCTAAACAATTACTGAATTTTTTATTAAGCAATAGTGTTGATTTTTAAAGCATATTTATGCTGCACTTTTATATGATTCAATTAAGGATAAAAAATGCTTTTTTAATTTCAACTGACACGGACGGGATTCAAACCCGCGACCTCTGCCGATCCGAGGCAACGCTCTTACCTCCCAGCCACCGTGTCTTACATGCATCAATTGCAATTTGAAATCTGCATTCTCTTTTCTTTATTAATGCCTTGTTTTGGCATCGGCGCCATCTATTATCACTGTTGTAAGTGACAATTTGACATTCCTGAATTTTAGTTAGGAATTATCAATAAGATAACACCAACCAATTTTTATTACGCAATTGTACTGCTTTTTTAAGCATATTTATGCTGAACTTTTACGTGTTTAAATTAAAGAGAAAAAAATGTTTTTAAAATTTCAACTGACGCGAGCAGGATTCGAACCCGCGACCTCTGCCGACCCGTGGCAACGCTCTTACCACCGAGCCACCGTGTCATAAACGCAATGTCCCGCCGTTGTCAGTTGAAATTTTAAAAACATTTCTCTCTTTAATTTAATCACTGTGATTAAATTAAAGAGAGAAATGTTTTTAAAATTTCTGGATTTTTTGAATTTCACACGAGTGAAGTCACAGCCTGCTCTTCCAACCTAAACAAATAGCCCGACAAAATTTGTACCAATATTTGACTTACCTTCGCCGTAAACTTTTTTGTCGCGGCCTGCAGTTGACAGAGGAGCGGCTGCGGTCCCGGGCTCCGCAAATACTTTCGATTCACAAAATTTATATTTTGTGACGCTTTGATGAGAAGTTTCTAAATATATTTTGTCATTAAATAATTTCGGAAGCCGTAAGCGAATATTTGAAAGTCTTACATAATTTAATTATTATTCAGTAGTCACTATATACAAGTGGTTGGGCGATCCCCAGATAGGATCATGCCAATGAGTTTTTTCAAAAGGTATGTAAGATTTATATCGCTGGTTTTGACTATCGATATCTTTGACATAGACATAAAGATGCCGTCAGGCTCACCACCTGCCTATCAAGTAGTCCTAAAACAAGCAGGGGTGAAATTTTTGATCGGAAGGACAAAATCATTTAGACTTACCCATGCATTGAGAAATGCTTTAAGATATAAATTGCCTAAGGGCAATAAACACATTTTCACCCTAAAAATGTTTTTTTAATTTGTTATAAACAGCTAGTCCATGTATAATCCTCTAATATTTATCTAATGTAAACTTCAGCTTTTTCTTCAGCATACTAGGTTATATTTAAACATTGAAGGGAAGTTTAGTACAAGCATGGATTATAATGTTACTCGAGTCCCAACTTGTTCACAATGACGGACAAAATCTCCTTTTACGTTCTCGCAACCCTAATCAATCTCTGTCTAAAACTAAGCTAACTTCCCCATGTATTTGCTTAATAGGACAGTCCTAGCAAAAAATACTTGTGAAGAGGCATTCGTTTAGTTACACGTTACGTCCACTTTAAATAAATTAAACATAATTTTCACGTCTATCCTAATACTGGGGTATACATAGGCTGAACAATTAAATCCTTTCGACCCACCTAACACCGAAGACATTTTTGGGACAACGTGACAGGTGATGAGCCTATCGCCATCTTTATGTACAAGCCAATTATATAAATCCTATAAGTAAAAATTTTCAAAAACCCATGGTTATGAGAATATTATATACATATATTCGACTATCGTGACTTTATGGTGTCCCCATAATTTAACGTAATAAATAAATAAAGAATGTAAGCAAATAAATAACTTCATACATTTGCAAGTAATTTGTCCATTTGATAAAATTTAAATACATACATACCTACATGCTGTCCCTATGACAGCATCATTTACATTTGTTCTGATCGAAAAGCGAGTAGTTAAAGAACTTGTTCTGGATTCAGATACAGCGAAGTCCTCCACCCACCACAAACAATATAGAAATAATATAGAGACAATATAGAAAAACTGGTTTTCTACAATGATCCGAAATGGAATCGAACCCGGGACCCCAGAGCTGGCGACACCATAACCGGCGTTAACGCGACTCGTCCGCAGAGGTCGTCATACACAAAATACAGACGGTTGTATAAACACTAGGGTAATAAAATAAATAAAGCTAAATATTTTTTATATATAAGAAAGGCTTTCGAGTAACATCGGTGTGGTTCCTCATCATAATGGCCTGTAAAAGGTCACTGCAGCACATATGCTTTCCTATACGGGCGGGTTTTCCATAATCGCTACGCTTAGCAAGCGGATCAGCGATCGCAGTAACAGACACCTTGCACCTTAAACGCTGCTGGCATCATCGGTCTGCAGAATAATGGCCTAGTGCTTTTTGAGATGGTTACAAAAAAATAATAATAATAGTTTAGACATAGACTAAGATATCGATAAATATAAGATCCGTCAAAAAGACGAGGTGGCCGAGTGGTTAAGGCGTTGGACTGCTAATCCAATGTGCTCTGCACGCGTGGGTTCGTATCACATGCTCGTCGATAGCATTTTGTTGTAATTTATAGT
The DNA here is from genome assembly GCA_029286605.1 of Sericinus montela. Taxonomy (NCBI): domain Eukaryota; kingdom Metazoa; phylum Arthropoda; class Insecta; order Lepidoptera; family Papilionidae; genus Sericinus; species Sericinus montela. The sequence goes on from JAGSMR010000003.1 coordinate 7,411,479, forward strand.
TAGTGTATGAGTGTTGCACAATAATTAGATCGGAATTGAGTCAAGAGACCCGAATTCGATCGAATTTATATTTTTGGTTTGGTACTAAATTGTCTTCGGTGAAAGGTGGGAGAGAACTTCAAGCGGCAACTAAGGTGAGGCAACTGTAGGTGATCTCATAAAGTATGGAGTATTTTCTTCTATAAGGAAAATGTGTAGTTCTCTCATACAAAGTTGTATATTCCATCCTAATTTTTTTCCGTGGGTGTGGTTGTTTCGGTATCAGAATTCTTTTACGCCGCAACAACATTGAAATCCATCCGTACCTTTTATTAATTTCTTATAATCAATGTTCCTTTTTTGACGATTTTTTGATTTTTGACGTATTTTTGACGACCTCCGTGAACGAGTGGCGAACACACCAGTTGTCATGTTGGCGCCACCTCTGAAGTTCGATATCCGGTCGGGTCGATGTAAAAAGTATTTTTCTACATTTTCTCGAGTCTGGGTATTTGTGGTACCTCCTTTGTTTCTGATTACGTAACATAAGTGCTAAAGTAACTTACTTTGGGATCAGAGCAATGTATGTGATGTTGTCCCTATGGCCGTAAGTATTTTTATGTTGTAAATAGATTTTAATTAATTCCATTATCTTTTTGTAATAGTTAAGTGCTTTTTATTCAGATTTCAAGTTTAAAAGCCTCTTTAATAATATCCCCTGTATTTTCTGCGTCTCTGCACAAAAGAAACAGATTCCTCTCCCATTATCCTGAAGCGGGTTTAAATTCTATAGAGTTTTGAATTGTCTACGCACGGTTAGCTCGTTAGGAGCTTTATAGAAATCCTTTTGTGGATACTTGCTTTAATTCAAGGCGTCTTTAAATTACTATAATGAACCAGCCTTGTTAATTAAGTCGCTAAAAGATTAAAAAGGTTTATAAGCAATTCAGTCGGTCTTAAAATATTTCTAGATAGATTGTATAGCGTAGATTGAAGAATACTTAATGAACTCCTGGATAAAGCCACGTTTAATACGCAATATTTAGCTGATGAATATTCGATTTCAATCAGCAGGGTCTACGGTGCGAGGTGCCTGATACTGCTATTGCCAATCCACTTGCCAAGCGTAGCGATTACGGCAATCTCTCCCTATAGGAGAGGCCTATGTCCTGCAGTGGACTTTAATAGGCCGTTATACATACATAACGGCCTATTACAGTCTGTATGACAAAACTGAAGTGAAGTATTGCGTGATCAACTGGAAAGTTTATCTCTTTTTGCTATCGATAGAATAGTTTACTTTTTAACCAATTGCGCAAAATGACATAACAAGTTCAGGCCCATGGGGACGCTTCTATCTTCACTTCCCACCACAAGAGGTCTAGATTCCACAGAATTATCTGGTTTAATATACTCACTTCTTGCTATTTATGAAAATGTTTTATCACATAAAGAAACTAATTCGTTTTAGATTAAAAATTTCACCTTCGTTTTCGAGGTTATGACTCTTTAATTGAATCAACCTTTTTGCATATTAATATCCAATGTTACTTAGAAAATATTGTTTAAGAGTAAATTATAAAAAGAATTAGTTATTTTTCAGTAAAGTTTACTTAAGTTTTTAATCCTATTAAGTGCAACGTTTCTGTGATGTATATATATTTATAATGCGTAAAAATATATACATAGACAGGAACAAGTCGCATACAGTACTCTGATTCCAAAGTAAGCAGCTGAAGCGCTTCTGTTATGTACTCGAAAATAAAGAAGGTACCATAAACACACAGGGACTCGAACTCGGGATCTCAGAGATAGCGACACTTGAAAACTGGTGCGTACACCACTCGAACAATGAGGTCTTCATGAATATATGTTCCCATAAATAAATATCTTCACGGCTTTCCCAATACAGGGGTAGACATAGGTCTAGACAATTCCCTTCGTCCCCTCGTCCCACCGAAGATATTTTTCGGGACAACGTGATAGGTGGTGAGCCCTTCACCGTCTTTATGTCCATGCCAATTGTAAATATGTTTTTTTTTTCAAAAAAACATTGGTACGAGCCTGCCACTTGGGGGATTGAACTCGGGGTCACTTTACTCGAATACCGATCAACCAACCACTCGGCTATCGTGACTTATTTATGTTTTCAAATAAGGGTATAAATATTTAGATATATAGGTATATTGTATCGTTGGGAGAAGTCCTAAATAAGGCCCTTTCTTTCTCCTGTGGAAATTACGTCGAAAGGGCTAAATTGTCTTGACCTCTCTCTACCCCAGTACTGAGAATACTGTGAAGGTATTTATTTATTTATAACAGTTAAAGAAATATTACTGTTATTACCCTCGAAATGAGAACAATCTAGGGGTTTCCTCCTCTCGCATTCAGAACAAGTCAATAATAAGATAACATAAGTGACCGTTCAATAAAAGAGCCACCGCTAGAGTGATAAATCGAATTGCGAACACCGCGGCCGTGTCTCTAATACGATACAAAATTGCGGCCGAAGCGAAGCACTTTGGGAGACGAAAAGAAACTAAAATGTGAGGATCAATCGTATTCCTTGAACGAATGACTGAAAACCGTATGGTGGAGAAAATATACCGCAAAAGTTAACATTTAAAGCGGTCGAGGTAAATCGTGACAAATTTTCGAAAACCATGTGAGCAACCAGTTCGAAAAGGGGAGGGTCAAAAGTATTCGAATACCTAGACTTACGTGTATGAAAAAAAAATATGAATTTGAATGAAGCGAGTTTGTTTTTCTGGCTACTCCATCAGGGATTGTGTTTGAAAATAACCACCTGGGGATCGAACTCGGGTTTTTTGAATCGTATTCCGATCACTCAACGAATCGGCTCTCGTGACTACTAAGTGTCATTTCACTTTTAAAAAACGTGGAGTACTTCTTAACATTTTTTATAACTGCCCCTTATAATTCTGAGCTATTATAATGTATTATAATAATAAATAATATCATATAATAATATTATATACAAAATTATGATGCTGAACGCGGAATTCTGATTAATTTTCTAAAATAATTTACTGTAACTTTACTGAGCTTATGTTGTCGGAATTCCTATAGTGAGACCCGAGGTTGATCCCTACGTAGTAGGCTCGTTGACAAAGAGTTTTGCAAAACTCATGTACGATGTACATTGTTGGTCCCAGCCATAAAGATGGCGACAGGATGACTTCTGGTAACGTCGTCCCAAAAATGTCTTTGGTGAAATGTGGGGCCGAAAGGACTTAATTGTCTACCCAGTGTTTTTAAATATCATGAAAAATCATGCAAACAAAAGTTTTGATTTTTTCGTCGCTTTATTTCTTTTAAATTAAACAAGTTCTTATTTAAAAACAAATAATTATGAAAATATTCCTTCCGCACATGGCTAATTTTGCACTTAGTGAATAAAAAATACGTGATGAAAACTATCCTATGTTAGGCACGCCAATAAAACTCAAATAAGAAACCAAAATATCTTTACGCCATTCCGTATACTGATACGTGAATGGTGTACTATGATCGCCAATGTGCTCGCCATGCGATTATAAGCATAGAAACATTTGCCAAATTATGGCAAATCCTCCTTATTAGCGCATCTAGTCTCATAATAAATATCAATTTCAATGAAACGAAACCGGCAAAGAGGAAACAACTTTATTGCTTTCTTTATTTTTATATTTGAGGTAATGTATTATAGCGAAAATGTTTTTAAAATTTATTTACATTATCATTCACTTAAATAAAAGCTTGCCTCTATAAAAACTTTCATAAGCAACGAATCATAAATTCGCGCGAAACAAGATGCTCGTAAAAATGAGCGGGTCGGGAACTCGTCGCAGCCAGGAAATTCATAATTCAAGGCAGTTATTTGTAGGATAAATCAAAGGGAATTAGAATAAGGAGATTAGAGAATACATTTCCTACTGACGGCGGCGGCGCGATTGTCTATTCCCTGCCTTAGAAGCTGAGGGTTGCGGGTTCGAATCCTTGAATGGAACTTATATTTGTGTGATGAATATGAATGCTTGTATTCTATATATGAATGTTGTATATATGTAAATATAAATATATGTCACATATATTTATATTTACATATGTACCGTCCGCTTGGAGACGAAGACGGCGATCGTGACCTTGTCCCAAATAAACTTATATAAATACAAAGAATATATAATAAGTCATGATAGCCGAGTGGTTGGTGGTTGGAATTTCGAGTCAAGAGACCCGAGTTCGATTCTCAAGTGACCGTACCAATGGGTTTTCTAAAAACTTATGTACGAATTAATATCGTTGGCTTGGACATAAAAGGCGGCGACGGGCTCACCACCTGTCACGTTGTCCCGAAAATATCTTCGGTGGAAGGTGGGTCAAAGGGACTTAATTGTCTAGACTAGACCCATGTCTAACCCTGTATTGGGAATTGCGTGAATTATTTATTTTTTTATTTTAAATAGTATATTTATTTATTTTAAAGAATATATAAATTCACATACAAAGCAAAAAAAAGACATAAAAAACTATTTTTCTAAATAGATTTATCTCAAAAAAATGAGTGTTCCTATTGATCATGAATCCGCGAGGGAAAAGCGGGAAAAGCAGCCAGTATCAAATAAATCATCAAACAAAGTTGCAGATTATATATTAGTTGTAACAATGTATGTGATGTTCGTGTGCCCCAATCGGTGTATGTATTTAATGAAATTAAATATGATTATGTTACGCGTCGGTGTGACACAACGCCAGCCGTGTCCTGATAAATTAGGCCCGTTTAACATACGAGGCCTTTTCAACGTGTAATCGCGTTGCAGCTCCAGCGTAATATTCCAAAAGCTCCCTCCTTTTAGTTCAGTTCGCCATTGTATGGAAAATTTATTTTGATAATTCCGCATTAATATGCAACAATATAACACTGCGCGGCATAGTTGCCGCGCAATGTTTTGCTTGAAGCGTATTCTCTAGCAGTTAAGGGAAATATCAATATATTGATTTTACGATATGTTTTTGATTTCTGCGATATGTATTTTCATAAATATCGAAGAAATCAAATCAAATCAATATCTTTATTTGTCTAGACTAGACCTCTGTCTAACCCTGTATTGGGAATTCAGTGAAGATATTTTTTAGTACAGTGTGCCTAGGAACCTAGACAATTTAGTCATTTCGACATACATTCGACAGGAGCATATTTTGGAACAACGTGACACGTGGTGAGCCTGTCGCTGTTTTATGTTCAAGCAATATAAATCGTACATGAATTTATAAAAAAAACTTTTGGTTCGGTATTAGAATTAAGAGATCGAGACAAATTCGTTTCCCAAGGAAGTTTATTCTTCTTAAAAAACATAAAAATATAAAGTATTTTATGTACGATATATATTTACACGCTTGGAAATAAAAAAAGTTGCTGTATGCTCCGATGGGATATAGGTCTAAAGGGCAAAATTCTCTAGATCCTCAATGTAGAAGAGACCATACGACTCTAAGGTACAGATATAGTCTACCATCTTTGAAAACTATATTATACATTATCGAGCATGAATCTACATTTTTCAAATACAAAAGTAGACAGAGGTCTAGATAATTAAGCCCTTTCGACTCACCAAAACCTACCTGGGACTGTAGAACTGGAACAATGTTTGACCTACATGACAGGTGCTGACCCTGTCACGGTTTGTGTCCAAGCAAGCGGTACAATATACTTACATATAGATAAACCGCCATGATTCGAGTACAAATATTCATATTCATCAAACAAATGTCTAACCGGATTCGAACCATCAACATTTAGCTTCAGGGTCATTACCAACGTAGCTACCGTCGTCATTTTCCTATTAAGTTGTAAGTGTGTCACAGGGTAATGAGTCAGAATTTTCTGCAGTCGTCTGTGTAATAAGTTATTTAAGTTGGGGACTTAAGACTAATAAGTCTGAAACTTTCATCACGGTCCAAATTACTCTTCCTTAGTATCTTTTGTAGCCGTAACGCAACATTTTACCGAAACGTCGTGCTATTAACTTTTTTAGTTCCTTTGAGTCATTTCTTTGCCGTTCACGCTAGAGCTTCCGTTAAAGAAACGTGACGTCAGTCGGCCTTTTTTCTTTACGACCTACGAGCGAGTCTTGTTCCGGTTTTTATATATTAATTAATTTGATAGCATACGTATATAGATAGGGACAATATCACATACATAGTTTTGTTACCAAAGTAAGTAGCAATAGCACTTGTGTTATGGAATCAGAAACAATGAAGGCACTACAAACGCCCAGAGCAGAAAAATGTAGAGTAAAAGGTTTTCTACATTGACCCTTGCGAGAATAGAACCCGGGGTCTCTGAGCTGAGGACGCCATCAAAACCGTCGTCAAACTCGTGTTGAAATAAACTTAAATAGGAAAAGGATTAAGATAATTTTTATTTTATGTCACGATAGCAGAGTGGTTGGGTGATCGGAAATAGACCCTAGTCAAAGAGACCCGAGTTCGATTCTCAGATGGTAGGCTTGTTTTCGGTTTTATCAAAACTTATTTACGATTATTATCGTTAGCTGTCAACAAGGAACTAAGTAGGGCTGCCTAGACCTCTGTCTGGCCCAGCATTGGAAATGGCGGGACGATATTTTTTTTATAGCAAAGAAATAAATATCTTCTCGCAATTCCCAAAACAGGGGTAGACAGAGGTCTAGATAATTAAGTCATTTCGACCCAACTACCACTGGAGATATTTTTGGGACAGGTGGTGAGCCCGTCATCGTCTTTATCAACCAAGCTAAAGATGTAAAACGTACGTAAGTGTTTTGAAAAATTTCATTGGTACGAGCCTCGGGTTCAAACTCGGGTCCCTCGACTCGAATTTCGATCACCTAATCACTCGGTTATCTTAACACTTATTTAAATATCTCAAAATATTTTGTTATATTATGTGCTTGCTCCTAAACTAAAAACTGTAATTTGGTTTCCTGGCAAACAAAGTCCCGAACAAGTTGTTTCCAATATGTAAATACGCATATCCGAGGCCAACTCGCCGATGTTCCGACAAGAAGACCGGCGTTCTGTTCGCGAGCTGGCTGGATATGGATCTACATAATTCATATGTACCCCGCTTCACGCTACACCTACGAAATTATGTTTGTTCTCGAACGTTCCATTATCATGTTGTTTTTAAAGTAACATTAACAAAGAATTTTTAAACAGACTTACCACTTTTTCAATAATCAAATAAACTTCGGACTAAACTACTTAGAACCTCAGTATTTGGAAAAAAAAATAGAAAGTATCTTCATGCTATTCATTGGGAATGATGTGAAGATATTACATATTTTAAGAAAGTTTATACTATTATTATACTGGGGTAGATAGAGGTCTAGTCGATTAAGTTCTTTCCACTCATATTTTACCGAATATGTTTTTGGGACAACATTATAGGGGATGCGCCGGCCCCGGTGTTTGTGTCCAAGCCAACGATATAAATAAAAGAAAACGACTAAAAAGTTTTGATAAAACTCGGTATGTGCCTATTTCGGCATCGAACTTGGGTCGAATATTCGAATTTCCGATTACCCAACCACTTGCCTATCGTGAATTCTCAACTTCAACGGATTAAGAAAAATAATTTTGCCAACACATTGACCACATCTTACGTAGAATCAAATCAACTTCGGACAAAATTACTTTGAACCCTGACTACCTCTTTATTCGGTTGGTAGTTAACTTGAAGGTTATATATGTGAGAATTATAACGGCACTAACCAGATGAATCCTGGGCTTCAAGTAATATTACAAATGTGCGAAAATCTACGCTGAAAAGCTTACCGTCACAGCTTTCGTATAATTCATTTCCGGGTATCACTTACCTTTGAGAATGTGAAGTGGAAACTAGCGCATCTATGTCTTTGTTAAATTAATGAGAAATAAAAAAAAATAACTACTGCTTTATGATGCAGTGCTTATTGCACTACAGAGATTGAACTGCAGGTATTAGCCATGTGTATGAAAGAGGAATGTTAAAATTAAGGTCTCCGTAAGAATACTAATAAAACAAAAGTTCTGGTATTTCAAACGCACAAAGAGAGAATGAAGTGTGAAATATGAGTAAATCAGAAATATCTGGAACAGATGAATAAAATTGTATACTCGGGGTACGTTTAGAGGTTGCTTCCTTCAGCTGTATGCCCGGCATTTTAGGAATCACTAAGGGTATGCGACCCCGAACTGCTCTAGCTTTTGCTGTCATGACTCTTCTCCTGGGACAGTAGTATCCTATTCCCCTTTTCCTTAACAATCACCCAATAAAGCGAAAGCCTTCCACCAACACCGACTGGCAATCCCGGCCAGTCACATGACCTGCTAATATAGCAGCTAATATCAGCGTTAGAGGTCTCGCTAACGTCCACGTCCCTCCCTCACTCCGATTGTAGCGGTCCCCCGTTCCATTGGAATCAGGGTGGCAAGGGCTAGAGTGCAACTGTGTTAGCGAGAACACTGACACTTTTAATGTATTGTGCACTATAAAATCTCCTGCGCAAATGACTTGGCTTTTGACACGATCTTCGATTTGCTACTACTACTATACTTGGGGTGCGAAGAACAGTGAAGAATATACTCGTATCTAGAGCGTACGTTGACATTAGAAGATTCGAGGTAGGCCGAGATAAACTTTCGGAGACAACGAGTATGCCACGAAGAGCGTGTATGAAGAAAATGATGAATGACTCTTTGGAGACTATGTGTGCAGATTTTTATTAATAATTATGTCAAAAATTACTAACAAAAGCATAAAAAATAACAAAAACACCACCGAACATGCTTTAAAATTTAATTAAAATCACAACACTTTTAAAAACATACGTAGCAAGTAGTAAATGAATGTAATTAATAAAATTACATTTCCTGTCGATAATTTGATAACTTGCGCCAACAAACATCAATTTGGGCAGTAAAACCTGCGCTCCGATTAAATTATGCCTTTTAAACATACCATTTATTTGATTCAGTGGACGACCTCCGAGGACGAGTGGCGTAAACACCGGGTTTCAAAGTGTCGCCATCTCGAGGTACCGGGTTCGATTCCCGGTCGGGTCAATATAGAAAAACCAATTTTTCTACATTTTTTCGGATGTGGGTGTTTGTGGTGTTTTCGTTGTTTCCGATTCTCATACCACAAGTGCTTTAGCATCTTAAATTGGGATCGGAGCAATGTATGTTATGTTGTCCCAGTCTAAATATGTATTTATCATTCAGTCACATAATATGTAACATAAATTCATTTTAGATAATAATGGGATGATTTTTTAAATTCTTTTATTCGAAGACCCACTACTAACAGTGTACTACTTTGTGATTTGCCTACAAACGTAAGTGTTGAGTGTTTGAATCCCACTAAAGGGAAACATTTTTGTGGTGAATACGAAAAATCTATTTGACCATACCATTGTATTGAACCATGACGACAACAACTCACCATCTGCTTCGTGTCCCAAATTGTCTAAAAAAGGTCTTACGTTGTTTTTGAAGAATACATATTATGACATGTTGCGCGTCAACTATGCACGTTCGATTCTTTCTGTCTAGATTATTGTATTCGTAGTGCCAATAGATGTAAACATCAAATAATAATGGAAACTAATGGTATAACTACTGGGTTTGATAGAAACATTTTTTTAATTTAGTTTTGATACCACAATACATGATTTAAAATTAGTTAATATAATAATCCCGGTACCCTAGTTCGTAGTGATCTACATAACCCATCAAGTCAACATTACCCATTTCAGGTCTCCCTTCTGGAAACGGAGCATGTAAAAGCAGTTTCTACCGCATGAAACGAAACAGCGTCTCCGCTAATAGCTGAATACATAATTAGAGTCACGATAGCCCAGTGGTTGGGTTATCGAAATTCTAGTCAAAAGACTAGAGTTCGATTCCCAAGTGGTAGGCTCGTACCAATCTTTCTTCGCCCAAATTTTTTTAGAAACTTTTGTACAATTTATATCGATGGCTTGGACATAAAGACGGCGAAAGGCTCACCGCCTGTCACCTTGTCCCATAAAATAACTAATTTTGAGAAAGGTGTGTAAAAGGGATATAATATCTGGACCTCTGTCTACCCCAGTATCGGGAATGATTTGAAGATATTGCAATGACTGCAATATATAATTCTTAAATAGTCTCGTAACGATTTGCCAAGAAGATTCAAGAAGAGTCATTAGGCGAATCGTTAATTCATCTGACCCGATACAGTTCCTCATAAAATTAATTCTGAAAGAGGTTATATTGAAACTTTATCGGAGCCTAAAAGAGACAGAACTAATTTCCGTAGCTCTTTTATTTGGTGTGCCGCCGGGAGCGCTGTGTGCGTTTTCTTTTAAAAGTTTTCAATGAAGCGGTTCGGTGCAGTAACATTGAGTTAGTCAGTTGAGGTTCCATTGATTGGATATTGTTGTGGGCTTCCTAGATGTTTGTAGAATGAAACTCACTTTTAACCACATTACTACGGAATTATCTCCGCCATTAGTCAAAGGACTTGATTATTTAGTCCTTTCGACCCTCACTGCACCGGAGCTTATTTTGGGACAACGTGACTAGTGATGAGCCTGTTGCAGTCTTTATGTTCCAGCAACGATGCAATTGACTTGCAGGGATACATGTTTACATTAATTGGCAATAGAAGGTAATTGTTCCGAGCTATTATCCCGCTAGGGACAAACATTTGTTCGATGGATATGAATTTTTGTACTCGATTATGGACGTTTATATATTTATATAAATATTTATCTCTGCAAGTAAATTGTATAGTTGGCACTAAGACGTTGATGAGATCACCCCCTGTCAAGTTTTTCAAAACAACAGGAGTTAAAAGTTGATCGAAACTAACACTGTACCAAAATTATGTAAACTTCCTTCGTATTGGATGTAGGTTATACTGAGTTATGCGTTGTGTGGGCAATAATTGAGATAAATAGTAATCTCGATAATAATTAATTAAATTTATCGTCGAATTATAAAGGCTTTATCCGCTCGTTAGGAATTTATGGACGTGTTTACACGATTTACAAATATCCGACAAACAATTGAGAACAAATTTATGTAAAAAGTTGAAAGTGATTTACATAGAACTGTTATTTTATTTACAGGTATACATGCATACATAACGGCTTGCTAATATCTGACCTAGGAGCCAGACAGTCTTCTCGAATAAAGAGGATTTTTTCCATAATAGCTAAGCTTGGCGAGCGGATTGTCGGTCATAGTACCAGACAAATCGCATCACAGTCGCAGCTGCCCATTTAGGCATTGATGTAGTCAGATTATTAGATTTTGCCTAAATAATATTCAAAATTTTCTCTTAATCGCTTTTACGAAATACACGGGAATTATTTGGGTCGTGTGTTAAATGGACAAGCCTTGGTTCTCAGTATATAAAATAAATAAATACATAAATAATAATATCTTCACGCACTTCCCAATACAGGGGTAGACAGAGGTCTACTCTAGACAATTAGTGGGTCCCTCCGACCCACCTTCCACCGAAGATATTTTCGGGACAACGTGACAGGTGGTGAGCCCGTCGCTGATATTCTAATATTAATAGTTATATAAATTTATGTGTTTGTATAAAACTAATATATGTATAAATGTGCGCCATATCTTTATACAAATGTACATACATATAAAAAACGTGTGTTTTAGACCACTACACACCACTCTACTAAAGAAGTGTTACTTCAGTCGTGTAGTCTAAAACACACACTTTAATACATGTCCTTTGCTGGACCTAGGTTTCCCCTGTAGGAGTGTCATCAGAGCTTTTATCACACCTTGACAGCCGACAATAGAAATCGTACATAATCTTAAATAAAGTAATTGCTACGAACCTTCGGGGATTCGAACTTGGCTCTCACTAAGCTACCGTGTCTTATAATAAACGCGGCAATGAATTCCTCGGAAAATCAAGGTACTAAATAGGCGGTACTTGTGGAGAATCTTATCGGATATGGTAATCCGGGTAAGGTCGACGGTCCTCGGCAGGTTCTTACGAGAGCCTGTGACGTCACGCGGTTCCGGAACTTGCTCGCCGGATACATTATGCATGACCTCTCCAGAAGGTCAACATAAAGTGGTCGCTAGATTTTTATACCTTAGTTAATGTAAATAAAAATGTAGGGTACTTAAAGAAATATTTTAGCGAAATTTATTCAGCACTAGAACCTAGTCTGCTACCTTTCTCGCATAATGTATTGATATTCCCGCGGTCTTCTTTAGTTTCCCGTAGTGACATGTAGCTTATTTCACAGTTCAGATAAACAATACAACAAATTAAATTAAGAAAAATCTGATTAAATTAAGAAAAATCTGATTAAATTAAGAAAAATCTGATTAAATTAAGAAAAATCTGATTAAATTAAGAAAAATCTGATTAAATTAAGAAAAATCTGATTAAATTAAGAAAAATCTGATTAAATTAAGAAAAATCTGATTAAATTAAGAAAAACATGCACCGAAACTAAGCATTTTTCATTCGCAGTTATTTTAAAAGCTACCACTACCAGTACAGACAAGACAATACAATTACCGTGGAGTTCTCTTCGGCATAAGCTAATACTATGGAGAATATCTAAGAACGTTTTTGCAATCCCAACGGCACTTCCGAGATGAGGTACTCAGGAATGCACCGCGTACTTCTTAAATAAGTTAGCCTCGAAGTATTACATTACATTACCCAGTATAACATAATCATACATCATATGTAATGTTATATGCGAGTATTATAGAATTAAAACATCTTTACGCACGCTTGACTTGGGCAGTATGCTGGTAAAGCTTGACGAGAGCGTTACTAAGAGTGTGATCGGGCGAGGCGTACGGAAGTTGTGGGAGAGATATTTAGTGAAGATAGAAAGAGAGAAAGAGAGAGAGAGAGAGTTACGTTTAATATTTTACAGTAAGGGCAGGAGGGAGAGGTGGGAGCACAATTTTTTTCTCTATATTTTTGTTCTAATATTAATAATAAAAAATAATAAATATCTTCACTCAATTCCCAATACAGAGGTAGACAGAGGTCTAGTCTAGACAATTAAGTCCCTTTGACCCACCTTCCACCGAAGATATTTTCGAGACAATGTGACGGGTGGTGAGCCCGTCGCTGATATTCTAATATTAATAGTTATATAAATTTATGTATTTGTATAAAACTAATATATGTATAAATGTGCACCATATCTTTATACAAATGTACATACATATAAAAACGTGTGTTTTAGACCACTATATACCACTCTGCTAAAGAAGTGTTACTTCAGTCGTGTAGTCTAAAACACACACTTTTTACATGTCCTTTGCTGGACCTAGGCCTCCCCTGTAGGAGTGTCATCAGAGCTTTTATTACACCGTGACAGCCGACAATAGAAATCGTACATAAGCTTAAATAATGTAATTGCTACGAACCTTTGGGGATTCGAACTCGGCTCTCACTAAGCTACCGTGTCTTATAATAAACGCGGCAACGAATTCCTCGGAAAGTAAAGGTACAAAATAGTCGGTACTTGTGGAGAATCTTATCGGATATGGTAATCCGGGTAAAGTAGACGGTCCTCGGCAGGTTCTTACGAGAGCCTGTGACGTCACGCGCTTACCGCCTTCGTGGGACTCCGTCAAAAGTAAAAGTTCGAGGGAAAATCTCTTTTATTCATTCAACAAAATGTTATCGATTGGAATCTATTTCAAGAAAACTTTTTAGGTTTTAAAAGTGTTAGACTCCTCTGTTTGAAAAGTCGCGACTAAATCGCGTGATAGAAAAAAAGGTCCAACAGACAATAAAAACTATGGATTAAAAAGCAAAGATTCCTCCGGAAATGTAGTAACGATAGATGTTTTATAGTTATTACATTGTCAACGGTATCCGAGATGTTGGATGAACGGAATTCGAGTCAAGATACACGAGTTCGATGCAGAGGAGATAGGCTCGTACTAAACTTGTGCACAATTTCTATCTTGCCTTGGATATGACGGCGGCAGGCTCTCCACTAAATGAGGGTCGAACATGTGGGTCGAAAGAACTCAGTTGACCTCTGGTTACCCCTATATTGGGAAATGCGTACAAATAAAAATACATTTGAATCAGTGGTTCCATAATATAAATAAATATAATTTATATCTTTAAGCTTGACAGTTTATATTACAATTTCTTATCTACGTTAATTTTTTGCTGCCCCATTGAGAGCTCGTGGTACGTTTTCCAATATAGTTTTCAATTGAGCGGTCGGCTGTAGGAAGTCTAGATAGCGAGTTGTGTTTCCGTTGAGTAGACATTGTGCGGTTTTATTTAAATAAGCCGGCAGTTACAGATGTCTCCATATTCGAAATTTGTCACAATTTTATTGATTTTTAAAGCTTATTTAACTTTAAAGTGATTAAATTAAAGAGAAAAATTGTTTTTAAAATTTCAGCTGACAACGTGACATGTGGTGAGCCTATCGTATAAAAGAATCGTAAGGCTGTATTAAGGTCGACCTGTATGGCTTTCGCCTCGAATGCTTACTTATGAATGTATTATTCACCGTGCGCTCCGTCCATGGATGCCTTTGTGTGTACCTGGGGACAGATTGTTTTAAACAACGGAGAAAATATTTATACAGGACTAGGTGATACGTATATCTTCGTTTACGCCATATTTGGTAATCTGACTTACTTGATATTTATCCGAATCAAATTATACAAAAACTTTGTAAATTGGAGCCTGTGTTTTATTCTAATGTACAAACTGTATAACAGTAAAGTTTCATCAAAATCCGTTGAGTAGTTTATGTGTAGAAATTGTTACAAACATTCATCCATCCGCACAAATTTTATTATTAATAATTTTAGTAAGTTAAAGGTAACACTTATATGATCATAAGAGTTACTTATCAAATGTGCCCGTGCCTTTGAAGCTAATGTTTGCGGGTTCGAGTATCTTCTTCTTCTCCTCCTTCTTTACAGCCTATCAAGATTCCACTGCTGAACATAAGCCTCTCCTGAAACTTTTCACAATGAACAGTCCTCAGCCATCTGCACCCATCAACTTCGATTCGGAGTATATGTACATATGAATATTTACCTTTCTAAATAAGTTTACTGTACCGTTAACTTGGGCACTAAGACGTCCAAAGAGATCACCATCTCTTACGTTGTCTCAAATAGGCTTCGCTGATAGGTGGGTCGAAAGAAATTTGAAGTGAAAGTGAATTCTTTTATTAAGAGAAAATTTCAATAATCAACAGACACTATTTTATTTCGAACCCTTTACTTCTGCTGTACTGTGACAATGTTACGTCTTCCATTAGTCACATTTATACTTATAAAACTTACTAAAAAAAATATCTTCACGCAATTCCCAATACAGGGGTAGACAGAGGTCTAGTCTAGACAATTAAGTCTCTTCGACCCACCTTCCACCGAAGATATTTTCGAGACAATGTGACAGGTGGTGAACCCGTCGCCGTCCTTATGTCCAAGCAAACGATGTAATTCGTACATAAGTTTTAGAAAAACCCATTGGTACGAGCCTGCCACCTGCGGATCGAACTCGGGTCTCTTGACTCGAAATTCCGACCTCCCAACCACTTGGCCATCGTGACTTAATATATTATTTGTCTAATAAAAAAACAACAAACATCTGAAATCACTAAAACAATACCCATGTTACAGAATATTTTCTTTGCGTCTCGGCTCTTAGTACCTTGTTCCCAATAAATAGTTCGAAAGCTTTTGACCTCACGCGCTTACCGCCTTCGTGGGACTCCGTCAAAAGTAAAAAGTTCGAGGAAAATCTCTTTTATTCATTCAACAAAATGTTATCGATTGGAATCTATTTCAAGAAAACTTTTTAGGTTTTAAAAGTGTTAGACTCCTCTGTTTGAAAAGTCGCGACTAAATCGCGTGATAGAAAAAAAGGTTCAACAGACAATACAAACTATGGATTAAAAAGCAAAGATTCCTCCGGAAATGTAGTAACGATAGATGTTTTATAGTTATTACATTGTCAACGGTATCCGAGATGTTGGATGAACGGAATTCGAGTCAAGATACACGAGTTCGATGCAGAGGAGATAGGCTCGTACTAAACTTGTGCACAATTTCTATCTTGCCTTGGATATGACGGCCGCAGGCTCTCCACTAAATGAGGGTCGAAAGGACTCAGTTGACCTCTGGTCACTGATGGACCTATATTGGGAAATGCGTACAAATAAAAATACATTTGAATCAGTGGTTCCATAATGTAAATAAATATAATTTATATCTTTAAGCTTGACAGTTTATATTACAATTTCTTATCTACGTTAATTTTTTGCTGCCCCATTGAGAGCTCGTGGTACGTTTTCCAATATAGTTTTCAATTGAGCGGTCGGCTGTAGGAAGTCTAGATAGCGAGTTGTGTTTCCGTTGAGTAGACATTGTGCGGTTTTATTTAAATAAGCCGGCAGTTACAGATGTCTCCATATTCGAAATTTGTCACAATTTTATTGATTTTAAAGCTTATTTAACTTTAAAGTGATTAAATTAAAGAGAAAAATTGTTTTTAAAATTTCAGCTGACAACGTGACATGTGGTGAGCCTATCGTATAAAAGAATCGTAAGGCTGTATTAAGGTCGACCTGTATGGCTTTCGCCTCGAATGCTTACTTATGAATGTATTATTCACCGTGCGCTCCGTCCATGGATGCCTTTGTGTGTATCTGGGGACAGATTGTTTTAAACAACGGAGAAAATATTTATACAGGACTAGGTGATACGTATATCTTCGTTTACGCCATATTTGGTAATCTGACTTACTTGATATTTATCCGAATCAAATTATACAAAAACTTTGTAAATTGGAGCCTGTGTTTTATTCTAATGTACAAACTGTATAACAGTAAAGTTTCATCAAAATCCGTTGAGTAGTTTATGTGTAGAAATTGTTACAAACATTCATCCATCCGCACAAATTTTATTATTAATAATTTTAGTAAGTTAAAGGTAACACTTATATGATCATAAGAGTTACTTATCAAATGTGCCCGTGCCTTTGAAGCTAATGTTTGCGGGTTCGAGTATCTTCTTCTTCTCCTCCTTCTTTACAGCCTATCAAGATTCCACTGCTGAACATAAGCCTCTCCTGAAACTTTTCACAATGAACAGTCCTCAGCCATCTGCACCCATCAACTTCGATTCGAGTATATGTACATATGAATATTTACCTTTCTAAATAAGTTTACTGTACCGTTAACTTGGGCACTAAGACGTCCAAAGAGATCACCATCTCTTACGTTGTCTCAAATAGGCTTCGCTGATAGGTGGGTCGAAAGAAATTTGAAGTGAAAGTGAATTTTTTTATTAAGAGAAAATTTCAATAATCAACAGACACTATTTAATTTCGAACCCTTTACTTCTGCTGTACTGTGACAATGTTACGTCTTCCATTAGTCACATTTATACTTATAAAACTTACTAAAAAAAATATCTTCACACAATTCCCAATACAGGGGTAGACAGAGATCTAGTCTAGACAATTAAGTCCCTTCGAACCACATTTCACTGAAGATATTTTCGGGAAAACGTGGCAGGTGGTGTACTCGTCACCGTCTTTTATGTCCAAGCCAACGATATGAATCGTACAAAGGGTTTTGAAAAAAACCCCTAGGTACCTACCTGCCACCTGATAATCGAACTCGGGTCTCTTGACTCGAAATTCCGACCACCCAACCACTCAGCTATCGTGACTTTTTTATATATGATAATAATTATAATGTAAATTTTATGAAAATGCTTATAAAGCAACGAGAGAGCAATAGAACAATAGCTACGTAAAGCACAACTCGCTAATAATTAATGGTACAAAGTACTCTGGCTTTAATAAAAAAGTCAGGATAGCCGAGTGGTTGGGTAATCGCAATTCGGGTCAAGAGTTCCAATCCCCAATTGGCAAATGTACGATTTGTATCGTTGGCTTGGGCATACCGCGTCACATTGTCTCAAAAACATATTTTTTTTCTCAAAAAACGTCTTCGCTAAAAGGTCCAATACACTTAACTGGAATGGCGTTTGGAAGAATTTTTTTTAAGATCGCTGGCGGTAATTCCAAGCCGACTAAATTGTATAGACCTAGTGACTACCCCAGTACTAGAAGTAAAGAGTGTCGTACACGCATCTCGTCTCTCTCGTCCAAGTTGTCGACACCTCTGAGGACCCGTGTTTGATTCCCAGTCGGGTCAATGTAGAAAACACTTTTTCCAAATTTTCTCGGGTCTGGCTATTTATGTTTTTTTTTTTTTATATAGAAGAGGGAGGCAAACGAGCATGTGGCTCACGTGATAGTAAGTGATTACCGCTGCCCATGAACATCTGCAATACCGGAGGCAAAGCAGATGCGTCGCCGGCCTTTGAGAAAGGTGTGGGCCTCTGGTTACCTGCACTCACCAGACGAAACGCAGAAGTTTGTTAAACTTTTACTTCACGCCGGTATTCAAAAGCTGATGCGTGGCTCTACCACTGTTAAATCTTCGTTGTTTCAATAACACAAGTGCTTTAGCTACTTACTTTGGGATCAGAGTTTGGGATCAATATATGTGATGTTGTCTCTTTCGATTATGTATGTACGGATGGAAATAATTATCTGTCAGATCTGCTGACCGTGACCAATGGTGGACTCGTACATTAACGCCGTGTCAGACAAAGAGCTTCGGCTAATGTCGCGTGACAAAGGGCGGGCTTTGAAAGTATTTTTACACTTCTTACTTTCAACGTAATTGCTTTCCTCATCCTAGCGAGCTTCTTTCTCTCTTTGCTGGTCTTAAAACCACTTAAATACTTTGCTATTTCCACTGCAGCTAATGGGATAACTGTAAAAATGTTGTGATCTAAGCTGGATTTAATTTCTAATTCTTTTTCTTAAGTTTCATAAAATCTTAATAATTTACTCGACCAAGTCCTATATCAATGAATGTCTATATGTATAGGAAGATATAGGGAGGTTTTACCGGAATCGACATGCTTGGCGAGCGGATTGCCGAAAGCAAAACACTAGACAACTCGCAGCTCAGACGCTGCCGACAGTAACCGGTCTGCTGATGGTCAAGTATTTTTCGAGAAAGTTATCCCGTCATCTGTCGGTAGCCAATTGCATATTTATAGCTTTTACCTAGTCACCTCTTACTCACACGGGTAGAAAGGGGGTGGTACACTCTTACGACGCCAGTAAATTACATAATACCACGTTCATAAGTATCTAATATCTACTACGTATTAAGTTTCAGAGTTGGGCTCGTCGACAGCCATTTATCACTAGCCAGAGGTCTATAAAATTTAGTCCATTCGACCCATATTACACCTTATTTTAGGGACAACGTAACATGTCCTTGTCGTCATTTTTATAAAAATAAATGTTTCTTTGTCGCAATTCGTCTGATACTGACTATTTTCAAGGCTTTTAATTAGTAATTTTTTACAACACCCACGGGAAAGAGGGAAGGACGGAATCTTTTACGTGGATGCCTTTAAGAAAGAACTTCAGTTAAAATACTAAACAGAAACATAATTAAAAGAAATGTATATACTTTAGCGTCTAAAGAGATGTGAGCTAAGCTAGGCTTCCGACGTATGATCTTTAACATGTGTTATAATTGGCCTGGAGCCGAGAGGATTTCAATAACTCCGTATGAAAACACCTGTTATTGTTCTGCTAACCGTGTCAAGGCTTTTAATTAGTAATTTTTTACAACACCCACGGGAAAGAGGGAAGGACGGAATCCTTTACGTGGATGCCTTTTAGAAAGAACTTCAGTTAAAATACTAAACAGAAACATAATTAAAAGAAATGTATATACTTTAGCGTCTAAAGAGATGTGAGCTAAGCTAGGCTTCCGACGTATGATCTTTAACATGTGTTATAATTGGCCTGGAGCCGAGAGGATTTCAATAACTCCGTATGAAAACACCTGTTATTGTTCTGCTAACCGTGTCAAATTATACCGATAGAATATTTATACCGATACATAGCGGGGTAATCATCTCGAAATATAGCATTTGGTATATTTACTCACATACGAATTCTGGAGTTTTCGAAAGTATAGACAATGCAGTGATTTCAACCCTCAGCTGGTGAGCCTGTCACCGTTTAAGTGTCCAAGTAAACGATGAGTCGTTTACTTGGACACTTAAACGGTGACAGGCTCACCAGCTGAGGGTTGAAATCATTGAAATCACTTTACATAAAATAAATATCTTTGGTTAACAGATGTCTAGATAACTAAGTACTTTCGGCTCATTTTTCACCTACTTATCTTCACGCACAATCCCTGATGGGGTAGCTAGAGAGAACAGATTTCCACTGCGTTATGTATTGCAAGGCGTGCACTTTTCACTACCCCTTGTCTTTTGACTAACGCACTCAGGCCACCGTTTACGTTGATCGAACTCGGGTTTTCCGCTTCAAACTCCAATCAGCTGCGAAATTTTTAGAAACATACATACACAACGGGCTATAGATGTCTTCCGTATGGTTTGCACAAAATCGCCACGATTGGTAGGCGGACTGGCGCTAGCATTTCAGAGACCTCGAACCTCTAACTCTGCTGTCCATTATCGGTTTATTAAGAAATAATTAATATATATTTACGCCATTTCCAATACAGAGGCTGACAGAGATCTGGACAACTAAATCCTCTTCACATGCTTTCCACGAAGACATTTTTGAGACAATGTGATAGGTGGTGAGCCTCTCGCTTTCTTTGTGTTCAAGCCAACGATATGAATCGGACATAAGATGTTTCTTTAAAAAAAACCTATTGATATCACCAGGTTAATTCTGATCATGGTTATTCCGCCGTCTGCGGTAAACAAAAACATATAGAAGTATAACCTCTTTGTCGCCTATTACGACACCCACGGGAAGAAAGGGGGTGATATATTCTTATGCCAGTAAGTGATGGTACGCCAGTATGTGATGGTACGCCAGTATGTGATGGTACGCCAGTATGTGGTAGCACACGGCCAGTAACTTTATTTTATTTTTTTTATTTATCTTCACGCACTATCCCTGACGGGGTAGCCAGAGAGAATAGATCGCCAAGTGTCACGATCCTTACATACCTCTTTCACTTCATTCAGATTCGTCATTTTTTTCATAGATGCGCGTCGAGGTATCCGAGTACTCTTGATCTTGCCCTCTTCGAGCAATTTGCTCACATGGTCTTCAAAAGTAAGTCTCGGCCTACCTCAACCTCCTTTAATATTAACTTTCGCGCTATATATTTTCTTCACCATTCGGTCTTCGCTCATTCGCTTAACGTGCCCAAACCATCGAAGCACGCTCTTATCCATTTTAGTGATAAGGTCATTTTTCAAATCTACCATTTTGCGAATCTCTTCGTTTCGCTTCCGGTCGGCCAAGGTAACGCCGCACACTCTACGAAGAGACCGCATCTCCACTGCATTCAACCTGCTTTTATGCTTCTTCTGGCATACCCAACTTTCTAAGGAAAAGGGAGACAAACGAGCAGGTGGCTCACGTGATGGCAAGTGATTACCGCCGCCCATGAACACCCGCAATACCAGAGGCATAGCAGATGCGTTGCCTCCCTTAGTGTGTCCCCCTCCCCAGAATTGGGGGAGGTAGGTATTTGCGCCACCGGTTACCTGCACTCACCAGACGAAACGCAGAGGTTTGTTAGACTTCTATTTTATGCCGGTATTCTGTAAGGTCGTGGTACTTCTCCGGTCGAGCCGACCCATTCATGCAACAACAAAAGCTGATGCGTGGCTCTACCACTTACTACTACCACTGCCATATAACAAAATCGGTACCAGCACTGCGTTATGCGTTATGCGTTAGTCCAAAGGAAAGGCGTGCATTCTTCACTACGCCTTGTCTTTGGACTAACGCAGTCAGGGCACCGTTGACCTTGTTTCCGGCAGCGACACGCCTGTCCACATCTATATCACATCTTCCATCCCGGCTAAAAGCACTGCCCAACATTCCTTATTTACCCACATTTCACACTTCGTTCTTTCTTACTTCGTTCTTAGTAACTTACGCCTGTAACTTTAATTTATTAATTTATTTGAACTTTATTTGTACACATTATAAAAAAATACAAAATGGCGGGTCTTAATGCCTAAAGGCATTTTCTACCAGTCTACCTTTGGTTTGAACAGAAAATCTAGTTACGGGTGCAAAACTCATAATTAAAAAATAGAAGTTTAAAGAAAACAAAGGAAAATTAAAATATAGTAATAATAATGTAATACACATTTATATACGTTTACATCTCTACATACAGGCACACAATAGTATTTTAAACATATATACAAATACCTACAATAAATACAAATATACTAAATAAATATTATATTTATATATTATATAAGTCACGATAGCCGAGTGGTTGGGTGGTCGGAATTTCGAGTCAAGAGACCCGTGTTCGATCCCCAGGTGACAGGCTCGTACCAATGGGTTTTTCAAAAAACTTATGATCGAATTATATCGTTGGCTTAGATATAAAGAAGGCAACGGGGAAATTGCCTGAAGATTTTTTTATTTATACGAGAATATTTGATAACATAACAGTTTCTGAAGATTTCTTTGTTAATTTCGATCGATACAATATTCATTTAAAGAATCTGCTACTGCTTCGTTAAGTAAATTCCCAGAGTAAACGCTTAAAGGTGGGTTTAGTTTTTGCTTCTTTAATATTTCTGGGTAACATGTTCCAGATCATTTTTTAGTATCGCTGAACAAATTTCTCAGAATTTTGAGTAACATCCATTAGTCCACAATATATCACGTGTGACCGGTGTATTTTCGTGAAAGCGAATATCTACTCCACACACGTGTAATTTAACAAATAATTACCGCCATTTATCATTATTAGTTACGACCTCAGTGGACATTTATTACCATACGTGGACCTTTTTACCTTTCAGTACACAAATAACTTCGTTTTCTATGGATACGTCTGTCCAGTAGTGCCACAAGTCGTGTAATTTAATAAATCAAGTGTTCTGTAGAGCTATTTTTTTATTGTTTAAATGTTGACACCTGATACTGGATTTGTCAGAGGTTTAGACAATTATGTACTTTTACATAATTTAGAAATGTGAGGGTTCGAATCTCATGTGGAAAAACATTTATTTCGACAATTGCCTCCGTGGACGAAGCCACTTCACATTTTCTCGGATCTGGGTGTTTGTAGTACCTTCCTTGTTTCCGATTCCATAACACAAGTGCTTATGCAGATTTACTTTGGGGTCAGAGTGATGTTTGTGATGTTGTTGAAATTTTGACCCACTTTCTACCGAAGACAAGACAAGACATTTTGGGGCAGCGTGACAGGTGATGAGCGTGTCATCGTCCTTACGGACACAAGTTTTTTAAAAAAAAATGCACCACCTGGCCTACCATCTGGACATCGGACTTGGGTCTCTTGTCTCAAATTCTGATCAGCCAACTACTGGTCTATCGTGATGAATATGAATGTTTTACTCGACGCATCGATGTGTAGGACAGTTTTAAATTTTTCATTAATTTAATAATGTTAAAGAATTGACATATTTATTATTTATTTATTATATAAATATTATAAAAAAATTTAAAGTTTTCATTTAGAGTTCTTAAAATATGTACAATTATGTATTTTTAATTTATTATGTATGTTTAATTTATGACCGTTTAATAATGACGTTCCTGTATAAAAGGTAAAACTGGCGAACTACGTAGGTATCTTCGGTCAAAACTTTTTATGACCATACGAAATTAAGGTCTCTAGTTAGAAATAGCACGGGAGCGATTACTGAAGCGGCCTAGGTCCCGCAGTGATATTACTGGTTAAGTTCTTACTTCGCACACGTGTGCGTATTAATACTGATCTTCAGACAAAATTCCTAACTCGGTAGCAGGGAGATACGGAGAACCCTACATACCTTTTTCGCTTTTTTCAGACTCATTATTTCCTCCATACATGTTCTTCATACATACTTCATACAGGTATCCAAGTACTCTTGACCATCCCCTCTGCAAGTAATTTACTCACGAGGTCTTCTAAAGTGGCCTCTATATTAAAGTAAAGAAATTGCGTTCCCCACTTTTGTAACATATGGAAACAAATGTCTGCAATCCACTAGCGTGGAAGTGTTTAGCTCGCGCTATGTGCAAGTTCATTAGCGCAATAGAGGGAGCAGGTAGCGGTGGAGCGATTTAAAAGAATCCCGCGGTGGAATTACGTACATTTATAAAACACGTTTCACTAGGAGAACTGAAGCTCGCAGCCTTAAGTATTTTAATATGAAAGACATTTAAAGGTGCTCGTATAAAAGAGTTCGTAGTGTACAATTTACACGTAATTTATATGAGTGAACTAGCGTACAACGTATTTTTAAGTATGTCTTTTAGCTGTCTTAAAAACCAACCCGTCTTTGTTTTTGTTAGGTCACCCGGGTTTGTTTTTCGGACCGGTACGATTAAAATTGTTAGTAATATTATAAATGAACGAATTGCCGAAAACCTTTGAATTATGTAGGTATATCCAACGATATGGTCGAAATACGCGGGTCTGAGTTAGTAGTGACCCTGCCTTCGATGCTAAGATTGCGGGTTCGAATCCCGCCAGGGGCTTATAGGGGCTTACTTACCTTTTATGTGGTGGATATGAACGTTTGTACTTGAGTTATGGATGATTATTAACTAAATTGTGTGAAGATATAAAAAAATAATTATCCACTTATACAGTGCACAGGCCAATTGACGTCAAAAAAAAATATGTCATCTTTACTCTTTAATTATTTCCACGAAAGAATCAAATGTCATAATATAAAATGTTATACTATAAAGGATGTTAATCTTTGTCCTCGAGGCACGGATGTCTTCGTCGCTCAAATCTGATATCGAGATGTGATTTTGTGCTTTTAATGAATTGTTTAATTTTAATAAATATTTATTATATTCACGATAACCAAGTGGTTGGGTGATCAGAATTCGAGTCAAGAGACCCGAGATCGATCTCCAAGGCTCGTACCGACGGGCTTTTGCGAAAACTAATGAAGGCTTGGATAAAGACTTGGTCATGGTGTGCTAAAAAAGTTTTCGGTGGAAAGTGGGTCGAAAGGACTTAATTGTTTATATCTCTGTCTACCCCTGTATTGGAAATGGAGAAAAGAAATTTATTTTTAATTATTTTCGTTTTAAACCGATGCATTACTTTAGGCCAGTGAGTTACAAAAACTGGAGCACTTGGCACGGGCTCAATATAATACGTTTTATAAATTCAATTACTGTTGGCAAATGCTTGCGAGCGGATACGTTAAGTCCAACTTAACACTAACTTTGTAATTCTGTTAGTTTGTTGTCTGCTCTTTGTGTTAAAGCTTACTTAACTTTAACTATGACGACCTCTGGGAACGAGCGGCATACTGTTTGCTAAATCTGATGGTCCAGGTTAGATTCCCGGTATGGTCAATGTAGGTTTTTTCAACATTTTCTCGGGTCTAGGTGTTTGTTGTTCCTTCGTTGTTTGTATTTCACTTACATAACACTAGAGCTTACTTAGACTTTGGGTTCGGAGCTGTGTATGTGATGATGTCCCTATCTATGTAAGTATTTATTTTTTTACTTTACTTAATTTTTTTTAACGGAATGTTTAAGCCTACTGCGGGATGTAAGCCCGATTATCTTAAGGATACATTACCTTAAGGACGATTTTTCACAATCACTGGAATTGGTACTCGCGCTCGCAGCGATCGCAGTACCAGAAACCTTAGGTATACATTTTAATCAAAACCGATCGTACTTTAGACGCTGCTACCCGACATCGGTACGGCTAATTTTTGTCTGGTTTGTTATTAAATTGTATGGAAAATTAAAAAAATCATCTGACACGTACGAGGATATGAACCCGGAATCTCAGCAGTACTGTATCAAAGTCAGTTGATTTCTTAAATCTCTCCTTAATTTAATACAACAAAAGGTCCTACATGATTGATAATTACATTACAAGAAATTTATCCTATCATTTCACTACACACATGGGAAATAAAGAAGTCACCATAACGAACAATTGAATTTAGTCTCCCGTTTATTTTTTTTAGTTAAGTCTTACAGCGCGATGCAGCGCAAAAATAAAGGAAGGTATAAAAAAACAAGTCACGATAGCCAAGTGGTTGGGTGGTCGGAATTTCGAGTCAAGAGAGCCGAGTTCGATCCCCAGGTGGCAGTACCAATGAGTTTTTCAAAAACTTATGTACGCATTACATCGTTGGCTTGGATATAAAGACCGCGACGGGCTCACCACCTGTCACGTTGTTCCGAAAATATCTTCGGTGGAAGGCTGGTCAAAGGGACTTTATTGTCTATACTAGACATCTGTCTACCCTAGTATTGGGAATTGCGTGAAGATATTTATTTACTTATTTATTTTTATTAAAAAAAAATAATCGAAAAGGACTTACTGATTTTTTTAACTTCATACATTTTCCCAGAACTGGGGCAAACAGAGGTCTAGACAATTAAGGCCTTGCGACGTACCTTTAAGGGAAGCGATTTGTGTCAACGAGTCAGACAGTAAACCTTTTGTCGTCTTATCTTAAATAAAATTCTAGTCTAATGAAACTTATACGACCAAAAAGGCCAGTCGATGTATGCAGATGGCTCGGACCGTTCTTTGTGGAAAGCTTTAGTGGAGGCTTATGTTCAGCAGTGAACTTTTGATAGGCTGTAGAGAAGTAAAGAGGTATGGTAAGTAGGTAAAGGAGAAGAAGGCCAACAAGTGTAATCTGTCGTGCAGCAAATGCTGCACGACTTATAAATATAAACCACGGATTAGATGGAACTAAACTATTGTTGAGATTCACGTTATCTCAACAACACTGGTTTTTAGACCGAGTTCGAGCGGCTGCGTGCGCTTATCGGAAATGCATTTCATTGTTATTTTTTTTTGTGAAGGAAGGCTCTAGTGATTTGCAGAGTTATGTACGTAGGCCCATAAACTGCCGTTTATTTCTACTACATATTAAAATGAACTTAATGGTAAGTTTAGGGAGAGAAGCCGATCTTTCCCGAGGACCCGCGGCCAAGGCGGGCTGGGTTGGGTGACCAGCGCGGGTGGGGTCACGGGTCATCATGCTGCAAAGGCGGAACATCGTGGGGTTTTAATCAAAGCAAACCCGTCATCGCCCGTTCTTGAGCGGGGGCGACTACACATCTGGTATTTCCTAACGCTTTAAAAACAAAGAGGTAGTAAAGGGATTTGACCTTTGTTCATTCCCTTCCCTAGATAAATAGTCACAGTCATGACACCGATTGTAGAACGAAACACTACCTACGGTGTGAAGCTTTCCTTGTAAAACGCCTGATTAGGGCATAAAAATATAACACCCTTTTTTTACAAATTATCTGGTCACTTTA
Organism: Sericinus montela; assembly: GCA_029286605.1. Taxonomy (NCBI): domain Eukaryota; kingdom Metazoa; phylum Arthropoda; class Insecta; order Lepidoptera; family Papilionidae; genus Sericinus; species Sericinus montela. Next base: position 7,438,873 of record JAGSMR010000003.1, read on the forward strand.
TTATATAGCGCTTTATAGTATTTTAATAATCTCCCTTTTGTAGTATATAGGCCTTTATAGTATGTTAATAATTTCCCCTTTTGTAGTGTTCGTATAGCCCTTCTAAGAGCATCTGAAAGCAACATAAACGGGACGTGCTGTGTCGAAGTGGCATTCGACCTTGAACGCTACTCTCTCCCTCTCACTTAAGATAGTTACTGTCTCTTTCCCAGTTGTTGTGCATAATTTTGTCATCATAATTTTGTTTTAAACATAATAAAATTAGTATACATATAGCACTTATTTCGGCAAGTCACTGGTTGGACACACTGAAAATCAGCGCCATGGAAAAAAAATTCATGGCAATAATGCCATGAATTTTTGAGTGGGTTGATGATGACATGAAGTTTTGGTGAGGTATTGTATAGTTTGTAATATGTAGTATATTGTAATTTGTATTGCATTGCCAATATTATTTGTAAATTATGTGTTTTTTACGTTATCTATGATGATGATAATAAATATATCCATCTCGATTATATGACTATGTTTTGGATTTTGCGGTCACTAACTTACTGCTGCTTTATTTATTTACTACCATAGATTACCAGCAAATAGTATTATTTGTATTCCAGACAAAAAAAAAACTCCAACTAGCTTAGTTGCAATGCTTGTCTGGACTGGGTCACGACAATAATCGAATGACGGGGTCGAATCAGCGACGTAATATTTCGCCGTCCGTATCCTAGTGTACTATATAGATGTACTGTAAATAAATTATGGAAGAGCAACTAAAGCATTGAATATCGAGTATTTTATGAAACCATGAACAGATACAAGCGGAGCAGGTTTCAAGTGATCCCAGTATCTAGTTCCGTCGGCTGCCACTAATTGGGACGCTTGGAATAAATACAGTAAATTGGATTTATTTTTATCAATTCTCCAGGTGTATACTATTTCGTAATTGATGCTTTGTTTTCGCTTCAATAGAGCAAAACATTTTAAAGTTTTGAATTGGTCGAGTACTGTACGCATCGATTTGGTTTCGCAGCTCCGGGTGCGATTCGCCGACGAGTAAATGAAAAAAGCATTATCTAATATACACTTTCTGCATTGTCTCTTATTAGCCATTCAAAAAGTTTATTAATATTTTTGCCATAATCATCAATAATAATTCTGAAGCCTGTACCACACAACTAACACCGCGTGCAACAGCAACTGTTGTTCTAAAAATAAATTTATAAATAATACATAGATAGGGATAATATCCAATACACTGCACTGGTCTCAAAGTAACTAGCTAAAGCACTTGTGTTATGGAATCAGAAACAACGAAGGCACAATTTTCACAATCAAATTTGTAGGAATTTGTTTCTACATTCACGAAGGATTCAAGAAGGTGGAAATTATGAATTTGAATGAAGAAAAATATGCATGTAAGGATCGTGATACCATGCGATCTGTTATCTCTGGCTAAGCCGACGTGTATTATGCGTGAACATAATACATATTATCATTATAACTTTGGCATTATACAGATCATCAGTTCATAGGTATACCTGATAACCCGTAAATTTTCTTTTCCTTTCTAAAATAATAAACAGAGCTCAGTGCACCACAAACACGAGTACCGAACTGAATATCCCTGGACCGTGGCCAAATGCCCCAATTACTGAACGCAATGTACGGAGCCGAGCCAGATCAAGTTAACAGTCAATAACAGCCGGTAGGATGGCTGCTGATCAGCTCCTGTATGTGCTCTAGGGGTGTCCAATTCATCATATAATAATTAATATACGTAGATAGGGACAATATAGTGAAGTAAGTTAAAGCACTTATGTTATGGATTTAGAAACAATGAGTCATAATTCCATCATTGATTTTTAAACATTAGTCTCTGTACTATTACAAATTATTTATTTATTAGTACTTATGTATTTACAATGTATTTACAAATAATAGTTATTTATTTAAAGTAGATAGATAATTCTCAAATATTACAGAAGTACTTGTAATAATTTCTGTGATATTAAAACTACAATCCGTGGTCATATTGCGTTATGTGATTTCTGCTGGACAGACCGGAAATTTTGGTATGTGAATGAACATCATATATATGATTCATCGATGAACCGCATGTTGTAATCACTAGTTAGGATAGCCGAGTGTTTGAACGATCGGAATTCAAAGTCAAGAGATCCGAGTTCGATTCCAAGAACACGTACCAATAATTTTTTTTTTCAAAACTTATGTACGATTCATACCCTTGGCTTGGATATAAAGATAGCGAGAGACTCACCACTTGCCTCATTGTCTCAAATAGACTTCGGTGAACGTAAGATCGAATGAGCTCATTTGTATGGACCTTTGGATCTATACACTTACCTAATAATATGTAAATCCGTGGAGATATAAAAAAATGTAAAAGCCTTTAATGTTAATTCGTTATAATTACTTGTTAGGGACCAATATCGATGCTAATAAGAATGTTGACATCAAACCGGTCTGCATCAGATTTTGTTTACTTTCAGTTTATTTCTTGAGAAATTAACTAATTATCTATAACAGTAATATATATTTTCCAATAAAACATATTACACAGGTTTAAATATGCTTTTGATAATTAATAAATAAATACCTACATAGATAGGCACAACATCACATGCATTGCTCTGATCCTAAACTAACCAACTTAAGCACTTGTATTAAGGAATCGGAAGCAACCAAGGTACCACAAACTCACAGATCCTAGAAAATCTAGAAAAAGTGTTCTCTTGTTGACCCGACCGGAAACCGAACCCAGGATCATAGAGTTGGCACCAAGAGAACCTGTGCGTGCGCCACTCGTCCTTGGAAGTTGTCAAATATCAGGCTAAATTATTTTAGGTTTATGTACGAATATAAAAATAAAATGTATATCTTCACGCCATACCCAATACAGGGGTCTAGACTATTTTGTCCTTTGGACCCTTCCACATTTGGATTTGAACATTTCATCGAAGCCTATTTTAGGACAATAAAGTGGTGAGCCTGTCACCATTCTGTGATAAATTTTGAAAAAGCCTCTTGGTACGAACCCACCTCCTGGGGATCGAACTCGGGTCTCTTGACTCTAATTCCAATCAACCAACCACTCAGTCATCGTGAATCATGACAATTTTTATAAAATATATTATGTGTATATATAAAGATGAAAAGCCACAGTAACTTCACTGGTGAAAATTAAATTCGACGTCAGAATCCGTATAAAATTCACAAAGTTGCGCCATCTTTGATTTGCATTCTTAATGTGTTTTCTTCACTTCGTTAGAAATACATAAAGATTTCCGAATTCGTTTATTGGAGAATACCTTCAAGTCTTACGGGGTTGTAATATCTTCACGCCATTCCCAATGCAGGAGTAGACAGAGGTTTAGACAATTATGAAGTTGTCAAAAAATTATTCTTTATTATTAAAGGTATTAGGACTTTTTCTTCGGTTTATCAACTGTTTAACATTTTAGTATGCAAAAATAAATGTAAAAACATCCTATATTTATAATTATTATCATCGACCACCCGACAGACCTTAGTGCCTTCGAAGCTACATATTGCGAGACTAAATCCCGCTAGTGGCGAATAATTGTGTGATGAATGTTACTCGATTCGCACATGTTTAAATGTATGTACATATGTATATTTATGTATGTAAATACATTGTGCCGTTGGCATGGATACCAGGATAGCGATTGCCTCGCCACCTGTCGCATTGTCCCAGGTAGGCTTCGGTTAAAGGAGGTTTGAAAACTAAATTATATAGATCTGTGTCTACTCCAGTATTACGAATATGCGTAAAGAAATTAAAAATAAATATTAAATTAAAGGGACAGGGTGGTACTATTTTTACACCGATACCACATGGATAGTGTATTTATATTCCGGATTAATGCAGAGTTCCTGTGAGAGAGATTTTAAGATTTAGATTTTCATTATTATATTATATATACGCTTGATAGGCAGAGGTCCTACTAAATAATAATTACTATGAACGCAACTTTTCTCGGAAGAAATTTTTTGGGCACAACGTCACTGGTGGTGACGATATCGCTATCCTAATGTCCAAGCCAACAGTACAATATACTTACATAGACACATATTTACAGACTGGTGGTGAGCCGTAAGCCGCGTGTGAGCCAACGATATAAATCATACTCGTACAAAAGTTTTGGAAAAACCCATTGGCACGAGTCTACCAGGAGATCACAGGTCTCTTGACTCGAACTCCGTTCACCCAACCATTCGTTGTCATGAAATATGAATTAACTTAATGCATGACTTAATTTGTCTCACTCATTGGGGAAATATATTTATATTTTCAAGCATTTCCCAGTACTTGAGTGGTCTGGGGTTAAAACTATTTAATCACATTTCATATTTGGGACTAATTGCAGTTCATGAGCCTGTCACTGACTTAGTGTCCAAGTCAGCGATAGACTTGGTACAAACGACCATTGAACCACGGCTGAAAAATACATACATACATATACAGGAACAACTTCTAATACATGGCTTTGATACCAAAGTAAGCAGCTATAAAGCATTTGTGTTTTGGAATCAGAAAAAAAGAAGTAACCAACAGTTGTTTGACCTGAAACATTCTTGAAAAAGTGGACCTGTTTGAAAATCGAACCCGGGAACTCTTTGCTGGTGATATTTTAAAAACCGGTTGTGATAAACGTCGTCATACTATTTACTCCAAGAAAATTAAGAATCGCGCAGGAATTGCGAGATAAGTAGGAGACAAAGCCGCAAGCAGAAATAAGTTGGTTAGTAATGTAATCACAAGTTAATCAACAAGCTTCACTTCCGTCATTAAGTTGTAAACTTCAGCGCTTTGGGCGGCAATGTAAGAAACAATTCTGTTTGGAAAATTTATACCGAGCCCATTAGCAACTGTTACTAATATAATACTAATAAAATTTGCTCACACGGTCTTCAACAATTAGTTTCAGCTTACCTCGACACCTTTTAATATTAACTTTTGCGCCTCATATTTTCTTCACCTTTCGGTCTTTACTCATACGCTCAACTTGTTTTTAATGTTACTATTAATAATAAATATAATATCATGTATATTATGTCATTATGAAAACATGTTATCCATTTGATTGTAGCCAGAAAACTTGCTACAAATTGATCTAAAATTATAACATAGGACATGTTATATTTTCAAGCTAATTAACCTTCAAATAGTCCTTATTTTTAGTCAAATAGTCCTTACATTTTCCCTGGGTTCCCTTGGGATTTTTTTATGAACATTAATAGTAGATCATTAAGAGGAATGTGTGATTGGAAGTTCATTTTAAAACAAAGAGTAACTTACAATATATATCTGGCTTGTACGGACGAGTGGAGTAAACACCTCCTTTTATATTGTAGCCAGCTCTGGTCCTAGGTACGATTCTCAGACGGGTAAATTTTGAAAACCATTTTTTTAGAATATCTGGTCTGGAATTCCATGACACAAGTGCTTTCTACTACCACTTCTACTTTCGGGATTAGAGCAATATTTATGGCGTTATTACTTGGCGTTATTAAATACTAAAAGCTTAAACAATTTTCCAAACAATATTTACTTCATTAGTAGAAATGTTTACAGACATCCCCAACCACAACTTATCGAATCAAATTTATTTTTCGTATCTGTTTTTCCTTTTCGCTCGAATATTTAAATGGGATTGGAAGAAAAATAATATAAAAACTTGTGAATGAAATTTGTTCAAGAGCAATTTCAATATGTCACATTTACATCGTAGTCAGAAGTTAGTCGAATATTAAAAACAAGCTCCGCTGTCTACGGAACTGACGAATGTCGAGGTTGTTTGTTTCGTTTTGTTGTGAATTGCAAATTGATTTATGATCTCGATAAATGCTTTGCGATCATGCTTCGAGATCACATTTTCCTAATACTGGTGTAAACAGTGATGTGGACAATTGAGTTTACGACCCGCCTTTCACCGAAGCTTGTTTGGGACAACGTGATGTGTACACCACTTGTCCACGAGGTCGTTGACCCCAGCCTTGTTGTCGTCAGCCATACTTTGTGATGATGGTCAACACAACATCTGCTGTCTGTCAATGAAAGTCCGCCTGTAATTGGTCCAGCCGTTTCTATAATTAACCTGAATAAACAGACAGATATACACTTTCTTCGAGTAAGTTCCGTATATAATTTCATGAGCATTTAGTGAAAAGCGGTTAATTTGGAACAAACAGACACTTTAATATTATTTAGATTTGTAATATTGTATTGTTTGTTGATAAGCCAAATAAAATTATAATAAAAACTATTATTATAAATAGATTGGATGTACTACTTTATCTGGAGATTTCAAAGATTGTCTAAGAAACATTAAATTTATAGGGGCATTGGTGTCTGAAACAGAACTGAACACCAGGCGATTTGTCACTGTGCTAGTTGTGGGGAAATTAGTCGCGCAGACAGACTTAATCGTTACCTTCCTTTAATTTTGTGAAAAAAAATATATAGTTCCTGGGGCAGTGGTTATTCCAAACAGTCCTGTAGAAAATTTTCGAACGTTTCCATCAAAATTACGTTTGTATATACAATCATATTTAAATATAAACTGAAATAATTTTACAGCCCTACTCCTTGTGGAGTGGAACCAAGAACACCGGTTTTTAACAGTGGTAGAGCCACTCATCAGCTTTTGTTTTTGCATGAATGGGCCGGCTCGACCGGGGAAGTACCACGACCTCACAGAATACCGGCGTGAAGAAGAAGTCTAAAAAACTTCTGCGTTTCGTCTGGTGAGTGCAGGTAGTCGGAGGCCCACACTGGGAGGGGGCGGGGGGCACTGTAAGGCTGGCAACGCATCTGCTATGCCTCTGGTATTACGGGTGTTCATGGGCGGTGGTAGTCACTTACGATCACATGAGCCACCTGCTCGTTTCCCTCCCTCTTCTATAAAAAAAATGGCAGCATTTCCACGTTGAATGGCTAGACTTAACCATTGAGCGAGAAAAAAAAACCAGCTCTCTTGTAACCAGCAGCTAGAACCAGCCGCAGATACAATTCCTTTACCAACTGATTTTAAATTTTCAATTTGACTTTTTACAAGCTGCCATGTCAAATTTAAATGTCTCGATAGTCGATTGGTTGGGTGGTCGTAATAGTCGAAAGACCCGAGTTCACCGAAATAATCATAAAAAAAATAAAATAATCGTAATCATAATGCTTAGTGGCATTGGCGCCGCAGTATGAACTTACTCATGATACTATGAACTTACCTCACGGGGATCAAACTCGTGTCGAATTCGAATTATGATCATCCATTCACTCGACCATCGTAGTTTTACTACTACTAATAAGTACTACTAATTAATGTAATGTTTGATAACAGTTGGGTTTATCTTTAACCTTGACGGTTAACATTAATTGGGCGGCCCGGATTCGCGCCGTTTAGAAGCCGCAGGTAACGTATTGGAAAACTGACCATTACCGATAATGAAGTGTGTTGCAACTCCCATACGTTGAATTATTAGCTTAGCGGTTTATTACCCAGATGAGGAATTTATTTTCCACCTGATTGTAAATGATTAAATGTTCATATATCCCCTCCTTTCTACACAAGTCAATAATAGCAAGTAAGGGACAATAGCCTTATGTTACATACCTCTGTCAACACTAGGCATATTAATTTTCCAACATATTCAGTAATATTGAATGGCTACTAATAACTAAAAACTACATTAATCGTAGAGCCCTACTCTTCGTGGTATGACAACAAGAGCACAGGCTGCATTCTCACGTCAGGCCACCATTCAAGGTCAGACTTAACCGTTGAACGAGTAAAGAATCAGCCCTCTTGTCACCAGCGGCTACAATACAATATATCTTATTGAAATAATAACTTAATTTAAATAAATAGAGGTAATGAAGAATTGTAAAAAAATAGACAACTATAAATCAATAACAGAATTGTATAAGTAGTTGTTATGACTATTCCGATTTATTAATGACAAAATGAGCTGTGTATAAACGAAACGTGTATAATGAAACGTGTATAATGAAACGTAACTTTGCGGGTTCGGACCCGCCATCCGGGTATAAGCACTACAGCTTAGTTGAAGTGGTTAATAGGAATAATAGAAATATTATTTCACATTACAAGTATTCTTTAAAGGATGCTACAATTTGTTGGTAACCAGATTCAAATAAGACTATTATTGGATTGACACATTACCTACACAAATATCTCGCAAACAAAAACAATTTAAATCTTTTCTTTTAACTCACACAACGGAACTGTACAATAAGTAATCAAGCTTAAGGACAATACAGGAATTAGCGAACTTGTATTGTCTTGGCCCAGCACTCCGCTGGAGCGCGCCGCTTGGCACGCGCTCAATACAATTTGTTTTATAAGTTTAATTCTGCCGGCCAGTTTGCACATCAGTACAACGTTACTTAATGGTTGTTTTAATTGACTGAAAATTTAAAAGGGATTCGGGAAAGGGAAGTGTTCGATATAATGATATAAATTAAATAATAAATATCTTCTCGCCATTCCCAATGCTGGGGTAGAAACCTGAGTCTTTTCGTCCCAACCTCCATCGAAGATATTTTTTGGGACACCATTTGATGGTAAGCCTGTCGCCGTCTTTATGTCCCGGCCAATATACCAGTTACACTTGCTCTAAAAAATTGGTGAATGGTGGTTCGAAAGGACTTAATTGTCTGTACCTCTGCCTACTCCAGTATTGGAATAGCGTAAAAATATTTTCTATTCTAACAACTTTCGAAGAACTCAACCCTGTATCGATTTCAAAGCAATTTTAAGTTCGAAGCCGTGTACGTGAAAACTTTCCCGGCGAGCGTCGCAAAAAGAGAGCGCCTCGTGTACGAGACAGTTTCAAAATTATTCCATAATTCCTTGACCTACAGCAACGCTTAAAAGCTAAATAATTGCAACATACTATGCGCAATACGGACGGCCCATTGGGTATGTAACTAGTGATCATGCTCTCGACACTACGGTCTGCGCGTTGCTATCCCGTTAGGGGCAAATATTTGTCTGATATTTTTATATCTTTACACTATTTCCCATATTGAGGTAGGCAGAGGTCTAAATGTATCATTTCGACCCAATTTTCACCGCAGCATATTGGGACAAATAAAGTGACAGGTGGTGAATCTGTTGCCGTCTGAATGTCCAAGCAAACGGTATATTATATTTTAACGCATCCGCTATTCCTTCGGTATTGCAGATGTTCATGGGCGGCGGTAATCACTTACGTGTGCCACCTGCTCGTTTGCCTCCCTCTTCTATAAAAAAAATATTAATTTATATAGATAGGTATCAATAAGGGAAAACTCTTAATTGGCCTTCGGTACATATTTAAATTCATATATTACGTTAAGGTAGCTTTAAGCTTTCCAAAACTTATAAATATTTATAAATACATACATACATAAATACATTGACCTCCAGGACTCCAGTCCAGTAGAATGATGAATATTATGAAGCAAATGAATACTTTTTTCTTTTATTTTAATATATTTATTTTAATATAATTATTTATTATTTTAATATATTTATTTTATTATAATTATTTATTTTAATATATACTAGCAATTAAAATATATATAAAACAACATAACTAGCATTCCTATCAAACATTCCAACTGAGCTGCAATGCTTGATTATTTTAATTTCATCAAAAAAATTACATACTTATGTAAACATAGTTCGTATGCTTTTTTGTTATTTTTTATGCAACCAGATACGTATATTATTTAGTTTAACTTACTATTACTTACATACTGTAACACTATTTAATACTTAGCTTAACACTATGACATAGTTAATTATGCAACTAAATAAATAAAATAAATATCTTCAGGCAATTCCCAATCAAGGGGTAGACAGAGGTCTAGTCTAGACAATGAAGTCCCTTCGACCCACCTTCCACCGAAGTTATTTTCGGCACCACGAGATAGGTGGTGAGCCTGTCGCCCTCTTTATGTCCGAGCCAACAATATAATTCGTACATAAGATTTTGAAAAACTCATTGTTACGAGCCTGCCACCTGGGGATAACCAAACACTCGGCTATCGTGACTTACAACTAAATTAATAAATTAAATAAAACATAACCAAGTGTTACCAAGCGACCGAGAGTACTCTGTACTTGATTTTACTCTTCATAAATTTTCATACCCCGGGCTTAAATATAAAATCGATTCTTAAAGAATAAGCTCCTTGCCTTTTTGGGTCGAAATTAGATTATTAACCACCCTCTTTCTTACCGCGGGTGTCGTAGGAGGCGACTAAAATAAAACCCCTAAAAATACAATTGGTTACAAACTGATAGCGGGATGACAATCTCGAAAACTATCGGAGCAACATTCAGCAAACCGGTGACGGACAGCAGCGTCTAAGGTGCGAGGTGTCTGGTGCTGCGATTACCAACATTTGCCAAAGGGAGCGATTGTCACAAACCCTCCCTTACGAGAGATGCCTATGTCCTGTAGTGGGCTTTAACAGGCTGTTATGTATGTAGGTAAGCTCCAGAAACAAAATTAGCGCGATGAAATCGACAAATAATTGTTTCATTTAAGTGTATTACAACATTAGTGAAACCTATCAATGTACCTCACATTTAAGCCTCTTTTCCTTATGTAGTTCGTGATCGGTTTATAAATGAGCCGTATAATCAAAATGGAGGATCTTCTCGCCCGATAGTCTTTTAGGCGTATAGCCCGCATTAATAAAGTGCAATGGGTGCTAAAGCTTTTTTGCTCAGCTTTTATTAGTATTGTAACAAATCGATTTTATTTTTACTTGCTTAACGCCTTGTGAAAGTTCAGCACAGAAGGACATAGATCTTTATGTATCCGATTTATATTCCATAAATATTTCTAATCCGATGCTAAGCAGCTGAAGCATTTGTGTTATGGTTTGAAAACAATAAAGGTACCACAAGCACCCAGACCCGAAACAATTTAGTTGTAGTTTATAAATAAAATATAGATCATACCTTAAAAACGGTAATTACGCCACTAGATCACGGAGGTCAATGAGTGTAGAGTTAGCTAGCTGAGGGAACCTATGCGTGACCGTTTTAACTTGATATTCAATACCGTCAAATAGTACAGGCCTTCTGCGACTAGTAATCATTTAAAAACGTTTATATTTTTCGTACCATTAATACAATTCAAAATTAGAACATTCCAGAATAACAGATATTGCGTAGTAGCACTGGTACCTAGGAATATTGAAAAAAGTTTTTTCGTTGTTTTGAAAATTTGAAATTAGAACACCATTTCACATGTAACAAAAAATTAGCTGAGTGTGACGCTACAGTATCGCGCGAGTGTGTTCGACGTTTTTATGATCGGCAAGTTCAATAGGGGTGCGAAATTAAAATGGAAACAATATTCACACTGTTATATTGGAATTTAAAAAAAGAAACGTACGCGACTTACATTTTTTAATTATAATGGCCGGTAAAATTTTTTTGACAGCCAGTAGCGGCTAAAGTGTTCTGATTCCAGAACACAAGTTCTTAAGCTTTGAGATCAGAGCAAGGTATGTGATGTTGTCCCGATCTATGTATATATTTATAAATAATCACCTGTATTAGATATTTTACGTCTAGCTTTTGATTTAAAGCGTTAGTCCAGTCTAGCAGATTGTCGTTGACAACGGTAATTGTGGCAGCCGTGACTGTGACGTGTAATTTAGAAATAGTTGCCGGCGAAGCGAAAAATTGCCTGTAACTAATATTGATATATTGGCACTTACGCCATATACGATATTTGGAGGCCTGGTGCAAATATTTACACGAAAATGAAAGATGACAATAACCAGATTAATGAATTTAAGTAGTTTTAACGTGCTTTTTATAGTATACTCGTAGTAATCTATTAAGATATAATAAATAAATACATGTAAAATAAAACGATTTTCGGATTTTATCACGTTTTTAACTAGTTTTTACAAACTATTTTTATTTACCGATGTTTCGGATGCTTTACAGCAACCGTGGTCACGGTGTTCACATACATGTGAATACATACTCGTATATAGGTATATGATGATATACATTGCTCCGCTCCCAATGTCAGATGCTAAAGCACTTGAGGTATGAGGTGTGGCACCACAAACACCCAGACCCGAGAAAATGTAGAAAAAGTGGTTTTTCCACATTGACCCGACCGAGAATTGAACCTGGGGCCTCGAGATGGCGACACCTTGAAAACCGGTGTTTACACCACTCGTCCACGGAGGTCTTCGTCGAGATATAGACGAACTTAGATCACAGAAATCCTTTTACATACACAGATAAGAAACAATATAAATAGCCATATAACGTATAAAATACCTGATATTAATTTTTACTAAAAAATTTAAAAAGTGGAAATATGAGTAAAAACTGGTTAGTATCTTCGTTTTTGTAATAAATAAATAATAAATATCTTCACGCAATTCCCAATACAGGGGTAGACAGAGGTCGAGTCTAGACAATTAAGTCCCTTCGACCCACCTTTCACCGAAGATATTTTCGGGACAACGTGACAGGTGGTGAGCCCGTCGCCGCCTTTATGTCCAAGCCAACGATATTCGTACATAAGTTTTTGAAAAACCCATTGGTACGAGCCTACCAACTGGGGATCGAACTCGGGTCTATTGACTCGAAATTCCGACCACCCAACCACTCGGCTATCGTGACTGTTCGTTTTTTTCTTCACACAATTCTCTATGCTGGGGTATACATAGGTATAGACCATGAAGTCACTTCGACGCGCTTTTCACCGAATCTTATTTGGGACAACAAGATAAGTGGTGAACCTAATGCCGTGTTAGGTTTCAAGCTAGCGATACAATAAACTCCGATACTGAAATATCTACTCCAGTATAAACATTCATATTCATCACAGAAATTTTTGTCCCAGCGGGATTCGTACCTGCTTTGATGTCATCAAAACATTTAAAGAATAAAAAAATATTTTGAATATTCACGATTGTGGTCTCTTGGTGGAGCTTCATCTTTAAAAAAATTCAAATTTAATACTAATCAAATACCTAAGCGGTTTCGCCCTTTTGACATTATCAAAGGTATATAAACGCGAAACCGGCAAGGTATTTAATTACATATAAATGAATAGTGGAATGAGTGAAAGTGAATTTGAATTTATAAAAAAAAATCTTTTTTGTAAATTTTGCTAAATATAATCCGGAAGTGAGAAGATTGTCACTACATTCAATTTAAGCGACATGTACGTACGTGATTTTTCGCAGCGGTCATGTGGAGAAGATTAATGCTTCTTATACATTTATCGACTTGTATTGTTCCTGTTGTACTGCACGGGTCAGAATGCTGGGCAACGAAGGTGACGGATGAAAGAAGACCTCTAGTTATGGGTATTGGAAAATGTCTTCACGCAATTCCCAATACAGGGGTAGACAGAGGTCGAGTCTAGACAATTAAGTCCTTCGACCCACCTTTCACCGAAGATATTTTCGGGACAACGTGACAGGTGGTGAGCCCGTCGCCGCCTTTATGTCCAAGCCAACGATATTCGTACATAAGTTTTTGAAAAACCCATTGGTACGAGCCTACCAACTGGGGATCGAACTCAGGTCTATTGACTCGAAATTCCGACCACCCAACCACTCGGCTATCGTGACTGTTCGTTTTTTCTTCACACAATTCTCTATGCTGGGGTATACATAGGTATAGACCATGAAGTCACTTCGACGCGCTTTCACCGAATCTTATTTGGGACAACAAGATAAGTGGTGAACCTAATGCCGTGTTAGGTTTCAAGCTAGCGATACAATAAACTCCGATACTGAAATATCTACTCCAGTATAAACATTCATATTCATCACAGAAATTTTTGTCCCAGCAGGATTCGTACCTGCTTTGACGCCATCAAAACATTTAAAGAATAAAAAATATTTTGAATATTCACGATTGTGGTCTCTTGGTGGAGCTTCATCTTTAAAAAATTCAAATTTAATACTAATCAAATACCTAAGCGGTTTCGCCCTTTGACATTATCAAAGGTATATAAACGCGAAACCGGCAAGGTATTTAATTACATATAAATGAATAGTGGAATGAGTGAAAGTGAATTTGAATTTATAAAAAAAAATCTTTTTTGTAAATTTTGCTAAATATAATCCGGAAGTGAGAAGATTGTCACTACATTCAATTTAAGCGACATGTACGTACGTGATTTTTCGCAGCGGTCATGTGGAGAAGATTAATGCTTCTTATACATTTATCGACTTGTATTGTTCCTGTTGTACTGCACGGGTCAGAATGCTGGGCAACGAAGGTGACGGATGAAAGAAGACCTCTAGTTATGGGTATTGGAAAATGTCTTCACGCAATTCCCAATACAAGGGTAGACAGAGGTCGAGTGTAGACAATTAAATCCCTTCGACCCACCTTCCACCGAAGATATTTTCGGGACAACGTGACAGGTCGTGAGCCCGTCGCCGTCTTTATGTCCAAACCAACGATATTCGTACATAAGTTTTTGAAAAGCCCATTGGTACGAGCCTACCAACTGGGGATCGAACTCGGGTCTATTGACTCGAAATTCCGACCACCCAACCACTCGCCTATCATGACTTTAATATTTCGGAATGAGGCAAACCACGCGAGTGGAGTGTGCAATGAACGGCTAAATCGTAAAGTTCAAAGTTCGGTTTACGGCTGAAGTCAGTGTAAAGTCGGGGTTCACGCAAATTTGTTTTTATTGATGTTTCCAGTTCATTTTTAATTTCAGGCAGCGATTCTAAGTAATGTAAGAAAAACAAATATCGTCGCATTTTTCACTTTTACAATTTTCTTATTATTAGTAAATAAATACATACATAGACAGGAACACCACATCTATTGCTCTGACCCTAAAGTAAGCAGCTTAAACTGTATTATGGAATCGGAAATAACGAAGTTACCATAAACTCCGAGACCCGAGAAAATGTAGAAAAAGAGTTTTCTACACTGAACCGTCGGCACTACCTTTCACTACCCTTCTTCTCATAGATGCGTGCACTAATTCTACTGGATGCAGCACCACCACCACAACTACACTCGAAACCTGGTAACATATACCACCGCCGACTATTATGTCACACTTGCTTCGCCTGAAAACGAGGCATTAATAAGCGGGTGGACTCTAGGACAGCATAGTCTCTGCGGTCGTAGAGTCCACCCGCTCAGAACATTCATTGTATTTCTTTTCTTTAGCAATATCTGAACCCGAAACTATTAGCTTAGAAGGTACGTTTATTACCAGCTATACTATCGACGTGTTTTAATATAATTTTATTGTGCTATAAATCATATCATATCAACTTATAGTAGAATAAGAAGAAAAA
Source organism: Sericinus montela (assembly GCA_029286605.1). Taxonomy (NCBI): domain Eukaryota; kingdom Metazoa; phylum Arthropoda; class Insecta; order Lepidoptera; family Papilionidae; genus Sericinus; species Sericinus montela. The sequence goes on from JAGSMR010000003.1 coordinate 7,454,255, forward strand.
AAGTTTCGGTAACGCGTTTCCCGGTAATGCGTACAAATGTGGTTCATTAAGCAGACTCACGCTGGCTGAGCGACCACTAAATATAGATTATCAGTCGAATGGACCCCTCTCCTAATCACTGCCTCATCTCAACTACGCTCACGTGTCTGATTATCAAAGGGCTGTGTTATCAGTTCTAAAGCATTTAGAATAAATATGTACCATACATAGATAGGGAAAATATCACATACATAGCTCTGATCCAAAAATAAGTAGCTTAAGCACTTGTTAGTTATGAAATCTCGAAAATAAATTATCAAACAAAAGTCTTTGCTACATTGACCTATTCGGGCACCGAATTCGGGACCTCAGGGATCGACGCCATAAAAACCGATGTGTAAGCCATTCGTCCACGGAGGTAGTCGTAAAATTGTACGAAGCCCTCCCCACGCGAGCTCAACATGCACTTGTCCCGAATTTTCTTCTTTATTGTGACTTTTCTGATTGGTGAAAAGCTTCATAGGAATTACAACAGAATCTTTATGAAATCTTCTAAAGTAGTTGTAGTCACGATAGTCAAGTGGTTAGGTGATCGGAATTCGAGTCAAGAGAGCCGAGTTCGATTTACAGATGACATGCTCGTACCAATGTGTTTTTCAAAAACTTATGCCTTGTATCGCTGCCATGGACATAAAGATGACGACGGGCTTATCACCTGTCAGGTGGTGAAATGGTTGGTGGAAAGGACTTAATTGTCTAGACCTCTGTATGTCCCACTATTAGTAATAGCGTGACGATATTTTTTATGAAGTGTTCTAACACAGAATATTTCTAGATTAAGCATTGTGAGAATACTGGATCGTTGCCAGCCACTGATTGATTAACGTCGCTTCGGAGGAATTCCCAATAAACCCAGCCGTCACGTCGCGGTGAGATCTACAACGTGTTTGCTCTCCGATGGAATTTAAAATAATTTATTTGAATTTAGAACATTTTACATCACGACAACAATAAAAAAACATTTTTTGGTATTGACGACCTCCGACGAGCTCTGTGGTCCCGATCCGGTAATTTAAAATAATTTATTTTAATTTAGAATACTTTAACTTTATTCTGATTCCCTAATACAAGTGCTTAAGCTGCTTACTTTGGGTTCAGAGCAATGTGTGTAGTCTCTATTTAGATTTGTATTTATAATTGCAATTTAAAGAGAAGGAAATGGAATTTGGTCCTTCAACACACATTCTGCAGGAAATTAATCAGGAAACGTGGCAGGTGTGCCTGTCGCCGTCTTAGTGTCCAAGCTAATGATTGGGACAAACTCTTGGAGCAAACATTCCACCTGGGGTGATGCTGTGAGGTTCACTAATCAATAAATCACGTGGTTACGTATCATTCGTCAAAAAATATCTTTTCATTTTCAATAGAGTTTCACGCGAACATATTTATGATTGACTGGCTTAATAAAAAAGCTAAAAATCAAATTGCATCGATGTGAGCACTTCACACTTATGCAACGGGGATTGTACGCGACATGTGTGTATTTTTCAATAACCCCATTTCAAATACTTCTTTATTTTTTTCTAAACCAAAGTGAAAATCTAAAGGTTTTAATTCAGTATAGGCTTGTTTGAAGTTGTTATGCACGTTGTCGTCTCTTTACCTTTGTATGACATGTATGCTGAAAAGACGCAAATAATTTAAACTAAAGTATTATAAAGATTAAATAAGTAATAAATAAATATCTTCACGCTTCACCCAATACAGGGTAGACAGTGGTCTAGTTTAGACAATTATGTCCCTTCGACCCACCTTCCACCGAAGATTATTTCGGGACAACGTGACAGGTGGTGAGCCCGTCGCCGCCTTTATGTCCAAGCCGACGATATTCGTACATAAGTTTTTGAAAAACTCATTGGTACGAGCCAGCCACTTGGGGATCGAACTCGGGTCTCTTGACTCAAAATTCCGATCACCCAACCACTCGGCTATCGTGACTTCTATATATTTTTTAATCATTATAATATATATTATAAAGTTAAAAAAAATTATTTAAGCAATATAGTTCTAGTCAAATTCAATGACCATAAAGCGCAGCGTATTTAAATCAGTAGCAGCTCAATATCCAACGGAGAAGGTAAAAAATCAATCACTTGGCTGAAAATTGCACCGGCTGAGGTATCCACAGTATATGAAATTCAGCTCACGCGGTTTTACGAATAAATTCTAAGATTCTCGGCTTCATTGCTATGTCAGATGTAATGAACTGTGACGTAATAAGTTTGCATCTCTGATATTCCGGTTCTAGATTCAAATCCATGGTAAGATAGGCAATACTGCTTACAGTTTTCAATCGTCGACAAACATATTTCCACATATAAGTAACTTACAACAAAAATTAAAGATATGTAAATCTTTAATTTTTGTTGTAAGTTACTTACCAAGTTATTTTAATTCGAGCCAAGAGACCCGAGTTCAACCCCCTGGGCTCGTACCAATGGGTTTTTTCGAAAACTTTTATGAATTATGTCATTGGGTGGGATATGAAAATGGCGACGGGCTCATCACCGATCACGTTGTCCCAAAAAATATCTTCGGTGAATGGTGGGTAAAAATCATTTAATTGTCTAGACCTCTGTCTATCCCTGTATCGAAAATGGTGTGAATATATATATATATATATATATATATATATATATATATATATATATATATATATATATATATATATATATATATATATATATATATATATATATATATATATATATATATATATATATATATATATATATATATATATATATATATATATATATTATAATAGATTTTCGGATTTTATACAGTTTTTACCGTTATTTAGTTACCTTGACTATTTCAGTTACAGTTAATAATTTCATATTTTCCCATCCCCAGAAACCTCAAAAAAAAAAAAAAAAGCCGGAATGTCTTGAGAATCTCATCCTATCTTAATTAATTTCATCTTATTCTAAAAACGAAACCCACCATTCACTACCGCCCCAACAGTACTGATAACGGAGCGTTCAAGCTCTACGTTTAAAACGCTAGTTCGTGTCCTAATTTTATTAGAAGTTACACTAAGTACACTCGTGAAGTAAATTAACTATTCCTCAGCGTAGTTTTGAGGTCGTGACCATAACGAGCGTGAGTGTACTGGCCCAATCTTTTACGTCGCCATTTTTAGTTAAGGTAGCGCCGCTCACTGGGAAATGACTATTACTGTTCTTAGGTTTACAAAAATTACATAAAAGTATAACATATGCGAACAGAACGTTCACCTCGCTCGTTTATAAAGAACTGAACCGAACAGATTCAGATGTGGCTTCCGGACCTTCCTAAATTTACTCTCAGGGTACAATGCGTAACTTTTTTATTTTTGGATTGGAAATAGTAGTAACGAATATTATTTGACTATGATTTGTTTCATTTTTTTTTTCATTTTTGATAGTGGCCGAGACAATTTAGTATTTTTTTGACCCAATTTTTCTGGAGTTTAATTTGAGCATGACAGGTGGTAAGCCGATCGCTGTCTAAGTTTCCAAGCCAGCGAAACAATATACTTTCGTAAATATTTATATAAACATTCATGGCTCGATTACAAACACTCATATTTGTTACACTAGAGTTTGCGCCCTGAGGAATTCGAACCCGCAACCAGGATATTGTATTTTTTACTTTTTTAACTAAACAGTCTTGTTAAATCTCCATCAAAGTTAATTAAGCTTTGTCCGAAAAACTGTTTGAAAGATTTATATAAAAGCTTTGTAATAAACTGTATGTGTAATAATAATGCCAACCCTACGTTTTTGAGTGTCGTAAGAAAACGGAAGTCCTTCTAAATACAATTGGATACCGACAAATGGAAGGATAAACATCTCAAAAAATACCAGACCAAAATTCAGCAGACCGGTAACGGGAAGCTGCGTTTAAGGTGCAAGGTGTCTTGTACTCCGATCGCCAATCCGTTTACCTACAGTGGCTATTACCGCAAAAACTCTCGTAAACCTCTCGTATCTATTAAAAAGAAACTAGACTAAAATACCTGTCATTCATTGTATTATTTAAGTATGTAATCTGTGTAATTGTATATTTACATGTATTTATATGTAAATTTTTATGTGTATGTATGTATAAATGTAGGTATATATTTATTATACTCATGTATTATACCAATTTGTTTATTTAACTTCATTCTGTACCAAATCATATTTATCTCCTGCACCTCAACTCTGCATCACCTAATGGTTGGTAGAGGGTGCCTCAGACATTAAGTCCAACTATACACTGTTATTGGTATGAAGTTTAATAAATAAATACCCAGTATTTTATTTCATATCACTCTTCATACTCAAAAAATACGAACAACCCTTACGTAGGGTTCGAACTCGAGTCTTCTGATTAAAATTCACCTCAAGAAGCCACTCATTAACAAACTACACTGGTAGTTAAATTTCGACACCCGAATACAAAGCAGAATATCCAATCTACTTTCATTTGTATTATGTAAATTAAAACGAAATATAAAGGAAAACTATTGGAAGAAAATGCATGCATGTACGATTCCCCGAAGCGAAATTACAATACAATTACACAAGTAAGAACAGAAGACAAACAAACCGACTATTTACATGCAGAGGTCAGTTCTGCATTTCCATTGGGTACACTATTGCGCAGAGATTTTAAATAAATACAAATAAAAAAAACTGATACCGAGTGAGCATAAAATTACTTCTAATATAACTCTGTATGCAAAATCTCTGTTTTTTGCTTAGATTAAAGTTAATATTGTACTTAAAAAATTGCTGTATTTTGTTAATGTGTATTTTTATTAGAATACTATATGGACTCAAATTTAGGTGGTTGAAACAAAATGAAATGAAATGTGTGGTGAAAACAAAATGGACCTATTTTATGGGACCTTCGTTGTCTCTGATTCCACAACACAAGTGCTAAAGCTGCTAACTTCGGGATTAGATGTATATGATGATTTAGTACAGCAATATATATATATATAGTTTTACCTAAGTGTTATGGAATCTGAAATAACGAATGTGCTACAAACACATAGACTCGAGGCAATGTAGGAAAGGTTAGAATCGAACCTGGGACTTTAGAGCTGGCTATACCTTGAAAATCGGTGTGTTCGCCAGTCGACAAATGTTCTTAAATTTCTCAATTATTTTATAACAAAAATGTAACTTGGCTTTCATGCTGTGAAATCCATAATTATCGAGAGCAGCAAATGTGGTTGGGCGATCAGAATTCGAATCAATAGACCCATACCCCAGGTAGTAAGCTCGTACCAGTGTTTTTTCAAAAACTGATATACGTCACATAACGTTGGCTTGGACATTAATAAGGCGACAAACTCACCACCTGTCACGTTGTCACAAAAATAATTTATTTATTTATTTCCAATAAAAACTACCCTTACAGGAAAAACCCAATGCAATAGCTTTATCAAGCATTTATTACAGTATTAATATTAAAATACGATAGCCACGATTTCAGGTCACCATAGACAGGTGGTGAGCCCGTCGCCGTCTTTATGTCCAAGCCGTCGATATAATTTCCACGTAAGTTTTTGAAAAACCCATTGGTACGAGCCTGTCACCTGGGGATTGAACTCGGGTCTCTTGACTCGAAATTCCGACCACCCAACTACTCGGCTATCGTGACTGTTTTTACGTGTGCACGTGCTGTAAGTAATAAATAAGTTTATAAATGTTTTTGCCGTATTGCGTACCACTTGGGTTCGTTTTCGGGTAGCGAATATGACACAATAGACGAAGAGATCACAGAGTACTATTCAGAAAAGAGAAATATTATTCCTCTTATGTATGTAACAATTTTCGAGATATAACATTTTAATCTGGCGGCACAGAATTGTTCATTTATATTCCGATATCCGTTATACGGGTAATATGCTCTTGATAAAGTACGTTTTATTTTCTTACATATTTCGAGGAAACAATTTATTACGCAATGCTTCACCTTAATGATAAGGCGAAGGGCTCCATACCATCGTAGGCACCGTTACCCGAGGGGGATATGACCCGCAAATCCTACTGGGATATTGCTCGACCAGCGATTGTGATGATTTATATGAGTCGAGAGTGCCCGAAAACAAGTAAAACGATTTAATTATTGGAATTTAGTTTTTGAAATAAATTAATGTTACATTAAAAAATAATTGCTGGAACTGGCGGGATTTACGGAATTTTACTTCTAATATGCATTCGATCCACTTTCTTTTCGACGACCTTATAGCGTATGTTGTAGGTAGAGAATTCGCCTTCGAAGCAAAGGGAAAACCATTTGTATGATAAATATGAATGTTTGTTCTCGAGTCATCGATGCTTATCTAATATATAAAATTTTCTTGTCATAGTGTTTGGGCACAAACTCCTCCGAAACTGCTTGACCTATTCGGTAGTTGTGAGAATCGAACGTTTCTTTTATTTCAGCCCTAAAATTATAAGAGTTACCCAGACCAAAACACTTTTATATTTTTTTGACAAATATTTTTTCGACAAATGTTTTTGACTAATGTTTTATATGATGTAATAAAAATTACATATTTCGCTTACATACCCGAAATTTACAACCCCACCGCCTATGGATCTACAGGCCTACCGCCTATGGAGCTAACTCGTAGGTACTAATGAGTTTGTTCTAAAGCTTATGTACGATTAATATAGTTTTCTTGGATATGAAGACGGCGACAAGTTCACCACCTGTTACGTTGTCCCAAAAAATGTCTTCGGCGGAAGGTGGGTCGAAAGAACTTAGTTGTCTGGACCTCTGTCTACCCCGGTATTTGGCATGGCGTGAAGTTATTTTTTTACAACTATGTAAACATTTTTGGAACAAACTGAAACTATTAGCAAATTGTCTTTATAAAATAAGTCACTTTTGTTTTCACAGCCACCTAAATTTGAGTCCATACAGTATTCTCAGAAAAATACACATTAACAAAATACAGCAATTTTTTAAGTACAATACTAACATTAATCTAAGCAAAACACAGACATTTTGATAACAGAGTTATATTAGAAGTAATTTTATGCTCTCTTGGTTACAGCTTTTTCCCTTTTATTTGTATTTATCTACCGGAAATTTTTAAGAAATCTCTGCGCTACAGTGCACCCAATGGATTATATATATGGTAAATAGTCGGTTTGTTTGTCGCCGACTTCTGTCCTTAATTTTAATTTATGTAATTTCGCTTCGGGGAATCGTGCATGCATGCATTTTGTTCAAACAGTTTTCCTTTATATTTCGTTTTAATTTACATAATACAAATGAAAGTAGATTTGTTATTCTGCTTTGTATTCGGATGTCGAAGTTTAACTACCAGTGTAGTTTGTTAATGAGTGGTTAGCTGAGATGAATTTTAATCAGGAGACTCGAGTTCGAACCCCATGTAAGGGTTGTTCGTATATTTTGAGGATGAAAAGTAATATGAACTTAAGTACTAGGTATTTACTTATTTATTTATTAAACTTCATATAGTTAAAAGTGTCTTAATGCCTGAAGCATTGTCTACCAGTCGACCTTTCAGTGATGCAAAGATGAGATGAAGTTAGGGAAGCAATTTAACAATTCTTTTTAATTGAAAAAATTATAAAAATAGCCTATTTTGTATTGGTACTGCCTTCAAAGCTATGGGCTACTAACTACAATTATAGAATTAATTTGAACGTTTTTACTAGAGTATTTGAAGTTTATATAAACATTAATCTATAAAGGTTTATATCTATGAAAATACATAGTACCGTAGGCATGACACAATACAATTAATCTTCAAACTTGGGTCGAAAAATATCTAGATTGTCTCGACCACTAGTAGGAAATGCGTGAAGAAAAAAGTTAAATATATCATATTCAAATAATATTCGCGACTTCTATTTCCAATCCAAAAATAAAAAAGCTACGCATTGAAGCCTACGAGTAAACTTAGGAAGGTCCGGAAGCCATATCTGAATCTGTTCGGTTCAGTTCTTTATAAACGAGCGAGGTGAACGTTCTTTTCGCATATGTTATACGTTTATGTAATTTTTGTAAACGTAAGAACTGTAATGGTCATTTTCCAGAGAGCGGCGCTACCTTAACTAAAAAGAGCGACGTAAAAGATAGGGCCAGTACACTCACGCTCGTTATGGTCACGACCTCAAGACGACGCTGAGGAATAGTTATTTAACTTCACGAGTGTACTTAGTTTAACTTCTTATAAAATTGGGACCCGAACGAGCGTTTCAAACGTGGAGTTTGAACGCTCCGTTATCAGTACTGTTGGGGCAGTAGTGAATGGTGGGTTTCGTTTTTAGAATTAGATGAAATTAGTAAAGATAGGATGAGATTCTCAAGACATTCCAATTGTTGTATTTATCTACCGTGAATTTTTCAAGAAATCTCTGCGCAATAGTGCACTCAATGAATTATATATATGGTAAATAGTCGGTTTGTTTGTCGCCGACTTCTGTCCTTAAATTTAGTTTATGTAATTTCGCTTCGTTCATATTTTTTGAGGATGAAAAGTAATATGAACTTAAATACTAGGTATTTACTTATTTATTTATTAAACTTCATATAGTTAACAGTGTCTTAATGCCTGAAGCATTCTCTACCAGTCGACTTTTCGGTGATGCAAAGATGAGATGAAGTTAGGAAGCAATTTAACAATGCTTTTTCAATGAAAAATTATAAAAACAGCCTAGTTTGTATTGGTACTGCCTTCAAAGCTAAGGGCTACTAGCTACAATTCTAAGATTAATATGAATGTTTTACTAGAGTATTTGAAAATTATATAAACATTTATCTATAAAGGTTTATATCTAAGAAAATACATAGTACCTTAGGCATGTCATGATACAATTAAGCTTCGGACAAACTTGGGTCAAAAACATCTAGATTGTCTCGACCACTAGTAGAAAATGCATGAAGAACAAAAATATTAAATATATCATATTCAAATAATATTCGTTACTTCTATTTCTATACGAAAAATAATAAAAAGCTGCGCATTGAAGCCTGAAAGTAAATTTAGGAAGGTCCGGAAGCCATATCTGAATCTATTCGGTTCAGTTGTTTCTAAACGAGCGAGGTGAACGTTCTGCTCGCTATGTTATGCTGTTATGTAATTTTGTAAACGTAAGAACAGAAATAGTCATTTCCAGAGAGCGGCGCTACCTTAACTAAAAAGAGCGACGTAAAAAGATAGGGCCAGTACACTCACGCTCGTTATGGTCACGACCTCAAGACGACGCAGAGGAATAGTTAATTAACTTCACGAGTGTACTTAGTTTAACTTCTTATAAAATTGGGACCCGAACGAGCGTTTCAAACGTGGAGTTTGAACGCTCCGTTATCAGTACTGTTGGGGCAGTAGTGAATGGTGGGTTTCGTTTTTAGAATTAGATGAAATTAGTAAAGATAGGATGAGATTCTCAAGACATTCCAATTTTTTTTGAGGTCTCTGGGGATGGGAAGATATGAAATTATTGATTGTAACTGAAATTGTCAAGATAACTAAATAACGGAAAAAACGGTATAAAATAAGAAAATCGTTTTCTTTGAAATGAAACAGGCAAATTATTATTGGTTTTATATCCTCTCTGCGAGCAATTACCATTTTTTCGTTTACTATTGTTCATATTTTACCATTTACCAATACTGGGACTGATAGAGACAATTAAGTCCTTTCGACCCACCTTTCACCGAAGTCATTTTTTGGCACAGCGTGACAGATGGTGAGCCTGTCGGTTCAATCTAATAATAAACCATTTCACAATCAATCATCACACACAATAAGATTAGGTTGTCAGTGAGGATTAGCTCCCGTCGACGCTTCTAAGCGTTTGCCGAGACATATGTTTTTAGGTCAAGAGTTTTTAACAGGAAGATTTAGTTTGACAATGCTGCCTAATAGCTTCTCATTAAACATAATTGTTTCGTTTTCCATTAGACAAATGTCATTTTTTTTAATTACTCAAGTCATTTCCAATACTGAGGTAAACAGAGGTTATTGCAACAAAGCTCTTTCGACCCAACAGTCACTGAACACTTTTTTTCGGAACATATAGGCATGGGGTGTGCCCATACCCATTTTTATGTACAAGTAGATACTATAATCGTGCATAAATTTTTGAAAAAACTGGTACGAATTCAGATTCACTCTGCTATCGTGACTTATACACATAACGGTCCTATAAAAAACATGTGAAAATGCGATAATTTTCATTTGCAAGAACAATTTCATACAGGAGATGATTTTTAAATTTTAATTGTTCTTCGACAGCTGTTAAATCGTCCGTTATATTTCACATATGTCATGTATATCGCTTAGTCATTTGGATGGCGACACTTATGATCGATCTATTTGTCCGAAATAAGGCTCTTCAGTGGGTCGCAAATCGAATTCACCGCTAGACCTTTGCCTACTTCAGCATAGGAATGTGCATGAAGATAAAAAAAAGATAAGAGATTATAAAAATCTAGTGGCAGAGGCGTGATTCAAATCAAATCATTTATTTATCGAAATAAAACTATACATTCGTTTATCGATGGTAACTTTTTAATTTACATTACTTACGAAATGAGGTTTCTCTAATGGCCATTGAACCAGGCAAAAGAAATTTTTACAATGATAAATAAAGAACATATATATATATCTCTAGAAATAGCTTAGGTTACTCAATATAATAATATATTGATCCTTTTTTTTGCAGAATTTTGTTTGTAGGA